>OX638297.1:46864962-47546909 GCA_951812265.1 Taphrorychus bicolor | reverse complement strand
TTGACTAGTCAATAATTTAAATTTGAACAGCTTGGAAATTCAACTAATTCTCGTTTCGGTTTATTGCTCTAGGGAAATGTTTCCCTGCAACTTCGAATTTCGGATAAATTGTTGCTTGGTGTAATTTCCAATTTGCCTTCCAATTCCAATATATGGAAATAATAGAGAGATGTTAATTTAGATGTTAGGAACAGAAGTTATATGTTAGTTATTTAAGAAGGAAGTCTAAAATTGACGGATGTTTAAAGGACTATTAACAGACAGTGTCAACATTGTTTTGATGCGTATCGCGCGTTATTACATAATATGCTCCATACGTCAATTATGTATTAACACCCCAAATTCCACGTTGCGCCGACGTTAGCCCTGACAACCCCACGTTGGCAAGCAACGTGTGCACAACGTCTGTCAACTCATCAAATAGTTCATAAAAATTTGAGTTGTCTCGACGTTGGCATCCGAGTTTCAGTTGTGTTTTTCCAATATTGGTACAACGTTTGCCCAATCCAATTAATCATCCGGCCTCAGTCAACAATCGCATATAGAGCTTCCTTCTCTTACCTACATATTCGTATATGATAGTACTATTACTATTATTGATCTTATGTAATAGAATATCAAAACCCAATAATTTTGTTTCCTCTTCTACATACATTAGATGTTTTTAAAGTTGTTCTATTTTACTAATTTAATTAATTATTAATTTAATTCATTGTAAGATTTTAAGGAAACATATCATATATGCAGGTTTTTTGATTCAAAAGGATACACAACAAAATTACTGATCTTTTTTAAATTATAGCCATAAAGTTTGTTGTTTCTCAAGGTGACTTCTGTGACATAAAAACATAAAAATCGGATGACATTATTGTCAATGTACAAAAAAGAAAAATAAAATGTTTATGAGAGTCAGCATATAAGTTATCTTTTAATATAATTGGGCTTAGATGTAAAAGAACTGTGTAGTTTTTTAAAGGGACAGACTGTCTAACACTTGACATCGATGAAATCCAGATGGGAATTTTAAATGTAAAAAGAAATTGTAAAATTGGAATTCCAACTTTTTAATCAATTTGATAAAAATTTTTGGAAGGACAACGTTTCACTATTCCTAAATCAAATAAGATGAAGTGGATGAGCTACAGAAACGTCTCTGAGTACATCTACAGGCAATTTTTCCAATGGTGACAATACAAATTCCTTGGTATCTTTTGATTTTTGGTCACGTTGTACATCTAATTTTCTCCTATATTGATCATCAGTTCTTTTTGCACAATCGATTTGTGTGAAACTGGTATATATATAATATAAAGGACAAAATAGTGTTCAGGTAACGAATACATTTTTGTCAGAAAAATCTTTATATTCAGACCACTGTTCTTGAATTGTTAATAACTTGAGATGGTGGCCGCTAGATGGCGCTATATGACACACCCTTCGTCACAGTGGCTGCAAATGTCGAATCTTATGGACAAATATTATTTTTATAAAGCAAACATTTACAAGAATAATAAAATCAAAATAGTTATTTACGTTATAAGTCCGGTAAATATAGTTTTACAGTAGGAGTAAGATGTTTCCGGACGAGGCGCTAGCCGAGTCTGGAATTTCAAAGCGACTACTGTAACACGTTACCGGACATATGATGTACAACATTTTATTTCATACTTATTTAAAACACGAAAAAATTAATTTTATGCGCGGCGAATAAATTTTTGAGAAATCCGGTATACTTTCCTTACGGTATCGTGTACCGGTACCGGTACAGGATACCGTAATGTACATGGATACAACGGATTTATTGAATACCGGCACAGGATGTGCCGGCACTTCCTACTGTAAAAGTTCATTACAATACCCAGTCCTGTAATAGTATATTACATACCGGGGTGGGAAGTCGTGCATTGCTGTCGAGAGTTTATCGAGACGCGCAGCATTTTTGGGATTTGGGCGTCTTCAGTGTTTCTGAACAATTATTGGCATTAGGAGCAGCTTCCAAGGTGCTTCGATCACTTATTGGAGAAGACTCAACATTGACAATTTTGCTCCTAAGCCTCAAACTCAAAGCTTCAGGTTTTTTGCGTTCAGGTTTCGTCAGTATATTATATTTTTTTTATTATCCTCAAATTTTACTGGGGTTTCTGTAGATTTAATAAGTTCGGGTTCGGAGTCCTCGCCTTCTTCTTCAGGTTTTTTTGTGCCATTTCATTGGACGACCTCTCGTGACGTTGATTGAACTAAAAAAAATCTTGGGGTAAGGAAAATATTAGGTATGGTCTACCACGTGGGGGTATTCCACCGCTTATTGGGTGTCAATAGGTCTTTGATCATAATGACAGATTTATCTATGGGTATCATGCTGAACAGATTTCTTACATCGAAGGAAACCATTAAGTAATCGGTTGGTATTGGCGTTTGAAGTCTTTCATTTTGCGCACAAAGTCGAATGAGTTCTTTATACCATTTTTAAGTTCAAAGGAAGTCAATGAGTTGATAAGATTTAGTATGAACTTTGAGACGCAGCTGGCTGGTGTGTTCAAGAAACTTACCACCGGTCGTATGGGGTTGTCTGGTTTATGGAGTTTAGGTAGGCCATAGAGTCTGGGGGTTGGAGTGTTGCCTGAAAAAAGAAGATTTGGGAGCCTCAAAGCTCTCCAAGAATGGTGAAAGTGTTCTGATAATATTAGTGTTTTGTCTCTTGTATCTGTTGATGTGGTTATTAGGGACAATCTTAAAATTGTTGACTGAAAGGAAATTCCTTATCCGCCTTAGTAATGATCAAGGAGTGTTCTTTTCATCTCCCCCCTACCTATTTTAAGCTTAAGTTGGCTGTCAGAGTTGGCTGTCAAACCTCTGACACTTGGATAAAGAGAGAAATTAAGGAATTTTCAAGGTATGTCAAAGATATCTATGTTTGGTATCAAGTGACAAGAAGTGAACAGGTATATTTACAATACAAGGAAGTTAGAAAACAATATAGAGATTACGTCAAAGAGCTAAACAAGGCCATCAATGACAATAAAATAATCAACTCCATAAACAAATCAAAAACTGCCTGGACTATATTTAGCAAACTTACAAATAAAAGCAAACCCCAGAACAATATTAACTTAAACATTAATGATATAACAATTGATGATCCCATTACCTTAACTGAACTCTTTAGTAAACAATTTAATCAACCAAATCAACACGAAGTCTTGACAATAATAAATAGCCTACCCAACAAATATTCCGCAGGTATTTATGAAATACCAATCTCAATTGTCAAATCTGTTGCCCAATAAGTATGTAGACCATTATCGGATTTGATAAATGACTGCTTCACTTCTGAAGTCTTCCCCGAGGCCTTGAAAGTGGCTAAAGTGGTCCCAGTCCACAAAAAAGGCAACGCGCTGGACAATTCGAACTATAGGCCAATATCTTTGCTGCCGTCATTTTCCAAAGTTTTTGATAAAGCTATCTACAGCAGAATTCTCAAATTTTTACAAGCAAACAAGTTGTTAGCAGATGATCAGTTTGGTTTTATTCCCCAAAGATCCACTGAAATGGCAATTTTCGATACTCTTAAATTTATAGTCGAACATATTGATCAAAATGACAGGGTGTGCGGGCTTTTTTTCGACTTATCTAAAGCTTTTGATATCATCAATCATGATCCTCTAGTCCATAAGTTGGAAACATTTGGCTTGAGTGGAGCATGAGCTACTTTGATTGTGTCTTACTTGACAAAAAGATCACAGTCCATTTGTGTAAACTACAATAGGAAGTCATACTTTTCAAAAATGCAGGAACTCAGACAGGGTGTCCCCCAGGGATCAATCTTGGGTCCACTTTTTTTCAGACTTTATGTCAATGGCTTGTCGGTAATGTTAGCAATTCTTTAGTGTGCCAATATGCTGACGACTCTTCATTTTGAATCATAAAACAACGGATGATCTCTCAAGCATCATTGGCCGCATCGAAAATGTGTCAGTGGTGTGAAAGAAATTGGAACTGGATTGTCTTGTTTTTTAAAAAAAAACGCAGCCTGATTCTTTATATGTAAATATAGAAGGAAAATCGGTTTTTCATAGCGAATTAGTAACATTTTTGGACGTCATTATTCATCCCCAATTAAATTGGTGTGAGTAAACGTCCAAACTTGTATCAAGACTCAATAGCTACTGCGCCCTCTTAACAAGACTCCGTGACGTTCTGTCTATGGAACCCATTAGAACTTTCTATCTTGCATGTATGCCAGTTGCAAGTATGCCAGTCATTAATAAATTATGGAATTTTATTCTGGGGTTCCTCCAGCAGAGCTACAGAGTTTTCATTGCACAAAAAAGGCTACTATGATCGATATTTGGTCTTCATCCTAGAATTAGTTGTAAGCAGTATTTTGGAAAGCTAAATGTTTTAACTGTGCTCTTCCTGTATGTTCTTAGCTTGGTGATGATTGTTAAGAGAAATTCTATGGTGTTCAGCAGAAATGATGATGAGAACCATGCACCGGACATGTATAAATACCAGAAGTGGGAGAGATCTGGCAACTTCTCAACACAAAAGTTTATCAGTGGCTGCCAAGATCAATAACAAATAAAATAACCCGGTCCAATTCAGACAAAAAGTAGTATCATATTTGATGGAAAAGTGCTTGTATACTTTTGATACTAATTAAATGAATACAGTTTATTAAATAATGATAATATGAATCAAAATGTGCCTATTAAGTAAATGTAAGATATGTATTACGAAAATGTCTTGAAATACCCTTTTTTTGTGACGTTGCCTTGTAGTTTTTGTTTACTATTTTGCTGACAATAAATATTGATTGATTGATTAAGACTATTTGTGGTTTATTTAAACTTCTTTTTGACAATATTCCTACGCTTATTTCTAATAAGTACAATTATTTTAACAGAAAGCTTTCTGTCTTTAAATAGAATTCAATTAAACAATAAATCGTTTAGTTCCGAATTCAGCCTTTTGAAAAATAAATGAGTCCTTTCTGGCTTTTACTTTCCTTAGTATAGTGCCACAAGTGGTGGACAATTATCGAATTAGCACTTCTGGACATCAATCAATATGGAAGTTTAATAAAAATACTTCCTCCTTACCCAGCTTTGTAAAGCACATAAGCAATATTTGTAGACAAGTTTTGACATCATTGTAAATTCCAAAATTTTGCTTTTTTTTATCGTTTTTTAACAATGTTGCTTACTTTTTGATATGTCCTGAAAATTGTATATGGTATTAAGGCTAATTAACAAATCTATAAAATAAATAGCAAGAAAGTTATTGAATTAAGAAAATTATTTTTCTGTAGTGTATCTGCTAAAATTAGATTTAATGTATCTCCCTTCCTTTCAGAGAATATTGTAATTTTTTGTGTTTCAGTTTTTTTCAAAAAGTACTACTATGTATCTTTTGGAAACGAAAGTGTACTTTTTGATCGGTTGTAAAAAGACACAGTTTTCGGCGTCGAAATGAGATTTGTTAAGGTTAATATACACCGACGTTGGCTAACTTAATCAATGACATCGTCCGACAACCTCAATGAAGCGCAATCTTTACAAATTTTTAAAGGTTAGGTTTAACTTAACTAACAAAAGTTAGGTTTAAACTTTAGTTTGAACAAAAATGATTGACAACAGACGAAGATATTGACAGATAAGCATTCCAACATACATCAAATCTATAATCTAAGCTTCAGGAAGGGAGGGCTTGACTTGCAAAATGACACTAAATTATTTTGTTTGGAAATATAGGCACTAAACGACGTGGGGTCTTTTAAAGTCGATCCAAAGTGGTTTGGACCTGTTTTAGCAATGATATGGACTTAATCCAACATCGAAAAAAAGTAGAATTGTAGTCGGAAAATGGGAAAATGTTATTTGGGATGCTTCTTTCATGAAGAATAGTGAATTCATAATCGTTCATTATTACGTGATTTAAAAAAAATATATTTTAATTAACGATATAAACTCAGGTAGCCAAAAGTCCATTAAATTTACACAAAATTACGATAATGTTTCATCTTTCAAGAACAAAATCAAAATCAGTAGATGGAGCACACTTTGGCTCATTCTTACTCTACTAGCTCATAGTTACCTCACGTAGAGACACCGTATAAGTCTACCTAACACTAGCCAAAGTTTGTTTTTATGTTGCTGCTTATCTGTTAAATAACCTAAACCTGTAGCTTTAACATGGCACTCCTTATCCTTCCTTTCCATTATCTTATTTCTTTTCTTGGAATTAATTAAAAAAATCTAAATATCAGTTTCAGTTAATATATTAGCATCCCTTTATTCTCACACGTATCAAACAAACCAGTGGAAAATAGGGCTTCGGACTTAATTTAAAATTAATCCTTTTAAAAAGGATCTTCTAGAAGTTCCCCTATTGTCCCGGACAAAACAGCCAAGC
The DNA here is from genome assembly GCA_951812265.1 of Taphrorychus bicolor. Taxonomy (NCBI): domain Eukaryota; kingdom Metazoa; phylum Arthropoda; class Insecta; order Coleoptera; family Curculionidae; genus Taphrorychus; species Taphrorychus bicolor. The sequence continues at coordinate 47,540,495 of OX638297.1, read as the reverse complement.
TTAGGAAAACAATAGGGAATTTCTTCGCTACAAAAAGCAACAATTACTTCCTCTCAGATTTAGGTATTAGCTAATTACTTTAGGAGATTTAGGTCCTCTTTACAAGACACAATCCTTTAATGATTAGAACGCCTTTCCAGGCTTAACTGATGTAATGTTGCGGTTGGTTGGAGGATTGCCTCGATACCCATTTCCCCCATCTTCGATTCCATTCCATTTGCGCTCGCTGTTATATTTTTTGTGCGTAATTTGTCGATATATGAACCACATAATTCATCTCCCATATTTGCTTGGAGATAGGAAGTTCAAGGTGTCTCCCGGTGACGTGGAAAACACGGCGCACATTTTTCGGAACAGAAAAGAAATTAATCAGCATCCGGGTGATGGATGATCGCAGGGGGATAATGTTTTTAGCTTTTATCTTTGGTGATAAAGGGCTGAGTTCGCGTTCGACAGGGTATTAGATTTGCATAAAAGGTTTAATTTTTAAACTTCACTCCGTGCACGGCCCGCTTGTCCCCGTGATTGCTTTTATCGCTTCCAGGATCGCGCTTACAACGACAAATCCCTACTTCGGCATTATTATTGGGATGCCGACGGTTTGGGGTTCAATGATGGATTGTGGTTTTCAACAAGTCACAATTGTGTCTGCTTAAATTATTTTTCTTTTTCAGCATATTTAAAACACATATAATCTTTCAGCATATCCAGATCCAAGAGCAACTCAACTCTACTATCCATTCCAAACTAACGCCTTCTTATTTCTGCCTTGACAAGAGCAAATTTTCTTCAAAACTTAATACATTGCGCGTCGGTGTTCACTGGCATCACAGGGTTTGAAGTTGGTGTCTCTGATATTAGATAGGAAATGTGCCACTTCATTTTCATGATAAAAATTACCTACTATATAAAAACCGTTTCTACTTGCATTTTCACTTAAAGTGAACCAGCTCTTTTAATTTTGTGATAATTTTATCTAATTCTATATTTTTATTATATTTAATAAGGATTCATTCATGGTATTAAAATCTTGTAGGAAATTTGAAATACAACCTGTCATATCAGACACCTTTTCTAAATAACGTGTAGCGTTCCCTTCTAATGTCCCAACTAGGCTGCCATCCCTCTTTATTTCATGGTTGATTTTACCTTGCGAAGCTTTACCATTTCTAATTCCCTTTTCAATGCTTTATTGTTTCTTTTCGATGTTCACGCTTAAGCCAATCCGACTCCTTCATTATCTTCTTCTTGAATCACTAATAGGAGCTTAACCAAATTTTCTCCCCTCGTTTACTCTATTTCATTAATTGCTTTGTGAACACCATTATACCTTCAAAGAGTATCAAGTTTTCATTGCAAATAAAAAAAAAGTATTTGTGGCTTATCATTTTCTGTCCTATTTTTTTTTAGAATTTTCTAGTGATTTTCTGCTAAATGGCATGACAATAGAACGTATCACCTTTATTAAGAACAAATAGCCGCCAAGATTTTCCGAGTTACACATTTTGAATCTGGGCTATATAAATATTAGAGGTAGAGGATCAATAGAACCAGGGAATGAAGAATTATAGAAATGTGTGAAACAAAATATATATAAAACCAGGCCTGTGGGATTAGTTTTTGATTTGCAATGACAGCATCTGTAGGTGCAATAACGTTCAGAAGGCAATATTTAAACTGTCTTAATTTAATCTCTGTAATGTGGTTGACTCCCGGATTTTCATCCTCGTTTACTAAGGGGCGCCCTATTTTTTCATTAATTGATTCTAATATGTGGATGAAAAAGTTATGAAAAACATGTTTCTTGCCGTTCTTGTAAAGCCTAGATAAGTAATTTCTTCTTTCTCTAGAAGACCTTACAGTTCGATATAATCGTTCTTTTTGATACATGTCACACATTTGCAATAATACTCAGATTCTTTCTGCTTCTTTAAGTTTGTAATTAATTATTTCCTTCTTAATTAATGCCTTTAATAATTGTCTTAATAGCCCTGAAGAGGTCTGAGTTTATTAGACTGAGACGGTTTATTCTCATAAGAAAGTCGAAATCGGAATCATAACAATGACGAAATAAAAGCACTGTTTGACGTGGTGTGTCATATATTATGTAAATAAATAAATTTAACAATACACAATGGTTGGTGTAAGTGACGTTATATTTAATGGTGACAAAAGCCCACTAAGGTGAACACTTGCTGTCGCCAATAAATCAAGGCCGTGATGTGGCTCAAATAAAGCTCCTCTAATACGGGGTGTTCTTTATAAACCTTCATCTAGTTGGCTGCGAAATGTCAAAAGAAAAGGATGGAGAAACAAAAGTCCATTTATTTTGATTATATCATCCTTTTCTATCAAATTTTCATAGCCTGCTAGATGAAGTTTTATAATGAACACCCCGCAGGTGTGGGTGCGCCACCTGTTGTTCACAGGCTCAACAGGACGTCTCCCAGGTGGAAGGAAAACCTTAATAAATTTGGGTCACAGCAAGAATTCACTCCAAAATATGCCATATATGCTATATGTAACGAGGCAGAATAAAGTTGGCCAAATAAGATGCGTAATAAGTTACATAACACAGTTAAAATGTCTTACCACCAATTTATTACAAATGTTGTAGGGGGGAGGTTATGGGGTTGCAACAGTCCACTGTCCTGTTAGTCTCACTAGGGATGTAGGTCAGAGTGACTCGGTGACAGTAGTCCGGAGTTGACTCGATAGCTACAGAGGTGATAGACACAGCAGCAGCCGAAACAATCTCTCAAGCAGTGGGTCCAGGCCAAGGAAGGTGGCACAAGTAGCTGGACCAGTGGTTCAGATTAGGGACTGTTGGGTGGTAAGTCTACGAGGCCCAAGAAAGTATGCTGTGTGCAGTTCAAGCCCCTACCTAGCACCCAGGGTTACAACGAACTCTAATAATCGAAACCCAGGAGAATAGCAAGAAGAAGGTGAAATACTAGTAACAAAATCTGGCTGAACATGGCTGGAAGACTTACCTCCAAGGAGGACACAAACTACCACTAAAATTTCCCTCAAGTGGGTCGTCCCACACCAAAATCTAACTCCGCAGTTGGCGCTTAAACACTCGCAATCTAATAAATTAAAGTACAAAAGAAAACTACTTGAAATGGATCCAAAAATACGCCATAAAAATGCTTACCAGCCAGGTATTTCTCAAGTGAGGTTGGTCGGTAAAATCCCGTAAAGAAACGGTAATTTCGGCCACGCGAAGCAACACTAACAGTGGCCCGAAATTTTATTTCATATCAGGATGCCCGAGATAAGATACAAAATCGAATTTTTCTTTTCCAACGACCAACCTTCACGCCGGCAGCAAATTCCAAGACAAGAAAACGAAAAATAATGACGGAAGCAAGAAGTCAAAAGTCACTGTCGACACTGTCAGACGGCAACCGAAGAGAAGCAACAAGTGGATACATTTCCCAAGAAAATGGTCTCGTTTCTGGGCCGGAAGTCCGCCATGTTTGACACCGATCCCTTAGACTTTACTTCTTAGTTTAGTAAGCTTAAAAAAAGAATGACAAACGTAAATAAACCCAAAATTATTATCTGCAAGATGAAAATTATGTAATAAGGCAAATAGCAAAAAGGTCCAGACGGTGAAGTTATTGAGTGTAATGAGGCCAAAGTGCAATCAAAAAGGTAAGTTTATTCATGTAATTCTAATGGCAAAACCAAACTATTACAAGACGAAACGTCGGCGAAGAGTTTGTAGTTTAATTTAATTCTGTCCCAATCCGCCAATTCAACAAACTAATTATTCCCTTCTCCATGATTTTTTTTTCATAATATTTATAGCTTTCTCTCTTTATTCTGGATTTGTGAATTTCTTGTTTCTCCCTTCTTCAGTCCTGAAGAATACTTATCACATGTTTCTTTCTTCATCACTCAGTAACCATTTCAGATTCGTAGCAGATTTTATATCTTACTACCAATACGTTTTTCATTTTTCACAATGTTCATTTGCTCATTCAGTTTTTTTCATTTGGTCTTCCTCTTAATGTCTCTACTTCCTCGCATTACCTTCTTCGTTCTTCTCTCTTTATCCCTCTATATCTGTTTCTTCGTCATCTTTCCTAGATGGTCATTTTGATATATTACCAACCATTTTTGTTTTCTATTATCACTGTGTGTGTATTTGTATTTAGCAATATTTTCTTTGGGCGTCCTCCACTTTTGTGACAGCAAAGCCTTTTTGTACAGATTTATTACTTGTATCAATATCTCTTGGTACTCTGGACAAAATATCATGACTAAATTTCACTATGCTTCACAAATCTTTTTAAAGTAACCGTATCCATTTGAATCTATCCTATTCTTCTTTTATTTCCATTTTCTGTCTGATTCTAACCAAATAATATTTTTTTCTTCCCCATTGAAACTCTGTACAATTTGGTTTTTGGTTTCACCCCTTTCCTCTGTGTGTCTTGTGTATTTTTGTCTATTCTACTTGTCCACTTATATTTTACTTTATTTCATTCTAATTTTTTCGTTATTTTTCAATTATTTTCCTTCTTACAGCATATAGGTAAAACTCCTGATAACGTATCTTTTGTTTTACTTCTTTTCTCTATTTATTTCTACTCTTCGTAATTTTTCCAATTTATTTTCTCTTTTGGACAAATTATTGCTTGCAATTTATCCTGTGCCATTTTCATGTTTCCCAATTTTTGCTCATCTTCAACTCTTTTTATCAATCTCTTCGATTTTACCCCTGTCGCCCTTATTACTCCTTTAACACTTATGATTATTACTTTATTGTTGATATCTTTATCCTTTTATTAAAATCATGGCTTCAGTTTCCCTACCTTCTCTTTTTAGATAGTGTTTTCATGGTTGTTCTTGCATCGTGTACCTTTCTTCAGCTTTGATTACTGCTTTTTTTTCTAGTCTTCCATCTAATTTTCCTGTTTTCGATCTCCTTTCTAATGCATCCTATTTGTTAATGGTCTCGATTCTAATATCCATTTAATTTTATCCTTCCTCATATATATATATATCCGTCTTAATTTTAGATATCATCACCTCATTATTTTCTTTCTCGTTTTGCTGTTTAACTGCATAAGACGCAAATGTTGTCCTTTGCTTCTTCTTTCTGTTATGATAGTCATTACTTCACTATGCTTGATTAAGCATATTCTAAACTACCTTATCTTGTGTAAGCATCATTTTTTATATAAACTGCTCAACTTAAAGTTCGGCACAAGCAATTTTTCGTGTCATTTTCAATCAGCTGCAACTTTTTAAGCAATGAATTGTTATAAATACAATTAGCATAGTTTGAAACCTCATTTCCCCTAGATTAAAGAAGCGGATAATTTTGAACAAAAACTTACATTGTCTTTAGTATATAGGGTGTGAAACAAAGTGCTGCAAAAATTGCAAAATTTTGATGCTCTGCCATTTCGCAATAATTTTTTTTTCGTTATCGTTTTCAGGTAAAGAGTAAGCCAACATTCATATCTTTGGACATTTTCGCCAGATTTTTGATTAAAGCACTCTGAATTTTTTTACAGAGCGAAACGTAAAATGTGTGAAATTCTTGTTGCTGATATTTTTAAATTGTCATAGTTCGGAAAAGCGGTAAAAAGTCTTACTGTGTTTTGCCTCATTGTCACACGTCTGACATATTGACTGCCGATTGTTATTCATTCAAAAAAATTAAAAATAAGTGACGTTTTTTCTAGTATACTAGCATTCAAAAAATATGATACCATTATTGTGAATGCGCGTGACTTATAATAGCAATATTAAATAAAATAACCTTTCTAGAGCTAAAGGGAAATTGAGAAATGCCGTCGCAGATAGCCAACATCAATTTCTCTAGAAGTTTTTGTCATTTTTTTGTTTTTAAGGCAGTAGAACTTTTACAGAGATACTCAAAATATTCGCGAAAATTTCGTTAGGAGTTATTTCTAATGGTCGTAATTCGCGGATAAGTTGACGGATTATTGTTATTATTATTTGGATCGACAGGATTATCTGCAAATTATTTCTCACCAAGATAATATTCCAAAAGCGGTTATTGAGTTACAGGTAAAGTTACAAATAATGGTTGCTGGGAATTTGTATTGATGATAGGCTGAGCTGGGGCCCCCAGATAGATGCTCTCTGCAATCGCCTGTCATCGGCATTGTTCGCATTGAGATGTCTTCGTGGTTCTCTCGACATTTCTGTACTGAGAACCGCCTATTTTGCCTTATTCCATTCAAGATTCCTTTATGGAATTACCGTCTGGGGTGGTTCTGGACACGCCTTGAGAGTGTTCAGGATGCAGAAGGGGGCTGTAAGAGTGTTGCTTGGCCTCGGGTGTAGAGAGTCCTGTAGGGACCATTTTCTGAATCTGCACATTATGACTGTGCCATCGGCTTATATATATTTTACCTTGCTCGAGATCCATCAGAACAGGTCAAGGTACAGTCAGCAGGCTGATATACATGATTTTAATACAAGGAATGCAGAACATCTTAGGCTGCCTAGATACAGGCTCTCAAAATCTATGAGAAACTCCCTGGATTTGAGCTTGTTTAACAGACTACCTGCCAGCGTCAGAACCCTGAACGCTACAGAGTTTAAAATCAAACTAAAAACATTTTTCTATTCAAACAGCTTTTACAGTGTGGAGGAATTCCTTGTACACCGGTTCTAAAACGTCTTTTGTTTGCTATGGATGTGGCTCCTGTGTCTTTATATATTTTGTGTCAATTGGTCTAACGTCTCATAACTACTGTAGTATGTCTTAGTTTTACCTACTTTGTTATTTACTATTAATGTTTTTTTACTGACTTGCTACACATACATGTTTTGTATTTTGTGGTCAAACAAATAAACCTAAACCTAAACCAGGTACGGACTTGACAAATTAGTATACGCGGCGAGTCATAATGGGTGGTCGAAAATGAAATCTCATATTCTTTGGTCGATTTTACGGAGGGTTTGTCATACAATTGTGTTACCTGTCGAGCTTCGTTAAAAAGTTACAGGGTGTTGAAATTAGAATTTCAAAATGCACATGTATCGATTATTCTGAAAGCGTAAGAGATATTTTATTGAAATTTTCACGCAAAAGTTTACGCAAATTTCACGTTTTAACTGTTGTAGAAGGCGCACATTTTGCAATAAAAAAATATTTTTATTTCCGCCAGTGGCGCACTTAACAGCACGTTGACATATCTTATTTGAAAAGAAATATTGAACGTCACTGCTTTTTCGAAAAATTGAATTTACTTTTTGAATGCCCATTAAAATACTATTGGTTTGCACATAATTCAAGTAATAATTAATCGAATATTTTAGATTTTTCATCAAAATGTAATTTTTCGCGGCTGTACTTACATGCATTACAATTGGTTTTTATTTATTTATTCGAAAACTGTGCGTCGTACTGAAAAATCCGAACAGGGCTCTTTCCTTTATAGTAGAATGGGTATTAAAAAACTAAGTTTCATTTTCAAAAAATCAGTGACGTGCTACTTTTTTTTCAAATAATATAAATCGACGTGCTGGTAAGCGCGCCACTAGCGGAAATAAAAATTATTTTTTATTGCAAAATATGCGCCTTCCACGAAAGTCAAAACGTGCAAAATTTCAACAAAATATCTCATACGCTTTCGGAATAATCAATACATATGCATTTTGAAATTCTACTTTCAACACCCTGTAACTTTTTAACGAAGCTCGATAGGTGACACAATTGTACGACAGACCCCCCTTAAAATCGACCAAAAATATGAGATTTTACTTTCGATCATCCATTATGACTCACCCCGTTTACTTTTTTTTGTCAATGTAATCCTGTAATTCAGTAAGCACTTTTGGAAAACTCCCTTCATAAAAAATAACTTGTAGATAATGCTGTCGATCCAAGGAATAAAAATAATATTCGGTCGACTTGTCCGCGAATTACAACGATTTGAAAAAACTGCTAACGAAATTTTCAAGAAAATTTTGAATCCTTCTGTATGCTTTAAAACCAAAAAGTGACAAAAAGGTCTAGAGATATTGATAATGGCTATCTGCTACGGCATTTTTCAATTTCCCTTTAGCTCTAGAAAGGTTATTTTATTTCATATTGCTATTATAAGTCAAGAGCATTAACAATAATGGTACCATATTTTTTGAATTCTAATATACTAGAAAAACGTCACTTATTTTTAAATTTTTTTAATGGGTAACAATCGGCAGACAATATGTCAATAAATGAGGGAAAACACAGTAAGATTCTTTGCCGCTTTTCCGAACTACGACGATTTAAAAATATCAGCAACAAGAATTTCACACATTTTACGTTTTGCTCTGTATAAAAATTCAGAGTATTTTAATCAAAAATCTGGCGAAAATGTACCGAGATATAGATATTGGCTTACTCTTTACCTGAAAACGATAAAGAAAAAAAAATTGATTGCTAAATGGCAGAGCATCAAAATTTTGCAATTTTTGCACCACTTTGTTTCACTTATAATTTCACTTATAAAGACAGTGTCGTTTTTTTTCCAAATTATCCGCTTTTTGAATCTAAAGGAAATGAGGTCTCAGACTGTGTGAATTGTATTTATAACAATTCATTGCTTAAAAAGTTACAGTTGATTGAAAATGACACGAAAAATTACTTGTGCCGAGCTTTAAGTTGAGCAGTTTAGTCACATGCTTTAATGAATTTTTTAACTTTATTTCCTTCAAAAACGTTTTAATGGTATTTTTTTGTATCTCTATTGTTACTGTTTTGTAACCTATGAACAACTCTGCTCACATTAAACAAAATTGTATTATTCCTAGGATCATGGAATCTTTTAAGCTCAATTTTTACTAATTTATACTAAATTGTTCCTTCAACTACTAAGCCTTCAACATTGATCTCTTCTCCAATTTACCTCCAACCGATTTTCTAGCACATCTTCTTCGGTAGCATCTGGATTCCAACCATAGAAGTTGTCCTTACGCGCCGTCCAAATACTCGCTCTACTTTCTTGTTCTGAAATGATCAGCAGGAAGTAGAAGCCTGGTCTTACACGAGATGGCTGGTCTTACAAAGAGTTAATCGTGAAGTATTATTTTTCCTTAATCAGAAGTTTTTTAAAGAGCAAGAGGTAACGAGTATAAAAGAAATAGGAAATTATTTAGTTTCACTTTTTTTCTTGTCACGTTAGCCAGACTTTATTAAAAAGAGCTGAATTTTCAAAGAAAACTTTATAAAAAAAACTTACCCTATGCCAAAATTTTGCCCCATAAAGCCGGCAAACTAATGTGTTTTTTTTTAAGAAAACCATTAAAGTTGAGATGGTATATACGAATTCAAAATATTGTTGCGAACTAGGGTTCAAAAATTCCAGTGCAACGATTTAACACGAAAACACTATTTATTTAGTTTTCATTAGTCTTCTTTATAATTGTATAAGGTCCTTCCCAATTTTGGTTAAGTTTGGGCCACTTCCCCACCTTTCTCCGCGGATTGTATAGCCACACCAAATCACCATCCTGGAAGCCGCGGGAGTTAGCTAGTAAGTCATATCTTGCTTTGGCTCGATCACTGGATATCCGCAGTTTATTCCTGACCTGTTCATGACCATTGTCCAGCCTCTCCTTAAGCTGCTCCACAAAATTCTCAGAGCTGAGCGACTCTTTTTCTGGTGTTCCATACATCAAATCCGCAAGAAGCCTCATTTCCCCCCCGAACATGACTTTCGCCGGAGTATAACCAGTGGCTTCATGCGTAGAGCCTCGATATGCCATCAACATGAGAGGTAGATGTTGGTCCCAATCACGCTGATGATCTGCCACCATTTTAGACAGGTAATGTTCCATGGTCCGACTAAATCTCTCTACCATCCCATCCGACTGTGGATGCAAAGAAGTTGTCCTGGTCTTGCGAATTCCGAGAAGTTCCATGACCTTCTGGAAAACAGCCGATTCAAAATTTCGGCCCTGATCAGAATGAAGTTCGAGAGGGACTCCAAATCTGCAGAACATTTCATTTACTAGCACCGTTGCCACAGTCGTTGCTTCTTGATTAGGCAGGGCGTATGCTTCAGGCCATTTAGTGAAGTAATCCATGGCGACCAAGATGTATTTATTGCCCGACTCAGTCTGAGGAAACGGTTACGCGACATCAATTGCTACCCTCTCGAATGGAGCACCTACAGTGTACTGCACCATTCGACCCCGTGATCTTGTTCGAGGTCCTTTTGTGGCACCACAAACTTCACACTTGCGGCACCAAGATTCGACATCTTCATGATAATTCACCCAGTAATACCGCTCTTTAATTTTGGCCAATGTTTTGTTGACCCCAAAATGGCCTCCGCTTGTTCCGTTGTGCATTTCCTGTAGTACATCTGATTTTCTGCTACCAGGAACAACCAACTGACTGACGATGGACTTGCCATCCGGACTCTCCCACGCTCTCTTTAGTAATCCATTTTCTATTCTAAGAGAGTGCCACTGGGCCCAGAGCGCCTTCAAGTTAGGACTTTTATCAGCAATTTCTTGCCATTCTGGTCTCTTGTCATCAGTCTTTGCCATGAGTATCGGTCCAATATCTGGATCATTCAGTTGTTCTTCTCGAAGTGTCTGTGTGGTCCAGCCATCGTTTCTTTCTACCGACTTTCTCCTTACAGAAGGATGTCCCTCACGTTGCTGAGTTCTTCGACAATGCTGACTATCTTCTTTACATGGCCGTCTAGACAATGCATCGGCATTTCCGTGATACCTTCCTGGTCGATGTTCAGTTTGGGTCTTCTGTCCTTTAATGCGTCCGGTCTCTGTAACACTTTTGCCACCCAAATTATTGGCTTGACTTGATTGATTGACTTGACTGATCCTGGGGGTCTTAACGGGCTCGGTCAATTGCCCCTTTACATTGAGAGGAATTGGTTTTTCCTGGATTCTAGGGCGGTCTTGGTTGCCGCTCGGTCTTCTAAACAACGGCGACGGACTTCTTGCCCTGTTACGGCAGTTACTCTTGACGTGACCCAGTTCACCGCAGTTAAAACCTTTTATGCCCCGATTGCCTGTTGATCGATGAGGTCTTCCCAACAAGGCTTGGATATTGACTGCCAGATCCTTCAACGCTTTATGTAAAGTTGCCATGGATTCAGCCCTAGACGAATCCTCCACGTCATCGCAGGTTGCCAATCTTGCACGTGGAGAAGAACTAGATGACACTCGTGACGCCTCGAATTCCAGGGCCCGAACTAGTGCCTCGCTGATATTCCTGGGTCTGACTAGACGTAAGTGGTATCTCATGTCACTATCGCGAACTCCCTCAATGAACCTTTCGGCGGCAAATTGCATTTGAAAAGATTCAGGGGCCGATGGATATGCCAGGTGAATGAGTCTGTCTATGTCCGCCTCAAATTCTTGCAAGGATTCACCTGACTTTTGCTGTCTCATCCTCAGCTGGGCCTGGAACACGGTTTCTTTGTGCTCATTTCCAAATCGTAGTTGCAGAGAGTGTACTAAAACCGCATAATTACTTTGATCCGCTGCCGACAGAGATTGTAGTAACTCAGCCGCTTTTCCACGAAGTGCTACCACTAATGATGTAGCTTTCTGGGGCTCGGACCAACCATTAGCTTTTGCAGCTGCCTCAAACTGAGTTTTATAAATTTCCCATGCAGTAGTACCGTCATAATTGGGAGGCTTAATTTTAGCGTTGGCTGTGCTAAAACTCTCTGTAGACACGTTGTCGTCCTCAAGTTGTTCCCGGAATTTCTTTTCTAGCTCGAGAACCCTCTGGTTGACAGCTTCGAGTCGCTTCTTGACGCCGTTAATGGATTCCTTAACGGATTCGTTAACGGATTGCATTATTCTTTCTTCCAATTGTTGCTCCCTAGCTGCGAGATGGTTCATTAATTCTTCTTTGAATTGTTGATGACGTTGCTCCTGCACTTGATCACGTTTTTCCTGCTCTTCCTTCTGTTCTAGATAACGTCTTTCCTGCTCTTCCTTCTGTTCTAGATAACGTCTTTCCTGCTCTTCCTTCTGCTCTAGATAACGTCTTTCCTGTATTTGATCACGTTTTTCCAGCTCTTCCTTCTGCTGTTGATAACGCCGCTCCTGTACTCGATCGCGTCTTTCTTGTTCCTCTTTTTGTTCCTTATAATGTTTTTCCTGCTCTTCTTTTTGTTCTACATAACCACGCTCCTGTACTTGATCACGTTTTTCCTGTTCTTCCCTCTGTTGTTGAATAAGAGACAGCAGGGCGGCAAGTTGATCCTCCATCGCTTGATGCTGGCTTCTGGTCACTGGCATAAACATGTAATGTCCGGCAATGAAGCACTCACTTACAGTTCCGTAATATTAGTCCTCAAATTCGCACTGGAATCGCACTTCTGACACCAATTGTTGCGAACTAGGGTTCAAAAATTCCAGTGCAACGATTTAACACGAAAACACTATTTATTTATTCCACAAATATACTCGACTACTAAATAACTCACTACTACTTAACACTTTATAGCCTTCTATTATCGCTTCGTAACTTTAGCTTACTTATAGCTCGATTACAATACGACTACTGCCTTCTGCGTGCTCTATGCGCATTTATATACAATCCTAAAATTACAGAAAAACCTAGAAAGTTCTTTATAAGAATTCTTGAATAATCTCACATAAAAAAAAGGTTGTAAACAACTGCCTTCTAGATTAAGCCAGCCGAGCAATAAATCACTCGTGTCAGCCATGACGCAGCGCGGATAGGTCGCGAAGCTCCACCAACCAACACGCTCCCATGCGTTGCCCCGCCTCCCATGCGGCGTTGCTGCGAATCGTAACAATATACAAGTAAGTTTGCTTAAAGGTGGTAGATAATCATGTACTGTTAAGCGAAATATCTTGGACTTGGAGAAACTCTTGGACCGTTGTCTTTTTTGAGCTTTTTACACGAAGCTTCGAACAGTGGAATCTCTGCCCGTTTGTGTGTGTGAAAGTGAATGAAAGTGAAACTGAGCATTCTAACACCTATAACCACGCCCACCATGCGTATTGGCCGGATCGTCACCACCGTCGCACGTCAAGAGACTAGCACTTCTCCGCCGTATCAAGGATGTGCCACTTCCAAAAGTCCAAGATGTTTCGCTTAATATAAGTAAGTGTTGAAAATATCCCGGAGGATTTCACCCAACACTATTACTATTCAAAACTTTAAGTTTTCTTTCTCTTTTCTTGATACTCTAAGGCCCATTATCATAACTATTCCTCTAATTTTTCAGGCAAGGCAATCAGTAAATAATCTTTTTCTTAGTTTCCACTTTGCTTCAGGTTTGCTGATCATCCGAGACTGATGCCAAATTTGCCTCCAATCGATTTTCTTGTACCTAAATACTCCTCGCTATCGTCTAAAGTCCAGTCAAATAGCTCTCGAGTTTATCTTATCTATGCCAATAAGTGCACAATTATCCCCGTGAGTGCCTATGTGCTGCAAAAATAACGATTTTGAATTTTGAATCTGAGTGCTTCAATGCAAGGTTTTGATCTTTCCATATTAGAAGGGAGGTCACAAACAACAATATTACCCTCAACAAACTGATGTTGTTCGCGTGTGTAATAAGTGGAAAAAAACTAGTAGCTTTTTGTCTCTCCGGATGACATCTACCGAAAATGGGATCAATACCGCTTGGAAATCGTTCAGCAAACCTTAATATCGTCATTTGCTTTAGAAAAGGTTATTTCAAAATATTTAAACAAAGTGTTAAGAACGTAATTATAAAGGAAAATCCGAAAATAATTACAAACGGAAAAATATCAAATTGGTATCATTAACCATCCAAAAAAATTAATTTTACTTCGATCTTCTAATCTTTCTTATTGGGGAGTTCTGGCAGCTAATTGGGGGCAGAAATAATGAGGTAGAACTAGCGGCAACAATAACCGAAATGGAGTAATCCGGCAAGGAATTAATTACTCAAACCCGCAACTGCAAAGAGCTTGTTTCAGCGACACAATTAACTTTACAGTTCTCTTTAGCTTTTCCAACTTTGATTAATCGTTAATAGATTCTTTAGGTTACCACCGGGATTTGCACCATATAAGTCGTGTATTTTGGAGTGCTAAAACTATGGTTCAATCGTTCTCCTTTTGGTCACTTTTGTTCACCAAACAGAATAATTTTGTAAGTTTTTGGATGAGTTTGCGTTAAAGACAATCGTAAATCCCTCTTCGTGTAGCACTTAATTCCTTCGTTAGCTAATGAGACGGACTTAGCAAAACTTTCTTCGTAATGCGGCGCAATAATAAATTAATTAAGCGCATTTACGTTTATTTTCTTATTTAGTCATAAATACTAATTAGCATTGTACGTGCAGACAATGGCATTAAGAAAGCGCATCCAGTGCAAATTCAAAGGCATCTTTTGGATTATCATAAACCAGGTTCCCCGCTTTTAGCGTGAAGGTGAAAATTAGCTTTCTAAGGCACAAGGGGAAACTTGGCTGGAACTCTAATTATTTTCCTTTAAAGTTATAAAGTAATGCGGTTTAATACAAACAATGAGTTTTCTCCATGAAACGACAAAACAGAAGAAATTATATATCTTTAAGAGTGTGGCTTAGGCAGACTAATAATAATTAGAAGCCCAAAGATGTAGAGCAGTTGGGAATCACTTTGTTTATTAATATTTTCCGGCCCAAACATTTCGTTTGGAAGCATTTAATTTCCAAACCGTATTTTAAATTAATTAATCAAGTTCATTAAAATATTCAACGATGTTGTAAATTAATCTGTTTTAATTAATATTTAGGCTTAACAGGGAGTAAAAACAAAGATGACAGCTATAAGTTCTACGTGAATTTAATTTCTATGGAAGAATATATTTTTACATATAAATGGATTTATATAGCATAGTGTTATATAGCTCATGTAACCTATGAAAAATAGTTTATTCTCTGGAATTAAAAACAAATATATAAAACTTGTTCTTTTTTTTTATCCCCACCTATTTTGTGAACTATTGCCAGGAACAGAATATTCAATTTTCGAATCCTCTCTAATTGGTCTTATTTTCACCTTGAACTTGACACTGAGTTTTGTCTACAAAACATTAAAAAAGTTTGAAGGCCCAACGTGTGAATTTTTAAAACCGTTTCGGGTAACGTCATTAATCATCAACGACGGTGATTAATTTCAGGATCGCTGTAAAATGGGCGGATTATATTTTTTTTTATCGCGAAAGCGGTGTGCCATTGTTAAAATTTCATCCCCCGTCTTAATTTATTATACCTGACGACCTGGGATAATATGGATAATAGAAGAAGTAAAAAAAGTCTGCAACCATAAATACACCTGGTAAAGATGGTTTATTTGAGGGAAAGCATTTTGACTGTAATCGCCCAATCTTTTAATAAAAAACGATGTTTTTTAATACAAATCTGTATTTTAGGGTACACATACATATATACATTTTAATGAAGGGATATTTGCACAAAGAGAGGCATCAAAGAGAGAGGAGTATATACATAAATCTATAACCCGAATAAATCTACATACAAAGTACGCAAATGGGATTTCAAGTATGGAACAGCAGACTTAAGCAAATAGATTTACTGTGAATGGAGAGGAAATGGTTGCTAAAATATGCATATACGTAGATATTTGCTGGCGCAGATTCTACTTCAATTTCGACTCGATTTAGTTATGAAAAAAAGATTTTATTTTTTCCTATATCAGGAGACCGGTTATATTTTAGAAAATAAATAAGTTAAATTTCAGATAAGGAGGTCAATGCATTTAATGCTATTGTTTTTTTAGTTCTGGAGTTTGTAGTGTCTCCAGTAGCACGCTGACGTGAAAATAACGGTGAAGGTGTCGTGGAGATCACCTAAAATGTGACGTCATATTGGTGGTCTTAATTCACAGCCCTGTGACTTCTGCTTTGGCGTCATGACAGAGATCTTTAGAAATGACGTGCTTAAGGTCTCAGTATAACGCCAAGAATTTCTGGGTATAAAATTGGTACATTTCAGAAAATTAAATTTATTAAGTAAAAAGATTTCTTGGGTAGTCGGTCAGCCACAATTTTTTTCCTTAAAATATCCCTGTCAAGATAGTTCGAAAATCACGCTATTTAACATAATTTACATAAGAACCCTTTACGGTTATACAGAAAAAAGTAATTGTCTTAAAAATATTAAGTCTGAGATTGACATTTTTCTGCTACAAATATAAAACTAATATGAAGCCTTGACGATGATCAAGTCGACACCACATTTATTCGTCAAACTAGATGACTCGATAATGACGTTTTAATCACGTTAGTTTTATGTCGTGAGCAATATGACGGCATACTGATGCCATTACTTGGTCACCGGGTTCAAACTGAACAACGTGACCTTAAACTGACGTCACTGTGGTATCAGTGACTATGCAATTTCAATGTCTGATCTGGTATAATGGAAGAGATGAAAGTTATTGGTCCATTTCTCCAAAATTTCTTTGAGACAGAAATTTTTTCTGTATTATTATAATCTTAACAATTAGTGCATTGACTTATATATCTTACATAATATATTTTTATTGTTTCAGGTACGCATAGTCTACATAAGATTGTTCTGAAGACAAAGTGGTAAGTGTCTATCGTCTAGAAAGTGTCTAAAAAAAGGATAAACCTGCTTCTAGGCGTTATCAAAGGCTGCGTTCATAAAATTAAGCCGGACGTGCTTGGTAACTTTTGTTGTTGTTCATAATTCCACAGTGATACATATTTCGCAACGTTAAAAGTTCACCCTATAAAACGTAATTTTCAATGCGCTCTATTTTTTTTTGTAATAATTTATAATCTCGTAAATAAAGTTTGTTATGCTAATTCCGCGTTTTACTTATCTACAGTAGTCCACAATTGAAACGGAAACGGCAAAATTTTAGGTCAAATTCAAATTCAAATATCTCATGAACCTCTGCGTTGACTTCGGTGCCTTTTGAAGGTTTGGAGTGGGCAGAGATTTCTCTTCATGACTGGCTGTTAGTGGCCGCTAATAAAAAATTACGCTTTAATGTACAGGGTTTAAATAAAACATTGCAAAATTTTTAAATTTACTTTTTTTGCCTTGTTTAGAAAAAAAATAATTTCGTGTCAATCGTTATGTCAAGGAGCATAATATCTCTAGATCACTTTGGATTTTTTTTTCGAAACTTTTAGTGTTAATTGAACTAAGACTGTTTTTCTGAATTTAGGTTATTTCTTAAGTCGCAATTCCTTATAAACCATATGCATGGCAATAAGTCTATTTTGTTAACTTTGAACTAAAGCGAGAGGTGTTAGGCTTGATAAAACATATACGGGGTCAGTTAAATTACGGCTCTAATTAACAAGCTTTACTTAGTCATGTCTAAAGCAATATTTTGTAAAAGCACTTATAGTGTAATGTGGTAGCTAAAACTGGCTGGTGATATTGAAGACATTTGGGCCACGTAGGAACGTTTATCTTGGCATCATCTCTCGACGTTTTTGGATTTACTTTATTTTCTCTGATATTAACGGAGTTGTACTAAGCACTACAGTATGTCCCCGGATAGGTGGAACGACTCTCTTAAGAACTAAAAAATTTCAATTTAAATTGTAATTTTTTGGGGTTTAGTCGAGCTGGTTAGAGACAAATTTCTGGAATAATTTAAGTTTGAAAAATTCAAGGAAGCCTTGGAAATTGTCGGAAAATTTCTTTTTTGATAGAGTAAAGTTTTCTTTATATGAGACATACGACCGAAAGACGCTAATAAAAGTTGCTCAGAATCAAAAACTAGGCAATATACCAAATCTCAGAAACCTCGGACTACTATGATTTTTCCACTTTTATCAAGTTATTTTTCATTTTTTGTTCGGCCTTTTTGTAAAAGATATGCCAAAAAGCCATTCGTAAAACTAGCTTAAAATAAAAATTAAGGATAGAATCCCAAATCAAAAAATCCTCAGCCAACTTTGATAATTTACATAATTAATCTCCCAGAAGGAAATTGAGAAGTGACAGTCGACCGAGAATATTAAACTTTGGTATAGGGATTTAACTGATGATTTTAAGCAACTTTTGATAATTACTTTTTGCCATATGTCTCACAGAAAAAACGTTGCTCTATCAAAGGCTTTCTGAATATTTTGAAGGCACTCTTGATATTTTCAAAACTTAAATTATACCAGAAATTGGTCTTTGACCAAGCAGGGCTAAAAGCTAAAAAATTTAATTTAAAATTTGATATTTTTTACATTTTACATGTAAAATTCACCGATTCACCTATTTAGTATTCGGTGTATTAGGGTACATACAGTGTACCTAATACACCGAAACTATAAAAGTAATGCGATATTCAAGAAGACAAATTTTTACAAGGTCTCAATAAGTTTTTGAATACGAAATCGTTGGTTCAACGAGATTGCAAGTAACTTTTTGTTATATTGGTCATTTTATTACAATATATTCAGAGTATGTAAGAACACAGCATTTCAAAATTGGCAGCATTTTCCTTTCCATAACTCTGTTTATTTGGCCTAAAGTTATCCGTTTCTTCAAAGCAATAATTAACCAAAATAATGGGCACTACAGATTTTAAACAAAATCATTTTGGTCAACTCAGGGTATACCAATTTTCTTGGTGCATAATCCACTAATTTTAGCTTACTTCACAAGGAAGACTTATTCAGGAATTTTGTGGTGGAGATGCATTCTTAACGGACCAGGTCGATATGTCGTATGTACCTAATACATTATCAATCTCTTAAAATCCAAAGCAAATCAAAATTATTTCTTCCATAACCTCCTAAATAATTTATCAATATTTTGTTAGGACACTTTTGGCTCTAACAACGCTTGCCACCTTAGAGGGCATACTTATAAACAAACCGTTAATAAACTATTGGTGAATGGCCTTCCAACACAGCATTCCTCAAATCATCCAAATTTAGAAACTCTTCTACACGTTGACTCAAACTCAGTTTCATCCTACTGCACACATGTTCAAAAATATTAATATCTGGTGACCTAGCAGGCCACTCCAGTCGCTCTATATTGTTCCGACGCAGCTCCTCATTAACAACTCGGGCTCTGTGTGGCCGGGCGTTATCATCAATAAGAATAAAGTCATTTCCAAAATTCTTGGAAAATGGCCAAACAATGTCTTTTATACACAAATTCAAATACCTTTCTGCATTCATACTCTCTCCAACTAAAACTACTAAATATGTTTTTCCATTCATCATTATACCACCCCATACCGTGATACCACCTCCACCAAATGCAACACTAGCATTCATATTCCTCCGTCTCCATACTAAAATTCTTCCTTCCGATTGACACAATTTAAATCTAGATTCATCTGTAAACATGCACCTAGACCATTCCACCATTCCCCAGTTCCTTAAAGTCTTAAAAGTCTTGGTTCGGCTAATATTAAAAATTTCGAAAAACAATCCAAAATTACCTAGAGATATTATACCCCTTGATATATCGATTGACAAAAAATATAACAATTAGTTTTTTCTCTAAGAGCGGCAAGAGAACATAAATTTAAAAATTTTGTAGTGTTTTACTTAACACCCTATATATTACAGCGTAAATCGTTATTAGCGGCCACTCATGAAGAGAAATCTCTGCCCACTCCAACCCTTCAAAAATGCATCGAAATCAACGCAGAGGTTCACGAGATATTTGAATTTGAATATGACCTAAAATTTTGCCGTTTCCGCTTCAATTGTTGACTACTGTATATTCCAACCTATGCCCGAATGTAACATTTTGGTATTAGAAATGAGCGAAATTAGTGAAGTGTTTCTATGAGAGCGGTGGATACAATCAACGGATCAAGACGTCATGCTTAAAGTACAGAGAATACTTGATCTGCTTAAACGCAAAGAAGAAAAGCGACTAATCCCCTACCTGTAATCGATGACATTCTCTTGCTGTCTCGAAATGGTTTTCTACCCCACATTTTAAATTACTGGCAGGCCGAACTCTAGTTATAAAGCTTATTTGGTTTACCACCAGAACCTGCTTACGTCATTCTAATCTTAGCCATTCGACCTGGTTAACGCCGTGACGGACGTTTATGGTGGGCTCTGACACCATTTTTTTTCTGTTATGTCCAAAGCTACGCTCGCGAAGCGCCCATAGTTTAGAAAATCTTTTTGTTCATCATAAGAAATGTCGGCCCATTGCGACTTCTACCTTATCACGTAAGGAAGCTACGCACCAAGTTTGTTGTTCTCTAAAACTGTTCCCCAGATATCACCATTTAACCACTTTTTCCACTTCAAAATGTTATTTTTAGCAAATTTTTCATAAAAGAAGGCTGCATTTCGATTTTTAACTCGATGTGAAAATTGGTTCATAATTCAGCTAGCGTAGTTGTAGCCGCTATGTCACAAATTTCACAATTCATGACACCCTCGTAGCTACCTATTACCATTCACTTATTTTTGTCATCTAGTTACCTTTGAAACCATCTTTTTTTTTATACCCATCTCCTTTTAGCACATGTTGAGAAGATACGATAAAAATGTCAAAGTCAAATTTTCAACGCCTACTTGATGACAATAATAAGTGAATGGCTTATACCTACTTAAATATGAATCATGTACCCTAAACTGTTATCTAAATTATGTCTAAATTATAATGTAATTTGTCGATTGTAGCTATGTTAGCTATATTAGCAATTTAATAATCTTTGGTACTCCCTTAGAGGCCTACCATCCAAATTTGAAGTGTACCATCAACAGTTCCTTAAATATGACGTTATATATTATCCTCTTCGTATATAAAAGGCATTGGTCAACTGTTTTATTATAGGTAACATACGGGGTGTTCATTATAAAACTTCAGCCAGCAGGCTCTGAAATTTTTACAGAAAAGCATAACATAAGCAAAATAAATGGACTTTTGTTTCTCCATCCTTTTCTTTTGACATTTCACAGCCAATTAGATGAAATTTTATAATGAGCACCCCGTACATGTAACTAATGATGCCTGATGATGTCGTAAAGTGGACGAAGTGGTGAATCTATGACTTATCCCGGCTTGTATCCAATCTTGTGAGTAAGCTGCATACCAAATTTCAGCTTTTTAACCTTAATAATTTCAAATACATCACTATTTAATCACTTTGGTCATGGCGACCATGTTACTGGTACTCTTAGCTTACATTTTTAGATTCGTTGCAACTCTACAGGTCAAAAAAAGGTCTTTGATCTAAGTAAATGGGAATTTCGAAACATGTATTCCGACACGAATATTTGGGGTCTTTATGAAAAAGCCTTCAAGGACCGAGTCAATAGGCTTCTTAAAAATGTCCAAGTTTTCTCTGGCCACACAATTTTACACCCTTTCCAGCCGATTTTCTTTTGTTTAAGAAAAATAAAAAAAAAGAAGAAAAGTCAGATGAAGTTCAGTGGGAAGAGGCAAAATACTTAGCAGTTCCGGATACCTCCGTGGTGGACGTGAAACGGAACCATCTGTCTTTTTTGAGCGAACTTTGTAAAAATAATCTGTAACGGACTCACATGGGAAACATGCTTGCTCCATCTTGACGACACAGTGCTGCTTGGGAAAAACTACGTTGACTATCTGTGGAATGTGGAAAGGGTATTGTCACGACTACGTGCAATGCACACCTTCACTAAACCTCAAAAAGTGTATACTTTTCCAAATAAAAATCACTCGTACTGGTCTGCTTTAAATCGATAAACCCGCGAAAGTTAAATTAGTAAGAACATGAGGCCAACACGTAAGTTTAAAGGTGATAGAGTCTGAATAATCATCTTGTGGAATTACGTCATAAATCGTGACATGTCCTGTATATGTCAGCACGTCGTAAATAAGATTTTTTTTACTTCAAAAATTTACCTGCGATTTACCTTTAATTGCATTCTAAAGGATAATTTACATTCGTCGCATATTTAAGCTGGAGCTTCAGCGTGTTTGAATAAAACTTTGATTAGAGAACAAGTTTTTTTTTTTTAAAAAAAGAAGAACATTTGCTTTTTGTGCTAACTATTCATTAATTTAAACGTTAAATGTTACTAAGCAACAAGTTCGAGAAATGTATTTGAAGTTAACAAGAAATTTAGAATAATTTACGTCCTCTGATCAGTAACAAAAATGCATACAGTTGGATCGCTGAAAGAATGCCGATCCGAGGGAATTATGCGACACGTATGTTAGATTTGCCTGCCTATTTTACACCCAATAATAAGAAAAGAAACAACAGATAAAATGTTGTCTGGTGGTTACGCAATACGTCCTCGAAAAATATTATTGTCAGATTAACGTGTGTCAGTGTGACGTGTTTTTCGTTAATTTTGAAATCGCAATTTTTCTGCCTTTTTTCACTGATAAAGTGCATCGAACAGCCAAATCAGTTCTTTTTAGGACGACGGGTAACCTAATTAATGGAATAGATAGTGCTTTGATCAATGTAAACATGAGAGTTTCTGGGCATGTTTCCAGTCACGGCAACGGACCAATTTCGATTTTGAACTCCCAAGAGAGGAGAGAGGTACGAAGAAACATCTGTAATTTTTCATGCTGCTTTTCATTAATTACTATAAATGGAATTATTAATGGAAATATTAATATTTGTGACGGTACCCCATGAACCGTATTTAAAGCCAGAAAGATATTAGAAATGAACTCTCTAAATCAATACTAGAAGAAAATCATGTGTAAGGGTAGTAAGTCATCAAGAGCGTATACGTACACTTTGCAGGTATTTAAGTTCAATCGAGCTCATACATTAAGAGGAGAAATGCGAGAAAAAACTCTCAAGTGACAAGCACGACAACTTGTTCTCAATCTGTGTGAGTACTTTGAAAGGGAGAAAGAAAATGGCGGGCCTTTAGACTCAGTGGCGTCTGTTCAAGAGGTACACAACTAAACCACTTTCTGCAGTTTTACTACAGCTGAGCTTTCAATTAATTACTAATGATCAGCACTCTTTATTTTAGATGGTAGCAGCTGCTCTAAAAAATTTCTAAAAGGACAGTGTACGCCATCAAGAAAGTTACAGAAAATCATGCAATTCCAAATTTACCTATATTATTGAATATGCAAAATGGATATTTTTTAATACTTTGTACTATATGTATAAAAAAGAGAGTTATTGTTAATTTGAAGAAAATAATTGCAACTGATTATTTTATATTTTATTTTAAAGAAAAGCATGTGACTATTAAAACTCTTAATGCCCAACTAAAAACTAAAGAAATCGTCTCCATAGGTCAAACATCCCTTAATTTCTTGTTGAAAGAAATGAGTTTTAAGCACAAAAAGCATGATAATAGTGGCGCACTTATAGAAAGAACAAATTTTGTTTCATTAAGAGCTTGTTTCCTTAGAAAATATCTAGAAAACATTAAAAGCGCGAATCCAAGGCAAGCCGTATTTTTAGATTGAACTTGGGATTACTTGAAAGTCAATAAGACCAAATACTGACAAGACAGCAATATAAAAAGTATTCGTAAATCAAAAGGTAGACGGTAAACGATTTATTATCGTTTACCGTCATAATAAACTGAAACTACACAAAAATAAAGACGAATCCATCGGAGCAGAGAAATTGGACTTCCAAACCACTCCCTATTCAAGCGATAAACCTCCATTAATCAATGATCAGATCACCAACCACCAATGCAGTGAAGTAAGAATCAGAAGTAGATGTACCAAGAAAATTGCAAAGTTCAAAAGACACCTAAAAGAAAGGACTAAAAAGAAACAGTTGAAACCACACACAAGCCCTACCAACATATGTACTTACTCAAACAGACCCCTGCCGGACCCAGAAGATATCAAGTAGACATGCACAAGAGTGGACCACCAAATACAATCAACCCCACAATGACAGAAAATGGAAAACTTATCGGAACTGAGCACACAGTGATGAAATTATCCTATGGAAGCAGATGACACTAGAACGGATCAAGCCCTGAACAACTACAGAACCTGAACAAGCCTTTGGGCCTCTTACAAAAAAGTAATCAAGGAAAAATAATAGTCATAGTAGATAACAGCAGCCTTTATTAAAGGGAAGATTGCCCCTTCAGCTAAATTTCAACTAGAAAAAGCAGTGCTAATGCACGATATGCTTAAAACAATCTTTGTAGACAGAAGAGTGTTCTAAAGCGAGCTAATACAAGATTTATAACGGATTATTGGAGTCAAAAGCTTTCTTAAGACGGCTTTTTACAAAAGCATCTTTAAAAGATTGAATAAAACTATAGCGCACATGCGGATTATATGATATGAACCTTGCTAGTATGCCTTACCAGTGGGGCAGTTATCTTTTACGTTTACGTTATAACGCTCCTTTACCATTGGAGGACTCCCCAAACCGTCGCTACACATAGACTTTGTACTATCCGCATCTCCAGTTTTAATGTCCAATAAGGTGTTTTTTTTTTCAAGCGGACTAAAAGTACGTCATTTGTTTTCTCCATACGCACACCTAAAGTGGGCTTTCAAATCCTGAGACCAAAAAAGTAGCAAAAAAGTCCTAGGCAGTAAAAGTAAAGTCAAAAGTCACCGCTAGTGTCATGGTGGCGCATATATAAACGATTTTCATTCACCAAAATTATTTTAATAATAGATGACACTAGATAAACAGATCTGAGTGTATTACCATCTTTACATTCTTGTTGAAAAAACAAAGGACAGAAATACTCTCAGAGCACTCAAGAGCACCATCCGAAACCGTTATTAGTCGAAATCGCATAGGCTCTCGAATTCTGAATTCGTCTGTTAAATGTCATGCGCGTCATCATATTTATCTGTCAATGTGACATTTATTAATTTAGTATTGAAAATAATGCTACAAATTCTTAGTTTACCATAATCATTGGTTATTATTTAAAGCATTAAAACCATTGAACATTGAACACCACCATTCTAACATATTCTATGTATTTTACAAATAATATACACAATTGGGTAAGTACCTAGACCCGCTTAAAGAGAATGAGAGAAAATTGCAAAACTGAACCACTTTGAAATAGACTTCTTATTTCTTGCATGCTTGAAAAAAAAATAGTATATGTTACTCGGAGTAAAAGGTCTTTTTGTTCTTCGCCCAGTTGCAGGCCTCAGCTTCGCTTCGGCCGTCAATCTCTGGGCTCAGCACGAAAAGACCCACTTTTACTCCTAGTGACACAATCTACTATTGTAGCCGCTCCTGCAGTTTTACTCATCAGTATCGCTTGGCAAGGACAGTTCCCATGTTTTGTATATTTAGATAGAAAATAAAAGTAAACATTAAGGGTTAAAGCCCTTTTGAGTTTTACTGGAATAGCTTAATTATATTTCTTAATGTATTATTTGTTTTATTCACGAGCAATATCCATAATACAATTTGCCGTTTATTTAGACTGAGTCCATAGTACAGATAATGCGGAATTGGAATCACACCCGTTTATAGGTTAACGTAACTCGAAACTCAACCCAGAAAACTTTGATTTGATTCATATAACATTTATAACCTTGCAATGACGTCACATCGGCATTCTTTTAGCGATCCAACTGTATTTCACAATCCTCAATGTTTAGATATATTATTAGATCTTGTTAGGTTTAATGATGTTTAATAAATACCTTCACAATAATTAAGGCTTTGCAGACCTCAAAGTAATAAAGTAATAAATTGTTATTATCTAGAATATGGAATGTTAGGGCAAGAAGCGTTTAGAGCGCCCTTATTCCTGTAAGCTTACTTGATAATTTTTCTTTTCAAAGAAACTTGTAGGCTTCAAAAAATCAACTTAAATTATGGAATAATTCTAAAAGTTATGCATCAATTCTTTATTTAGAAAGGATTTAATTTGTTTAAGGTGATCTATGCAATAAATAACAGCAAAAGCCTAAATTAGGTAACTTGTGATCACATTCCACGCACAGAAAAGCCGTTGTCCAACGGAATTTCTTTTTGACGTCTCGTTCACCTCTGCGGCGGACATTAATAAAGGCTATGAGCAAATGTACAAAATTATCTCCCTTGCGACTCGAAATTGGCTGATTCAATCGAAATTGACTGGTGCATTCTGTAGGATGGCTCAACTTGGCTGATGGATCTACCGAAGGCGCAGATATTGTTGGTGAAAAAAAATCAATCAGATACGTCATTTTCGATGCGCAGTAATCAAGGGCGCTTTACGTTATCTCTTATAAACAAAATCAATCCCTTAGTTCTGTACTATCCTACCCACGTGAGCAATTATTCAGGGCCGCAATTTCTCTTTCCTATTGAAGTTGTTCTCGTGCTTGAATATCTCAAAGGCTCCTCTGATTAGTTTAGGAATGCTGCTCTTAATGTAAAATTATATCCACCTGGTTAAAAAAAATATCGTGCTTTTAGAAAGAGAGCTTGCTCTGCTACTGCTGACTTTTTTGTTTGTCCCAGTTTGCAGTTCTTTTTGTGTTTCCTTATTTCCTAATCCATCAAACCTTGTAAACTCCGGATACTGATAAATAATCCCTCTGGTGGATCTCAGGCTCCGTTGTTTTGTGCAAGTCGGTTTAAAAACAGATAGTATCCATGTCTTTGTAGATAAGTCAGAAGTAAAAGGGGTCTTCCTGCATTTTTCTCTTTCGTAAAATAATCTATAAAATTTAAAATAAAGTTCTGTTCCCGTTCAGAAAATCGAGTTGTCATTTTAAACGATAATAAAACAATGTGCCAGACTGACAATGAATCAATGTCAAACATTTTTTTCGGCATTGTTAAGTGGCAGGTGCTACGCGACGTATGTTTATGACGTAATTTTGCTATTTCATTCAGTACACAGGAGTTAGTGAGAATGAAAAATCATGACGAAATTCCACAAGATGATTATTCAGACTTTACTAGAGACGGCAATCTTCCAGAAAAAAAAACCTCGATTTTTGAATCGATTTAAATCGAGAACAAAGAAATCGATTCGCAAAATAATCGAAGACTGAAACATCGATTTTTCAGATTATCGATCTTTCTCAATTTATTTCTTTATAGTTATTTATGATATGAGTGTTAAAAGTACGTTTTTAAGGCAAGCATGTAAAAGTTCCGCTCCTTCTGTAATTTACATGAGTGCCTTAAAAGTAGTTTTAACACTCATATCATATAATATTTTTTCTACATACGTGTTAAGTAATAAAATTACAGAAAGAAGTTACTTTTTTTATTATTTTTTATAAGTTGGAAGCAGATAGTTTTAAATTGCATTGTATATGAGAGTATCAAATTTGACACTAGTCAATAAAACCTGACAACATTGCTGTATCTGAGTTGTTTAAGGCAAACTTCATAATATTTTTGATTGTCAGTTCGAAATTAATGGCGTTTTTCATTGGCTGTACTCGGTGCGCACTGGGCTGAGCTCGTTGCAGATTCCATATTTCACTGGGAGATCCAGGGCACACTTTTTCGGAGTCGAATGTTTCACTGGGCGACTTGCACCGGAAAGAGTGCAGAAATAATGGACCTGAGGGATCGCGTGGGGGCCAGTTCAGTTCAAAATATACCTGCTGGTGTAGCAAAATACCTGAAACTTCCAAATTGGACCCATTATACAGGACATTGTTTTCGCCGTTCTTCTGCGAGTTTGCTTGCCGATGCTGGAGGAAATTTGACCACAATTAAGCGCCATGGAGGATGGAAATCGTCTACCGTTGCTGATAGCTACATCGAAGATTCTTTGGAACCAGAAATGAGTTGGTTTCTGTTCATTGACCTCCTGCATTACGGGCTCTGGTAGAATTACAGAAGGAATTAATTTTTTAAATTGTTCAAATTGTACTATCAATGTTAATATTAATAAATAAAGTAAACATTTTGACAAATTTTTCAATTTTTGACATTTTATTTTAAAATACTTCTTTAAGGGCGACTTTAAAGCACTAGTGTTTTAAAACATCATTTTTGTGGCTGGTTTAGGATGTCAAAGATGCTACTTCTAACACGTTTGTAGAAAAAAGCAATTATTTTTTAGCCCCATGAAGTTTGATTTTTGAATAAAACTCGAATAAAACACATCTATTACCGATACTACATATTGGCCCTTATTTTATAGGAATATGTGAACCTAAAAACAAAAATTTTTGCCAATAACTTTTAAAACGTTAGCTAATAATACCATTTTTTTCCAATTTCATTCTTACTTTTAGATGTTCCTATAAAATAAGAGCAGTTGTCGAAGTAAGCACGTGTTTTTATAGAAAAATATAATATTACACGTCAGATGTCAGATTGTACAAATATGGGAGAAAAAAAAGATCGTCTGTCGATTTCGCGGATTTCAAATGAATTATTGAATCGACTCGTTGCTACAAGGTCGATATAAAATATCGTGTTTTTAGCTCCCGAAAGATCGATCCTACGGTTAATCGATTTCAGATCTTCAGATTGCCATCCCTAATCGATTCTATGGAGGTCGGTTGTGATAATTTTCAACATCTAATAAATTGGAATAATTGGCGAGTGAAATCGATAACACTATTATATAATAATAACTTTCCATTTAAATTTTTTAAATATGACTCCTTTCAAACAAAAGTTTGTCCTAGCGTTTTTGTTTTTTCCTTCATTATAAGTCAGAAAACTTCAGTAAAAACTTTTCGGTGGGCTGCCATGTATTCGGAATGAGTAAAAGAGGAATGGTGGAAAAGAAAAAAGGAACGTTTCAGTTAAGTGTGGAGTCTTAATTTCGTTTGTTTAAACAGTCAATTGCGATGAGGCGTTCATTCATATGTTCAACGAGATGTGTTGTTCCTTCAACGAGGAACTTTGAATTCTGCATCAATGAATTTTTCAAAAAGGTAAACTATCACGTACTCCGAGAGGTCTAAAAGTAGAAAATCTTTGTATGTTGGACACAGATTATGGAACATTTGGAGGGTTCATGACAAGAATGAGTTCTCAGTTATAGTTCTGACAGATTACCAACTGTTACACCATTATCCTCTCTCTTGCATTCGCAATTGAAATGACATCCACATTGATTTTGATTCCAAATGAGTGGTCCCAAGAGGGGAGCTCGTGCTCCGCGATCTACAAGATCTATTATGCCTCAATATCAATTACAGTCACTCAGAAGCCCAGTCCTTTTAAAAAGTTCATTATTTTCTCGATTGAGATTTTGTGGAAGTCCGATGGTCGGATGTGTGTCGGAATGCGGTCGGAAATTCTTTCGAAGTTCTGAAATCTGTCTTTCAGCTGCAGGACATTCACTCAGGATGTGTTCTACAGTCTCATCATCTTCCATGCACAGTCTGCATTTGGCATTGTCTGCCAGGCCTGTCCTATGCATGTGGTGTTTTAATCGACATTGCTAAGTGTATAAGCCACTCGAGGTTTATATTTAAGTCATTATTGTCCTATTCTCAGGCTCCTTGTATGAACGCCTTTGAGTGGACAAGGCCTGGGGTGTCTATCCAGTAACGTTCGGTCAATTCTTCCGCCATCTGGATTATTGCCTTCCTCGATACCTCTCTTGTGATACCCAAAACCGGTTAAGGCCCTATGAAGGTAGCACTCGCCGCTTTTCTTGCAAGAGAATCGGCGATTTCATTGCCTTCAAAGCCTTTCTGACCTGGAATCTAGGCTAAGATTAACGTATTATGCTCCATAAGGTGGTTCAGTATGTTTCAAACTCCCAAGACAGTTCTCGAAGAGATCCTGCTGGAGTCAAGTGCTTTGAGTGCCTCGTGGCTGTCCGAATATATTTTGATATTTTTGTTTGTCCACTTTTGATGGCTTATCGACCTAGCAGATATTTCAATAGCATGGAGAGCTGCCTGAATTTATGTTGCATGGTTTCCCAGACTCTCCTGGAGTCTGTATCTCTGTCCACCGCTCTACGCCCCATCTCCTATTCCCTCGGGAGTTTTTTAGCCATCCGCGTACCAGCAGTGGTGGCCTTAGTTTATTCCGGTCCCACTTCTTTGTAGGGAGGTTTGCTTTGTAGGCCTAATAAGTGTAGGTGACAGGGAGCATCATGTCCGAAGACATACCCAGCAAAGCATAGCCGGTTAATTCAGGCTGCAGTGGGTTTGGTTCCAATGTAATTTCCTCCCTTGTGTGTTGTTGAGTCTGCATATACGTTACTTCGCTTCCCTTTCCACTAAAATGTGGAGCGGGATTAGCCCGAGAATGCTTCACTGATGTCCAGGCAGGCTTGACGCCGCAAGTTACTCAGTTTGGGCCTCATACCTCTTTGTCCGCCCTTGGAATGCCAGACAATGGCTCCATACGTGATCATTGGTTTAGTGGCCGTCACATACAGCTTGTGCATTCATTTGGGTTTTAAACCTCTCAGCAATTTTTTTCGCAGTACCTTTTGCATGTCCACAAGGACAATTTAGCCCTGCTTCAAAATCTTACGAAGAATACTTGATCTAAATGTATTTAACAAAACCATACCAAGGAGGCTTTTCCATAACTTAAGTAGGCGAACGATGTCAATTAAACGTCGATTTTTTGCCATCTTTGGTGATGAAGAAAGGCGTAAAAATGACGGACAAAAGTCACAGATCGTTTATGTCATATTCTCATGTTTTAAAGACGTAACTAATACGGGTAAAAGACTACTGACGTTTAAGTTAGGTTCCTCATAGAACTTAACCTAAGGCTGCAGCCATCAACTGCAACTACAGAAGTCGGTACTTTCGAGTAAAAAATATTATGCAAAAAGAGAAACAAGGCACAGCGGAATCCCAATTAACAGTTTATCTCAATTTGCCAAAGAAAGTAGACAAAAACAATGCAGATTCTCAATTTAAAGCAACAGAAGTAATTTATCGGATTTAATTATCAGCCAATTAAGTTCGAGGGTAGCGCAATTACTCTGGAATGGATTTTCCTTCGCCAGGATACAACAAAGCCATTTACTGACAATGGGGCCAACTGGAATCTGGCTGAGATCACGTATAAAAAGAAAAGAAACAACCAATTAAATGTATTAGAAATGTGTAAGTTTAACAAAGAATTTTTTTCGAACATGATTTCAAGTGCGTTAGAACATTTTCTATGTCACATTACAGTGTTTTAAGTGATTACCCTAGAAAGATATTAATGCGTTGGCCTACAATATTAAGTAAAATAATAAAGCGAAATACGGCGTCTCGTTAACAATGTTTTGCGTGTTTTCTACGAGTTTTATATAAAATTTATGATTTCTAGCAGAAAGTGGCAACAAAAGTCTCGATGATTAATTGCTATTCCTTTCTGCTCGACTTCTCCGGTAACTTGTTACTCTTTTTGTAGCAAGAAATTTAAATGAATAGCGCCAAACTGGAAGAAAAAGCCCCCACACAATCTTAAATATGCAGATTTCTATCGACACCGTATGGGAATTTTACTATTATTCATAACATGTGAGTCCTGAATTTGGATTTTTTCACACTTTTTCTTTTAGATAAACATTGGGGTTACTAAAACTCTCCTTTCATTTTCAGCATAATTTTTATTTATCTGAACCTGTTATTTTGTTTTTGTTGAAAATATTTTCGCCAGTAAACCCGGGCCAGACGAAACTCGTATTTCTGTTTCGGCTTCCCGAACTTTATATAAGTTACAGTTTCTGCTTAAATAAACTGATAAGCTCTTTTTCAAGTAAATGTGACTCCATTTTGCTCGCATCAAAAAAGCAAAATGGAGACGCGATGCTTGAATATTGATAGCCAATATTAACCTTACCGTTACCGAATAGCTGAGGGACACGGTAAATCGAGTTTAAAGGCTGATATTTGGCAACGGAGGAATGGCAAAGTTTCGTGTTGTATAAAATTTGCTTTAGGGACATCTTTTGTCATCATTTATTTAAGGGATATCGTTAAGTTTTTTATAGTCTCTGTTTATGGAATTTTTATTTTATCACATGTGTACGATTTTAGAACTCTAGAATATCAGGCAATCAATTTTTTTAGTTTTCTTATAGCTCTTCGATATGGAAGGCCTTTTGATTTTTGTTGTGCTTAGACATTTTTTTTTCCTTTAGTAATATTTTTGTGTATATTAATGGATTCTTGCGATTTGAAGATATTTTTTATTTACATTTTTTTTTTATTTACATCTCCAGTCAGATTTTCCTTCAAATTTTAATATTTCATTATAAAAGAATTGAGTATCAGATTGTTGCTTTACAATTGGAAATTTCTATATTGTGACCCTCTATTATTGTCTTGGCTGTAGTAAAACACCTATTGATTACACTGTATTTTGAGAAAAAAGAAACTTAAATATATTTTCCTCACCATGAATTTTATTAGGATCTACTGTCAAATCATTTTTACTACCAGAAATAAAATGTATCTGTTATAGCTATACAGACATTTGAGAGAGACATTAGAGACATGTCTCTACTAATCGCTTTTTCTTTTGAACTCATATTTTACTCAGACCCCAGACCCTACAAACTTAACAAACAAGTAAGTTGTAAATACACCGACAACCTAACTTTTCCTTTCCATGAAACTCAAATAACTGCGGTGGTGTTATTGTAGAAGTAAACATTTCGCCGTAAATGTAATAAATTGCCCTCTTTAGTTGATATGCAAGACCTCTATGTAGCAGTGAATGGAAAACTGCGACCTTTTTGAATACCAATGACTGCATCTTTCTGTACTCCCAACGAGTGATTCCTCGGTATATAAATGTCCCATTGACCCACGACCGTCCTTTATTTAGTCCCAGTGAGGACCGTTGAGTCTTGCAGCCAGTATCCAACTCAGTCAGTCGCAGTTCTAGCTAGAAGCAGTATTTGATTCTAGCAGTAGCACTCATAGTTTAAACGATTTTCCAAGTAGGATCAGCAAGAATTGAATAAAAAACTGGTATTGAAAACATAAGTCATTTAATAAGTGTCGACTAATATCAATCATAAAATGACCTGGCACCCGGTGCTTTTTTTTCTTATAACTGATTTGCATTTATTAAATTTGCAAATCCCAATTTGTTACTGCTTACATGTATATTACGCCTCAATCCAATTTCTTTGTGTTTCTTTTGATGTTAGAGACCGAATTTCGCACTATTCTCGGTAAAATTATTGAGAATACCAATTAGCCCTGAAAGGAGCTCGGACGAAACACCTAGTTAATGTTTCCGCAACTTTTCTGTGGCCATCTTCAGAATAACCTACAAAAAAAAATTGAATTCAAATATTTTTTTATTTCATCCCCTTTCAGGGTAAAGTTAAATTGGATTGAGGCATAATACCCATGTAAATAGTAAAAAATTAATAATCCGCCTCAAAAATTTAGGAGTTATTTACAAATCCCAACTCTCGCCATTAGGATCAAGGTCGGTGAAATTAGAAAAAAATTGCATATTTAAGACAACTGAAAACTCGTCTTTTCTGACATGGATTCTGAAATATTTTGGAAAAAAACAAATATATGCTAATTCAAAAAAGACGTTACTGCGAGAAAGCCATCAATTTGATTTTTGATTTACTGATATTTCTTATGATAGCGCTTTCCATGACATTAACTTATATTTTCTAACTTATTTAGGTTTTGCATAACGGCCTTTAGCTTTTTTTATTATAGAGGCTGTAACAAAATTAACACTTTTAACTAAAGAAACAAAAATATTTCCAATATAAATACTTTTTTTCTCTCTTACTTTTTCACTTTCCTACCTCCTTTTCTTACTCTTTTTATTTAATTTAAAATATAATAAAACAAATTTAAAATAATGAATAGATAAAAATGTTAGTCATTGAAAAGACAATATTATTTTCTGTTAAAGATGTAAAATTTTAGAACAGTGTTTGCAAGTAACAAAAGTTGACTGAGGGTATCCTAAGCTTAGATAAATTAGAAAATATTTTCAACGTCAAGCAAAGCGCAAGAACAATTAATTTTATTACATTGTCACTACAGTGTTTTAGCAAAAAATTAACAAAGTTTTTAAAGTAAATTTTCAATGTACTTTTGGCATTCTTGAAAAATTGTTGGCTTTTCAGTTAATTAGACGACCGTTTTGATTTTTCCACTTTTTTAGTTTCCTTCAAATAGAATTTGGGGAAGATAAGTCCAAAGCAAACTTGGGCAATATTATACAGTTATTCCACTTTTGACCTTGCAACTGGTTTCTTGAGCTATTTACATTACAACATTTTAACCCCACATCAAGGCTTAACACTAGAAGTAAATAAAGCATGATCGTTGGTCAGTGGAGACATCTACATACAGCAGGAATAGTGGCTGGCAGTAAAGAAAGTTGGAAGGAAGGACTACAAGGGGTCATCAGGATTTAAAAATTCCGGAGCTCTCCATTCACTGCTGCATAGAGCGCTGGCAAATCAACTAGAGGGAGCAGCTGCAGAAAGTAAACTTGGCGATTTATTACATTTATGGCGAAATGTTTACCTAGCTCTACAATAACTTCACCCTAGTTATTTGAGTTGAGTACAAAGGAAAAGTTAGGGCGTCAGTGTATTTACAACCTACTACTTGTTTGTTAAGTTTGTAGGGCTTGCGGTCTGGCTACAATATTTGCTCTAAAGAAAAAGCGAATATGAGAGGAAAAGACTATAGCTATAACAGCAATAGTAATTAAAATGATTTGACTATAGATCTTCATCGATTTATTTACGTGAACTGATTTTTTTCTTCTATTAACTCAATCAGCCAAATCACACATCATGATGAATTGCGAGTTTGCTTTTTTTGATTTTCATTTTTTTAAATCTTAAACAACCCAAATACCTTATTTGTTAGACGGACATAAGATAAATATTTCATATAAACAACATGCGTCTGGAGATGTTTTTATAACGCGCTAGAGCCTTTCGAAAATGGCTCCTAAAATGTAGTTTTTTTTTTAAATTTGAAACCCGGTGTTTCAAATTTTTCAATTCAGTGGCTTTTGATGTCAATTGCTTAAGGCAATTCAAAACAGAGGCGAAGCACAATTAAGTTATTAATTGCTTCAATTAATGCTAGAATTTTCAAAAAGACATTTTCTACGGAGAAGAAATCGGAAAAACTAAAAAGTTGATCAAAAATTTAAAAGAAACCTAAAAGAAACTAAAAGGTGTGTAATATGTGCCTCTGTAGCACCTTCTAATTTCATTTTTTTTATGTCGCTAACATAGAAAATATTTCTAAATTAAAAGTAGTCGATGTATCAGAATTGAAAAAAAAATTATGTGCCCGTGTTTGGAATAAAACATTTCTTGGGCGCCATCTTTGAAGAGCTCTAATGCTTTATAGAGAAAAGAGACAGTTTTGTCTTATGTTTTAATGTCTAATTACACTCTGAAGTTTTCCTTAGAAATTTCCGGATACCCTATGTTTACAAGTTATTTGTTATAATTTAAAAAATCCGTGTCCCACAAGACCTGGAATCTCTTAAAATATAAGGAACATATTTTATAACTGAGTATTGATGTAAAGAATTTATGCTGCATAATATACAGGATTTTCAAGTTTTAGCAGCATTTATTTTCAGGCATATTTTTCATTTCAATATACGTCTTAACTTTTATCGTTTTCGAGATACTGGGCGGTGATGCAAAATTGAAACAACAATTTTTAGTCTTTTTTTTATTTGCGATCTGTCCACTCAAATTCAAATTAATAAACCAGCGAAAAGCTGACACCGAAAAACACAGGAATCATTTTTGAATGATTCCTGTCATGATCTTGAAAAATGTAAAATCTTTTAAAAATATATTACACGATCTTAAAGACAATTTTTTATTAGATTATTCTCTATATGAAATTCGTCTTAAGATGCTTTATTGACCAGACTTAAATTAAAAAACAAAAACATTATCTTTTCCAATTTTATGCCTCCGTATCTCAAAAACGAAGAAAATTAAAACCTTCATTCACATGAAAAATATATTGTATACAGAATCCCGTCTATCTACAAAAAACATTATATTTCTTCATATGCAAGTCGGCCAATTAAATAAGACTTTGTAAGAAAAAGAAGAAATCGTAATCTATCGATGACATTTTTAGTTTTTAGTTTTTCCTATTTTAAGAAAAGTGAGT
This sequence comes from Taphrorychus bicolor, assembly GCA_951812265.1. NCBI lineage: Eukaryota > Metazoa > Arthropoda > Insecta > Coleoptera > Curculionidae > Taphrorychus > Taphrorychus bicolor. The sequence continues at coordinate 47,504,538 of OX638297.1, read as the reverse complement.
TACGTATGTAGTTTTTTTATCGTTAATTTATACAAAAGAAGGAATACAAAGATAGATTACGAAAACCGTAGCAGATAAAATAAGATTTTAAAGCAGCAAAAAGTGAAAAAACAAAAACGAAGCCAAATGGATTGGTGCAAAAAAATGGCAACAGAAAACACTCCTAAAATATGGCATTAAAAATTGAAAAGGGTATCAAGCGACACTGCAGCTAAAGATTATGCCAATTAGGGGTTTTAGGAGATAATCTGTAGTTAAATGTATTCAAAAACTTTTAAATTAAACATCAAGATCAAGTTTTAAGTTACGTCTGATATTTTAATAGGGTTGGTCGGCCATATTGCCTTGAGGGACATAATGTCAAATGACGTAATTGTGGAATGGTTAATACAATGACCTAGAAGATACGGACAGAGCCAACAAATGCCAATATTTCCCTAAAAATGGTCCCGTTTTTTGGCCGGAAGTCTTAAGCTTCCCATGACGTAATGTTGTCGTCAACGCACGTCATACAAGCACCATAGCAACTTAAAGCCGGACCGGATATTGATGGTGTTGATTGTTTTTGGTTTTCGTTTGATTGGAAGTTAAGTTTCAGAGAGATTTAATACCATCTGAATGTTAAATAAGTAAATAATAAGACTATGAAGGCTTTCACGGTCGGTCAAAATTAAATCTAAAGTCGATAGGTAATCGTGGGATTAGGAGATGGTAACAAAAAACACCGACTTATCTGTGGTGCGACGTTTCGTGACGAAACTGTCACTTTCTCAAGCACTCAGGTTTTTTACTACTTACGTTTGTGTGAAGCCTGATCCACTTTTTTGTCCGATTCGTTTGTTCGAGTTTGATCGCAGAAAGAATTTGAGGCTTCACCCAAAAGTAAGTAGTAAAAAATGAACTTTCCGCCTTAAAGATTTAGGAGTTAAGCACTCAGATGTTACGGGAATTCCAAATGTTACACACATCGAATAAAAGACACACATTTGGCTACATGTGTGTCTTCTGTGAGCCACATGGCCAGAAATCCACACGATGTTTTAATGAAGACTTTGTTGCTCAGCGTTCGTTTTCGTTGAAAATGTGTGTTTTTTAATCGATGTGTGTAACATTTGGAATACCCGTAATATCTGAGTGCTTGTGAAAGTGACAATTTCGTCATGAAACGTCGCACCACAAATAAGTCGGTGTTTTTTTGTTAGGTACCATATTTCCCAATCCCACGATTACCTATCAACTTTCAATTGAAAGTAACAGCTGTGGTCCAATAGAATTTCTTGCTGGTGTTTCGTCTACAGCCACCCCAATCCCTCCACTGTAGCGCAACGGCGGGGAATAATTAACATGGAGCTCACCACAGTCGAATCAGTCGCCCATTGCCTCATCGCCCGGAAAACACTTTAGATTTAGTGAATAATGATGGGGAAGAGTTTAATGATGACATCCTTCAGGGAGATCGGTGACATCAGTAAAGCAACATAATCCTTACCCGGATTCTTGAAATCGTGAATCGACTACCTTTAAGTTACTTGCGTAATTGCTACACTATGTACAATTTTTTTAATGAACCTAAAGAGTTTTCTAAATATAAAATCAAAACAGCAGAAAAGTGATTATGTAATTTTCAAATAGCCACTGCTCAAGAAAGTGTGCCGATCCCCAGGAGTTCAGTGGTGGCATAGGAGCTTTTTTAAGTGTTATTTGGGCCAGATAAGCTTCAACTTCATGGTTTAGTCATCAAGTTCAGATAATGAAAAAGTTTATGGTTTGAACCGATGCATATCATCAAAAATGTTCCCAACATCGTTTCAAAGGCGCAAAAGCCCTTTGGTGGTATCCTGTATACTCACTCATTCCAGTTGAAATTTGAAAGGAGTAATTACGTTCTGTGCAATAACACCCTCGAAAGTATTACTTTTGATAAAAATCTATTTTGTTTTGGGTTATAAATTTGCCATGTCATAATGCGTGCAACTTGCACGAATTATAATCCCTTTTTACACAACTCTGTATTTTTTCCAACCTTTTCCGTACAAAATTGTTCACCACTCAAAAACTAAAGAAGGTACAAAGAAAATTAACTTTTCAATCATTATGAATCACTGATATAATCATAAACATTTTTCCATACAAACTTGTTCACCACTCAAAAACTAAAGAAGGTACAAAGAAAATTAACTTTTCATTCGTTATGAATCACTATTATAATCATTCAAAGCAAAACTGTCAATATTATGACATAAGACATAGGGTGGCCATCGAGAGATGATCGTATACATTATCTCGAAAGCTGGAAGTGCAATGAGAAAAATTCAAATACAGGAGTTTCATAATTTAGTAAATCATTTTTAATTATTTAATTTTTGTATACACAGGTTGCCCAATTTTGCGCATTCACTATCAACTTTCTTATTTTAAATTAGACATGACGTTTCTTCTTTCACTAGTCTATATATGTTTGGTTCTAAGACTTTTCTGAATTTATCTCTATATAAATATATCTATTTCGTATAGTTTTTGAGATATTTTGAATTAATTTTTTTTCCTTTTAATTTACAATTGAAAGAATTGCTAATATTTGCTTTGCTTCTATAATATACAGGCTGTTTAAATTTAACCAAATCTTTCGATTTTTGAGGCGCAAAAACTCTAATATTTTAAATGGAACGCCTTACGTATTACATCAGATTATGAATAACATATATTTTCTCTATATGGTTTCATATTAATGTGCTATATAAAAAATCAACCGTTTTTGAGTTTTCGATAATTATTTGTAGTGGCAAAAATTGAACAAAAATGCGCCCTAACTCTAACTTTAGAGCTGCAAAATTTATTTATTATGTGCAGTGAACCAAACGTTTTTCACTATATTTTTGTAACATCACGGAAATGAATGACCGAGATTTCGGACGAGACAGTTAGGTGGCGACGCCATAGCACAAGTAACCAAACTGCATCATATATCAAGCCGAGGAACCATTGATTACTTTCTCGGTTATTTCTGCTCATCAGTATGGAATACCCCAGACGTGATAGATGATATTTATTTAATTACATATTATACTTTTCGTAGATGTCTACGAACAATACCAGCTAGGTCGTGATACAACCAGGATTAACTATTTATAACGGTTACTTCATTATTAATATTAATTAAGAATGAAGAGAAGAGAGATATATATAGATAAATACAGAAAAGTCTTAGAATAAAACATAAAATCGATTCGTGAAAGAAAAAATGTCATGTCTAATTTAAAATAAGAAAGTTGGTAGCAAATGCGCAAAATTGGAACAACCTGTATATACAAAAACTAAATAATTAAAAACTATTTACTAAATTATGAAACTCTTGTATTTGAATTTTTCTCATAGCATGTACAGTTGTGTACATAGAGCTGCACATTCGCACCGTTCATATCTAACTCAGAGCTAGAAGGTCAGAATCCTACTTAAGTGATCATTGAAACTGGAATGTGCGTAACTGAAACCCTGTACCCTCAGGATGATGGATTCATTATGAGATTGTTCTAATTCAGCTTGAAAACGAAAATATATTTCCTGTAACAACGGCCCAACAGACATTTTCAACACAATGTAGCCGGTTTATGTCTTGTTACATCCGCATAAGGGACGAAATTATAGGGTTTCAGTTGACTCGGCCTATAATAAGGCCAACAATGCCAGTAATTGATGGCAAGGGCCCGGGCTTGATAACAAGGAAAACTTTGTTTCGATTCATTTTCTTGTTTTTGTTTCCCATGTGCTGCCTTAGATGATGTTATTGAGAATGAAGCCATATAGCAAAATTTTTGTTATTTTTAGATTATACCATTATGGAATTTAATGGAAAAGTTTTACTTTGTAACCATTTGAGTTTGAGTTATAAAATTCCAAGTACTCGAACATAAAATGGAGACGAATAAACACGCAGCAGCGAGGACTTTAATTTCTTAGCTAGAAATAGCAGTTTTATACACCTACTTGTCATTGTCCGGCGGGAATCGTTGTCCGAGCGGACACTCTTATTGATGTAAGCTCATTATCGCGCCCTGCGGCTGACAGCAATTAATTTCGTTCCCCAGTTTTCATAAATAAACCATAAGTGTCATATTCGTGAAATTTATCGTTTCGCTTCTTCTGGTCCGGAAAATTGGCGTTGGAGGACGATTTAATTTTTCAGATGTCCACGAGGGGCATGAAAGAAAGTAAAGTGCTCCTTGGAACGAAAATAATTTATAGTTTCGTCTCGTAAAGGAAAAAAGTGTGTCTGAAGTTTCTTAATCGTCTAAATGTGATGGCAATTAATTACTATATAAAAACCCTGTATCGGAAATGCTTTTCAATGTAATAATGCCTTAGAAAATTGATTTAAATTTGTAAATTATTATGTGCCGTGCGGCCATTTCAAAACTTGCCACCCCTACCTATTTCGCAATAAACAACATTTCCAGAAAAACCTGATTGTGCTCATCAGATTGTAATGGAAATGGAATTGTGTAAAGCCAGTGTAAAGCCACTATTAACTCGAAAGACTTTAATGTCCTCAATGAAGCGTCAATGCCATAAAAACTGTCTGAATAGTATATTATTAAACGAGCTTTTTATGAGAGCCATTATGTCCTATGGGGGACGTTTGCGTCCCGAGCCGCAGACTAGGGGCGCAAATCTCCCGTGGCAATAATTGCCATAAAAAGCGAGTATAATACTATACCTTGTCCACGGCCATTGTCCAATTACAAATTATAAAATCTGTAGGAAGTGTAAATAAACTTATTGAACTGTCAAAGTGACACTCGCGTTTAACGGCAAAACCGGTGCCACCAGTGCATTTTTTACGCTGCAGCATTTCATATTGCATTGTTGCCTACTCCTACTGGTTGCAACATAAATAACTTAATGGCGAGCGGGAATAATGATATTATTCGCGCAGTTTCAACTCATTTATCCCTCTGAGGCTATATGGGCCCTATTTAACTCTCGTCAACAAGCTGAAGATCCATATATAATTAAGTCGTCGTGGACAAAACTGCTTAATGATCACCTGGAAGAATTAAAGTCAGTTTTATTCGCACAGTGATGCTTGAATTTACAAAGTAATTGCAGGAAAGTGCCGCTAAAAATAGACATTTTCGAATGTCCTATCGGAAACCTAAACCTTTCTATTTAACAGGACCAAATGGTCCTGACGAATGGGGCTATGCCCCCGAAGGGTTAAGTTTAACATCAATATTCGTCCCTCTTGAAAATATTATTGACGTGTATCAGGGTTTTCTGGAAACGTTGTTCATTAAAGAAAAAGTAGGTGTGGTAAGTGTTGAAATTTCCGCACTGTATAAGACTACTAGACCAATGTGTTTTAATAAAAGTCAGCGAGCAGTTTGTCAGGAAATGGCAATACCCGATGAAAACCTTAACAAGTACTGTTAAGTAGTATTCCGCCTTGCAAGTTTATCAATCCACTGCCAATCTTTCTGAAATAGAATATTAAAACACGAGGTGGGAAATGTTTCATTACTGTCGAGAAAAGATGATATTTATTGAGACGCGTAGCGTCGAGATATACAAAATTTGGAGACAATAATGAAATTTTCCTTTTAAGCTACACTTGCGAGCATAAAATTAGGGTCACTTGAAAAATTTCTCAAAGCCTGGACATACGAGTGGAGGTCGCCTCTTTTCCAGCGTAGAATAGCTTCTCTTCAAAACTAAAACGATTTTAAACAATAATCACATGTTTCGATAAGCGTTCGCTAAAAAAAGCAGTCTCGTGTCAAAATGCCTGAAATGCATAAACCATTTTTTTTGTTTTTTAGACTGGTACTTGTGTCATTCTTATTTTCTCTGTTCTTTAAAATGCCCATAAATCCTGTCGTTGCGGCAAGAACTGTGGCGGCTATAGAAGATGGTCGCGGACAGCGGGAAACTGCTAGGAACTGTGGAGAAAGTCTATCTTGTGTGTAACGAGTGGTTCAGCGATATGAAGAGCCTGAGCTGCTTACTCCAAGACCCGGATCAGAATCAGGAAGGGCTACAACAGCTAGAGGCGACAGCTTTCTCGATTCTATTGCTTTGAGGAACTGACTCACCTGCAAGAAGTGAGACACGTAAATATAAGTGAGTGGATGGTTAGGAGGCGACTTCATGTTGCTGGATTCTCCTCTCGAACTAGAGCTACACGTCCTCCGCTTTCTCGTGAACACCGGATTGCGAGGTTGAATTTTGCACAAGAACTCTTGGCATGGACAATTGAAGATTGGAGTCGCGTATTAATTATTTTCCAATGAAACTCGAGTTTATCTTACGCGCTCTGACAGACGTGTGAAAGTGTGAAAACGACCAGGCGAGAGATATGACCAAGCCTCTATTATTGAACTGCTTCCATTTGGTAGAAGCTCAGTTATGGCATGGACAGGAATTTCTTTTGAACCTTGTGTGGAGGAGTTAGTCTTCATCCGAAATGGGACTATGAGTGCGTACAGATACCTGGCAGAGATTCTAGAAAACCATGTTGTGTCCTTCATGGTTATTCTACGAGAGAGAGCAACGTTTACGCATGATAATGCACGCCCCCACACTGCTCGCCTGGTTACCGCTTATCTTGATGAGTTTCAAATTACGCGATTTGTCTGGCCTGCTCGAAGTCTGGATTTGAATCCAATAGAACACGTTTGGCATGAGATGAAGAGACGCGTACGCAGACGCTTACGCCGTCTCCTAGGACATCCAAAGAGCATCGCTAAATGCTAGTTCAGGAATGGCACAATCTTCCTCAGAAGGTGATCCAAAACCTTATTTGAAACATGCTTCGTCGTCTACACGCTGTTTTTGCCACTAGAAGAGGAAATAATCGGTTCTGAAGTTTGCGAAAACTTTATGTTCCGGACAAGTGCAAGTTCTTTAGTTTCATAAATTTTGTAAGAAGAACAAAAATGTCTTTTTATTCCAGCATTAACGGTAACATCACTTCATAAAGTTAGTAAATTATGTGACAAGCGAAACAAATTTGAATAAACTATGAGCTATTAAATTATCGGTCAGTGTGTGTTGGTTTTCTATAAACGGTATGCGCAAGCTTCCCGTTCGGCCTCCTTGATACTAAAACATCCAAAAATGGTTGACGTCTTTCCTTTTCTATCTCCATAGTGAATTGAATTTTTGGGTTGATAGAGTTGAGGTGTGAGAGCAAGTTTTAAAGTTCGCCCTCGCCATGGTTCCAAATAACAAGGGTGTCGTCCACATATCGGAACCAGCACTTTGGCCTCTTATTTGCCGTTGCCGGTATACATTGACACCACAAACCGCAGTGTCAACACGAGGATTACGAAACACAAAAGGAGTTGCAGGCTGCACAAACTAAACTAAGCAGTAGCAGAGCACGCTCTCTTCCAAGGTCACGACACCTTTTCAACGAGGTGGATATTTTATATCAATCGCAGCGTTTCTATCCGAGACTAACCTGCATCTCTTACGAGTTTTCAATGTTCTCATCTGTTTACGAGATATCAATGATGAGCGGCGAATAACCCTGTGTAGTAGTGTGTAGTACTGTGTAGTGTGTAGTTGCAGCGTGTGTCAATCTGGGACCCTGATTGTATTATATGAGGGGTGGTTATTCGGCCATGGTCCTATCTTTTTAGTGAGGAAAAAACTATGTTTCCTGCCAAAACTCCTTTCATGTTTCAAACGTTTCGATGCTCTTTAATATCTTACTTAGTAATCTACTACAACAATATTTTATTATGACTAAAACAAATCAACAACAAAATATTAGAAAAAAAATTATGCAGTAACTTAATAAATAATAACAGTTATAGATAAAAGTAAAACATAAAACGGGGAAAAAAAGGGCTTACCACTAATAAAGTCCTTTCTAACATTTTGTGTCACGCATCTCTTTTAGTTATAATAAAATATTAGTTGTAGTAATTAACTCATAAAGATGTTAAGAAGCATCGAAACTTTGGAAGCATAAGAGAAGTTTAAAAATGAAACACTATTTTTTGCGTCACTAAAACACAGAACCTTAAGCCAAGAATCACTCTCCCTATAATCATTACATATGTGATAGAAAATAATAGTATACAGGGTGTCCGCTGCGGTTTTAGCGATACATCGTATATGAATTCTACGACTGATTTGGAATAAAAAACATTGGGTATATTCACTTTTCCCGAATTCCCAACGGTTCATGAAATATTGGAGTTTCAAGTAACCAGGACTTATAAGTGGCTGTGAAAAAAATGACATTATTGCGACAAAGGGTTTAGTATTATAATAAAAAAACGCAATGAGAGTGTAATTATTATTGAAGCTGCTCAATGTGACCACCGGCTTGTGCAATGCACAATGCGATTCTTCGTCGCAGCTCTTGTTCCCAATTGTAGTCTGCCATATTGTTTTTCACTTCATCAAACGCTGCGTAAATCCTCTCGATGAGTTGGTCCCTGCAATTAGGCTTCCTATTGAATAAGTAAGTGTTTTCACATGTCCCCATAAGAAAATGTCTTACGGGCTGAGATCTGATGTTCGCGTTGGCCAAGCAACGCGATCGATTTGGTTAACTTTCATTAAGAACATCGGTGACAACTCTTCCAGAGTGTGCTGGAGCATCATCATGTAGACCATCGACCTTGTGGTTTGAAGAGGAATGTCCTCAAGTAGTAAAGGTAGGTCGTTCTCCAAAAAGGCTCAATACATTTCACTATTCAAAATTTGAATTTCCGTCAAAAAAATGTCGTCCAATAGCTGCATTATTAATTATTCCAGCCCAAACGTTTACAGAGAATTTGAAATACTGAAAATGGGTTTCTCGAACAGCATGAGGATTTTCGATTGCCCACAAACGATCATTGTGGAAATTGTTGTTTCCGTCTCTTGTAAATGTAGCTTCGTCACCGAAAATGGTACTTGGGAGAATATTCATATGATTATTCCATCATCCACAAAGACGAACTCTTTGGGGAAGATCAGTTGGGAGAAGTTCTTGTACCGGTTGGTAATGATAAAGGTGCAGTCCAGTTTCTCACAATGTACCATTCACAGCCGTCTTAGTTTGTCCAGACCAGAGAAATTCTTCACTTGCCCTTGGATCATTTTCAATGAGGTCCAGAACTTCTGCAGCATTATTTCTCCGCACAACTTCTTTTTCGTAAATCGGTTTAGGGAACGTACCTGTTAATCGAAGACTAGTGAAGGTTGTATTGAATGTTCGCTTATTTGGAAGAAGGCGGTTCGGGTATCGCCGTTGATATTTTTCAACTGAGGCGGTGGTACTAACATTATAATATCCATACACAAAGGTCATGTTCGTGTATTCTTCATTTGAGATAATAAATAAAAGGTATGTTTTTGTCATAAACACTGCATTAACTTAAAAAAGAACCAAGTGGCAATGATGACAGTTTAATGACTGACAACTAGCAATTTTTTTCTAGTATCAGCCAACATGCTAATTAGTAAATTGTTATTAATTAATTTTACAAAATTATCATTTAGTCTTGAGCAATTACTTATAAGTGGTCGTGACTTGAAACCCCGATATATCATGAACGGTTGGGAATTTGGAAATAGTAGAATCTGTTTTGTTCAAAATCAATCATAGACTTCATATACGAAGTATCGCTAAAACCTCAGGGGACACCCTGTATTGCGAAACGAGATTAAAAATGTTTCATTTTGGTCGAAAGATTATGTTTTTTCACAAAATGTACACAAAATCTCGAGACGATAATGAAATTCTTCATCGAGGCTATTATAATATTTTATTTTCAACCCCGAATTTTGGAATAAAATTTAAAATTGTGTTTGATAATTTTTTTAGTTATTGTGCACAATTTTTTCTACACTTTTCACTTAGTAGGCAAATTCTTAATGGTTGCTGTGGCATAGAAGCAGTAAAACAATCAGGATTCTTGACGTGTTTTTGAGATTTTCGGAATTTTTCGAAGTTGTATCTTCAAATGCGTTCTGGGAGTGAAGATTATGGCCCGTCAGCACCACCGGTTGAAGCAGATGGTCCAAGAATGTTTCTTCTTCTTATTGCGCCCTCTCCTTCTGAAGGTTATCAATCCAAATGGCGTTGTGGCGTTGGAAGCAGCAGCACGAAATATCTCCGTAGAGGAGCGGTCAAACCATCTCCTCAGAAATTTGAGCCATGAATTTTGGCGTCTTCCTAATGATCTTTTACCCTCTACTTTACCCTCTATTATGAGTCGGAGTAACTCGCATTTTTCTCCTCTCACTGCTTATTGAATTTTTCTCTCTTTGATTGTGTTTAGCAGTTCTTTCTGTTTACACATGCTTCGTCGCTAGTAATCCTTTGTACCCATGTAATTCGTAGCTTTTGTCTATATGTGTCTATATGTGTACATTTCAAAATTATTTTATAGAGTTTTAGAGTAAGACAGAGAAAACGTAACTTCTCACCATTCGAATTCTGAGCTCTAGACTAAGGTCTGATCTTGCAAAAAAATGCGAATGAGTGTTTTCTTCGCTTGTTCTTCGACAACATTGGCTATTGACGTTAGCTCCCAGGCTATCGAAGTAACCTGTTCTATTGTTTGCCAATTGACATATAGATGTACGTTTGTTGGTTGGTGTCTTTAAGAAGACTAGTAGTTTGGTTTTGGAGATATTCAGATATAAGCCGAGCATTTCGCTGTAGTGAACTACCACATTTACTATATTTTGAAGATTTTGTGCGTTGCTTGCTATTAAGACCGTGTCGTCAGCGTACCTAATGTTATTTATCACAGTTCCGTTGACCTTATTTCGCTTTGGGCCCCGTCCAATGCTTCTCTAAATATGGACTCCGAGTATAGATTAAACGAGATGGCTGCATTTGTCCTAATGTTTTTTTGTCCTAAAAATAGACAAGTGACATTGATGACATTTCAGGAGTTTATGGATAGGAATGTCAAACATATGTTCTACTATTATTTACTATTTCGTAGTATTACCATCGACGTACTATCCCACTATCTTTCCACAGTGTTTTTATTAAAACAATATTAAAATGTACTAAAACTGATAAAATTAGTAAAGAAAAAATAAATGTTGTTTTGCCAGATCGGTAGTGACTAACTAACTGTGTGTACCTGTCATCCTCCAACAAAGGAATGAATCGTCTCCAATAGAAAATATTAAATATTTCTTAAGGCGTCGAGGCTTTGCTTACTTTAACAGCATAAACTGGTCACTTTTTCCTGGCAACATATAAAGCTGGATATTTTTCGTTTAACTTAGTAACCTAACTATTACTTTACCGAATTTCTGCTTTACAAGTAGGTATAGGAAATCTATTCCGATATAATCTTTTTTTCATCACTAAAGGCACAACTTGACCATACAGTAATTGAATCATACCTATAATTTTTCTATTGAGAAAGGAGGATATCTGATAAGGGTTAAAATTTGGTAAAATAGTTAGTTTATTAAAATTAATAACAGTAGGTAGCTTATAAAACTGGGTCTAGTCTATGGCCATATTTATATTTTGCAAGGAAAAGTCTCCAAAGTCTGGTGGAATGCGCAATGCACCAGCGCGTGTAACGATGCGCTGCATCTTGGCTATCTAGATATCTTTATTGTTTAACTTATTAAGGTAACTATTCATCTACACTAAATCTCATATTGTCTAGTATCCGAAGATGCATATATTCTGCATGTTTAGGACCCAGTGGCCAAAAGTACTTCCAGGGAATATGCAGATAGTATATATAACAAAAGTTGGGTTTCTTGGGTAGTTGGTCTGTGCCAGACCGAGTACCCAAGAAACCCAACTTTTGCTCAACTAGGCGGTCAAGAACAGTCTCTCCGATAGTATATATAATCACTTTTCTGCATATGCAGGACATATTTAGCTGAATATCCTTATACAAAATGGATGTTTTGTTTATAGTCATAGGATATATATGTGTGCTATGTGGTATATATGGGGTGTTCATTATAAAACTTCATCTAGCAGGCTATGAAATTTTGACAGAAAAGGATGACATAATCAAAATAAATGGACTTTTGTTTCTCCATCCTTTTCTTTTGACATTTCACACCCAACTAGATGAAGTTTTATAATGAACACCCCGTATAGTAAGACGGTATAATATGTATGTCTAGATACACACACAATAATAATATTTTAAGAACTATACAATTACCCACTTAATCTTTGCCATGGAGGAACTATACAATAGAAATTGGGCTGTTTTCGTAGACAGGTTCTATCCTATTTTCAAACTAGAGATAACATCTTCTGAACATCACAATGAATTATAGCAATACATTTTGATTCTAAAATTTAAGGATTCAAGGTTTTAAGCATTAAAATAATAAGGCATTTAAGATTCTAAGCTTGTAATATTCTCCATTTACAAAAGAAAATAACAGAGACCATATCATAAAAACCTATACATTTTGTAAATGTCTCCAGACTCCAGGGTTTCTATGCACATCAACTCTGATGTACTCAGCTTTGTGAAACTTGTTGGGCTCAGATGCTGACAATCCCTCAGACTATAGCTTTCTAGAAAGAAGGGAGAGGGAAATGACTCTGTCAAGGGTTCCTTATCATACTTACAGTTTCTTAAAATCTATTCTCAAGATGAGTGGTATGTATATCGAGTAGCATGACAGAGGTTGTCTGAAACTCTCTATACCATTCATGCGAGTTAAATCTGGGATGCTAAAGGATAACTGCCTACTCTCAACCTCCACAAATTTATTAGGCCCTTAAGTGATTCTTTTGAATGAAGGCCTCTGCGTGTCACAGATTAGGTCAGCATCAATGTCCTGAGTTTTAGCAGCAGGTACTGACTCAGCTGATGATTTGCACACTCTCTCTCTGAGACGTGTCAGCTTAAATGGCATTTCTGACTCGAACTCTCAGTTGGCAATAATAAGAAGCTCCACCTAAATTATTCGCTCATATAGGTACTTGAAGTACTCTTTGAGTAAATTTTTTGAGCATCTCTTTGAGTAAAATGATGGATAATATGCAACACTGTAGGTAACTATATAGGTAGGTACAAGCTGCATGATGATCAAGTAAGGAACACTGCTAAATTTTTGATTACTCATTATCAATCACAAGCGTATATTGGTCAGGTGGGCACATAATACTTACAAGGTTTTCAGGTGGCAGCTTTAGAGCCCTCTGAGAGTATTCCCATCCTGTTTTCTCAATGAGAACTCGAAACAGTGTTAAACTGTCCTTGGTAGGTGGGTCATGTATTATAATACCAACCACCCATAGGTACATTCAACTCAGGATCCCAATGGCATATCCTATTAGAGTTAGCGTATCCATCAAACCGCTTGAAATAATAAATAATGAAAATGGAACTACCTACTGGGTGAAATTAATTAATATATTACTTACCGGTTATAAAATGAATGACACTTTGCATTACTTCTTGCATTGAATATTTAATCCCAAGTTACAACTTTCAGTAGGCCAATAACTCGGTCAATAATATATGCTGTAAACAGTAAACTAATACTTATGCAAGGCTTTTGGAGGTATTCAATGTTTTCAATTTTTCATAAAATTATCGGATTAACTTGATTGCTAACCACTCAGAGATTTTAGTTTATCTCATGTTTAAAATTGTAATACCAATTTGCTTGAAATATCATTGTAAATTCAAATAAATCATGCTTCATGATCTTTCTCATTACAGCTCTTTGATATTCTTTTCTTACATTTATCCTTATTTTAAAAAAAGAAAGGAGTTTGAACATCTCTTCTAAGAAGAATTTTCATCTCCCATTTTGATGTGCCTTCAGTCTTGGAATGCTTGTCTCTTGTATAAGTATCAAGTTGTTGAAAATATTCTCATTGCAACATTTATTTCTATTTGAGTTTACCAATTCAATACAGCTGCTAGCTCATCTGGAAACATGTGGAATACTCTCGCAGTTCTTGCAAATGTTGCAGTACAGAATCTGGAATAGAAATATTACATACAGCTTTTATAAAAATTGTTGGTCCATAAGTCAGAACATTACTGAAGTATTATTCCATCAATTGTTTTAAAACAACCACAACAAAAATATAATGAATGAAACAGCTGATGAGAATGACATTTTTGACATGTGTTATTCTGTCATTTCTGGCATTAGGACCGATGCACATTAGAACCGATGTGGTTCTCCCGATTAATCACGAGCGGACACAGGACGCAGCCCTGTCGGACACCTCGTCTAATCCACTCAAATTTTGCCTGTAAAAAAAATGATAAAAATGCACATTCAATCTGGTATGTTTATGCACAAAAAGCAGGATAGTCAAGAAGAAAAGTTGAGCAGGGAAATCAAGATGACAAATAGGGGACAACACTTACAAAATTTTGATATCTAGTAATGCGATCATGATATAATGTGACATGACAAAATAAACTAAATAAATGTCGAGAATTATATTTAAGTTTTCTCAAATCTATTCCTGGGTGGTCAGATTATTAGATTTTTAGTGGTCACTCTTAGACTTCTCAGATTAGAAGCCCTTTTAAGCCTTCACTTGTCTCAAAAAACCCTCATCTGCTGCTACCAACAGCATACTATACTTTTTGGTGTTCCATGAAATAGGAGCCAAAGAGGGGTGTACTTTATAACGTCATTATGTAACTTACAATTCTCATTTCGAGCATTCCTAACGTAAAACATGTAACTTCTCTAAACTAAGTATAAGCACCAGCCGCACTCGATGTTAAAATAAATTCATGTCCTGGTATTCCAATATGCTTTGCCATACAAGCCGCATACTGAGTTGTTGAAGTCTTAAGTGCTTTGACTTTGTGCCGCGACATAAGCTCTCGAATGCAGGCGGGTGGCTTAGCGAACATGTCTCTATTTGAATAACTGAAACTTGGAGAAATTAAACGGCTGATTCTTCTCAATTGTAAATGCTCAAATGTAGATACTAATGTATATAGATACTCAGATATTTGATAACATCTTACGCCAAGTTAAAATTACCTATAAATAATGAGGTTAATATTTCTTCGAGCACTGAGTGGGTTTTTTTTTGAAGCGAAAAGAAGCTATCTCCATGACAATGTATCATTCCAACTTGATATTCCGTCCCATTTCGCCGAAATAAATGCCAAGGAGAAAACACGCTTGAAACCACGCGTCGATATCTAAATATAGTCGTATGAGACAATACGCTTCGCAAGTACAAAGGAATGCTTTGGAGCTACTTAATTTTC
Source organism: Taphrorychus bicolor (assembly GCA_951812265.1). Taxonomy (NCBI): domain Eukaryota; kingdom Metazoa; phylum Arthropoda; class Insecta; order Coleoptera; family Curculionidae; genus Taphrorychus; species Taphrorychus bicolor. The sequence continues at coordinate 47,489,329 of OX638297.1, read as the reverse complement.
CAGCCCTTTATCATTGTAAGCCCGTTCAGTGCAAAGTAAACGGGAAAATGTTTTATCGATTAACCGTAATTTCCATTACGGTATACAGAGAATGTGTATACATGTGAATTAGCTCGTATAATAAATTAAAACTTGTACGCTTAATTAACAAAAACCGATTATAAAATTTAACAAGAAATTATGCGACAAAGCCTGGAAATTGGATTTACATTTAACGCTTATTTAGGGTTTGAAATTTAATTTTGATTTTCTGCGTTTGCCAAAAATTTTGTTTTCCATAAAGGGTTATGAAATTCTGTATTTATTCAGGTGCTTTACAGAGAAACCCTGTAAACTGAAAATAACATTATTCAGGGTGTCCCAATGTATTTTATTACTGAAAATTTGAGTTACGTAACTTCTAGTTCACGCATATCGGCTTGCAAGGTTTTGTGAATTTGGAACAAAGTTCTGGCCAAATTTCAGTCTTATCGATTTTAAATTCATCAAACTGTAAAACCTCTTTGAACGCATTGACTATATATGACTATCGGCTCTTATACCAGGTTTACCTGTTCCCAGAAAACGTGAAAATATTTGGGAAGCTTATAGGGTAGGCCAAAATACCACTAGTTTTTCCTATAACTTTTTTCCTGACGTCATTCCTAAGGGAGATATTGTGCTTCAAAGCTGAACGCTTTTGGCTGAAGCTTTTAACCACTTTGTATACTGTAATAATTTTTGGGTGTAATGTTTTATTGGAAAACAGCCATTATTCGACCCCAAAATCAGACTAACTGAAATACTGGAGCGGATTGCCCGTTAACCAATAATTTGCTGCAAAAAAACGAGTTTAGTAGGTATTTAATAATTTAATAACGTCAGGAGCTTTCAATTTTTGGTTTTTATCAAACTCCACTTTTATTCGAGCCAACTAAAAACCCTAACACTCCAGGCTGAAGTTGTGAGGGTGTTATTGATAGTAATCAAATTGATGCAGATTACTGTAAATTACAGAAATCAATTTTTTCAATCAATCTTCAGTAATCAATTTGACACTAACAATGACGTAAAAACTATACCGCCGCGATTATATCTTTGTTTGATAGTACACGTTGATGTAAAATTAGCTTCATGAAAGACTTATACTCTGTTCAGCGAGGGTTCAATATGACGTCACTTCATCATCTCATTTCATTAGAAAAAGATTGCAAAAAAACAGGCGTATTATTAGTTCTTATTAATAATAAAACCACCAGCTAAAGTCAGTTTGACGCTTAATGTCAAAATGTCGTCAAAATTTAGAAATCTGAGTCCAGCTTTTGAAGTACTAAATATAGAAACGAAAGAACCGCTTTTAAGGGTGATGTAGAAACAGTACACTGTGTGAAGAAAAACCGGAGAAAATTTCCAAGATAGTTGAGAAACAAGGAGTTTACAATCGATGAAGCGGCGGAAGAAATTCCATCAACATACGTCCCGAAGGAACTATGAATTGTTGAAAAGAAGCCCCTGTTCCTGAACAACCACCGACTGGTCCACAAAAATATCTTTCCCTGGTGTCACCTAAAGGCTAGATCCGCTTCTGTGGAAATGAATAAAACATTAATCAAAATTCGCAGGTAGCTGAATCAACTAAAGAAAAAATGTGGAAGAACGGTGCTGCGACACAGATAAAATCAAAACTAGGTATCTTAAAAAAATTGCCCACACTTAGTTAGATTATGTAGTCAATTTAAGTAATTTATGTTGCATGTTTTATTATCACATGTTGCATTAATTAAATTGTAAGAAAAATTTCAAGAATTGAATATACAATAAATGCCTAACAGTTTTTTTATCAAATGAATGAATTCATGCGGACACGTATTGAACTATTCCGCAGAAAAGGGTGCATTCGAACGAAAAAATATGTTTGGCGACCCGACGACAAGTGTTTCTGCTTATTTGTTTTACAACGCAAGTTGTGAGCACTACTAGGTATAGTAAGCACACAAAAATATTCTAATATCTTGGGCCAATTTTGTCCATATCTTATGATCTACATCCATGGCCGGGTGAATCATAGCAGGTGTCTATGGTAAAGCTGCTGCGGATATTCCTTCTGAATTAATCCCCGAAATGGGAAAACTTTGAAATGTTTGCACAAGAGGCTAAACTGTTACCTGCCCCGTGTCAACTTGACATTTTGTTTAACTGACATTTTATCAGAGACAGACGTGTTTTTTTGTATGACGTCACAATTTATGACGTAATATTGAACCCTCGCTGAACAGAGTATAAATATTCTCCTGTAGAAGAGTGAGTCACTTTCCCCCTCTCCCTACTGGGTTTGACCTGCAACTTTTTAAAATTCTAAGATGCTGGATGAATGAAATTGAATTACTGCAAAGATTTAAATATAAAACTCAAATGCAACTTATTTTGTTCAAAAGTAAATGCTTTCTTTTTACAGCCCTCTAAAGAGTGAACATTTCAGTTTCTAAACGTCATTTTACTTTACTATTAGGTACTTGACCAATATGGCAAAAATTGCTCAGATTATTAGATTATAGCCAAAAAGTTCTTCAGCTACCTTTAAAGTATCTCCAATTGCCACTATTCAAATTCGAGACACACTATTGGAGTGTCAACATGGGGAGAAGTAAGTAAGGAGATGATTAAAATGTAGCAAAAGTTACACATTTTTGCAATTAATAATTATGAAATTATTTATTTGAAAAATTAGACTTTAAGGGGTCATTCTTGTACAGGGTGTCTCATTTTCGAATTTTTTTCTGGGTATCTCGTTGAATATGGAAGATAGCAAGATGCGGTTTTCACGAATGCTGCACTTTTTTTTTATGATACAGAGGATTTTGTAAAATTGACATTTGAGACTCTTATTCAGAATCGCCATGTATTATAAAAATCAAGTGTTAATTGCAAAATGGGTTTGTACCTTCGAAAAAGTTTCGTTTCATCAAAAAGCAGGAACACTTCGGTGATACTCGCAATCTTCTATCTGCGACATTAAATCAGATACCCACCCTGCACATACTCATGTTAATAGAGTTACAAAAAGGTACCTTCAAATGAGACATGACAATCCTAATTTGCCATGTGCTTTTAGAGGACCAACCTTTAAACCATGAATTTTTGTAGGCCTTGACTTTTGTGAGAGTTTTGACTCATAATGATGACCTTTTCCAACGACTGAACAATTGGAATGTATACTGATTTGTAATAAAACAGCCATAACTGATGTTCTTTTAATTAATTATTCCTGATTTTTTGACTGTTTTCGCCCTATCTAAAGCTTTTGTACGTAAGAGACCTTGTTTTTGAGAAAAATTTGGTTGCAAAAAAAAATTCTTTTAGAACAATTTTCTAATTTTCAGACGATTTTGATACACAAAACAAATATTTTAAATTTGTGTCTATGTCATGTTTTGTTAACTCCTCCTATTTGCTGTGTCAGTTCTTAAACAAGAAATTGCGGAGATTTAAGTATTTCTTCTCTAAGTAACCAACAAAATATAATATTTACTGTTCCTCTTCTATTATAAACACTTCTATGTCCTCGTTTTGTCGCCATTTCCTTTTTTCCAAGTTTTTCTGTCTTATTGTTTTCTTGCTTTTTATATTTTTTTATTATTCACTCTGTCAGGTTTTGTACAACTTTTCGTTGTTTCAGTTTTTTTTCTTTGATCTAAATTGGTCTATGTTCATTGGTTCTATAGGTCATTGAGTTTTCATTCTTTTGTGAGAGTTTTGACTCATAATTAACTTTTTCCAACGACTGAACAATTGGAATATGTACTGATTTGTAATAAACCAGCCATAACTGGTGTTCTTTTAATTAATTATTCCTGATTCTTTAATTGTTTCTTGACTCTTTTCGCCCTATCTAAAGCTTTTTTATGTAAAAGACCTTGTTTTTGAGCAAAATTTGGTTGCAGAAAAAAATCTTTTAGAACAATTTTCTAATTTTCAGATAATTTTGACGCAAAACAAATATTTTAAAATCGTGTCTATGTCATGTTTTGTTAAATCCTCCTATTTGCTGTGCCAGTTCTTATACTTGTACCTTTTCCAACGACTGAACAATTGGAATGTATACTGATTTGTAATAAACCAGCCATAACTGGTGTTCTATTAATTAATTATTCTTGATTTTTTAATTGGTTTTTGACTATTTTCGCCCTATCTAACGCTTTTTTGCGTAAAAGACCTTGTTTTCGAGGAAAATTTGGTTGCAAAAAAAAATTCTTTTAGAACAATTTTCAAATTTTCAGACGATTTTGATACACAAAACAAATATTTTAAATTTGTGTCTATGTCATGTTTCGTTAAATCCTCCTATTTGCTTTGCCAGTACTTAAACAAGAAATTGCAGCGATTTAATTATTTTTTTTCTCTAAGTAACCAACAAAATATAACATTTACTGTTCCTCTTCTATTATAAGCACTTCTATGTCCTCGTTTTGTCGCCATTTCCTTTTTTCCAAGTTTTTCTGTCTTATTGTTTTTTTGCTTTCTATATTTTTTATTATTCTCTGTCAGGTTTTGTACAACTTTTCGTTGTTTTAATTTTTTTTCTTTGATCTAAATTGGGCTATGCATTGAGTTTTCATTCTTTTGTGAGAGTGTTGACTCATAATGATGACCTTTTCCAACAACTGAACAAATGGAATGTATACTGATTTGTAATAAACCAGCCATAACTGGTGTTCTTTTAATTAATTATTCCTGATTTTTTAATTGTTTTTTGACTGTTTTCGCCCTATCTAAAGCTTTTTTACGTAAGAGACCTTGTTTTTGAGAAAAATTTTGTTGCAAAAAAAATTCCTTTTGAACAATTTTCTAATTTTCGGACGATTTTGATACACAAAACAAATATTTTAAATTTGTGTCTGTCATGTTTCGTTAAATCCTCCTATTTGCCTTGCCAGTACTTAAACAAGAAATTGCGGCGATTTAATTATTTTTTTCTCTAAGTAACCAACAAAATATAACATTTACTGTTCCTTTTCTATTATAAACACTTTTATGTCCTCGTTTTGTCGCCATTTCCTTTTTTCCAAGTTTTTCTGTCTTATTGTTCTTTTCGCATTTTATATTTTTTTATTATCCTCTGTCATGTTTTGTACAACTTTTCGTTGTTTCAATTTTTTTTCTTTGATCTAAATTGGGCTATGCAGTGAGTTTTCATTCTTTTGTGAGAGTTTTGACTCATAATTAACCTTTTCCAACGACTCAACAATTGGAATGTATACTGATTTGTAATAAACCAGCCATAACTGGTGTTCTATTAATTAATTATTCTTGATTTTTTAATTGGTTTTTGACTATTTTCGCTCTTTCGAAAGCTTTTTTGCGTAAAAGACCTTGTTTTTGAGGAAAATTTGGTTGCAAAAAAAAATTCTTTTTTGAACAATTTTCAAATTTTCAGACGATTTTGATACACAAAACAAATATTTTAAATTTGTGTCTATGTCATGTTTCGTTAAATCCTCCTATTTGCTTTGCCAGTACTTAAACAAGAAATTGCGGCGATTTAATTATTTTTTTTCTCTAAGTAACCAACAAAATATAACATTTACTGTTCCTCTTCTATTATAAGCACTTCTATGTCCTCGTTTTGTCGCCATTTCCTTTTTTCCAAGTTTTTCTGTCTTATTGTTTTTTTGCTTTCTATATTTTTTATTATTCTCTGTCAGGTTTTGTACAACTTTTCGTTGTTTTAATTTTTTTTCTTTGATCTAAATTGGGCTATGCATTGAGTTTTCATTCTTTTGTGAGAGTGTTGACTCATAATGATGACCTTTTCCAACAACTGAACAAATGGAATGTATACTGATTTGTAATAAACCAGCCATAACTGGTGTTCTTTTAATTAATTGGTCCTGATTTTTTAATTGTTTTTTGACTGTTTTCGCCCTATCTAAAGCTTTTTTACGTAAGAGACCTTGTTTTTGAGAAAAATTTGGTTGCAAAAAAAAATCCTTTAGAACAATTTTCTAATTTTCAAATAATTTTGATGCAAAACAAATATTTTAAAATCGTGTCTATGTCATGTTTTGTTAAATCCTCCTATTTGCTGTGCCAGTTCTTAAACAAGAAATTGCGGCGATTTAAGTATTTCTTCTCTATGTAACCAACACAATATAAAATTTACTGTTCCTCTTCTATTATAAACACTTTTATGTCCTCGTTTTGTCGACTTTTTCCAAGTTTTTCTGTGTTATTTTTTTTTGCTTTTTATATTTTATTATTATCCTCTGTCATGTCTTGTGCAACTTTTCGTTGCTTCAATTTTTTTTCTTTGATCTAAATTGGGTTATGCATTGAGTTTTCATTCTTTTGTGAGAGTTTTGACTCATAATTGACCTTTCCAACGACTGAACAATTGGAATGTATACTGATTTGTAATAAACCAGCCATAACTGGTGTTCTATTAATTAATTATTCTTGATTTTTTAATTGGTTTTTGACTATTTTCGCCCTATCTAAAGCTTTTTTGCGTAAAAGACCTTGTTTTTGAGAACAATTTGGTTGCAAAAAAAAATTCTTTTAGAACAATTTTCTAATTTTTGGACGATTTTGATACACAAAACAAATATTTTAAATTTATGTCTGTCATGTTTCGTTAAATCCTCCTATTTGCCTTGCCAGTACTTAAACAAGAAATTGCGGCGATTTAATTATTTTTTTCTCTAAGTAACCAACAAAATATAACATTTACTGTTCCTTTTCTATTATAAACACTTCTATGTCCTCGTTTTGTCGCCATTTCCTTTTTTCCAAGTTTTTCTGTCTTATTGTTCTTTTCGCATTTTATATTTTTTTATTATCCTCTGTCATGTTTTGTACAACTTTTCGTTGTTTCAATTTTTTTTCTTTGATTTAAATTGGGTTATGCATTGAGTTTTCATTCTTTTGTGAGAGTTTTGACTCATAATTGACCTTTTCCAACGACTGAACAATTGGAATGTATACTGATTTGTAATAAACCAGCCATAACTGGTGTTCTATTAATTAATTATTCTTGATTTTTTAATTGGTTTTTGACTATTTTCGCCCTATCTAAAGCTTTTTTGCGTAAAAGACCTTGTTTTTGAGGAAAATTTGGTTGCAAAAAAAAATTCTTTTAGAACAATTTTCTAATTTTCAGACGATTTTGATACACAAAACAAATATTTTAAATTTGTGTCTATGTCATGTTTCCTTAAATCCTCCTATTTGCTTTGCCAGTACTTAAACAAGAAATTGCGGCGATTTATTTAATTTTTTCTCTTACATTACAATCCGGTCGCCAAGACAACCGTCGACGCAGCCAATAAGAAATTTTTATTTGTCGCGTCAAATCAGAATTAGTTGTGGGCTTACTGAAATCAAGTTGTGCAAGACGATGTTTAAGGCAAGTTGTTTTGGTCTTTTCCAGGTTATACATAAACCGATTCAGGCAAAGGCTCGCTTGGACAATGTTTTCATTGACCCTGTGGTTGCCACATCGGGGGCGGGTGTTATTGACATTGGGTGTTATCTGATCACTGTCCTCAGTTCGTCTCTCTTCTGGTTGGTGGGGAGAGTGATACCGTGCCTCGTGAATCCAGTCCGTGTATTACACAGAGAGGTTTGTCGGTTTTCTGTACACTGATAGAGGGTTAGGAGTGGGATTTCTTACAGAAACATAATATACCTGCAAATACAAAGACGCAAATATTTATTGAGACACTTGAGGAAGCATATCTGCAGGCTTTTCCTGAGAGGTACTGTAGGGGGCAGACTGGTGAGCGGAGTGGTGCTTCTTAGTTCACGGAGGTTTTTTGCACATCAGGAATCCACTACGGTTCAATAGAGAGATAAGTAGGCAGTACCCTACTCCCACAAACATGAAGGTGTTCAGAGACTATCGCGTATCATATGGAAGGCAGAGAGAAGCACAGCAATGTCTGATGAAAGACATTATTATAAGAAATGCAGTAAATCCTACAAAAAGCATGTGGGATCTCATCAATGAACACAAAGGTAGGTGCAGGGCCGGGAATTACCCCACTATAGATCTAATAAATTCAATAATTTCTTTGTAAATATTGCGAAAGGTTTAATGCCCAGAATTCCAAATGATAGCTGTGACCCATTAGATAATCTGGCAAATATTAGGAAGAATGCTCAATCGCATTTCAGTTTTGCAGAAATGCCTTTTATGCAGGTTCGGTATATTATAGCTTATAGCCTCTTTAAAAAATAAGAAGTTCGCGGATGTGTATGGATTTACTGTTCCTTTGATATAGTCTGTAAGGCACCTATTAGTCCTACCTCTAACGATGATAATAAACTGCTGTATTGCCGAACGCATCTTTTCCGACATTCTGAAGAGAACAATTTTGGTTCCTGTCTTCAAGAAGGGTGACGCATCCGCTGTCGCAAATTATAGATCAACTTCTCTTTTACCGGCACTTTCTAAAATCTTTTGAGCATGGCATTCCAAATCCCATCTTTGAGAATTATGGTGTCAATTTGGTTTGTGAGGGGGGAGGGACACTGTCCTGGGCATACTCGACTTGTTATCTACCATTATGGACTCCTTATGAAGAGGGAGACTATTGCGTGTCCCAATTTTACGACCTGAGTAAAGCTTTTGGCTGTATGTCTGACGCCCTCCTGGTGTCCAAACTTAAGAGAAATACCTTTGATGAAAATAGTGTGAAACTGCCTTGCCGGGAGATCACAGGAGGTGAGGGTGGATAGGGTGTTGTCGCGTGAGGAGGTTATTGGTGTCGGGGTGCCACAAGGATCTGTGTTGGGGCTACTTGTTTTTATCATGTACGTACACGATCTGCCTTATAAAAACCGTATGGGCAAGTACACACCCTTTGCTGATGACACCACACTCTCCCTTCTGGGATCAGATCTGTTGCACCGTGAAATGGGAACTTCTGAGGCCAAGTCAAAAGCAGAAGTATAGTTTGTATTAATCAAACTTTTAGTGAACCAAGAAAAAACAAACAGGTATTACAGATTCTTGCATCTGTGAAATTTCTGGGATTGCTCCTGGATTCAAAGTTAAGCTGGGGTCCTCCGGTGGACGGCTTGTCTGGTAGGCTTAGCAGAATTATATTGATGCTCAGGGCACTGGTGGGATGTGTTTCACATGCGACAGTCATTTCAGCTTATTTTGGTGCATTTCACTCGAATATGATATATGGTATACTTGTGGGGGGTGAGCATCTCGAGCTTGCGAGGTAAGGGCATTGCAAAGAAGGGCTGTTCGGATAATCGCCGGGTTGACTTATCGGGAGCACTACAGGGGTGCGTTGCGAGAGCTAAAAATACTTACTCTTCCTGGAGTGTATATATTGGAGTGTATATTGCATGTAAGGAGAGTATCAGATGATATCCAGAGATACTCTGACCTTCACAAATATCCGACGAGGGGGAGGAAGGACTTAGTGCTGAGAGTGTGCAAGCTGTTTCTTTCAGTACTAGGAGAAGTAGCTGAAACATAGACCGTTCAACAGGCTGAAAACTGAAATTTAATTGTAAAGCAGATAGATTGCAATCGTTGCCAACTAAATTGTGAGTATCCTGAAAAATAACCTAATTAATTTCAAGCTTAAATTGCAGATACAGTGTCCAGGACCATTAAACTTAGTGCTTGTTTCAATGTAAAGAGACAGTCACCTAAACTGATCGTGAGTCTGTTTATAGTTGTCAAGTAAGAAACAAATTGTATATAATTATTTTTCTAAAAAGCAATTAAAAATTAAACTTTTAACACGCTAATAGTAGCGTTTTAATGCGCTAGTGTTAAAAGTAAGTTACACTTTACACTAGTGTTAAAAGTAAATTACTGATTATACAATTTTTAAAAGTAAATAACATTACTTAAATTTTCATACAATAATTTTTAGCATTTGTAGAAAAAATATAGTATGGCATTCGTGTTAAAAGTGCTTTTAAGGAATTCATGCGAATTTCACACAAGTTTCAACATGCGTACCATGAAATTGCAATTTTAACACTTCCATCATAAATATATATTAAGCAGTATACTACTTAATAGTAGTATACTATTAAGCTTTATTTGGATAATTCCACTTAACAAATTTTAACACTGATTAAGCGAATAAAGAAGCATAAATCTTTTTTCTTCGTTTACCTATTTAATGCCGCTCAGACCATGGGGAATATGATTTTTGGTATTGATGAATGATGAAGGCTTAAGTACAGAAACCGTTTCACCTAAAAGATAATCATTGATTTTTTTGAAGTATACGTCTTTCATTCCTCATTTACTTATTTCAAAAAGTTCGCACGGCACCAAGCCCTTAAAACTATGAATGGGAAAAACGTTAGAAGAAAAAGTGGTAATTAAATTTGTAATTAGCAGCGATGACAATTGGGGCGAAAGTATCCAGCTTTGCATCGCTATTTTAACGCCAAACTTTATTTGATTTGGATGTGTCAATATTAATTAAATTAAATGGATAATTAATATTTTAATTGCTGTGGAGATAACCCTATATTATGTGTATTGTCACTGCGACAAAGGCCTTTTATCGTTTTGTTGCTCTTATACATGAATCACCTTCTAAATATTAATAATCACTTATTGTGATTTTAAGAATAAGTTTACATTTTCTTATTATACTTTGCTACATTCCTGTATTTGGCTCCAGTTTATTTTTTTTTGCTTAGAACGTTTAAGAACTATCCCATTGACAATATCATCATGACATGGAAATTTCGTATGGGACTGGAAATAAAAGAAAATGGCGTGGACAATTGCAATCTTGGATCCTCTATGGTCCCCTTAATTAAGGTTTAACAATCTTTCGGTTTTCACACACAGCCGCTTGAAACGCGGAAACAGTGAAGTAACTCCTCACCTTTTTCTGCCTAATGCTCCACTCAAATGTAGGATAGAGCCAGCTTAACGACACTCCACCGAGGGGAAAAACGTTGCCCCGTTTCTGATAAATGACAGCCGACTCTCAACACTAAATTTCTTGTCGAATAAAGACCCTGCCTCAAGACATATTATTTCGCCTCTAATGGATTTATTTGGTTGGATCATATTTTGGATATGTTTTTATTGAAGGAATGATTTATGATCCTTAATTTCTTATTGAGAAATATTACGGTTTTTGGCCTCTCTTTGAATGTAGGCCGTATCAACATTTATATTCATAGGGTGTTGGCTAGCCCTAAGCAACTAACACTTACCGAGATCTGCTTCTAATTAAGCGAGGATAGTGAACCCTTATCAAGGCAATATAAACTGTCTGTCTGGTGTACCGCAATTTCTGGCGTGGCACAAAGAAAGGTATTTACACTTTCAAGTCCGTGACAGCGGAGTAGTTACTTTGTAAACTTGCTCGACTTACAACTTATACGCTTATAGAACTAATTTGAATAAGAAAGCTGCTAAAAAAAATTACAAAACTGTTCCTTTTTGCAGCTAAAAAAGCCTTTTTAAATTAACTCTAAATCTGCGAATAGTGATGGATGTTCGGCCGTCTCCATTTATCAGATTGCCCGGAAGTCCGAGCTTATCCTTCCGATACCCGCAGCACGCTAGGTTAACCTCAAAGAATGTTGCTAAAAGCGCTTACATTAGTCCGATAATGGCCTATTTAAACTACAATCGATTGGATCAAGGATAGCGAATTGACTTTGTTTCTGTGCAGGTTTAAATTGAACTCTGGGTAAATAGTTACGTATCTGCTTTAAGGATAAGAGTTAGTTAAATTGTAGTATTCTGGGTTTCCCAAAATAACTTACTTAATTTTTTTCAGTTAACTTTTACCATTTTTTTTCCTTTAAATTTTACTATCAGTAGTGTATTGTCAGTGTGTATGTGATTGATAAAGCAAATGAGTTTTTAATTCGGTATAGTTCACTACTCAAGCGAATAACGAACTTAGTAATAAATTCTAAAAGGAGACCACTTTTAGTCGTATGTTGAAAAGCAAAAAACGATTTTATTAGTGGGGAATGGAGGGATGCGTTCAATGTTAAATTGTAAGTTATTTAAACTAAATAATTTTAACACCCTCTATAAATCATTTTTCATTCAACCAAAGTAGCTTCAAATCATGATATATTTTTGAACTTTTCAAAATGATAAAAAAACTTCGCTTCTCTCCAACTATTCTTGCTAATGTTAAGTATTATTCGTGATGTCCTTAAAAATCCGTATTTTACCATTTTGTTGGCTAGAGGTTAAAGAGGGCACCAACAAGAACAAAATACAGTTGGATTCACTCTAATCGGTCAACTCGTTTTAAGTTGCAGGCGGTCAAGTTGAGAATTTGAGGAAAAAGACGTAATACCTCCACTTTGAATACTTTCAAAAAAATTTGGGAATTTTTGTTTTTTGCTATTTTTGATTGAAATATCGGGTTTGCCCTAAGAATGTAATAAACTTAATTGAAATTATAAACCATAAAGTAGTTTTTTTAATGACAAAAAACTTGATTCTAAAAGTTTATTTATTTATTAAAAATCGACCACTGAAGTAGTTTATCTCCGAAAGTATTGCACCTACTGCACTTCCGTTGGCGGAAAGTGAAAAAAGACTTCAAGAAGAGCATGAAACAGATGATTTAATTCCTATCCGACCGCTCGTTCCAAAGTTACAGGCGGTCAAAATTGAAAATGGAGAAAAAAGACGGAATAGACTTTGGTCAAATTCAAAAATAATTAGGAAAATTTGTTTTTCTGTTTTTGATCGCAATGGTACTTTTGCAAACCTCTAAGAACGTAACAAAATTAATTCGAATGAAATTAAGCTTTAAGTGGGTTTTTTTTAACGGTAAACTTTATTCTAAAGTGCCTAAAACTCGACCAACAAAGTGGTCTGTCTTCTGTTGGTGGGAAGTGAACAAGAATATCAAGAAGAGCAAAAACCAGTTGGATTTATTCCAGTCGGAGCACACGTTGTAGTTAGAGACGGCCAAAATTGATAATTGAGAAAAAAGTCGTAATAACCCCTCCCTTTCAGTCAAATTCAAAAAAATTTCGGGATATTTTTTTCGCTACTGTTGATCGGAATGACACCTTTTCAATCCTCCAGGGAGATAACAAACTTAAATCGAATGAAATTGTCCCCTAAAGTATATATATTTTTTCAAATTGCAAAAAATTGGATTCTAAAACTGCTTAAAAATCGACCATCGAAAGGGTCTGTCTCCGAAAATATTGCACCTACAGGACCTCCGTTGGTGAAAAAGTGAAAAAGTATCTTAAGAACAACAAAAAATGATAGATTAGTTCTAGTCGAACCACTCGCTCTAAGGTTACAGGTGGTCAAAGTTGAAAATTGAGAAAAAAGACTAATAAGCTTTGGTCAAATAAAAAAAAAGTCGGACATTTTTTTTCTGTTTTTAATCGGAACAACACGTTTGTAATCCCGATGAAATAAGAACATAACCAATTTAATTCGAATGAAATTAATTCCTGAAGTGGATTTTAAAAAATGGCAAAAGAACTCCATTCTAAAACTGCCTAAAAATCGACTACCGAAGAGGTTCTAACTCTGAAAAGTGATGAACCTATGGGACTTCCGTTGATGTTAGGTGAAAAAGGACATCAAGAAAAGCAAAAAACACTTGGATCCAATCGATCCACGCCTTTTAAAGCTACAGATGGTCACATTTGAAAATTGAAAAAAAAAGACGTAATAATTCTTCCCTTTGGTTAATTACAAAAAAATGTCGAAATTTTAATTGCTTCGGAGTAATACGTTTGCAATCCTCTACGAACGTAACGAATTCGAATGAAATTAACCATTAAAGTTTTTATTCTTCAAGTGGCGAAAAACTCGATTCTAAAAGTTCCTAAAAATCGATCAGCAAAGGGGTTTATCTACAAAGTTATTTAATACCCTTAATATATCCATATTTAGAAGAATAATTTCATCTAAATGCATCTAATTTAGTCATGCTGAGTTTTTTTAGGTTTTTGAAAGGAGAAAATGAAATTCACCTCCCTTCAACTTTTGTTGTTTATGTTTGGTAATATTTGTAATGTCCTTAAAAAATGTGAATTTTACAAGTTATCACCCAGGCTTGCTACCAAAGTCGCCCAAAAATTACACAAAAATCAGCTTGGATGAAAGTCCCTAATACCTTAAAGGACCATTTGCGTCACGTCTGCACAATAATCAACTTCACAGGATTCGACACAAATGTCCCGATAACGAATATAATAAAGAAAGTACTCACTAAAGAAGTTCTTTCCCTATAAAGAGCTCAAACGAAAAATAAGTCGAGGACATTCAAATTCAAGATCTGCACTTTATAAAAGCTTTATTGGAGCTGCGAGCTGAATAGGAACGAGCAGGATTGTAATACTCGCTCCAATTAAACAGCTCTACAAAGTTTCATTATATTATGTTTTTAAAAAAGGTCAAAGAGAAAAGTTTTTTTAAGTAAAAAGAATTGTTTCATGCATTTTCCTCCAAGGGGGGGGGGGGGGCAGGTCAGTGCCCCATTGGAGGATCACACTATTTTATGGTGTTGCTGGCTCGACACGACAGTAATCAAATAAAGGCCGAAATATTCTGCAAATTTCATAATGGAAATTCCACTGAAGTAGTAAAATATCTCCCACTGAATAATCCACAACAACGCTGTAAATTTAGCAGCCAACATAATATGAAGCGATAACGGCGCTATTCTGCAGTCCATTAAAGCTAATTCTGCGGTCTATGATTTATTGCTTTCTACTTAAAAAAACACACTTTTTTCTTGCCTTAAAACTTCGCTCAAACAATGTAAATCATGTTGTTCGATAACCTGTTTCCATTGTCGTTGACTTGTTCCCGATTCTTCTCCAAATTTCCCGAGTCGTAAATAATCTTATTACATCGAGATAAAACCGCCACAAATTTGTTCGGCAGGCGTAAGTCTAACTTTTGGAATATAAAATATGACACTGAAACTAATAACGCAAAACTCCAAGGAGCATGGGAATCCCATATATCTTCGTCCGCCTCTAAATATTAAGTTTCAGAAGTTCGAAATTTTCTTGTACTGCGGTCGCTGTCGCATAACTTTAAGCAAAAATTTATCGTCTAGGAGGGATTGTTTAACCTATAATGAACACCAAAAAATATAAAATATATCCCTACTTTTATGTCTTCTTTTGTGTCCCCTCTCACCTTCACCTGCCTTAAAAATGACGTGAAACTAGGCCGGAGAATGGGGAGAGCACAAGATTTTCCATTATCTCGGATCTAGACAAATGGTTATAGAGATATAAAAATGACGACATTACCCTATCTTAGTGTCTGATGGGTTCGCGATAAGGCACTGCGATCTGGATTTTGGCTCGAGCTTGAAATGCTTGGAGAAGTGGAGGGGAATGATGAAGGAGATAAAACATGAATTGATTTTTTTGCAATTTTGCAAATATACAGCAATCCTACCAGATCTATAAGAGAAAGAGATTCTTTTGATGAAATAACGAATGACTGGAGTCTTTTAATCTACTTCTCATTAAGTTCTTGGAGAATCTCTACTAGCGCAGTGGATTGTGTCAAAAAAAAGTAGTAATTCTGGACAGGCTTATTTGGGCCCACTCTGTTGCTCAGTTTAACAAAGAATTATCAGTTCGGAAACGGTCACATTAATTGATCACATAATGTGTGTAATCTTTCCTGTTGCTAGTACACTGTTATGCCTCATTCACAATGTTTATAAACATAATATGTACGTATGCATACGGTATACATACAGTAACCTTAAAGGAATCTTAAGTCCTTTTATGTTCACAATGGGGGTTGGTCAAATACATAAGCGTATGCTTGATTAAACAAACACTTTTGACAGTTTCATTGTCAAATTATTAATTCTTGGTGAGAATATGAATACAGCAAAACTATATAATTCTTTTGTGCAGCGTATACTTGAACAGGTCTGTCTCTTAGTTGTTAATTTAATTAAGTCAAAAACTCAAAATCAAAATATTTTTTGATCTTTTGGTGACATTACTGACACTTCCCGAAAAAAGTCACTAGATTTTTACATAACAATAACATAACGTTCAATTTTAAGTTTATGTAATGCTTCTTTTACAATGAACATAAACATAAAAAAAAACACTTAAACATAAACGTAAATGTAAAAGTTAAAGTTTAGTAAAGAATGTATTTTGTTCACAATGATATTACAATTACGTCTTCCTTTTGATACGGATTACGACCAACCGTAACACTTACATAAAGTTAAAATTGAACTTTATGTTATTTGTATGTAAAAATCTAGTGACTTTTTTCGGGAAGTGTCAGTAATGTCATCAAAAAATCAAAATATATTTTGATTTTGAGATTTTGGCTTGATTAAATTAACAAACTAACAGATATATCTTTTCAAATACACGCTGCACAAAAGAACCAGTTTGGCTGTATTCATATTCTCACCAAGAATTAACAATTTGACAATGAAACTGTCAAAAGTGTTTGTTTAATCAAGCACAAGTATACGCATATGTACTTGACCAACCGCCATTGTGAACATAAAAGGACTTAAGATCCCTTTAAGGTTACTGTATGTATACCGTATGCATACGTACACATTATGTTTATGAACATTGTGAATGAGGCATAAGTGTTAAGATTGGTCGTAATCCGTAACAAAAGGAAGGCGTAATTGTAATATCATTGTGAACAAAATACATTCTTAATTAAAATTTAACTTTTACGTTTACGTTTATGTTTATGTGTGTTTTACGTTTATGTTCATTGTGAAAGAAGCATTATATGATTTTATGCTGACTTTATTCATTTGTCTTTGTGTCAAAAGGCATAGATAATATCAGCTAGTGTATTACATCAGGAGAGACCTTCCTGTTTTACAGTTTTGTCCACTTTTTTAGTAATCGGTACCTTAAAAATGGCGGCGATATCCACTTGAAATGGTGTCACTTAACGTCTTACGTCAATTGTAATAATTTGAAGTTGTGATTTGCCAATGCTGTGTTCTGGTGATGAAATTACGTCATGGGACAGTTTTATAAATACTACATTAACTTTTTTGTTTTAGATGAGCGACCTTGTATATTTTTGCATTTTCGCATTCGGGTTACGATTATAGAAATATTTCATGCAACACAATTCATATGACTCACTCCATTCTCATTTTTAATCGTTTTCATAATATTGACGATTAAAAAAAACGATAATTATTACTTTTGTCAGAGTTGTCACTTTCGAAATATGCCTTCTGAGACCATCCTGCGAGTTATTCCATTCCCAGTATAAATAAATAGATAGAAATGCTCTAGATATCGCTTTGTAATCTTTCCTGTTGATAGTACACTTTTATATGATTCCATGCTGAATTTATTCATTTGTCTTTGTGTCGAAAAGACATAGATAATATCAGCTAGGATATTACATGAGGAGAGACCTTCCTATTTCATAGTTTTGGCCCCCCTTTTTTAGTAATGGGTACCTTAAAAATGGCGGCGATATCCACTTGAATTGGTGTCGCTTAACGTTTTACGTCAACTGTAATCATTTGAAGTTGTGATTTGTTAATGCTGTGCTCTGATGATGAAATTACGTAATGGGACATATTTTTGAATTTTTGCATTCGGGTTACGATTCAATGACACAATTCAATGACACATACAACACAATTCATATGACTCACGCCATTCCTATTTTTAAGCGTTTCCATAATATTGACGATTAAAAAAACGTTAATTATTACTTTTTGCAGAGCTGTCACTTTCGAAGGGTATAACTTAGATGGAAATGGTTTTCACATTCCCATTTTATAATTTTTTTTGCGGTGAACCAGATTGTCAAGTTTTACATCTGTCATAAATTAGTCAAAAAATTGAAAGATGTCAAATTATCACAAGATGTTAGATAAGTCCGACCCAATTGTCACTAATGCTGATTGCAGACTTTTGTGACCTCTTCCTCTTCTAACGATTGTCACGCCCTTAACCTTAGTGACTTATACTGCCTTGTGAACTACGTCCAATAGATAAATGAAGAAAGAAATGCAGTATGCGCCTGAAGAAACACGTATAATGCTTTCTTTCTTATACGCCATCATCTGTACGAAAATAGAAATTGTTCAAATAAAGTGGTTTTTTATGGGTCTCACTTATTCTGCCTTTTGCTGTATGCTCCCTATAGTAGTTCATGACGATATCACTATGTCTCTCTTCTACTCCCTTGAAAGATATATGAAGACTATATATTACCCATTCACTTATTTTTGTCATCTATTTAGTTTTGAAACCTTCCTTTTTTTTTATACCCATCTCCTTTTAGCACATGTTGAGAAGATTCGATAAATATGTCAAAGTCAAGTTTCCAATGCCTACTTGATGACAATATTAAATGAATGGCTTATATGTTTGTATCAAGAATTTAGTCGATTATTCAATAAAACATTCGCAGCTTCTGAAACATGTAGATAGTTAAGATAGTTTATGTAATTTTTAGAAAATTAACCACTGTGCCAAATACTAAATTTAATGGTATCGCATATTATATTTGTAATTTATACTTAAAATAAATTTCGTTTTTTTATTAGCGTAGTCATAATTGTGTTAACTACGATTGCAATCTATTGGCTGTACAACCAAAATCACTTTTCAGTGTGTCGAGTTGTCTCTGTTTAATCTACTACCACTATTACTAAAGAAAATATTTCCAAATAGTAGAGACATCTCCAAATAATAAAGATTCATAAGACACTTTTTCGGGCTTTGAAGCCGTGGTCCAATGGAGCTTTTTCCTGACTTGTCTTTTACAGTTGCGGCAGACATTATCGAAGACGATGAATCAATGGGCGAAGTGATCGCACGTGCTTCCCGGTGTTGACTGATTCGATTGTGGTGAGCTCCATGGTATTTATTCCCTCCCGCACATAGGGGTATTTCATCTCCAAAAGCGGCCAAAAATTGAATAATTTAAATTTGTTCATTCATCGCGAAAATTCTGCTAAAGCATCTAAAGAATGTATGTAGTAAGGATGTTGGATCGCAGGTGTAGGACAAATAGCCACTTCACTTTCTCGAAATTGCCAACGTTTCGACCTTTATTATTAGGTCTTCCTCAGGGATTTTTCCGTCAGTGAAGAATGTCACCAAAGCTTATACAGACCGTCATGGCAGTACTTAAATCAAAACTGTTAAAATCCAGACGGTGCACGTAAAAGACAAGCAACAAACACACAGGCCAACGAAACAAAACATGTATGTAGTCATGTTTGTCGAAACATGTATGTGTTCAAAAGTCGATTTTATTTGATACGATACCAAATAAAGGAAGAAAAGCTCGGTATTATAGGAATTCAAGTTTACCTCAAATTTTAAGATATTACGAAGTAGTTGGCATTAAGTGATTCAGCAGTATTTGTGTAGGATATTATTGCTACGTTAGTGTTGCGTACATTTGTCGACTTTGGTCGGTTTTTACTTAAGATTAGCTAGCTATATTACACCTTGTTTTGCGAGGCCTTCTGTATTTGCAAATTTTAAGAAAGATTATTTTAGTTATGGTCTTCTAGTACATTTTCAAGGAATATCAAACTCTGATTTTAATTCTAAATTGAAGTTTGAAGTAGCCACTTCAATGTCCCATTTCTTCATCCCACAAGCTGCGGATATTTGCGGTTTTACTATGGCAAGCAACTTAAAGTTGCGTCTACAATACCCAGATATAGAGCGTAAGTCTACTAAATGCGGACTAAATGATTACTTTGTGCCCTTTTAAGCATTCATTTAGTCCTCAATGCTTCGCTTTCTCTCAGGGTGTGTGTTTTATAAATAATTATGAACCCAAATTTGATTATACCATGTGATCATTATAAAACTTCATCTAGTTAGCTGCAACATGTGAAAATGTCATGTCAAATAAATAGGATCAAGCAACATTCCGATTTTTAGTCGATTCCAAAATATTGACGGTAGGAAATAATATATGAAGATACAAGTTTCATAAGGCAGCTCATTGGGGCACGACTGCAAGCTTTATGAGACCCACATACGAGGTCAACAAATCACCTGATTGGAGGCATAATTTCATATTAATAAATTAAAATGTTTTCACAGGTACTAATCAATCTGTTACCCTCTTAATTACTACTACTACCTAATTGAACACTTTCAATTAGTTTCTAAGTCACCTTCTAAGTTTTAGAATTGTATAACAAAGTAATACCTAACCAGCAAGGCAGCATTAAACTAAATACCGACAGCGTTATGAACTGGGTTCATTTAGTTGCAAAAAAACAGTTAAAAAAGAAAGGATTATGGAAACGTAATGAAATGCAAATGCGACTACCCAAACGAAAGTATTCATTATGTTAAAAGGTCTAATTTAAAGACTGTGTACAGTGTTAACCTAATAAAAGCTGAGTAGCTGGAATGTTTTCAAATTTTAAACGGTTATTATTAAATGTTTCTTGTAAACAAATTCCTCTTGCATCTTCTGGAGTTGGAAAAAGTATTCTTATATTTGAAAGCTTAAATATGAATTTAAATAAAAAATTTTGTCTCCAGAATCAAAATTTCCTTAATATGCTCCGTAGCTTGATTCACATATTGTTCGTAAGAGATTAGAGGTTCAAAATCTCCAACATTTTAGAGTGAAACAAATTGGGACAACGGAGGGTGCAGAGATCCAAAACAAAGGACGTCCGGTGTTATTAAGCCGAAAGCAGGGACTATTTGCATAAAACATTCAAATTAAATTTGCGGAAAATATTGCACGGAACAGGCTGCTTATGAAAGATAAAGAGAGCAATTTTCATTATCCGCAAACCGGCTTTTATGACCATAACGAACGAACCCTCGGCGCACCGCTATCATACTATCGATACGGTTAAAAACTGACCGCTTTTAAATTGAATTTTAACTATCAATTTTTTGCAAGGAATTTGCCAGGGGCCGGATTCTAATGAAAATAAACTTTTACACTTTCGCAGAATTTTATCCTACGTTTTGATGTTTTTTTGACATCTTTTTCAACGTCTTTATCGTTCACATCATTGGTGTAAATGAAGATTTTTTTCGAATGGCGCAGGCGGTTTCTTTCCTCACTTTTATGCCTATAAATGGAAATTTCTATTCACATAACACTTACGAGGAAGACGTGTTACGAAACTGAAGTCATTGACAAACCAAAACATAAAACTCATGAGAAATAGGAGGATCTTTTCGTTCCTGCGCCGATCCAAAAAGCCTTGATAAAGACGTCAAATAAACGTCAAAGCGTAGAAATACTAGACTACTGCTTGCAAATTACTTCACGGAGGACAACATAACACAACTGTCACTATCAGTTTTTCAATGCTGGTTCTAACTTACGAATCATTTGTACCACACCAGGGAGAGGACCACGAGACCGCATCGAAGGCAGGAAGTTTATCCGAAATTAACTGCCGCCAAGTTAGACATGGCAAACACGTATTTAACTATTAACGCAGCTAACAAACTTCTAAGTGATGAGATAAACTTTATCCCCCCCCTTTGAGATTTAATTTTCGAGATGGCAACCGCAAGTCCGAAACTTAATCAAACTCCGCGGTATAATGCACAACAGGCACTCGGAGCAATTGAATTTGTAACACGAGTGAAGGACTTTCACTTCACTATCGGAGATTTTAGAAGTTTGAATGGCGATTTATAATGTTGATGACTAAATTTGGGTCAGCTTTCAGTCATTTAATAATACATAGGGGTGTTTATTTAAAAACGTCATCAAGTTGACTGTGACATATCAAAAGAAAAGGATGATGGAACGAAAGTTGATTTATTTTGATTATGCCATCCTTTTCTGTCGATGAGTGAATGAACACCCTTAATTATATATAGAAGGCCAGATACATTTGAAAACTATGAATACAGAGATCCATTTTCTAAAAATGAGCTTCAATGTGCATTGGAAATTTATAATACCTTTGCATATTGCGTTTTATCTGGTTAAATAAACTTTTTTAAAGGATTTTGCACCACCGCATCGCTCTTTCATGGAACTACACAGATCAACATTTACAACACAAAACGATTCCGTAATTGAACTGAAATACACATATGCGTTTTTTTCCGCATTTGCATCGCGGTGTAAAGTTTTTTTTGATAATCTCCGAAAGTACAAAAGGTTGTTTTGAAAATACCGTTTGGTTTGCAAATATAGGGATTTGCAAATTAGTCATAATTTACGGTAATTGGTGTATTTTCTAGATATCTAGATAAGTTCTAGTTATTTAGATAGTTCGTTAACCCTTTTGCCTTTTGGCAAAACTTCAATTTATTCGCCATGACTTTCCTCAATTCGATTGATTAGATTACTGTAACACTTTTAGCCATATATTTACTTTGAAAATGTTTTTCGATTTTTAAAAGAAATCAATTTAATATCAGCAATGGGTAAATTTTGCATACTTCTGCGGCCTGTATAGCAGAACTGAAGATTAATAGAAACATTAAAGCGGGCTGCTGAACCTGCTAGCGATTCAAAGAAGCCCTGAGATCTGATAACATTGTAGTAGGTGCTGAGACAAAAAGTCTGACTGATCTGGCTGAACAAAGTTGAACCAACTTCTCATGTGTGCATTTCAAAGGGAGCAGGTCATTCCTTCACTGCAACAAGTTAATAGCTGGGCATGTAGAGCGCTGCCCAGAAGAAATGGTTTTTGTAATATTTCTGTTATATAAATAAATGTGTATCACACACAGCCAAGTTATGACCTTTCGTTAACCAAAAACTTGTGAAATAGCCAAACAATTAAGTTTTTCAAAGTTTATTTCTGAAATATGAAGAATTTGAGACAAACAAAAATTGAAGATCTTTTCTCAAACAAAATTTACGATAGCCCATTCTTCGTTAGATTTCTCAAATCTATTACAATAATCCATAATTATGCAGGGCAATTTTGAGAAAATAATTTACCACAAAATTGGGATAATTTTCATAATTTGAAGCTTTTAAGGGAAACAAAGAGATAAGGTGATTTCATTCAGTAATTTTAATTATCAACAATTCACATAGCTTAAAAGTTGTGAAGCAAAACGTAAAAACTGTTTTTCAAAAAATTTTTCATAATGACCTAGTTACCTTAAGTTTTTCAAACTAATTCAAACGATCCACACTTTGCAGCGCAATTTTGCAAAAAAAATTACTATAAAAGTGAAAAAATTGTAATGATTTTAAAAAGCTTATATGGAAAAGACAAATTAAAATCATTTCTCAGAAAACGTCTCTGATAGTCAAATTGTTTTTAAGTTTCTCAAATTTCCTATAATAGTTTACAATTCACATTGCAATTTTGAGAATTGAGTAAAGCCTCCTACGAAATTTAGGTTATTTTTTGCCATAATTCAAAATATTGTGAAGCATTATGTGTCCAAATGCTTCACAATATTTTCACAAAATTGAAAATTCTTTCTCAAGGAATGTTTATAATGACACAATCTTGATTCGATTTCTTAAACTTATTGCTATAATCCATAATTTACACAGCAAATTTGAAAAAATAGTTGACGAGAAAATTGAGAAATTGAGATAGCTTTGTCCTAATTGGAATAATTTTTCAAGTGGCCAAAGAAAGTGTTAAGGTATTTTTTGCATAAAATATTAGCAATAGCTAAGTCATTCTTAAGTTCCTCAAAGTTCCTGTAGTCGAAGACAATTCACATTATAATTTTGGGAATTGGAGTAAAGCAGTTGAGTCAAACAAACATTGAAAATTGTTCCTCGAGAAACGACCCCATCGTCATTAAAATTGTCAAATTTATTACAATAATCCATAATTTACAGGAGTTTTCAAAAAAATAATTTATTAGAATACTGAGTTAATTATTATAATGTGATGAAGTTGTAAAGTGTTATAGGAGAAGAAAGAAGTAAGTCTGAACTACCTAGAAAATATCTGGAAAATGTCTGTTCTAGCCCAATCATAATTTGGGTTCCTCAAGTTTACTTTAATAATACAAAATTTACTTTACTATTTTGCGAATGGGAGTAAAATTGTTGCCAGAATTTAAAAGCTCTATCATTCGTAAGTTTTTTAAATTAATTGCAATGATCCATAATTAACAGCGCAATATTGAGAAAACTATTTAGTAGAAAATTGAGAAAATTATAATGATTTGAATAAGCTTTTAAGGAAACAAAAATTAAACTAATTTCTCAGAAAATATCTCCCTCTATTAGCGAAATGGTTTTTAAGTTTTTCAAATTTCGTTTAATAATCCGCAATTCACATTGCAATTTTGAGAATTGGAGTTAGGCCTCCCACAATATGAAGACAATTGTCTCCATGAATTAAATATCTTGATGCATCTGAAGCAAAGACAATTTGAAGATTGTTTCTCAGGAAATGTATAATGAAACTTCAATTTCTCAAACTTATTACAATACTCTCAGTTTACAGGTCAATTTTGTGAAAACATATTACCAGAAAATCGATACAACTGTCGATAGTTTCTCAAACAAATATTTACAATGGCACAAGCATCGCAATTTTTGAACTAATTACAAAAATCCATAATTTACATGGCAATATTAGAAAAACAATTTCCCAGAAAGTTAAGAAAATTGTCATGATTTTGAAGATGTAAAGCTTTTAAGGGAAAGAAAGAGATAAGGCAGTTTCTCGGAAAAAAATATCGAAATCACATTTAGGTTTATCAAATTTTCTTTAAGAACCACAAACAAAAATTGAAGAGCTTTTCTCAAAGAAAATTTACAATAGCTCAAACATCGTTAGGTTTCTCAAACCTATTACAATAATCCATAATTTGCAGGGCAATTTCGAGAAAATAATTTATCACAAAATTGGGATAATTGTCATAATTTGAAGCTTTTAAAGAAATCGAAGAGGTAAGGTAATTTCATTCAGTAATTCTAATAGTTTAAAAGTTGTAAAGCAAAACGTAAAAAATCCTTTTCAAAAAATTTTTGATAATATCCCCGTCATCCTTAAGTTTTTCAAATTAATTACAATATAGAAAATAATTGATTATAAATGTGAGAAAATTGTAATGATTTAAAAAAGCTTATATGGAAAAGAAAAATTAAAGAATTTTTTCAGAAAATATATCTAACAGTCCAACTAAGTTTCTCAAATTTTCAATAATAATTTACAATTTACATTGTAATTTTGAGAACTGAGTAAAGCCTCCTACGAAATTAAGATAACTTTTGCCACAATTTAAAATATTATGAAGCATTTGAGACACATAAAAATTGAAAATTCTTTCTCAAGGAATGTTTATAACGACACAATCTTGATTCGATTTCTCAAACTTATTGCTATAATCCTATATTGCTATAATATTTTACACAGCAAATTTGAGAAAATAATATACCAGAAAATTGAGACAATTGTCGTAATTTGAATATCTTTTCAAGCTTTTAAAGAAAAGAAAGAGTTAAGAAAAGTTTTTGCATAAAATGTTTACAATAGCCAATTTATTTCAAATATATCAATATCCTGCAGTCATCGACAATTCACATTATAATTTTGGGTATTGGATTAAAGCATTTCAGACAAACAAACATTAAAAATTGTTTCTCAAGAAATGTCCACTAGCCGAATCGTTTTTAAGTTTTTCAAATTTCTTTTAATAATTCGCAATTCACATTGCAATTTTGAGAATTGGAGTAAGGCCTCCCACAATTTGAAGACATTTTTTGCTATGACTTAAATATCCTGATGCATTTGAAGCAAATAAAAATTGAAGATTATTTCTCAGGAGATGTATAATCTACCTTGAATTTCTTAAACTCATTACAATACTCCACAATTTACAGGTCAGTTTTGAGAAAACAGATTACCAAAAAATTATAATAGTTAGTATCATAATAGTATCGTACACCACAAAGTTGGACATTAAATTAACCAAACCTGTGATGATCTTTTAGATATGATTCAGTCAGAGACCTGTATTGTCACTACAGATAAACCAATGTCATTACAGAGCATTTAGAAAAGGTTACCTCTATAAAAGAGGCACCAGAAAACGCAATGTTAATAGTAGAGGGTTGCCAATATGAAACTGTTTCGTAATGCCTCTATTATAAAGTTTGGACATATTTTGTCAAAAAGCCTCCATTGATTAGACATAGTTCAACCAGAGACCTATACTTTCATTACAGAGCAACCCCAAGAAAGTGAAATTACAGAGAAATCAGAAGAATTTGCTTCAATAGCAAATTAACAAGAAAGACGAAGTGATAATGCTTATATTGTATGAATAAATGTATACCATACAATACAAAGTTGTGACATTAATTTAATAAAAAGTCTCTGATGACCTCTGAAATATGGTTCAAATGCCTACTGCCAGAGCAATCCTTAGAGAGCAAGGTGTGTGTCACTATAAAGCAATAACAGTGCTACCGAATTTGTTATTTTGGAAAAAAAAACTAACTCTATTATAAATTAATCCACCACCTTGTATTTCTTAGTTTCATGAGATTCCTAGAATAAGCATCAAATTTCGAGTACTTTGTAGAATAATTTGATCTGTCTCCTATAAGAAGTAGGAATTTTTTCGTAGTTTTAAGCTGTTAATGAAATTGATTCTGTTCTTGGCAATTTTAAACATTTTTGACAGACTAATAAAAATTTTTGAAAATACAGTTTTTGCTTTAGAACGACATTTCGATAAGACAACTCCGCTATCGATGTTACTTTAGAAAAGAAAAACTGAATAAAACCGATGCCATGTCAGTCAGCTTTAATCTCCTAAAATGACGCAATGCTGTGCTACAATTTCATCAATTCAACTAAAACTCCGTCACAGA
This sequence comes from Taphrorychus bicolor, assembly GCA_951812265.1. Lineage (NCBI taxonomy): Eukaryota > Metazoa > Arthropoda > Insecta > Coleoptera > Curculionidae > Taphrorychus > Taphrorychus bicolor. The sequence continues at coordinate 47,462,577 of OX638297.1, read as the reverse complement.
ATCCTAGTTAAAGACAATTTAGCGGCACTTTGCCATGTAATTTTGTTGAAAATAAGAGGCGATTGTGTTTAATTACATAACTGGAAACGCTTAACGACTTACACTTTCACCCAGTTTACGTTCGACTATATAGCATAGCGCTAAAGGGAGACTAAACCAATTCGGCCACGTATATTGGAAATAAAAAAGAAATAGGAAATTGCTCCCTATATGACAAGCTATTTCTCACGATACGTGATAATCGATATATGCCGTTGAGCATTTCGTTAATAAGAGCGAAAACTGGACTACTGCAAAATTTTACAGTACATCTCTAGGCAACATCGAGCTCTTATTTAAATATCTGGTGGCATGTCATTATTTTCCTTGGTAAGTAATGCATACAAATCCGGTTGCAACACGATCATCTATCGTGCTTTCGTTAAAATTCCGAGCATCGCACCATGCCCTGATGCGCTGAGATTATGATACGTTGTGGGTGCCTAAATGGGAGATTATAGGATATTGTAACAAATTATTAGCATTAAGCTAGTTATATAATCCTTTATATATTTTTCGAGGTTTTAAAATTTAAGATAAAATATTTAGTATAAAAATTACCTTGACAAGTACTAAGCCCAAAGTTACCTCTACTGACTAATATATTACTCAATATCTCTAAAACTGATGGCGAGTAGTATATGTGGGACTGGTGACCTTTGACACAATTACTTGTTATCAAGAGGTTGTGCCCTGAAAAAAATAACACCAATACACGTAAACTCAATAAGATTAATTATTACTCAGGTCCTTCTGTACCTCTTGTGATCGGTAACGTAAAGAATACAAACAGAAATTGTGTAAGAAACTTCCATTTTATAGCGTCGTCCTCATATTTTCGACTAAGAATTTCATTTCCTCGCCTCTTCCGGGAGCTTTTTAAATCATATTAAATCCGAAAGTATATTTCGTTTTTGGCCAAAAGAACTCTGGTAGCATTGAAGTGCATGTCACTGAAAAATTCAATTTTCAATGAAGCTTGGAATTTTGTAATAGCAATTACGCGGGGACGATCGGCAGGATATTTTGTCAGCTTTTACTGCAGTTTTCGTATCGAATGGGTATTACATTCTTCTGATAAATTATTGTAATGGAGAATCCATGGGACGGAAAATGATCGTCAGCGTTCGTTTTATTTCGCATCGTCTTGGTATTTGGGAGTTTGTTATGTTAATGTGAAACAGGCTTGGAATTCGAGGGGGGATATTTCGTTGGTAACCTAATCAATCACTTAGGGCAATGCAAGTCGACTAACTGAAACCGGGATATCAATTTAATGGTTACCCATTATGACGAATAAAAGAGGGTGTTCAACAGGTTTCAAATTACTCGACGATCATTTTATAATGTTCTCAAGTTTTTGCAGCAACTTTAGCTTCCCATGGAATGGTTTTATTAATTTTTTATTACCAACTGTGTATACGTATTGTACTGTTATTTATTATAAGATTGTCTGCCTATTACTCACTTGTTCTTAGTAATATGAAATAAAAAAAATAAGAAAAAATATTGAAATTTCTAGGGCTGTTTTGTTTCTATAGAAAATGTGTTTTTAGTAAAGTTAAGAAAAGGTGGAAAATCCAGCGTTAAAGAGTTTAAAAGGTCAAAATAAATTTTAAAAGTTGTGCGACTGGTCAATCACTAACATCGTTTATATAGCTTGTTACATTTTTTTAAATTTGAGTAATAATTAATTAAAGAAAAAATATTTGTTCTTGATTAATAGAATAGTCCTTTCTATTAATAAAAAAAAATAAATAAATAAATTTTTCGAAAAAAAGAAAGCAATACAGGAGGAGCCACTACTGAAAAATTTATGAAAAATTGGAGCCATTTGGCAAAAGACTGTTGAAACACCAAGAAGAAAAACTTTAAGAGTGATCAAGATGAAAGTAGTAGTTGTTCAAGTTAGCCAGGAAATCATATCAGAGGCGGCAGCCGCAAAAATTGTGGCAACTATGGGAACTTTCCGGGTCGTGATGACGTTTTTCATCAGGTACATATGGCAACACCGAAAGTAGAGATGGAAATGAGCCCTCACTGTTTTTTCTTTTCCGGGTTGTGATATTCCGAACTTTATTTGTTTATACTATAGGAATTGCATCGATCGATTTTGGGAAAACTACTAGTACTAATTAGCTGACATTAATTTCCCATGTTTACATATAGCAATAACAGTCTCCATTTATAAACTAAAATGCCTCATAATTACGTTCTTACGAAATTAAAGTTCCCTAGGCTTGTAATGCAAGCTACATTGTTCTAAAATTTAATAAGCGGCTGCTGTGTAAGCACGTTCCTGAAGGGGGCAATGAAAGAGTAATTAGGCTTGTATTTCCGGCCATGTTTAATTATAGAAACAAAGTATTGTTACGCAACTGTCAGTGCTCATTGAGTATTATTATAGGGGCATACAGCTTCTCGGAGATTGGTACATAACATAAATAGCAGGAATTTGAAGCTGCAGAGGTCGTTTCGAGTTTGAAAGGGCCAGAAACCGGTGAACATAAGTAGGGGTGTATTGCTTTTTATTATCGGTCTCTTTCCAGATCTGCCATCAGTAAATGTCATGGCTACGCCACTGTTGTTTCATGTGGAGTAGATACATTTTTTTCTCGCTTTGCGATCCATTTTCTGGTGATTCTCGTTTCAATTCACCAGTCGTGTCTTCTTAAAGACATCTAGAAAGGACATCCCTGCTCTATCTCCTTGCTCTACTTTTTGCAATCCAAAGGCGTGATGTCTTGACCCATTGAGAGGCGTTTCTTCTTCTTCACCACACATCCTGCATTTCTTGCTTTCGTATATTGTTTTCCCTCACCTGGTTTAGGTGTTGAAAAGAGAGCTTTTCGTTAGCTTGTGGTGTAGACCGACTGCTGATCCTCAGGTTCTTGAGTTGGTCTCAGTTGTTATCTCAATCAACTTGAAGAATGTTTCGAAGTTTTGAAGCAGCATACAGATCCCTTTCAAGACATTTTATTTGTTGTTCAAGTTTGATGATCTGCAATATATGGCGTCGGAAAATTGTTATCATCGCAAGTCTAAATAATTGCGTTTATTTGCAATCCCTTCAGGAATATTCTGAACTCTAAGATCCTTTTCGGTTTTGACTAAAGAGGTTTTTATAGTCTAGCTAGCTAAATTGTTCTGTTTTGGGGGCAAAATGAGCAGGCGTCTAATAGCATTTTTGAGTGGCGACTCTAGAATGCTCTGAGAGATTTTATATCCTTTGTTTCCCCAACAAGAATCTAAGGACAGGAATACTCTCAGATCTGTCTAGAGCGATTTGCGAAAACACAAATTGTCACTGTTTTCTTCATCGTGCCAGTCTTGAAGCAAACTCCTCTGCCTTGATCAACTTGGTACTGTTCTTCGTTCGCTTGTAGTGGAGCTGTATAGACTGATTGTGCTACCTTAGGTTTTTGACTTGGTACCGGGTTTGCTCGACTAGCCTAAGAGGTTCTATAATGTTGATCTGATTGAAGAATCTTTTATTTTCTTCGGGTTTTGATGTGTTGATTCACAAAATTGTTGCAATTGTCCATCTAAATAATTCCGTTGGTTTTTGCAAATTTCAGGTTGGATATGGAGTTCTCTGAACTTGCTCTGCTTATGTAAATTGGTGTGCTTAGGGCAAAATGAGCCGGAGCTTTGAATGCTCTTGTAAACAGACCTTGGAAATACATCAAGGTGCACGCAAATGGACAATTTTCAAAGAATTTTCTATGTGATTATCTCCCTGTAGTTTCGAAAAAAAGCGCCATTGGAGCCGAACCAGTTTGACATCCGTTCAGTTGTAAAGAGTTTTAGGATCGACTTTATAATTTCCAAGTTATTATTCTTAACTTTTTTTTTATTAACTATTTCCTACCGCCGACACCGTTAATCCTTCCTTCTATAGTTTTTGGGCACAAGTCATAAGTCAGTTTCTGCATAGGGAATACTGGAGTCCTAATTCGTTGCAGAGTATACAGAGTATTAATGCTGTCCAAACCGCTGGTGTTAAAACTTCATAATTTTCGAACGCAGCTGCCCGAAACAATTGCCAGTTTTTTATATGGCTTGAATGAAAATAGTCTTGACTACGTTCCTAGGTTGATGTTTAATTTTTCTGGAATCTAGAAATGATTAATTTTCTGCCTTTCAAAGATAATAAAATGCTAAATAGAATACAGAGTTGTTTGAGGATAATAAATAACAGGAATATCTACTAAATTCATAGCGCAAACGTCAACTGATGTGGATTAGGTTGGGATTCAACAAAAAATGGAAAATTGTTATTTGTCAATTGCCAGTTTTTCTTTATGTCCTATATACTCTGTTGTTATTACGCAAACGCTATCTAAAAGGCTATACATTTCTGACAGAAAGGGATGATATAATCAAAGTAAATGGACTTTTGCTCTTTCATCATTTTCTTTTGACATTTCATAGCGAACTGTATGACTTTATTTTCAATTACGTTCCTAGATTGATGTTAAATTTTTGTCGAATCTAACAATAACAATTTTCCTTAGATACGCTACATTCAGAGCTTAAACGTCAGTGCATGCCCTTACATTGTGGATTAGGTTGGGCTTCAAAAAAAAATAAAAATTTGTTATTTGAGTTTTAATTTTCGAACGCAGCTGTTTTAAACAATTGTCAGTTTTCCTATATGGCCTGAATGAAATTTTTGACTACTTTTCTCGGCTGCGTTTAGTTTTTTCAAATATAGCAACAATTAATTTTCCGTATTCTAAATATAGTAAACTACAATAGTATACAGAGCTTTCTGAAGATAACAAGAAACAGGAAAACAATGGAAAATCAGATAAGTTTGCAGTCGAAACGTCAGCTCAACTTGTGTAATTAGTTAGGCCTCAAAAAAATTGAAAATTGTTATATCATTTTAATACTCGAACGCAGTTGTTCGAAACAATTGCTAGTTCTCCTATAAGGCCTACACAGAAGTAATTTCAACTGAGTTCCTAAATTGATGTTTAATTTTTGTTGAATCTCGCAAGTATTCAATTTCCAAATTTTAAGTATGATAAGATACTGTATAGTATAGAGAGCTGCCTGGAGAAAATAAAAAACAGGATAACAATGTAATATATGTAAAACCGCAGCCTAAATGTCAGCTCATGCCCTTAGAGTGTGGATTAGGTTGGGCTTGGAAAAAATAAAATTTTTATTCGATAGATTTTCGAACGCAGCTGTCTGAAACAATTGCCCTTTTTCCTATATACTCGAACGCAGTTGTCCGAAACAATTGCCAGTTCTCCTATAAGGCCTATACAAAAGTAATTTCAACTACGTTCCTAAATTGATGCTTGTTGAATCTTGTAACTACTCATTTTCCAAATTTTAAGTGTGATAAAATACTGTATTGTATTGAGGATGGCTTAGAGGTAATAAAATACAGGATAACAATGTAATATACGCTAAAAGTGCAGCCCAAATGTCAGCTCATGCCCTTACAGAGTTCTCCTATAAGGCCTATACAAAATTAATTTCAACTACGTTCCTAATTTTTTTTTGTTGAATCTTGCAAGTACTCATTTTCCAAATTTTAAGTTTAATAAAATACTGTATAGTATTGAGGGCGGCCTAAAGGTAATAAAATACATGATAACAATGTAATATGCGCTAAAACTGCAACCCAAATGTCAGCTCATGCCCTTACAGTGTGGATTAGGTTGGGCTTCAAAAAAAAATACATAAAATTGTTATTCTATAGATTTTCGAACGCAGCTTTCTGAAACAATTGCCCTTTTTCCTAAATATGTGAACGCAGTTGTCCGAAACAATTGCCAGTTCTCCTATAAAGTCTATAGAAAAATAATTTCAACTACGTTCCTAAATGGATGTTTTTTGAATCTTGTAAGTACTCATTTTCCAAATTTTAAGTGTGATAAAATACTGTATAGTATTGAAGGCGGCCTAGAGGTTATAAAATGCAGGAAAACAATGTAATATATGCTAAAACTGCAACCCAAATGTCAGCTCATGCCCTTACAGTGTGGATTAGGTTGGGCTTCAAAAAAAAATAAATAAAATTTTTGTTCGATAGATTTTCGAACGCAGCTGTTTGAAACAATTACCCTTTTTCCTATATATTCGAACCCAGTTGTCCGAAACAATTGCCAGTTCTCCTATAAGGCCTATACAAAAGTAATTTCAACTACGTTCCTAAATTGGTGTTTGTTGATACTTGCAAGTACTCATTTTCCAAATTTTAACTGTGATAAAATACTGTATAGTATTGAGGGCGGCCTATAGATAATACAATTCAGGATGACAATGTAATGTACGCTAAAACTGCAATCCAAATGTCAGCTTATGCCCTTACAGTGTGGATTAGGTTGGGCTTCAAAAAAAAATACATAAAATTGTTATTCTATAGATTTTCGAACGCAGCTTTCTGAAACAATTGCCCTTTTTCCTAAATATGTGAACGCAGTTGTCCGAAACAATTGCCAGTTCTCGTATAAGGCCTATACAAAAATAATTTCAACTACGTTCCTAATGGATGTTTGTTGAATCTTGTAAGTACTCATTTTCCAAATTTTAAGTTTAATAAAATACTGTATAGTATTGAGGGCGGCCTAGAGGTAATAAAATACCGGATGACAATGTAATATGCGCTAAAACTGCAACCCAAATGTCAGCTAATGCCCTTAAAAAATATATAAAATTGTTATTCTATAGATTTTCGAACGCAGCTTTCTGAAACAATTGCCCTTTTTCCTAAATATGTGAAAGCAGTTGTCCGAAACAATTGCCAGTTCTCCTATAAGGCCTATACAAAAATAATTTCAACTACGTTCCTAAATTGGTGTTTGTTAATTCTTGCAAGTACTCATTTTCCAAATTTTAAGTGTGATAAAATACTGTATAGTATTGAGGGCGGCCTATAGATAATAAAATCCAGGATGACAATGTAATGTACGCTAAAACTGCAATCCAAATGTCAGCTTATGCCCTTACAGTGTGGATTAGTTTGGGCTTAAAAAAAAATAATTAAAATTGTTATTCAATAGATTTTCGAACGCAGCTGTCTGAAACAATTGAACTTGTTCCTATATATGCAAAGGCAGTTGTCCGAAACAATTGCCAGTTCTCCTATAAGGCCTATACAAAAATAATTTCAACTACGTTCCTAAATTGATGTTTGTCGATTCTTGCAAGTACCTATTTTCCAAATTTTAAGTGTGATAAAATACTGTATAGTATTGAAGGCGGCCTAGAGGTTATAAAATGCAGGAAAACAATGTAATATATGCTAAAACTGCAACCCAAATGTCAGCTCATGCCCTTACAGTGTGGATAAGGTGGGGCTTCAAAAAAAAAATAAATAAAATTGTTATTCAATAGATTTTCAAACGCAGCTGTTTGAAACAATTGCCCTTTTTCCTACATATTCGAACGCAGTTGTCCGAAACAATTGCCACTTCTCCTATAAGGCCTATACAAAAGTAATTTCAACTACGTTCCTAAATTGGTGTTTGTTGATTCTTGCAAGTACTCATTTTCCAAATTTTAAGTGTGATAAAATACTGTATAGTATTGAGGGAGGCCTATAGATAATAAAATCCAGGATGACAATGTAATGTAAGCTAAAACTGCAATCCAAATGTCAGCTTATGCCCTTACAGTGTGGATTAGGTTGGGCTTCAAAAAAAAAATACATAAAATTGTTATTCTATAGATTTTCGAACGCAGCTTTCTGAAACAATTGCCCTTTTTCCTAAATATGTGAAAGCAGTTTTCCGAAACAATTGCCAGTTCTCCTATAAGGCCTATACAAAAATAATTTCAACTACGTTCCTAAATTGGTGTTTGTTAATTCTTGCAAGTACTCATTTTCCAAATTTTAAGTGTGATAAAATACTGTATAGTATTGAGGGCGGCCTATAGATAATAAAATCCAGGATGACAATGTAATGTACGCTAAAACTGCAATCCAAATGTCAGCTTATGCCCTTACAGTGTGGATTAGTTTGGGCTTAAAAAAAAATAATTAAAATTGTTATTCAATAGATTTTCGAACGCAGCTGTCTGAAACAATTGAACTTGTTCCTATATATGCAAAGGCAGTTGTCCGAAACAATTGCCAGTTCTCCTATAAGGCCTATACAAAAATAATTTCAACTACGTTCCTAAATTGATGTTTGTCGATTCTTGCAAGTACCTATTTTCCAAATTTTAAGTGTGATAAAATACTGTATAGTATTGAAGGCGGCCTAGAGGTTATAAAATGCAGGAAAACAATGTAATATATGCTAAAACTGCAACCCAAATGTCAGCTCATGCCCTTACAGTGTGGATAAGGTGGGGCTTCAAAAAAAAATAAATAAAATTGTTATTCAATAGATTTTCAAACGCAGCTGTTTGAAACAATTGCCCTTTTTCCTACATATTCGAACGCAGTTGTCCGAAACAATTGCCACTTCTCCTATAAGGCCTATACAAAAGTAATTTCAACTACGTTCCTAAATTGGTGTTTGTTGATTCTTGCAAGTACTCATTTTCCAAATTTTAAGTGTGATAAAATACTGTATAGTATTGAGGGAGGCCTATAGATAATAAAATCCAGGATGACAATGTAATGTAAGCTAAAACTGCAATCCAAATGTCAGCTTATGCCCTTACAGTGTGGATTAGGTTGGGCTTCAAAAAAAAAATACATAAAATTGTTATTCTATAGATTTTCGAACGCAGCTTTCTGAAACAATTGCCCTTTTTCCTAAATATGTGAAAGCAGTTTTCCGAAACAATTGCCAGTTCTCCTATAAGGCCTATACAAAAATAATTTCAACTACGTTCCTAAATTGGTGTTTGTTAATTCTTGCAAGTACTCATTTTCCAAATTTTAAGTGTGATAAAATACTGTATAGTATTGAGGGCGGCCTATAGATAATAAAATCCAGGATGACAATGTAATGTACGCTAAAACTGCAATCCAAATGTCAGCTTATGCCCTTACAGTGTGGATTAGTTTGGGCTTCAAAAAAAATAATTAAAATTGTTATTCAATAGATTTTCGAACGCAGCTGTCTGAAACAATTGAACTTGTTCCTATATATGCGAAGGCAGTTGTCCGAAACAATTGCCAGTTCTCCTATAAGGCCTATACAAAAATAATTTCAACTACGTTCCTAAATTGATGTTTGTCGATTCTTGCAAGTACCTATTTTCCAAATTTTAAGTGTGATAAAATACTGTATAGTATTGAAGGCGGCCTAGAGGTTATAAAATGCAGGAAAACAATGTAATATATGCTAAAACTGCAACCCAAATGTCAGCTCATGCCCTTACAGTGTGGATAAGGTTGGGCTTCAAAAAAAAAATAAATAAAATTGTTATTCGATAGATTTTCAAACGCAGCTGTTTGAAACAATTGCCCTTTTTCCTACATATTCGAACGCAGTTGTCCGAAACAATTGCCAGTTCTCCTATAAGGCCTATGCAAAAGTAATTTCAACTACGTTCCTAAATTGGTGTTTGTTGATTCTTGCAAGTACTCATTTTCCAAATTTTAACTGTGATAAAATACTGTATAGTATTGAGGGCGGCCTATAGATAATACAATCCAGGATGACAATGTAATGTACGCTAAAACTGCAATCCAAATGTCAGCTTATGCCCTTACAGTGTGGATTAGGTTGGGCTTCAAAAAAAAATACATAAAATTGTTATTCTATAGATTTTCGAACACAGCTTTCTGAAACAATTGCCCTTTTTCCTAAATATGTGAACGCAGTGGTCCGAAACAATTGCCAGTTCTCGTATAAGGCCTATACAAAAATAATTTCAACTACGTTCCTAAATGGATGTTTGTTGAATCTTGTAAGTACTCATTTTCCAAATTTTAAGTTTAATAAAATACTGTATAGTATTGAGGGCGGCCTAGAGGTAATAAAATACCGGATGACAATGTAATATGCGCTAAAACTGCAACCCAAATGTCAGCTCATGCCCTTACAGTGTGGATTAGGTTGGGCTTCAAAAAAAAATACATAAAATTGTTATTCTATAGATTTTCGAATGCAGTTTTCTGAAACAATTGCCCTTTTTCCTAAGTATGTGAACGCAGTTGTCCGAAACAATTGCCAGTTCTCCTATAAAGCCTATATAAAAATAATTTCAACTACGTTCCTAAATGGATGTTTGTTGAATCTTGTAAGTACTCATTTTCCAAATTTTAAGTGTGATAAAATACTGTATAGTATTGAAGGCGGCCTAGAGGTTATAAAATGCAGGAAAACAATGTAATATATGCTAAAACTGCAACCCAAATGTCAGGTCATGCCCTTACAATGTGGATAAGGTTGGGCTTCAAAAAAAAGTAAATAAAATTGTTATTAAATAGATTTTCGAACGCAGCTGTTTGAAACAATTGCCTTTTTTCCTATATATTCCAACGCAGTTGTCCGAAACAATTGCCAGTTCTCGTATAAGGCCTATACAAAAGTAATTTCAACTACGTTCCTAAATTGGTGTTTGTTGATTCTTGCAAGTACTCATTTTCCAAATTTTAAGTGTGATAAAATACTGTATAGTATTGAGGGAGGCCTATAGATAATAAAATCCAGGATGACAATGTAATGTACGCTAAAACTGCAATCCAAATGTCAGCTTATGCCCTTACAGTGTGGATTAGGTTGGGCTTAAAAAAAAAATACATAAAATTGTTATTCTATAGATTTTCGAACGCAGCTTTCTGAAACAATTGCCCTTTTTCCTAAATATGTGAAAGCAGTTGTCCGAAACAATTGCCAGTTCTCCTATAAGGCCTATACAAAAATAATTTCAACTACGTTCCTAAATTGGTGTTTGTTGATTCTTGCAAGTACTCATTTTCCAAATTTTAAGTGTGATAAAATACTGTATAGTATTGAGGGCGGCCTATAGATAATAAAATCCAGGATGACAATGTAATGTACGCTAAAACTGCAATCCAAATGTCAGCTTATGCCCTTACAGTGTGGATTAGTTTGGGCTTCAAAAAAAATAAATAAAATTGTTATTCAATAGATTTTCGAACGCAGCTGTTTGAAACAATTGAACTTGTTTCTATATATGCGAAGGCAGTTGTCCGAAACAATTGCCAGTTCTCCTATAAGGCCTATACAAAAATAATTTCAACTACGTTCCTAAATTGATGTTTGTCGATTCTTGCAAGTACCTATTTTCCAAATTTTAAGTGTGATAAAATACTGTATAGTATTGAAGGCGGCCTAGAGGTTATAAAATGCAGGAAAACAATGTAATATATGCTAAAACTGCAACCCAAATCTCAGCTCATGCCCTTACAGTGTGGATAAGGTTGGGCTTCAAAAAAAAATAAATAAAATTGTTATTCGATAGATTTTCAAACGTAGCTGTTTGAAACAATTGCCCTTTTTCCTACATATTCGAACGCAGTTGTCCGAAACAATTGCCAGTTCTCCTATAAGGCCTATACAAAAGTAATTTCAACTACGTTCCTAAATTGGTGTTTGTTGATTCTTGCAAGTACTCATTTTCCAAATTTTAAGTGTGATAAAATACTGTATAGTATTAAGTTCGGCCTATAGATAATAAAATCCAGGATGACAATGTAATGTACGCTAAAACTGCAATCCAAATGTCAGCTTATGCCCTTACAGTGTGGATTAGGTTGGGCTTCAAAAAAAATAACTAAAATTGTTATTCAATAACAACAATTGCAGTTGTTCCTATATATTCGAAGGCAGATGTCCGAAACAATTGCCAGTTCTCCTATAAGGCCTATACAAAAATAATTTCAACTACGTTCCTAAATTGATGTTTGTCGATTCTTGCAAGTACCCATTTTCCAAATTTTAAGTGTGATATAATACTGTATAGTATTGAGGGCGGCCTAGAGGTAATAAAATACAGGATAATAATGTAATATACGCTAAAACTGCAACCCATATGTCAGTTCATGCCCTTACAGTGTGGATTAGTTTGGGCTTCAAAAAAAATAAATAAAATTGTTATTTGATAGATTTTCGAACGCAGCTGTCTGAAGCATTTGCCCTTTTTCCTATACATTTGAACGCAGTTGTCCGAAACAATTGCCAGTTCTCCTATAAGGCCTATACAAAAGTAATTTCAACTACGTTCCTAAATTGATGTTCGTTGATTCTCGCAAGTACTCATTTTCCAAATTTTATATATAGGATGCACTGTGATATGTATGATAACATTTTCCAAATTTTAAGTGTGATGGATTAAGAGTGTATGGTATTGAGGGCGGCCTTGATATAATAAAATACAGGATAAGAATATAATATACGTTTAAACCGCAGCCCAAATGTCAGCTCATGCCTTTAAATTGTGGATTAGGTTCGGCCTCAAAAAAAAAACGTTATTCTATTTTAAATTTTCAAACGCAGCTGTCTGAAGGAATTGCTCTTTTTCATATATAGCTGGAATGAAGGTAGTCTTGACTATGTATCTAGCCTGACATTTAGTTTTTGGCAAATGTAGCAATTATAAGTCTTCCGTATTCTAAATATTGTTAGCTACTATAAAGTGTACAAGGCTTGCTGAGGATACTAAGAAACAGAAAAACAATGTAAAATCAGATAAATCTGCAGTTGAAACGTCAGCTCATGCCCTTACCTCGTGTAATAGGTTTAGCTTCAAAAAAATTGAAAATTGTTATTTTATTTAAATATTCGAACGCAGTTGTCAAAAACATTTGCTAGTTCTCCTATATGGCCTACACAAAAGTAATTTCAACTACGTGCCTAAATTGATGTTTAATTTTTGTTGAATCTTACAAGTACTCATTTTCCACATTTAAAAAAAAATAAACATTTGCTTTTTCCTTATATAGCCTGAATGAAAGTAGTCTTGACTATGTATCTATGCACCTTGTGGATTAGGTTGAGCTTCAAAAAATTTGAAAATTGTTTAAAATTTTATTTATATTTTTTAACGCAATTGTCCGAAGCAATTGCTATTTTTTCTATATGGCGTATATAAAAAGTATTTTAAACTGTGATCCTAGATTGAGTTTAGTTTTTGCCGAATAATAATGTCAATTACTAATTCTATGCGTGATAAAAATCTGTATAGTATACAGGGCGTCGTAAAGCTAATGAGACAAAGGAAAACCAGGTAATATACGCTAAATCCACAGATTAAAAATCAGTTCATGTCCTTACCCAATATTCTAGATTAAGTTAGACTAAAAAAATGGAAAATTATTGTTTTTTATTTGCTGTTTCGAACGCAGCTGCTCAAAACAATCCTTGTTTTTAATTCTATATAACCTATATACCTCTGCATAGCATACAGGACGTCCTGAAGCCAGTCATAAAGCATACAAGTAAACAATAATATAATATAAGCTAAATTTACAGCTTATTTCCTTACCTTGTCGAACAAATTGGGCTTCAAGAGAATGTAAAATGTCTATTATTCTATATCAGATTTTCGAACGCAGCTGCCCAAAACAATTGCCAGTTTTTCTATATGGCCACCATAAAAGGATTTCCAACTATGTTCCTAGATGAGTTTTGGTTTTTGCTGATAAAATTGTTACACAGGGTGATTCAGAATAATATGATCATATTGAGTGGAGTGATTGTGCATGATTTTGAGGAGAAGTTTATATGAAAGAAGGTCCATTTTAGCTCCCTATCCGATACACAGAGTGACGAGATAAATGTTTTTGATTTTTTTTGTAGTTTAAAAAGCTTAAAATACAAAAAAATGTGAGATATTAATGCATTGAGATTAATGCAATATTAAATAATTTAACTTAATATTAACTATACTATATCATTGGATATTTTTATTAGCATAGGTGAAAACCCTTACTCAAGTTCTACTGGGAACAAAGCATCAATCAATTCGTTGCATGGATTCAACCTAAAAATCATCTAAACTTTGTCGTCTCAAAATCAGGTCAAGTACGTTCATGAAAGTTTAGTTCTCAGGAGTGTACTGAACCATTTTCCAGCGAGCAAAATCCATGCAACTTGTGACGCAATAACAACCATCAGGCTTGCAGCAACGTGTTGTTACATGCACCATAAACTTGGCCATTAGCAGAGAAACTTTTAATTAAGCGAAAAGTAAAAAAAAAACATAAATTTGAGTGTGAATGCGGTTTGTAGTTGCATTGCAGCGCATCTGCCGAAAACAGACCCGCAACGAAATATGATGTGGTGACCAGTGAAACTGAATTAAACTTTAAATTAGGAAAGCCGAGAGCGCATTGTATCGAGTTCGGTGTTAATATAGAACTGGAATTCGACAGAAGAAAGAAAAGTCATTTCCTATATGGCAATTTTGTTTCTTGTTTTGTGCCTGGTTTTAAATAGGCAGAATTCTTCTCACATCATGCTTAACTAACTCTTATATAACAACAAAGAACTGGTTGTAGCTATTAAAAGCTGAATATCCAATTTCAAAGGTAGACCAGGCAAAGTCGAATCGACCTCTTGAATTTTTATTTGAAATTAATTTTATCGTTCTGCTACCCTTTTAATTCTTGCGAAACGCGAGGAATACGGACAATTTCCTATTTACCGCCTTTGGAAATAAATGGCCAAATCACGGTTGTTAATTGAGGTTCCTCCACTCGAACATTGGAAAGAAATCTTTGTTTTATTGGATAATTTTTTATTCTTTTTCTGTGGATCATTGAGGACAAAAAGCGTTAACTTGAAAACTAGTGATCGATCCTGAGCATTTCCTCATTAGGTAAGTACAGTTTAAACTGATGGTATCTGCAAATAAGACTTATTGGGTCTAAACATGGCAGGGTAATTTATGGTGGTCACCGGTAAACTTGCAATTACGGGTAGAACCGTAAATTAGAGGCTCGATGTATATGGCATCGATTATTTCAAAATATATGGGATTAATCCGAACGAAACGATCGCTGGAACTACTCCATTCAATAATAATTATAACTTACAGTGTTCACGCCCACCAATAAATTCACAAGGCGACGTTTCCTGGAGCGAACACTTAAACATTTTCATTTAACCGTATCCGGTATCCATAAAAGCAAAACCAGCTTTCTAATGGCCATCCACTTCCAGGCAAATAAAATTTCCATTGCCATATAAAGTTTTAGACTTCTTCCCTTCAAGGAATTAAATAGTTCAAAGAGATAGCCAAACTACATTTTGTACTCGTAGAAAGAGGAGCGCTTGATCTTAAAGTCACCTTTTCTGCTTTTGAAACTTGATATTTCCTTCGGTTGCTAAGCAAGAGGCTTTTATTCGGTTAAGTAGGGCAGGTGCTCCCTTTAGGCATCAAATAAATTTTACAAAATTTCCTATTGGATGTATGTACTCATATATATCTCTTTGTTAGAGTTTCGAATTTTTAGCTCTCTCGCAAAGACTCGTATAGTTAAAATGTGACAAAGAGCAATGGAATAATTTGGAAATTATAAACTTATTTACTATGTTATTTCCAAAATGTTTAGAGGGAAGCAAACAGCAACTACTGCATTTTTTTTCTTTAAACATGCCTTTTTTAAACATTTTTTGCTTTATAATCAGAGCTGATACAATGTTTGATTCACTACTGGTGGAGCTATTGAAGCTCCGAGTAAGGGGTGTTCATTTGAAAACGTCATCTAGTTGATTGTGAAATGTAAAAAAAAGGATGAAAGGATAAAAGTCTATTTACTTTGATTATGTCATGTTTCTATTGGTCACGGGTTACTTCTTTCTGTTCGTTTCCTTCTAATACCTGCAATATTTTGGAAATATGGAAGACAGATAATTTCCAAATTGTAAATATTGCTATTTTGCATATTTTATCTAGAGTTTCTGCGAAAAAGCTAAACATTTGAACTCTGTTTGCAGATTGCCAAAAGACATCTCATTCCCAGTAATGAATGTATCAGTTTGTGTACTAAGTACATTCCTGACGATTATCAGATATGCCAGTGTTATTCATTTTCTTGTCTTCTTTATATATTCGAGGCTCCTACGGCTAGAGCCGTTTCTTGCTTCTCAACTTCCATCGTCTTTCGGTCTGTCTAATCTCCATTTTGTAGACCTCTTACTTCCATAGCTTTTTCCACATCTGCCCTCCAACTTCTAGGTGGTCTTCCGCGTTTTTTGGGCTCAGGAGAAATCCACTACCATACTTTCTTTGGCCATCTATTTTCATCCATTCTTTGGAGGTGCCCGTACACCAGGTTAATTTTTTGATATCTATTGTATCTAGAATATTACCTTCAACGTTCATCATCTGTCTTATGGTATCATTTCTCACGTAATCTAGTCTGGAAATACGACAACTTCTTCTCAAAAAATCCACATCAAGAGCCATCAACCTATCTTTATCTGTTTTGTTTGTTTCCCAAGTTTCGGCTCCGTAGGTGCATATACGGGGTGTTCATAAAACTTCATCTAGTTGGCTGTGAAATGTCAAAAGAAAAGGATGGAGAAACAAAAGTCCACTTATTTTGATTATGTCATCCTTTTCTGTCAAAATTTCATAGCCTGCTAGATGAAATTTTTTAATGAACACCCCGTACTTTATACTATCGTTTAATAGATAGTAATTTTTGTTTTTTTTTGTTATTGCCGAGATCCAAAGTAGTGAGTTTAGTTGGCGAATTACTCTCTTTCCTTTGGAAGAGAGGGTAACTCCAAGGCACTTAAATGAGGGGCAACTCTTGAGATTATCGTGCCCCACTTCCAAATCTTGTCCTTTTTCTCCGACTACCATATATTTGGTCTTTTTGATGTTTATGGTGAGGCCCCAGTCCTCATAGCTCTCTTGAAGCTTGCGGAACATGTAGTTGGCGTCGTCCTCATCTTCCGCTACAATAACTTGGTCATCCGCGAATAGTATTAGTACACACGCCCATCTTGCAACATTTCCGCTTCCAAGATCTAAGGGCTTCTTCGAGATATATTTTGAACAATAAGGGAGCTAAAGAGCAGCCTTGTCTTAGGCCTTAGGTCACTTGAAGTTTCTGGGACAGCCGCTTTCCTATCTCAACTGAACTTGAATTATTTGAATATAGTGCATTAACTGCGTTAATATAGGCTTTATCGATACCACTATTCCTCATGCAAAGCCATAACATTTTAATGGCACTGTATCGTATGCCTTCTGTAGGTCAACGAATATCAAATGAACAGTTCTTTCTCTTTCGACACATTTTTCTATCAAATTCCTTAATGTGAAAACACCATCAATACATGACCTTCCTGACCTGAACCCATTTTGCTCCTCAGATTCTGCAAATTGTGGCTCAATCATGCGTTTTATGACCCTACCATAAAGGGGTGCCACTGAACACATAACACTTATCCCCCGATAATTCATGCAATCTCGCCTGTCTCCTTTTTTGAAGATCGATGTAATGACCGCTTTTTTCCATTCACTTGGAGGTTCGTTGCCCTCTATACATTGATTGAAGATGATTGCTAAGACGTCCAAAACCACATTTGACGCTGCCTTCAGTAATTCAATGTTGATATTGCCTGTGCCGGGGGTCTTTTTGTTTTTCATCTGAGTTAATGTTGTTCTTATTTCTTCTGGTGTTATGTGGGTTAAGTTTTCAATAATGAGGTCCCCTTCATCTATTTGTTGGTTTTGTTGAATGAATTTTACTCGGTGTTCAGTTAACAGTCCCTTGGAGTGGTTTACCCATTCTCGCATGTTAATTAGACTTATTCCTGACGTGGGTTTGCTATTGGTCCACATTCCTTGTAATATTTTCCAAGCATTATTTGCTCTGGTATTTCTTATTCACCTATCTACCTCTTCGCATGTTTTCTCCCAGTATTCATTTTTTGCTTCACTGACTTCCCTTTGCGTTTCTTTGTTCTTAGATCGGCAAATAAGTTTATTTTTGTGACTTTTTGTTATTAACCACACTCTATGAACTTTGTTTCTCTTCTACCATAGCATCTAATTTTGTATTCCATCAGGGTTCACACTTAGAATCCTTACATTTATACAATTCTCCTAGGGCTTCTTTAGCTGCCACATTCTGGTCCCCTCATGACGCGTACATCATTGACTTTTAATTTTGTTTGTTGTTTTACAATGATGTTGTCAATAATGGATTATGAACCATTATTGACTACATGAATCATCCATTTAAGATCTTTAACGCATTTTGCTGGCACAATTCAACAATCCGTTCTCCATTATTATTGACTGTATTAGTCCGACTACCACATCATTTGCATGCCACACGACTCTATCATTTAGGTCTTCTAATAATATTACTTCTTTGCGGTTGCCAGTTTTTTCCAGCAGCCTTGTCAAATCGTTGTAGAACTCGTCTTTCTTTGTTGCAATGGCATCATCGTTAGGAGCATACACGGTGATAATGACTACATTATAATTATAAAATACTATTTCAACTTGCAGTATTCGGTCATTTATTTGATCCCAGGATTTTATGTTTCTTCTGTACTCCTTGTTTGAACCCTCCATGTTTGAACCAACGCCACTCCGCTGCGACCTCTCGCTTCTTTTAGTACACCTGACTGTACATGGATATACCCATGTTTTTCTTCAGTACCTTGGCCCTTCTTCTTAGTCTCGGTCAATGCTACTATGTCCATTTCATGTTTTTTTATTTCTCTGAAAACTTCGTCTTTTTTGGTTAAAATTCCTTGAATGTTCCACCTTCCATTTATCATAATCCTTCTCTTTGCCAAATGTCGTTGTCTAAATTGTCTGTCCGTCTCCGCGGCTTTGTTGAAAAATTTTGCGTTTTTTACGTTTTTTTTCCAAGTGATGGAGTGCAGGTCCATCGCCTCAACCCCTAACCTGGAGGACCAGGTAGTTTTTTCTCCGGGTTTCCTTCCCACAAGCTGGCTGTCTTTCTAGATTGTTAAACAGTTATCCCCTCAGTATAGGTTCTTCTGCTCTCTTAACTAGATTGAAATAGCTTGTATTTTCCTACTCTCAAGACCATTGACCCACGGCTCTGCAATTCTTGTCTTCTTTACGCGGTAAAATTTCCATGTTGATTAACTTCCTGTGATCTTCAGCTTTGCTCTTAGCTTCTTAGCCAAATTACCAGCCTTTCCAGATTTAAGCTTAAACTCCTGCCTTTGAGATCAATGATTTTGATCAAAAGTTAACTGTCATGTACCCGGTAACACATCAATAGGTAGGTGTGGTAGGTGTATACTTCGTTCATTTGCTTCAAAAATCCTTTAATGGCGGATCGGTTTCGGCGCAAAGGCCATCATCAGCGCCCAAAAATCTATTGACGAGTAACGTTGTAGCAATAGAGTTGGTTGCCAACATAGGTAGGTATATAAAATTAAAAAAAAACAATTGCAAACTTACTCGTAAAAAGAGGGGAAGTGAAGGGCGAGGAGTCATCGCGCCAAGGCACTCCAAAACGCCGTCAGTTTAAAACTTATGCTAATAAAAACATGTATTTGACAACAACAGACCACACGTAACAGGCACAACAATTTGAACACTATTAAAATACTTTTAAAAACTCAAAAATCAGGTCCAATAAGGATTTGTAAGTATTTGTGTTTTCGTGTAAGTGACCTCCTTGTTGGTGTATGACTTTTTAACCAAAATTGAAAGTCAAATCTCGTTCTTCGGATTTATTAGTCTGACTAAAGCGCCATCTGCCGCTCAGCGAGTGCAATTCGTCAGAACCCAAAAACTAGTACCAGTAGGACAAGAATGGGCCGAATACTGTTGAGATTTATACGAAGAGTCGCCTTTGGTTCCAATGTTCGAAATGTGAACGTTCGAGTAGGCGTTGGAATCCCAACATCAGCCCGGTTGGTCTTAACTGCGCATGCGCAAAATTTATTAAAAGGATTGTGGGTTACTGGGTTCTTTTGTTTACGGTTCCGGCCATTTTGACAATCAAAAATTACGTTTTGCAAATAATTTACAGTAATTTTTAATTTCAGCAAAGTTGGTGTAATAGAATTGCTGTTTTCAATTAGTAAAAGGAATCTTTGTTTAGCAAGAATTGCGCGAGATTCGTTAACGCAACGTGTCAAGTGACGGATTTATTGGATTCTCGTATTTCGAGAAAGCGTCATGCAGGTACACCAGCCGGCACCCAGTTTTCCTGTTTCTGCTCCACTCATTTCTCAATAATATCAATTTTTCTTATTATCAAATGATCTACACACACTTTTCAGTGCAGTCTTGTGCTTGTGTAGTACCTAAAGATGTAAGTATCCAGTATCTAGGTATGTGTAATAATTTGGTATGGTGTTGGTGTAAAAGAATGAAAGGTAGGGGCAGCATGAGTTTGAGGTAGTTTTTGAAATAGCCCCTACAAAGGAACATTGTGTTCACAGCTGTTGACAACCCTGGCCTTGTTGTCAAGACTGTAAAGCATACATGAGTCCACAGTAAGGTTAGGGCTTATGTATGCTTTACAACTTTTCTTTTATTCTACAGCTCATAAGTATGGCACTCTCCTTTCATTTTGTTCATCACTTATGCCATTTGCATTTGCTAGTATGATTAAGTAGGGCTATTGGCTATCCTTACCCCTAATTTGAAATGATAAACACTGGTTGTGGTAGGCTGAAGTTAAAAATTCTCGTTTTTTAGGAAGGGTTTAGTAAGTCCTACACACTAGAGAGTACATAGAAACTTTGTTTAAAAGAGAAAAAGGATATATTTTAATCAAGTTCCAGCAGATGCTCTATTAGGCCAGTGATCCACTCCCAGTTAATAATCTATTTATATCCTATTCACATGGAAGCAAAGTGACTCTCGTCTTGCTAGACAATTATGCTATGGGGACATCCACAGTGCAGTTAAGGTTTGTATAAAGACTTTGATACTTACATTAAAACTACTAGGACCAGAAATAGATTATGCCTATGCCCTTTTCAATGTGTGCACAATAAGCTCTCCTCTCATTTTTGACTCAAAAGCAAGTAGCTGGTTTGGCAATTTATGCTGCATTAGCTTTTCTGCATACTTATGTCTATGTCAGCTACCTTACTATAGAAATGTATTTATGAAGGTTTACAGGTGCACTATTTACTAAGAAGCATATTAGAAGGCATACTTTTGTACCAAAAAACTAACAATATAAGGATGCATCTTAGCACTTAAGTTAAATTATTACTTTTCTTTTGCAATGACTAAAGTTCAGAAGCCTGTTACTGTTAAGGTACCAAATTAATTTTTTTTTAGTGAGATATGAGGGTAAATAATTACATATTGTGTAAACCCTGTTTTTTATCTCTTTTTTTACTTACCTCTTATCTTGTTTTAGGGTTTCAGAATAGTCTTGAGAAGAGGTTGTTTTTGTGGAAATGAGATGTGGCAGAGTTTTTGCCTTATGTAGTACCAACCTAGGATTCAACCATGGAAAGGCAACTTATAAATAGATAATAAAGGAAAAGATTTGTGTGTTTCAAAGAAATTCCAGGGTGCCACTAAGGTTTCAAGCATGTAAGTTAGCATCAAATTTCATACTTGATTAAACCCTCCTTTTAATCTAAACTAGGAATCAATTGAAATATATATACCAAAAGAAAGAAATACACCTCAAATTTTGAATGAACTTTAAAACTGTCTACCTCTAAAGCCACTCAACCGATTTTCATTGGAGATGCCATTTTGGTAAGATCCGTGTATAAACTGCTTTAAATGGTTATGTACTCGCTTATATGTTTTGCAGGTTACATAATACAGGGTTCAACAAAACTTGATGCAGTTTTGCAAAACCTTTTTGAGCAGATAATTTTGCGGAAAAAAATTCAGAACATGTTTTGCTACGGGAGTATGTGGAGACGCGTCATACCTTGGGACATATTTGGTGTTTTTTGGATATTTTGCCTGGTTCCATAGATATTTAGTTTTTTCTATAAACGAGGTATCATTTAACACTGGAGCTCCAATTTGCCCCATAATACAAATATTGATAAAAATTTTATATGGAATATAAAGACTATGCACAGGACAAGCTGGATCTTACCAAAATGGCATTCACAACGAATATCGGTTGAGTGGCTTTAGAGAGAGACAGTTTTAAATTTCATTCAAAATTTGGGGTGTATCGTTTCAATTGATTCTTAGTTTAGTTTATAGATTGCTCACATTCACACTCAATAATTTTCGCTCAGTTGATTCCTGAATGTATTTCCTATTTTTTTGTCTCTTCGTCAAGTCTAGCCAACAAGCTATGAAATGTGTTGCCAGTTTACCAAAAGTCCTTTTTCCACTTGAATGATCCTTTTTTTGCGATTGTCTTACTATATGCACATATTCTGCTCAAAAACTCATTTTTTTCTATGTAATAATAATCCTGAAAATTGTGATCAAATACTTATTGGTCAATTAAGGATTTGCAATACGCTTCATTAATAAAAAATGACGGTTTTGTATTTCACATATTTTATACTTTATTTTAGGTATGATGAAAAATCATGAAAAAAAGTAAAATGTTTAAGTACAAAGATAACGTGCAGTTGAAGAAGTTAGTAATTCCTCTCTATTATATATGTCTTCTACTAATTACTCCTGCTGGAAAGTAAGCAGAGGATCAAAAAATTAATAGGGAGCATATGACTTAATCAATTAATAGGCATTCAGTGATCAAATTATTACATTAATTATGATTAAGCAGTCTTTTGATCAAATGTGCTCAAAACAATTAATTTTTATATTAAATTGAGAATTTTATTCGCCAATTCAATTGTTACATATTCAACATTAGAAAAATGTATCGGTGTTTTTCTTTGTTACAGGGTTGACAAACATTGGTCTAAGTGAAGGACAAAGAAAGTCTTACTGGCTTCCAATTTCCTGGGAAGGAAAACGGAAGTAGTTCGGATATGGAGTTTCCTACCTGCATTGAAACCCACAGTTTAAATTTGAAGATGAATGAAGTCAAGCGCGTAAAAAAGGTCGCGCCACTTCTGCATGCTGAAGAATTGTACTGCTATGACGTCTATAAAACTCTTGGGTACCACTAGCCTATAAAAAGATATCTTCAATTGAGTAATGGTCAATGAAACAATAGAACTATTTTACGGTAATCTGAAAAACAAAAAATGTGGATTTCTTCATTCAGAGGTTTAGGAAGCATATGTTGAAGATATGTGATATTAAGGTTTGAAATGTTAGGTAAATTAAAAACACATATTTTATATATGCCATGTTTATTTGTGCACCAAAATCAAAATAAACGACATTGATTTTTTACTTATTTTACTTTAAAAAACGTATAAGTTATGTATTCAACGTATAGGTTATTGTAGTGTTATTTACAGTGTATTTCAGAAAGCAATTTTCAATAATTCCAAAGGATCCTTCGATTAAGTTTTATTTATTTGTAAAGCTATTAAAGTCAAATAAGGCGATTACATTTATTATTAGTTGAAACTGTTTCAAAACATACAAGGCTCAAAAAATATGTAAGGTTAATTTGTTATTATTTATTTTTTTTTGTGTCAGTTATTACAAGTCTTGATAAGTATATAAGAATTATAAAAACCATACCTAAATAAAAATAAATTAAAAACTAAAGAGCAAAATAATTTTTTAACATCCTGTATTCAATAACTGATTTTGAGATTTTTTTTAAAATTATCTATGTTTTAACAATCTGTGCTTTGAAGTAGAGCTAACATGATAATTATTATAAATTATTATTGTCATATTATATAATAAAACAATCTTTCCAGTAGATGATCTATGGATTCATTAGACAGAAGTTCCTTTTTCCTGAGAACTATTAGAAGAGATCTGAAAGATTTTATTCGGGTCTTGGACCCTCTTAATTGTTTTGCCTTTGAAAATAATGTGACGCTCTTGCGACGAACATATTTAGCCTTCTGCGGTTCCTCCATGTCCATGGTTGTACACTCATCAAACTTGAATTTTGGACCTAGAGATTGACAGGAAATAAATATATTAACAGTCATACATTCCGCCAAAGCGATAAGGGCGGTCGGTTAATGAAAACAACTATTAAGACTTAGTGACTATTAACTGTGAAAATGAAACTTAACTATGAAAATAACCATTAAGACTTATCCATGCTGGAGCAAAAACTGACAGATATATATTATATAATCTTAAATAGAACATAAATAACTTTACTCCCTCATCTGACTGTATTGTCTGTATAAGTACCATATTTTAATTAGAAAGAGCAATGCCTTATTAAGGCACTTGCTCTTTCTAATTAAATTTAAAAATTAATTATTAATTGTTGCATATTAATTATTGCAGAGTTACAGGGAGATTCAGAATCTGATATAAAAAATACAGGACTGTATCTAAAAAAAATTGAAGCAATGTTGTTTGCATGAAAATGAAACGTCGGATTTTAAATTTGAAAATACCGCGTTGAAGAAAGCAAAAAGTGGCTATGAAGAAGTGTTAAATTGTTTTAATTAACTCATTAAATTAAGGCTAAAAAAAATAAAAACGTTTTGCGAATATTTCTAAAACCAGCCGAAGTTTTCAAAATTTGAAAACAACTTTTATAGACTTCTAATTGCGCAACTTTGCCCTAATTTAACCTTCGTTGTATCTCTTCAAATAACCAAGATCCCCATGGTTAAACTCCAAACGATCACCCTGTACTTCTTCCTTTAATGTTACAAAAGTTCATACCACGTTATAGGAAATTATATACAGGGTCAGATTCTGGCAATAGGGACTGATAGTTTCCAAAGTCTTATGATAAGGATACCACTCAGAATGTCATCAAAACTTGTGGAAAAAAGTTACACAGTTTGGACAAGAAAGCCCATGCTGCAATGTACCTTTTGCTTCACATTGTTTTTCCAAAGTTGGTCAAAAATCTAACACTTATAAAATCCTTTGAGTTTTGAAAAGATAAAATTCAAAGTTGAAGTGCCAAATTGCATAAATCCTCTGAAGGACACTTGATGTTGCCCAAACTCCATGGTGTTGTTTGTCAATATTTTCTAGTATCCTATCATCCTGTAGGATGTACCTAAATGTTCTAGGTATATAATATCAGTGTTATTGAACCTTTAATTGATACATATAAGAAAAATAATGTAAGCATTACATGCTCTATAGGGTCTACAGAACAAATTACTTTGTGCTGTTTAAACATCAGAATAACAATATGGCCTTAAGCATAAGAATATGGTTTTACTTAGGAATGAGCTTAGGAATAACCTACCTACATTATTATTTAAACATAAAACCATTTAAATTGAAAGATAGCTTAATCCTTAGGTAAGCATTAAGCAATGTTTGTTTAATAATCACATGTTTTGATTAATGCCTAACCAACCATTATCTTATTCTTTCCGAGATTCTTTCATTCTTAAACGTTATTCTTTATTCTCATGAATAAACCCACCATTTATAGCTAAAAAAAATAAATCAATGTTTTTTTTTCTCTACATATTGTGTCACTATTTCTGATCTTTATCTAAATCTCTCATCATGTAAGGCTCGGAAAACTATCAGTACCCAACAGTTAAATTTAACAGGTAGTTCTAAATTTAGAAGAAAAACAAAAATTAGTTTTGCATAAAGAAAAATTTCTAATTACCTGGACTGTGGGAGCAGCATATTTTCTCAACTTTTTCTTTCCCAGGTTTTCTGCCATGAAGTGCCATTCACCTATAAAGTGGCTCTGGATGATGAAGTCAATTTCTCCTAGATGCATAACCCCACAACCAACACTAAAATCTATGCCAGAAATTTTAACCACTGGATCCTATAGAAATCTGAAAAGATTTAAAAAAAAATTATTAGCTACCTCCAATTCTATTAAATAACTCTTATGACAAGCTTCAACACTTCTTAAATTATAATCCTCCTCATCATTTCCTGGGTTGGAATCCATTATTGGTCTTATCATGTTCAAAATATGAGTTCAAAGTTTATGGTAGTTGGTAGTATATTACCTACACCAACAACATTTAAGTAAAAATAAAAATAGGTAGTACTTCATATCATATAAGTAGCTACCTAAATACCTAACTAACTACTTTTCCAATAGTCATTCAACTAGATACATATGAGAGAAAATTCCTTTCTCTCTCATATTTATTTTAGAAAAATAGACTTTTTAATAAAGTGCAAAAATGCTAGGTACTGATGTTGCTATAGGACGGCATCTATTTAATTGTGAAGATTTCTTCCAAAGCCTTTAGTTACGCAATATTGCCAATAAAAATGTTATCCCTTAGTTATCTACATACAAATCTACAAGTATAAAAAAAAAGTAAATACATACTACATCTACTCACCCCAAGAAAACTCCATCCACTGGAGGTTTTTCAGCATCTCACACTTCAGCACGTCACACTATGCATTGCACGTTTATAATTTTGTTCTTGTTGGCATCCACAATTTTTTTATGGATATTTGGGCTTGTTAATAATTGCAAATAGAATAATGTTGAAAGGTTCCGGAATCTTCAGTTTCAAGTTTAAAGTAATCATTTAATAGCACATAACTTAACAGAACAGCAGAAAAAAGCAAAATAGTACAGCAATAAACTGAAAGGCTATTGAAATAATTTAAATTTGAAATTAAAACAACACCAACACAAACTAAAGCTGCTAAAAAGCCAAAATTTACAACCAAAATTGTATTTTTTGGATGCTTACGATTTACAATTTTATAAATTGTACGATGATCAGGAAAAAGGTTCTATACTAACACCAAGCGCTTTTGCATTTTACGTCACGAAAATTATGACGATGTTGTTTGGCTGAGAAATTCCTTTAGCCAACGTTGATTGGCTCGACGTCGGCACAAATGAAGCTTAACTGTTTAGAGGGCGCATGCGGATTAGTTAGCAACCGGGCTGATCTTCGGGTTCCAAGCTACATTTTTGAGGCCTTGACTACTTCTATATTCAATTGTTTTCTATTTGGAATGGGCATTTTTCTGATGCACAGTCATAGATGTCCCCGCCCCCGCTCCGCCTCCCCCCCGCCCCGACAAAACATACCCAAACCGGCAACCCACCATACCGTTTGTTTATTATTGTTGTTTGGGAAAAAGGGGGGTTAATGTCATTTGTTGTTATTTGCTCAATTCAAAAGTCTTTTATGCAGGGGTACATTCGACCTATTGAAACTCACCTGCACGTTAAGAAATTCGGAATTCGCCCTCAATTCCCGGTCAGACATCCAATCCTCCGTAAAATCCAGTCTGTTCATATTTTTGAAGTGATGTGATGAAGAATTCTACAATCCGTTTGGGATTCAAACGTATGACTGTGCTCCCTTAAGTGATTTCCAAAAGATGACGTTTGGGAATCAAACGTATGACTGTGCTTCCTTGCGTGCGACCTCCGCTCGGTGTCTACTTTTCCCTGCTTCCTCATGGTTTAGGCATCACAACTCTCTGGATTCTTGTTAGAAGGGTGATGACTTTTTGGTTCACTTATCTTCGGTTTCATTGTACTGTCTATCTATTATAACTACTGTCGACAACTTGTACAGTTCGACTGTACCCAGTCTGTACCCAGACTGAACCTTCAAGTCGGACCAAAATGTAATAAAATTTGATATTGGAGCTAACATCTTTTCCTAGCAAGTCGGTTTTCAAAAGTTCAATGGGAACGACTGCTTTTAAACTTACTTGAGATGAAGTTTAAAAACCATCTTGTCACAGCTTTTTCGTTTCAATGTCTTATTAACTTGGTCCCTTAGCTCCCTATGTATCCAGTCACAAGAGACTCGTAAAAACAAAATGTATGAAAAAACGCTTGATGTCAGGACGTTGTGGAATTTATAAAATGCTATATCGATACTAGAGTATGGGTTACGGTCAAAGGAGCATTCAACAGGAGCGGATCTAGCCTAGAAGTGGCCCCGGGACAAGACATCATTACGAACCTCTCAGGTACAAGTGATTCTTCTATCGGTTCTTCGACATTTAGGAATCTTCGGGATGCCTGATTGGCTGGAGCCCAAGGTCAACGGTTGACGATTTTCAAGTTCAACATCCAGCAACTTTTCAAGGTCATGGCTCGCGATTTTCAAGGTCAACTTCTAGAAACCTCGTTTGACGCTATCTATGAGGCCCATGGATGTTTATATGACCTTGAAAGTGACACAGAAAGTACCTTGCTTGTCTACTTAACGGCGATAATAACACATTTTTTATTCTTTTTTTACATTTTTTCTGTATTCGTTTTCATTGTGTGGTTTCGTTTTTGTCAATTGTGCACGTAATGTGTTTGGTGTTCTAAAAACTGTTCTGATATTGTATTTATTTCCTAGTTGTTTAATTTTGTCTGATATACCTTTGACATATAGTATAAAAAGGTTAGTAATATGTCTAGGTTGGTATTATTTTCGAATTAAGTTGATTGAATTGATGATGATGAGTTTATATGATTAATTTGGTAGGTTCTCCAAGCTTTATGTCATTTTCTAGTCTATTTTTTGGCAATAATTACAGTTTTGTCAACAGGTTTGGATACTAAATGAATGCTACTAACGATAGGTCGAAGGGGAACATTGTTATCAGTAAAACAAATTTTGTGTTTTTGTTAGAGCAGTGTAAATTTGCCGTTCTATTTTTTTCAGGTGGACCTTTGTTAAGTCAATCATAACTACGTCCTCGACTTCTTCCTGAGATTTCTTTACCGGGTTAAGTTTGAAATCCTCGGGTTTTTGCCGAATATATGTTCTTGTGGGGCTTTGTAACTTTTCCTCCGGTCTCATCCTCCCGAGGCTTTGGTACAACCTCGAAGGTTACTTACTCGGTCTCTCTGTTTTCCTGGCTTTGTTTTCACCTTTTAATTTACGAGTTTTTCCTTATCATGTTCCTCAGAATTTGTAGGTTTATATTTCTCCCTTACTGTGACCTTAAAAGGGAAGTTAAATAGTTCGGGTTAATTCAGGTCCATATCTGGGCCCGTAACGCCGGTTTCTTTCCAGAAGTATATAATTTATCCATTAAATTGGGCTATTTTAATAGTTTCTTTCCGAGTTTCCTCCTCTTTCTTTTCTGGGCTGTTTTTTTTAAAAATAACCATATTTTCTTTCTCTGGTTCTTTCTTTTCTTCCTTCTGCTTTTTCTTCTTGAGATCTTTGACTTCATGATCGAGCCTCTCAAGCTTTGGTAAATATTTCTCGATAGCCTTGATTTGTATTGCCTTTTATTTTTAATTTTTTCAGCTTCTGCTTTTCTAGATATTATCACAATTTCACTGTCAGATCTAATTAAGGGGACTTGAAGAAATTGTTTCATTATTTCTTGAGAAGTCCACCTGCTTTTTAACTTAAGCTCAGGATGTGTCAGTTCTGTGAGCAGAACCAATTGAAACTTCTCTGGTATCTTGGGAGCATTTTCCAATTTGATGACTGCCAAATTGATTACATTGGGCGTGAGATCTATCCCCTCAGCTTTCTAAAGCATGATCTCAACAACTGTTACTGAAAGGAATACTGCTTTTGCATTCTTTGGTTTCTATTGTCACTTTCTAAACTCATCGTCTGCAGTTTCTGATTTCTTCTTAAGTTTATCAAATTCTTCTATCCACCCTGTTTAGACCATTTACCAACCTATGTGTAGGGTTTCCCAACCATCTGTTAGATACTAAGGTGGAATATCTTGGTAATAATTATTGTACTGAGGGCTTTTGGTTCAACTGGCTTTTCTTCAAAAGACATAAAACAGGCGCTGATTGCTGTGGCGACAACAATTAAAAAAAAAGTATTGGAACTGAAGGTTTTAGTTAAATTCATAAACAAAATTGTAAATTGAAAGATTCCTAATGGCACTAGTAATGGGTTTGGAAGATTTCTAATGGCACTAGTGATGGGTTATATTGTTAATTTCCGTCACCAGTGTGTGCTATTGAAAATCTTTTCACTTTCTATTGATAGCTTAAATTTTTGTTCTTAACTCATATCTGATGGTATTAACCAGTGCTTTCAGAACAGTAGAAAATTAAGTGAAATCGAGAAAGTACAGGGCATGGAGACTTAAACTTAAATAAAAAGCAGTAAGTGTTCCTAAAAATAAAACACTGGATTTATAAATTCCGCCCTTCTTGTACAACACAAAAGTACTAAAGCCCCTGTCGTAATGTTTTCGAAGGAATTAAGAAGCTGGGTACGAAATAAAAAGGGCAAAATTCCGGACGTCATTTCACGTATTTCGCCTCGCGTCCAAATCGCTTATTTTCCCTCAAGTGTCGAATACGGAACAAACAGACATTGATTTTCCTTTCCTAGATTTCCTCCGAGATCTCGAACTCTCCGTTTTTCTTATTTTGCCAGGCCTGTATTTTATACACACAGCTTATTTGGCTTTTTACTTACCAGAAAAAAAGGCCTTAAGTCATTGGATTAAATTGAAATGTAGAAACTAAGAC
This sequence comes from Taphrorychus bicolor, assembly GCA_951812265.1. Classification (NCBI taxonomy): domain Eukaryota; kingdom Metazoa; phylum Arthropoda; class Insecta; order Coleoptera; family Curculionidae; genus Taphrorychus; species Taphrorychus bicolor. The sequence continues at coordinate 47,432,240 of OX638297.1, read as the reverse complement.
CTTTTGCGTCAGAATGGATTTTTGTCAGTGTATTTTTGTGGCAACGAAGATAAAAACGATTCTTTTTGCTCGATTAAGGACGAAGTGAATGTACGTAATTCTGCAAATTACCAACATGTGTCAGCTGCAGTAACAAAATCCACAACAAAGAGAGTAGTCACGGAAGCTGAAATGAAATATTACTGTCATCGCTCCAAGTCTCTCTCCATCAACTCAAATTAGGTGGATTTGAAGAAGGATGTCGGGGTGCCGAGTCACGAGGATGATGATGGGAAAATTGTTAATTTATGTTAGAAAATACATTTTTGTTTCTCGTAAATGCTTTCTTCTGGTTAATTGTTCAAGAAAAATTTCAGTAGTTTTACAGGTAATGCATTTCTCGTTTCCAAAAAGTCAGTTACCTCGAAAAAGCAAATATATGAACAGGCTTGCTCAAAAGGCCCATTAAACTCCTGCATACACATTGGAGCCCTGAATAATGACCATTTGAGTTTAATGACGCACGAAACTGTGTCAATGAGACAATGTGAACATTAAACGGTCGGTGGCCACAGAAGGCGAGTGTGGCTGCAATAATTTGTGACTTGTTCGCTGCTGCCTTTTTGCCTTCCGTGCTGTTGAAAGTTTATCCTGGCCAAGTTTCAAAGTTATTGTCCTCCCAGGATGCTCTGCGGCTAATGGGGGTTTAAGCGTGCGATAAAGTTAAATACGTGCTCAGGTCTCTAATCCAGGTCAACTCTACACTTCATTTAATTAAAGGCGATATTGCTACTCAAGATAGCTTTTTCGCCAACTTGGCTTCTTTCGCGGTTCTAACCATTATTTTTCTTTCGTTTAACAGATGATCGAGAAGCAGTTAAATTTCAGAATTTTTTTGTCAAAATGTGTGTAAAATTTAGTATATTATGATTCTTTTTAGAGATATTCTAAATGTTTTAATACTGTTTTAATAGATGCCTTTATTTACGACTTTCATACATATACCTCATTCACTTATTTTTGGCATCTCGTTAGCTTTGAAATCTTCATTTGCTTTATACCTATCTCTTTTCGCCAAATGTTGAGAAGATAAGTTGATGATAAAAATGTCAAAGTCAGATGTTCAAAGCCTATGTTTGCCTAAGGTTTATACAATAGTCTTTCCACACGTCACAGGATTGAAGTAGTAAACGAACTTGATGTCTAGTAAACGGTGACAAATGACCATTGACTGATCAAAGTTTTTATTAAAAATATGTATAATTTAACATTTGACGTTCACTGAAAGAAAACTTTGGACGCTATGCATTCTTGGACCACGACATCAGACCATAATGCCAAAATAAAAACACCGGTAAACAGCTAAAATGGGCCGGTTTCCCTAAATTTGCATACGTCTTGAAAATTACTCCAGTTGTGTAGTGTGTGAAGAAATGAAGACCCAGCATGTTTCTCATTAAGAGGTGTGCTAAAAAACTGGAAATTTAGAGACTCCGAGCTAAGAAGTAAAACGAATATCAGGGACATCGTGCAAGAGATATCAAGGTTGAAGTGGACATAGCCAGATATGATTATGGACACAAAAGAGGGACACGAAAAATTGTGAAATGGAGACCGAAAAAAAAAAACAAGAATCAAGGGATAAACTCAAAAAAGATCTGTGGACGGCCTAAGGATAATGGTAAGCGAACAGTGGATTGATTGGATTGGTGAAGATTGACGAAGAACAGAGAAAGACGGATACAATTCGGAAAATCTACTTGCAGCAACACAACGCATTTTACGTCTAGGTTGACAAAGAAGAATAAAGATATTTGATGTTTAAAATTGACAATTTCAAGCATAAGCATAATTTAAACATCGAAGTACAGCTTGTTGGATTCCTTATTATCAATGGCCATAAGCTGTAAAAAATTAGTTAACCTCAATACAGAGATGGTATGTAAAGCAGGTAGATGACATATTGCCATCGTTTTGACTATATTTTAGTCTACCCCAACCCTCTGCCATCAATCCGAAAGCTCTCAGGTCATCAGAGCTTACTTCCACGTTGACCGACTGCAGTAGCATAGATCGCCTTGTGAAAATTGGATTATACATTGGAAAGCAGATTTCGAACAGCATTTTCGTTTTAGAGGTCATTCAGTTCCCTGACAGACCCGTCTTTCTTGATTTAGGAAAATGTGAAAACGCAAAGGCCCTAGATTTGATGCGAATTGATAAATATGATATTTTGTTGGTCAGGATAGGATCAGAGCTTATCTTATCAGGAATATGACAATGCTTTAGTGGCTTTCTAAAATATCCTAAATCATACCAGCGAGATATTTGGTTTGAAAAGGTGAAGAAGCAGACTTCAAAGAGCATTTTCGTTTTGGGGGCCATTAAGTTTCCTGACAGAGCCGATTTTCTTGATTTGGAAAAATATTGTTACGAAGAGCGGGCGCTGCGGCATGGGTGCCACGATTGCTCTGTTTATTTAGCACGCAGTATTTACTACCTTTTTTTATGTGAGTCCTATCAAGAATGTTCTAGCCTTTTCTGAATTTTTAGGATTTTGCCTAAAATGCGAATAGCGCCGCCGTTAGGAGTAGTCTTATTTAATCGAGCTATAGGTAAGCTAAAGTACCAAACGATAATAGAAGGCTATAAGTGTTAAGTAGTGAGTTATTTAGTGGGCGAATTGTACTTGTATGTATTTGTGAGATAAATAAATAGTGTTCTTATGTTAAATCGCTGGAATTATTGAACCCTGAGTTCGCAACAATATAATAACGCAAAGACCCTGGGTTTGATTCGGATCGATAAACATGACATTTTGTTGGTGAGGATAGGTTCAGAACTTCACAGGAATGTAACAATGCTTTAAGGGCTTTCTGACATATCCCACATCATACAACCGAGACATTTGGTTTGAAAAGGTAAAGGAGCAGACTTCAAACAGCATTTTCGATTTAGGGGCCATTAAGTTCCCTAACAGAGCCAACTTTCTTGATTTGGGAAAATATAATAATGCAAAGACCTTGGGTATGATCCGGATTGGTAAACATGACATTTTGTTGGTTAGCATAGGTTCAGAATTTAACAGGAATATAACAATGTTTTAAGGGCTTTCTAAAATATCCTACATTAAACAACCGAGACATTTGGTTTGAGGAGAGAAAGCAGACTTCGAACAACATTTTTGCTTTGTAGGCCAGTAAGTTCCCTGATAGAGCCGACTTTCTTGATTTGGGAAAATATGAAAAAGAAAAGATCCTGGGTTTGATCCGGAATGATAAACATGATATTTGATTGGTCATGAAAGGTTAAGAGGTTAACAGGAATAAACAAGGCTTTCTGACATATCCGAAAAGCACATAACTGAGACCTTTGGTTTGAAAAGGTTGTTTGTTACAATGTTTTATCCTGTCATTTGCATTCCAAATGGGTTCAAATTCGGAATGAGTTTGTCATCTTTAAAAATCCTTAAAATGAGCAGGAAGGTAATCTGCAAAGGAGGCTGTAAAAATAAAAATACACGAATTTATATTTCACTTATCCCACTACATTGTATATTCTGTGACAGTATTTTTGCTTGTTTGAAGGCACAGTAGACCAATCATTTGTATGCTTCAACGACTTTCAGCCCAGACTAAAATTTACAGTGAATGAAAATAACAAAAAATCAAGAAAATGTATTTCCTTCATTTAATCATTGTTCGTGGCACAAAGTGGTCTTTTAAAACTAGGTGAAACCTTCGGCTTCAGACGAATTGATCAATTACCTGTAATAAGATCTCACAAAAAAAAAAAAATAATAAAACACTTTTTCAGATACATTATTAATATTACAGATAGTTCAAACTAAATAGTATGAAGTTTGACAAATGATAGCGAAAACAAAGAAATGTCAGTGCTTCGTAACAATAACCCACTCCTTATCAAAATGAAAAAAAATATATATAAACACACATAAAAAAAAACAACAAACCAAAGTAAAAGAAGATTACAAATTATAAAACTTGCCTTTCATTCATAGATCGTTTCAGAAAAATTTTGTAAAATCAATCCACTTTGCGAAACTAGTTTTATATAATGCAAAAAAGGTTGGCTACTACCTTCACCAACTATTTTTTATGTATAAAGTGCCTTGTAAAGATTGTCAGGCAAGCTACATCTGCCAAACTAGCTGTAGCTAAAGCCAGTACTTGAAATCCAGTATTTTGCGGTATAAATCTGACTGCAAGGAGTTCAGTAAAGACTTTAGTGGAAAGAACCTATTCTTAACAAACCTCGTGTTTAATAGAAAACGTCATCTAAAAGGCTATGAATTTTTGACAAAAAAAGGATGACATCATCAAAGTAAATGTACGTTTGTTCTTTCATCCTTCACATTTGGCATTTCACAGTCAACTAAACGACGTTTTCAAATGAACATCCTCTATCTTAAATAGGGCAGAAAAACAAATAAAAAAAAATAACTGAACAATTCTTAAATATGTATAACATGGTAAATAGTACCCCGTGTTCATTAGAAAACCTCATCTAGGATATACATTTTTGATAGAAAAAGATGACATAATCAAAGTAAATGGTGTATTGTTGATTCATCCCATTTGTTCGAAATTTCACAGCCAACTAGATGACCCCTCTCAGGGATAAAATAATTGATAATTTTCTACAAAGAATCAACTAAGAATCCTTAGAAACCTGCAGACACAGTTGGTTGAGACTCCGTTGTAAAAAGACACCATTACTTCCATCCTAATTTCACATTAAGGTAGGATCTGGGTTTGATGCAGATTGGTACACATGATATTTTGTTGGTCAAAAATACGGTCAGCAATGCTTTTAGGGCTTTCTGAGATATCCCAAATCATACAAGCGTACTGGGGAGAAAAAGGTCGGTTTGTGAGAGTTCTTTACCTGTTACTGGTAAACTTTTGATTGGTGACGGTGGCTTGAAGATGTTAACAGGAATATAATGCTCTAAGGGCTTTCTGAGAAATTTTAAATCATGCAATCACATTGGCTAAGATTATTTTAGAAGATATCTGGTTTGAAAAGGGGGGTTTGTTAGATTTTTTTATCCTCTTATTTGCATACCAAATGACTTCAAATTCCGAATGAGTTGTCATCTTTAAAAATCCTTTAAATTGACAGGCAACCTGCAATTTTACATCGAAAGAAGAACTATAAATTAATCGGCAGGAAGAACCTTCAGCCTCAGGCAGATTGGTCAATCATAACGCCTCTCATATTATAAAATTTCAATGATCAAAAACCTTTTCTACAGATTATTTAAACTAAGTAGTAATTACACAGGTTCACAAAGTCAACAAAACACAGGAAATTCAATGCTTGTTAAAGAATATAAACATATATCTTTAAAGAAAAAGCTAAAGTAACAGAAGTTAACAAATTATATTTCAACTATTGGTACATTCATGGATTGTATCAGAAAATACTTTACCACCAACTATAAAGTTTAAACACCACTAGAATTTTAATCTAATTGTATGTATAAAGTTACGTGTGCAGATGCTACATCGGTTAAAATAGATACTACGTGAAATCCAGATTATCTATTGAAATCTCTATCTAGAAAAATCTAATGAGAAGTCCGCTCTATTCTTAACATATCTTAAGCAAACCGAAAAAAAAAGATATAACTGAGCGATTCACAAATATGTACGGCACGGTAAGCAGTACTTAGGATTGAAAGTACTGATCAGTTTCTACAAGAAAATCAACGAACAAATCTTAGTTCTTCCGACACAGTTGGTCGAGATTACACTGTAGAAAGACACCAATTCCTCCATCCTAATTTTTGGTTGTTTTTTTCTTTTTTTGATGGTTTTGGACTACTGCGTTCCTCTAAGAGCGTAACAAATTTAATTCAAATGAAATTAGCCCATAAAGTCGAATCAGAAAAGTCGATTTTAAAAGTGCCTAAAAATCGACTACCGAAGGGGACTATTTCCAAAAGTAATGAACCAAAGGGACTTTCTTTTGTGGGAGGGGAGAGAATACATCAAGAATAGGAAAAAACAGGTGAATTCATCCTGATTGGTCCTTTGAACCTTTCTCTCAAGTCCATCAATCCTTTGTTCAATTTGAAAAAATCTTTGCAAGTTTTTGTTTGGAATGGGACGATTTTTATACCCTATCAACATATCAAAATTAATTTGAATGAAATTAGCTCCTTTACGAATTTTTTTAATAATAACAAAAAAGTCGATTTTTAAGGTGCCTAAGAATCGACCACCGAAGAAGGCTATCTCCAAAATTGTTGGACTAATGGGACTATCGCTTACCGGAAGAAAGAAGAGACATCAAGATTAGGCAAAAGCAGTCAGTTTAATTTTTATCGGTCTATTCGTTCTAATGCTATAATCGGTCAAAGTTGGTAAGTGAGAAAAAAAACATATTACCTCTCCTGTTCCATTTAACACCGAACAGTTGGTCAATTTAACAACCATCTTAGAAAATTTTGCCAGAAAAAAAAGAAACTACTGAGAAATTTACAAAAATATGTACGGCGCGGTAAACAGTACTTAGGAATGAGTGTACTGATAAGTTTCTACAAGAAAATCACTAAACAAATCCTTAGACCTGCCTACTCAGTTGGTCGAGTCTCTACTGTAGAAAGTCACCAATTCCTCCATCCTAATTTAAAAAACCACATTGATACGGGGGCTTCACTATTCATTAGATGTGTTGGTGCGCTGAGTTCTACTGACAAAACAATATTCTCGACCTTAAAGGGGTCAATATAAAACATATATTAGTGAACATAATGTTTATGGAGGTCTCTGTGTACTATTTATGTCATATTTATATTTATATAAACAATTCCTAATAAATATTTAAACAATTCCTTCTTTCCTGCATGTGTAAAGTGATTGTTATATTTTTTTTATCTTCAAAGCAATCTGTAAAACAACCGTGATTGGTCTTATACCAATCACGTGCTGACTCATAACGCTGACTCAATTTTAAAGGCAGTCAATAAATAAAACTTTATACAACCATTTCGACATAAACCCATTTTGCTTTATAACTGGGTGTATTATAAAATTCGGCGCAAGAGTTTGTACCAAAACCGAATAAGAAGTCTTGTCTTGTTTCACATTTTTGTCAACTTTGACTTCCATTTATATTTTGTTTCTTGCTTGGTGCACAAGAACTGAGAAAACTTGAAATCTTTTTGAGATAAGAGAGTGCTAAATAACACGTCAATACAGCTATCAACTCTTTTTGGGCAGTAGTTGCTGGCAACTAACGTTCTACGTTGGTTCTTCGCTCGATCAGCCTTTAGATATCACATCATTGCCACTCGATGAAATTAGAATTTTATGTTAAGTCAAACTGAATTATACTGCGCGCCTCGCCCTTCAGAGATCTATTGGTTTACACTAGGTAGTACAGCTCTTTCTGTGCTATTTGCCACATAACTTAAAGACAAATGGAAAACGCCTATTTTCCTGTCCTGCCATCCTTGTCAACTGTCTCTCGTCCTCTCAACATCATTAGTTTTTTTTGTGCTATAGGAAAAGCCACGATTTTTTTTTTACAGATATTAACTCCAGTTTTTTCAGCAAATTTTGTAGGAAATGGGGAAAAGAAGTCGCGATCGAGATCGCAGTAAAAGCCCAAAACGTAAACGTACTGAAAAATCACTGGAGAAAGAGCTTAAGGCTCTGAAGGAAAAGCTGCGACAATACAGACGTTCTCGTTGTTCCAGTTACAGCCCTGAACATGATCACCCACATTTTACAAAAAAAAGAAGAGATTCAAGTGAGTCATAGACTCCAGATCTTCAAAAACAAAAGTCTAATAAGGAATCAAGACAAAGGCAATCTCATAGGCAAACACATAGCCCAACCGACAGGCCACTGGTCTGTAAAGCCAAAAAAAAGTCCCACAGGGTTAAAAAACCGCGAGGTTTCGTTGACACCAGAGCCTTCCCTTAGTACTGCTTCTACAAGCAAAAGAGCAAGTAGTGTTACTACTGATTCTTTAAGTATTTTTCACGGAGAAAGTCTATTCAGTGAAAGGGAGGATGATGGTGAAACTATGACTAACATGTCAGCAACTAATACTACAGTAGGACCTGGAGATTTAACTAACAATCCCATCACTGCTTGTGAGGGTTTAGATGCAGAAACTCTAAAATGTTTAGGAGAGGAAGTAATCCTTTCACAGAGTTTCTTTTTACATAAAGTAGTGGCTAGTAGATGGCAGGCAATATTACAAACCGGTCTCTTAAAGGAGCAAAAGCTTGATATTTTTAACAAATATAACTTAACTGAAAATCTCACTGTTTTAAAAGCACCGGAGGTTAACCTTGAGGTTTTAGCAGTTTTACCAGAAGGTGCTGTTCGGAAAGACCGAATTCAAGTTACACGACAGCCCCAACTAGGCAGAAGTATTACGGCTATTGGCCATGCTATAAATCTAGCACTGCAATCTAATGACAAGAAATTTCTGGAGCATCTTAGTGATGCTGGAAAAATGATGACTGACCTTTTTTACAGAATGTCATTATCCCGGAGAATTATGTTACTCCCTTACTTAAATAAGACCACAAGGGATATATGTGCTAAGTCTCCAGTGGGGGAATTTTTGTTTGGCCTCGATTTAGGCGAAAAAATAAAAGCTGCTAGATCTTTGGAGAGAACTTCAAAGGAACTTAAATTGCCCTCAACCTCAGAGCCAAAAAGAAGACGATCAACATTTACATCACAGCATTTAAACTTCAGAGGCCCAACGAGGTATCAGAGAGAACGTCGGCAGTCCAGGGCTTTCCCTCAGAATCACAGCAAGAACCAAAAACAGAACCCATACAAGCGGTATCCTCCAAAAACTTAGAAGCCAATTCTTCGAAGGTAATCCAAAGATTGTTGGCATTTAAACATGTTTGGGAATGCCAAACAGACACCACATCAGTCAGTTGTTATTAGAGGTAAAAATCCTTCTCCAGAGTTGTCGTTCATTGTCACAGAAATGAAAAAAAATAAATAAAATTATTGAGGTTTGCTATGAAACCCCAAATCAGTTTATATCTCCATATTTTTTAGCAAAAAAGAATTCAGGAAAAATAAGATTTATTCTGAATTTAAAATCCCTAAATTCATTTCTTGACATTACTCATATCAAAATGGAAGACTACCGAACTGTTGCAAAACTTTTGTTCAGGAATCCTTTTTCAGGACGCATACTATGTCATCCCTATTCACCCCCAACATAAGAAATATTTACGATTCACATATAATGGTAAATTGTATCAGTTCTCATGTGCTCCTTTTGGCTCCTTTTAGCTACCATCCCATATGTTTTCACTAAAATAATAAAACCTGTTGTAACATGGCTACGGAAAAAAGGAGTTGCTTGTGTTTTGTATCTGGATGACTGGATATTTATTGGTAAGACCAAAGAGAAATGCATTGAAAGTTCAAGATTGGGTATTAAAATATTGGAAACCTTAGGTTTCCTTATTTTCTTCTTCTTAATTTTCAAAAAAGTCATCTTATACCAAGCACTCAGGCTGTTTATTTGGGGTTTATATTTGATTCCACAAATCTCACCTTAGGTCTTCCTTTGGAGAAACGTCAAAGAATAGTAAAGTGGATTTCACAGATATGGAAAATGAAACACTGCAATTTGCCCAGTTTGTAGGGGTTTTAGTTTCAGCCAGCCCTGCCATAAAATATAGCATGGCTCATTTAAAAAGTTTAGAAGTTTTCCACAGGATGTGTTTGATAAAATTATAACCACAGATAGTTCTCTGACTGGTTGGGGAGCCTGCAGTGAGGGGGGGGCGCACTAGGGGTTGGTGGAGGGAAGTAGAAAGGGGCATATTAATTTTTTAGAGTTAGAAGCAGAATTTTATGGATTACAGTGCCTTGCCAATGATAGTCGCTCATGCCGAATCCTGCTAAAAGTTGATAATTCAACAGCCATAGCTTATATCAACCGGATGGGTCGCATACAACATAGAGAACTAAATGGGTTAGCGCAACAGATATGGAGTTGGTGTGAGAGCCGTGATATATGGATTCACGCAACGTATATCCCTTCTGATAAAAATGTAGCAGATTTAGATTCTCGGCCTGACATCGATTTGTTTGCCACAATAAGTAACACTAAATGTGCCAAATTTATTTCCTGGTTTAAGAATCTTGGAGCTATTGCAGTGGATGCATTTACAGTAGATTGGTCCAAGTATTATTTTTATGCATTTCCTCCCTTTTCATTAGTATTAAGAGTAATAAAGAAGATCATATCTGACAAAGCACCTGGAATACTGGTTGTCCCTTACTGGTCATCTCAAGCATGGTTTCCATTGTTTGAAAAAATATGTATTTTTTCACCTCTAATATTTGGGCCAACTAATAACTTATTGTCTTCTCCTTTTCAATGTAGTCACCCCTTACATACTAATCTCCAATTGGGAGTTTGCAAGGTCTCAGGGTAGTGTAAACCTTCTACTGTCTCATGTTACTTGTTATTTTCAGTAGTTATAAAAACAGCCTTTAAAAGAAAAGGAACTCCAGAGTCAATTTTAGACACTTTATTAGCTTCTTTGGCACCGTCAACTCTGAAGCAGTATAACTCTTCACTTTGTAACTGTTGGAAGTACTTTCAATTCAGGAACTTAGATGTGTACACAGCGCACTTAAACGTCGTTTTAGAATTTTTGTAATATGAAAAACGACGAAGGCAGAGCTATAGTTCAATTAATCAGCATCGGGCAGCGCTTTCTTTGATTTTATCAGAAAAGCTAGGAGAAAATAAAGTTTTGAAAAGGTTTATGCGAGGAGTCTTTAGGCACGCCCCACCGGCACCTAGATATGACGTTATCTGGGATCCAAAAATTGTTCTGAATTATATACGATTTATGGGTCCAAGTGCGGAATTGAGTCTTCTAAAACTAACAAAAAAACTAGCGACATTGCTAGCTTTAGTATCAGGCCAGCGGCTTCAGATGCTACACTCCATTAGAGTAGCAAATGACATTTTTACCCCTGACAAGGCCAGAATTCACATAACGGATTTGATTAAGACGTCAAAACCAGGGAGTAATAATCTGCCATGCATTGAAATGCCATATTTCAGAGAAGATCCTAATTTATGCGTGGCTTCAGCTTTAGAGGAAGGACAAGCCAGCTACGTCACGAAAATTCCTCATATCTGTTTATTTTAACAAAGCCTCCACACAAACGTGCTAGTTAAGATTCTATTGGCAGGAGGATAAAATATACGTTGAAAGAAGCTGGTATTGACACCAGTTTGTTCTCTGCCTATTCCACCAGGCATGCTTCAACTTCGGCGGCAGCACGGAAAAACATGCCTTGGGAGGTAATTAGAAAAACAGCAGGCTGGACAGATAAGTCCTGCACTTTAGCACGATTCTATAACAAGCCATTATTACATGATACCTCTGAATTTGCAACAGCAGTGTTGGAAAAATGAAGAATGGCAGTTACGGTCTTTTTATTAAAGATATGATGGCCTTATGTCTCTAGTATTTAGTTCATGTTATTTCTACGCTTACAAACATACCTTGGGAGGTAATTAGAAAAACAGCAGGCTGGACAGATAAGTCCTGCACTTTTGCATGATTCTATAACAAGCCACTATTACATGATACCTCTGAATTTGCAACAGCAGTGTTGGAAAAATGAAGAATGGCAGTTACGGTGTTTTTATTAAAGATATGATGGTCTTATGTCTATAGTATTTAGTTCATGTTATTTCTACGCGTACAATACAATCGCATATCTCATGTTCTGGCTGCTGAGCGTGCTTGTGGTCTGATATTTTGTATGATTGATATATTAATAATGCTCTAGAGTTTGTTTACTTTAGTCTATGTTTTTTTTTTTGGAATTCGTCCACTTGATTTTGTTTTAATAATCATATACCTTGTTTCTACTCGAGAATGTGAGTAATTTAAAAAAAAAAGCAATATTTTGAAATGTCTTTAAACATCTACCTAGTGTAAACCAATAGATCTCTGAAGGGCGAGGCGCGTAGTATAATTGTACGATCAAACGAACTTACCAAGTGAAGTTCGATCGTAATTATACTAGCGCCTCGCCCGAAGAGATCTCCCACCCAACATTTCCTGTGTTTATTATATTTTTATTTTATTATTTTATTATATTACTATTGTAAATCCGTAGTGTCAAAAAGTCACAAAATACAGTGTAAACAAATATGTTAAAATATTCCCGCCCAAAGTTATTCAAAATATTGGGTCTTTAAAAATAATGATGTTGAGAGGACGAGAGACAGTTGACAAGGATGACAGGACAGGAAAATAGGCGTTTTTCATTTGTCTTTAAATTATGTGGCAAACAGCACAGAAAGAGCTGTACTACCTAGTGTAAACCAATAGATCTCTTCGGGAGAGGCGCTAGTATAATTACGATCGAACTTCACTTGGTAAGTTCGTTTGATCGTACAATATGAATTTAAGAATACCCAAATTCCTAATCTTATTCTTCCTCGTAACTTCTCTTCTTCTCGCTCATTCGCTTGTAAATATTAAATTGCCCCACTTAGACCGAAGTTCACTTTATCAAATTTAAGTTAAAAAATCTTCAATTTGTTTTCGAAATCCGCAAGAGATCGCGTGATAAAATTTTCCGCCTTTCCAAAACACACTCGGGAAAAGTCCCAATAGAAAGCCAAAGCGCTCTAACGGAAAAACTTTTACTCATATCCTTTTAACGTTAGAAGCAAGCTACGCAGTTCTTCCATTAGGCGGAGATATAAAATAATGAATGTGCCGACCTTTTACCAGTATATTTATTTTTGTTGCTTAACTTGACGAGAAAGTGTGCAAAAAGCCGTAAAATGTCAAGAAGGTTTACAGACTCCTAAAGCCGAATTGAATAAAAACTTTAAAACTTAAAGCCTTAAGGCAGTTTTTATGTTGGTAAAGCTACTGTTTAAGATTACGTTCCCAAGATAATTTGGTACTGTTATATAACCAGATCAACTAAACTGCATTAATTTTGTTTGTTAGACCCCACAAAACACGAAGTTTTACGTGACTAAATTCTTAATATTCCTGCTATATCAAATGCTCTCATAGCAACTGAAGAGGGGCTCTAACGAAAATAGGTGATACTACGTTGAGGCTTTCGTTGTAATTTTTGCCAGCCAGCTTCACATAAAATACTCTAAGCAATAAAACCAAAACTTCTTCATATTATTTCTTACCACTAACGCTTATCGTATGCAGATCATTAAATATTGAACCCACGCCCGCGATGTACCTCTTACAAATTTAAAGACGGTGTGGGTTAAATGGAATTTTCTTAGGGAGACTCGCAGGAATTTATGAGCCGTTTCGGAAACATTTTAGGTTAACAAGCGACTCGGCCATGCTGAGAAAGCCAATATAACCTGGCCGTATTTAACATTTTCTTTGCAGGGGTTGTATTGTGGAATTTTAATATGCTGTAGTCATATTTTGGTATTATACTAGAACGCCGTAACAAGCCGTTATGGTGAACTTTAATCTTTAGCCGCGCATGGTTAATAAACTGCATGGGTGTAAACCTCTACAAATAAAGCTTATTTGTTGGAAAAACACACCACCCAAAATGAAATATCAAGGATCCTTTTCCACAAAGTCTCAATATTTCAAAGGGAGTCCCGACTGGGGTATTTGCGAGCAATAGGCCTTTTTGATATATTGCGGCTTTAGGAATTTTCTTCTGCCTCAAATTCAAATGGGATATTAGATTTTACTAAAAGACGAAATCACTGGCAAAATGAGAAATAGAGATCAGGCGCTTTTGGGGGAGATTTTATTAAAATAATTTGAATATTTTCCTTTTTTAGGTCAAGTCTTGTAACGCGAAACGGGGACACGAGGCATAGCCGCTCTATCCAACCGCAGGTTGTAGAGAATCATTCCGACGGTTTCTTATGTTAAGAAACAGTTAGATTACTTCCGTGTTGTGTTACACTTTATAAATGTAGATAAATATCTTAAAAAGCTCCCGCCTCCTTCCTCTTCACCAACCTGAACAGTAGAAGGGAGGGTTGCACTTACGGAACTTCTGTTGGTGGGATGAAAGAGGACATCACAAAGAGCAAAAAACAGTTATATTCACTTCAATCGTTCTACAGTCTACAGGTGGTCAAAGTTTAAAATTGAGAAAAAATTTGTAATAAAACATAATATTTAAAACAAATTCATTGTTGTAATTAGCGTCCTTAAGTTGTAAGTAGTTGGTGAAGTTAGCGGGATTAGGACAAATAATGCACCTCTTCTTTATTCGAAAATGGCCGACGTTTCGACTGTTTATTTAGTCTTCATCAGGGCTAAAACCCAATGAGTTCAATAGTAACAAATCCCTGGGCCCAACATAAAATTGCAAATAATGTTTGTTACATAATGGAACGTAAAATCATATACATCCATTACATCTATAAAAAAAAAATTTAAATTTTAAAAATTAAAAAAAATAATAATAAAATTAAATATACAGACAAATTATAAACAACTACAAGAATTAACATTACGGAAGACAGAACTTACCTATTCTCACTTAGAGAGGGTAGTCATTTACAATTCTATTCAAGAAGGTTAAAATAGCAAACTCCATTCGATTGTTCGGTGACCCTGGTATCTTAGGCTCGACAAACTACACGTCCGCCGCACAAGGTACAAAACTTGCGAATAATAACATTTGCTTGGCACTATCGCCCATTATACAGATGTAGTACGTTCATGACGATCACGGGTTTTAGCCCTGATGAAGACTAAATAAACAGTCGAAGCCCTGATGAAGACTAAATAAACAGTCGAAACGTCGGCCATTTTCAAATAAAGAAGAGGTGCATTATTTGTCCTAATCCCGCTAACTTCACCAACTATTTAAAACAAATGTTTGAATTTATTTTTTCGTTTTTTTATCATAATAAGACGTTTGCAATTCCTTAAGAACGTCAAACAAAATTCGAATTAAATAGGCCTCACAAGTGAATTGAAAAAATAGTGAAGGCGATTCTAATAGTATTATTTTTGTTTTCTTTTTTTTTATCGAATTGGACTATTGCATTCCTCTAAGAATGTAACAAATTTAATTCAAAAAGAAAAGGATTTTTGCCTCTATAAATAAGGTATTATATATTAAATTATAGAATAATATAATAGTATAAGGAGCTTAATTTTAGCTTATCTTTTTTGCGAAATGATGATTTTTGATTTTCCTATAAGAAATTAGCACCAAAAGTTTTTTTAAATGGCAAAAAAGCCGATTCTAAAAGTGCCTCAAAATCGACCACCAAAGGGGTCGACTTCCAAAAAAATTTATGAACCAAAGTGACTTTCTTTTCTGGGAGGAGAAAAAAAAAGACATCAAGAATAGGAAAAAAACAGTTGGATTCGCCCTGATCGCTCCTTTCTTTCTAAAGCTACAGGGGGTCAAAGTTGGAAATTAATCCTTTGGTCAATTTGAAAATATCTTAGAAAGTTTGTATGCTGTTTTTTGATAGGAATGGGACGATTTATATCCCCTATCAACAGATCGAACTTAATTTGAATGAAATTAGCCCCGTTCACGAATTATTTAAGAACGCCAATAAAGTCGATTTTTAAGGTGTCTAAAGAATCGACAATCGAGGAAGTCTATCTGCAAAATTGTTAGACTAATGAGACTTGCGTTTATTGGGGGAAAGAGAGGACATCAAGAGTAGAAAAAAAAACAGTTAGTTTCACTTTGATCGGTATATTCGTTGTAAAGTTATAGGCGGTCAAAGTTGGAAATCATAGGAGGAATGGTCAAAAAAGACGTATTATATTTGGTCAATTTAAAAAAAAATTAGGAAATTTTTTATGTCGTTTTTTAATTGGAATGGGACGATTTTGATTCCCTATGAAAGTATCAATCCTAATTCGAACGAAATTAGAAGCATTAATGCATTTTTTAAGAATGGCCAAAAGGTGATTCTAAAAATGTCAATGTGGATTACCGAAGAGGGTTCTATTTACGAAATTTAATAATTTGCGATAAACAAATAATTTTGTGAAAGGAGAGATAGAAAATTAAAAATAAGAAAAACAAGTTGGATTCACTGTGATCGGTCCATTCGTTCTAAAGTTATATCTTTATATTGTTTTTGTTCGGAATGGGACGATTTTAATCCCTTATAATGCCATCAAACTTAGATCCAAAAAAATTAGCCCTATCAGTATTCTTTTCTAAATAGCAAAAAGTTTCAAATCCAAAAATGCAAGTGGTGCCTTCAAATGACGGCAGGTGCTTCCACTAGGCACTAGGGCATGCGAGATAATCGTGAAGTGAAACCAAGCCAGTTTTCTGCCGAAGTTGTCGCTTTCCACAGAGAGATGGCCGAGACTCGCATCTATATTGTTTGGGGTCAGCAGAATATCAAATTCATTTCTCTATCAGGCGGAGGAACCATAGACCGGTTTCGCTCTTATTGGAGCTCATCAGTATGGTATACCTCAAATCTGACAGAAATACGGGTTCGAATGAAACTTGGTATCCTCGCTTGCTCAAGGCACTGTGTACATATGAAAGTGGCGCCATCGGACGACGGCAAATGCTTTCACTAGGGCATGCGAGATTATTGTGAAGTGAAATCAAGCCAGTTTTCTGCCGAGGTTGTCGCTTCCCACAGACAGATGGCCGAGATTCGTACCTATACTGTCTGAAGATTTCGTTCAGCACAGTATCAGACTAATTTCTCTATCAGGCAGAGGAACCATAGACCTGTTTCTCTCTTATTGGAGCTCATCAGTATGGTATTGGTACAGGGTGCTCGACAGCGACAACTTCGGCAGAAAACGGGCTTGGTTTTACTTCAGGATTATCTCGCACGCCCTAGTGGAAGCGCCTGCCGTCGTCCGATGGCGCCACTTGTATATGTACACAGTGCCTTAAGTAAAAGAGGACACCAAGTTTCATTCGAACTTGTATTTCTGTCAGATTTGAGATATACCATACTGATGAGCTCCAATAAGAGCGAAACCGGTCTATGGTTCCTCTACCTGATGAGTTTGATACTCTGCTGAACGTAGTCCTCAGACAGTATAGGTACGAATCTCGGCCATGGGCCTGTGGGAAGCTTCGGGAGAAAACTGGCTTGGTTTCACTTCACAATTCTAAAAATATTGAAGAGGAAGAAAATTCTAAAAATGCATAAAAATCGACCACTGAAGACGTCTATCTCCGAAAGTAATGAACCAAACGGACTCTCGTTTCTGGAACGAGAGAGAGAGAGAGAGAGGTCGTCAAGAATAAGGAAAAACAGTAGAATTTACCCTGATCGGCCCATTCGTTCTAAAGTTATAGGTGATAAAAGTTGGAAATTATAAAACAAAACACATAATCACCCCCTCCCCCTTTGGTCAGATTCAAAAAAAGCTTTAGAACATTTCAAATGCTGTTTTTGATCGAAATGGGACAATTATGATTTTCTTTGATCTTATCAAACTTGATTGAAGTAAAAGTAACTCCTTTAGTGGATTTTTCAATAAGGGTGCAAAAGTCGATATTAAAAGTGCTTAAAAATCGACCACCGAAGGGGTCTACTCCGAATTTATTGAAACTGTTGGGTAGGAGAGAAAGACAAGAATAAGAAAACGGTTGAATTCACTCTGATCGGTTCATTCGTTCTAGAGTTAAAGGCAGTCAAAGTTAAAAATTCTGAAAAAAGGTGTAATTGACCAAAAGGGGGCCAATTTCAGAAGGAAATCTTAGGAACCTTTTTATGACGGTTTTTGATCGGAATGGGGCGATTTCGATCTTTTGTAGACGTAATAAACTTACTTCGAACGAAATTAAACCCATTAATTGATTTTTTTAAGAAAGGCAAAAAAGTAATTCTAAAAGTGTTCAAAAATCGATTACCGAAGAGGTCTATCTCCAAAATTAGTGAACCATTGCGCTTTCATGTTTGCATTTCACAAAAAAGGGTGAATTTAAAAAAAAAATCTTAAGAACATTTTTTATGACGATTTTTGATCGGAATGGGATGATTTTGATCTCCTATAAACGTATCAAACTTACTTCGAACGAGATTAGACCTATTAATAAATTTTATAAGAACAGCGAAATAGCGAATCTAAAAGTGTCCAAACATAGATACCGAAGAAGTCTATCTCAAAAATTACTGAACCAATGCACTTTCGTGCCATTGGTTCAATAATTTTGTGAAAGGAGAGATGGAATATTAAGAATAAGAAAAAATTAGATTCACTCTGATTGACTCACTCATTCGCTGTAAAGCGGCCAAATTTGGAAATGGAGAAAAAAAGCGTAATGCATAATTGACCCAAACGGGGTCAATTTCAAAAAAAATCTTAAGAACATTTTTATGACGGTATTTGATCGAAATGTTGCGATTTCGATCTCATATAAACGTATCAAACTTACTTCGTACGAAATTAATGAATGTTATATTAATGATTTTTTTTAAGAAAGGCAAAAAGGTGCTTCTAAAAGTGTCCAAAAATTAATTACCGAAGAGGTCTATCTCAAAGAATAAGAAAAAACAGTTTACTGATTAGGGAGTTACCCTAATCAGCCCATTTGTTCTGAAGTTATAGGTGATCAAAATGGAAACTCAGGAACAAAAAACGTAATCACCCTTTGGTCAATTTAAAAGAAAAATCTTAGAACATTTTAAATTCTGCTTTTGAACCTTTGAACCTTCTAGGGCCGTGTCAAACTTATTTCAAATGAAATTAGCTCCTCTAGCGGACTTTTTAATAACGGCTAAAAAGTCGATATTAAAAGTGCCTAAAAACCGACCACCGAAGGGGTCTATCTCCGAATTTATTGAATCTGTTGGACCTTGTATGTGGGAGGAGAGAGAGGACATCAAGAATAAAAAATAGTTGAATTCACTCTGATCGGTTCATTGATACTAGAGTTTATAAACGCATCAAACTGAGTTCGAATGAAAGTAGCACCATCACTATTTTTTTTTAAATAGCAAAAAGTCGATTATAAAAATGCCTAAAAATCGACCACTGAAGAGGTTTATCTCCGAAAGTAATGAACCAAACGGATTATCGTTTCTGGAAGGAGAGGAGAGGAAATCAAGAATAAGGAAAATCAGTTGGATTTACCCTGATCGGCCCATTCGTTCTAAAGTTAAAGGTGATCAAAGTTGGAAATTAAGAAACAACACACGTAATCATCCCCCGCCCCATTTGGTAAATTCTCTAAAAAAATCTTGGAACATTTCAAATGCTGTTTTTGATCGAAGTGGGACGATTAAGGCCGAAAAAGTCGACCACCGAAGGCGTCTATCTCCGATTTTATTGAATCTGTTGGACCTTGGTGGGTGGGGGGAGAGAGAAGACATCAAGAGTAAGAAAACAGTTGGATTCATCTGATCGGTTCTTTGGTTCTAGAGTTACAAGCGCTTAAGCTTAAAAGTTAAGGAAAAAAGGCGTAATGCATAATTGAACAAAAGGGGGTCAATCTCAAAAAAAAAATGTTAAGAACATTTTTATGACGGTTTTTGATCGGAATGCGGCGATTTAGATCTCCTAGAAACGTATCAAACTTACTTCGATCGAAATTATCCTCATTAATGAATTTTTTAAGAAAGACAAAAAAGTGTCCAAAAAAGATTACCGAAGAGGTCTATCTCAAAAATTATTGAACTAATGCGCTTTCGTGCCATTGGTTCAATAATTTTGTAAAAGGAGAGATACAACATTAAGAATAAGAAAAAATTAGATTCACTCTGATTGTCCCATTCGCTCTAAAGTTAAAAGCGGCCGAATTTAGAAATTGAGAAAAAAGACGTAATTCACTCCCCCTTTAGTCAATTAAAAAAAAAACCCGTTGCGTTTTCATGTCGTTGGTTCAATAGTTTTGTGATAGGAGAAATAGAACATTAAGAATAAGAAAAATTGGATTGATCTGATCGGCCCATTCGTTCTAAAATTATAAGCGGCCAAATTTGGAAATTGAGAAAAAAGACGTAATGAAAAACCCCCTTTGTTCAGTAAAAAAAATCTTGCGAAATTTTTGATGCTGTTTTTGAGCGTAATGAGACGACATTGATCCCTTATGAACGCATCAAACTGATTTCGAATGAAATTAGCCTCAGTAGTAAATTAGAGTTAAAAATAGAAAGTTAAAATTAAAAAATTTGGATTCTACAAATGCCTCAAAATCGACCACCGAAAAGGTCTTTCTCCAAAAGTAATTAACCAAAGGGACTTACGTTTTTGGACGGACATGGAGAGGACATAAGAATAAGAAAAAAGACAGTTGGATTTGCCCTGATCGGCCAATTCGTTCTGAAGTTTTGGGTTATCAAAATTGGAAATTGAGAACATGTAATCCCTGTTCAGAGTATTTCCAAAAACTCGTCGATTTCAAAAAGAATCTTAGGACATTTTTAATGCTGTTTTTGATCGAAGTGGGACAATTATGATCCTTTTTGAACGTATCAAACTTGATTCAAATGAAATTAGCCCTATTAATACATTTTTTAAGAAAGGGGGAAAGGTAGATTCAAAAAGTGTCTAAAAATCGACCATCAATGGAGGCCATCTCCGAAATTGTTAAACCAATGGGAATTTTATTTAGGGGAGGATAAAAAGGGCATCAAGAATGGGAAAAAAACTTTGAAGCGTTGGATTCACTCTGATAGGTTCATTCGTTCTAAAGTTATAAGCGATCAAATTTAGAAATTGAAATAAACGTATCCTCGTAATACTTCACCTTAGGTCAATTTGAAAAAAAAAATTGAACTTTTTTTTTTCTTTTTTTATCGTAGTGGACGTGTTTGCAATCTAAGAACGTAACAAATATAATTTGAATAAAATTGGCCCCAAAGTGCATTAAAAGAAACTAAATAGTCGATTCTAAGAAAGCCGAAATATTGACAATCGAAAGGTATCTTGAACAATTTGAAAACACTTTTAGTTCTTTTTCTTATTTTTTATCGGAACGAAACGTTTGCTATCCAATGAAATTTTAACAAACTTAATTCGAATGAAATTAGCCCCGAACGTAATTTTTTTTAAAACTATCACGTATACGTTTTCAATTTCCAAATTGTAAATATTTCTGCTTTGCATATTTTAACTAGATTTTATGAAAAAAAAGTTAAAACTTTGAACCTGTAAAAAAATTGAATTAAGCGCAACTTCTTTGCTATTGTAACTGAAAGCCGCACTCCAAACCTGAAATGAGATTTGAAACTTTCGCGTGCTGTTAAGGTCGCTGAGCAGGTCGGAACAAAGGCTCCCCAATGTTTCGACACGTGTTTCTTGTGCTCCGTGGTCACCGTCCTCATTCAAAATTAACGTAAGGTACAAGAACTTACTCATGGCAAACACGTGTTAAACCTGGTCGACAAACTTTTAAGTGATAAGTTAAATTTTATCCCGCCCCTGAGAATTAGTTTTCCGAACCGCGGTTACAAGCCCGAAACTTAATCAAACTTCCAAGTGGGGTATGAAACAAGTTTTCGTACTAATCGAGATTCTTGCTTAAATAAAACAACTTTTACTATTGTTTTGCGAGGTGGCGGGGAACGTTTGAAATAAATTGTTGTTCGATAAACTGGGCGTATTGACGTGAACCTTTTGTGTAACTTTGGCGGTAGCTTGAGAGTTGTTTATGAACACTTTCAGTCCTACCAAGAAAAGCCATTAATGATAAACACCGCTTCTATCTCTCTTTCTTTGCAGCATATTATTACACCGAGTTAAGTGGTCATTCTCTCTTGTACACGACGCATAAGTTTTATCTCACCCCGGAGAAGGAGTTTTCCAGGTCGACGCCAACGGCCCTAAACTCAATCAAACTATTAAGTACCGTGTTAATTAAGTTTGCCTGCCAACCGAAACAATCGCCTATGCAAACGACCCTCACTTTTGTTGCGACTAAGATATGGCGACGATGTTGTGCGGTAAGCATTGTGCTGGGCCTTTCTTGTATTGCATCAGATTTTACTAAAGTTGGAAAAATTATATCGACATGAACTAGCAGGCCATCCATTAATTAGCAGATCAACTAGGTTTATGTTTATTGGGTAGGCATTAACTCATTAAACTAGTTCTTAATATAGTCTATCTCCAGGTTTTTTTTTGGAAATTGGTAGAAAATAATGTATTATTACTAGACGAAAAATTTTTGTTTTGTTGTCTTTATTGAATTTTTACGCAACGCTCTAATGCTCTCTAATTTATGATCGTGTACAGGGAATAGCACTAGAAAAAAAGAAAATTTAAGGAAGCTCTTGTTCCTCTATCCATAACATTAAAGATGACCACAAGACCACGACTTAATATAGAGAGGTAATCTCAAGCCCCGTCATTTAAGCGCTCTGTTGCCGCCACGCAAGAGAGAAACCAATAGAGATATGGAATATAGAGGCCTACAGTTGCTATGCTTTCATGCCGGAGCATGACAATTTTCTTCATTTCTCATGTGTGCACAATTTTGTAAGTGATCTTGTGTCACTACTGTAACGGTAAAATTTCATTTCAAAACATGCTCATTATAATTTCCGAGAATTTTGGTCTTGATGAGATAAACTACAATACATTTAGGCTTTTCGTACAGCTGGTTGTCACAGTTTTACCACACAAGTTTACAGTATTTACAACAAACTGTATACTTAAACAACACTCACTAGCTATGGGGTATTAGAATTGTCTTCATTCTTGAATTTAAAGGATTACCCGCACTTTTGCTGAAAGAAATTACTTCCTTGAAGGCTGTCCAGACCTCAAATTTGCTCATGTGTTGCGAACCCTCTTTTGTGTGATAACAATGCTGTTCCTATGATTTCTTGATGAAGGGGAAATCTTCACATCTATGTACAAGGTAGATATCATGTCATCGAGTATTTCTACAACTGCTGATAGTTTTGGGCCTCGGTGACACAAGCAGGTTTGGCTAGGTTGGCGATTGATTTGAGAGCTTACTTCAGCCGCCTATTGGCGTTTCATTGGGCTTTTCTGCAAGGAAAAGAATGTATTTTAACAACTCACTCGACCTTGTAGCATAACTGCGTTGGCCACATTGCACTTGTAAACATATCTTGAGTAGTGGTGCCTGTCGTTGGCTGTTCTTCCTGTTAGTTACGTACCTTGATTTCCCAGGACTTGTTGGAAATTGATTATTTTCTTGCTGATTGTTCCCGGTTTTGTTGTTGCATAAATAGGGAATATTTATCTTGGTTATGTTAACAAGGTTATGTGTCAAGCTGCATTTGGCGATAAACGAATCCCGAGCGTTTAGGGTAGGGCATCCGTTATTTGTTGTCTCACTCCGACTTGTTGAGATATCAAGAGATGGCCTGTGTGGCACTTTATATACTTAGTTGATCTATGGTAGTACTGTGTTGCAATGTCAATGTCTCCTTGTTGACGGATCTCGGCCGTGAATTGGTCACTTGCAGGTCACAGTTGCTTATTATTATGTCTGATCCCATTTGCTTCCCGAGTCCTTATGAATGAGATTTTCGGGATGTATCCGCTTTTCCCTTGCATTTCTGAATTTTTTTATTTTCTTTCTATAGATTGTCTCGATTTTAGTGTGGTTTTCGCGTTTAAGCATTGGGGCTCGGAACTTTCTTGACTTCTTTGATAAATTTGGGAACCTTTGATTTTACTGAGTTGAATTTGCGGGTTTCCGAAGGTGAAGACTCGCCATTTTTCTTTTCTTCTCCAACTACCGCCTGAATTAGCCCTTATCCCAAGTCATCGCTGTTTGTAAGTTAAGTGTGTTGTAACGACACGGCCCTATAACAAGGATCATTTTGGGGAGGGGCGTCGAGGGAGCTCCGTTGGAGTGATTTTGTTGTAACGGAGTCCCTCACCTGCGGAGATCAATTATTTGGACCCGTCTGAGCCTAACCCCTTAACATCAGGTAACATTGAGGAGAAAAATGAGTATTTTCGTTAATTCCATTTAATTCTTTTCAGGGGTTTTGATTTTGGGGTAGCAGTTTTATTTTTGGTATTGGTATACCTACTGGCAGTGGAGCTTGGTCTGCGTGAGTGCTGGCTATTTAGACTGCATACCAAGAAGGTGTTCTATTGCATGGAACACTGGTAGCAGCTTTTCATATGTTCCTTCCCTACAGTAGCAAAAGTCGAAGAGAGCTGGAATTGTTATGAGAACCGTGAGTTGTTTAAATGCGCATTTACTGAATTGTTGGTTCTTTCCATATGTTGGAGTACCTCTTGATGAGTGTATTCTGATCTATTAGTACTGGGTAAACTTGGCTTGGCCATATTGATTATCTTATTTTTGGTGGGCTTAACTTGGTATCAACTTCAGTAAGGATTTTGATTTTGAGTTATTACTAAAATTATTGTAATTTAATTTTACCTGTAAATGATTGAATTATAAATAATTCTGAGTTATATGAACAGATAAATTAAACTATTCAAAGTAGTCATTGCTGAGTGCATAGGAGTTACACACGTATCTATTTCTATGTTTAATAGTATTTATATTCACTTGTGGGGGTTCGTGTAACGGCGCACCGTGCACGGATCGTTGATTTGTTGCTTCCGGTTCCTAGGTACTTATAGGGCCTGGTATTTGTCATTTTATTTAAGACATAAGGGTGTATATGCTCATCATATTGTTGATTAAATGTACTGAACGTCCTTGACTATTAATATTTCATAGTAACAATACCACTTTACAACTTATCGTGTCATTGTTCATACAGCGTTGTTTGGCCTGCATTCTAAAGTGATATGTAAGGTAGTTCAAGAATAAATAATACTCATTTAGTTGGTGGTTCGGATGATACATGTTGGAACTATTTACTTGATATTATATTGAGAGTTGATACCCATATTACTGGTTTCATTTTATTTTATACTGGTTATAATTTCGTGGAAGGGTGAGTATACGGCAGTTGTGAGCCAGGTAGGTTTGGTACTTCGTAGTTTGTACCACCACCCGTACATTCTATCATCTTCCAGGCCAAGTTGTTCTTTAGATCACGTGGCGCTCAGGCATATATTTCCATAACCCCGACCCGTCTCCACTGTTTAAAAGCTGGCGGCCCTCTTGCTCCTGTCACATTAGGTTTCATAATTGCTGCTTGCCTTGGTCACATAATTATTGTTTTTTTTTGTTTTGCTAGATATTTTCTTGAGGATATTTGATTAGTTTATTTCTAGTATCCCTGTAATTAAATTGAGCGTCACACCACGATATGTATAACGTATGTCGTCACTTCATTGTTACTATATTGTTTTTCATTGGTTATCTACAAAAGTGCGTTCAAAAAGAACGCATTGACCACAATACAATGTTTGCAACATAACGACCACGATCAAAGCTTTCCAAATGGGCCGTCGGGTCTACAGGGGCATACCTTTGCCCAGCCGGTGTACGGGTCTGCCCTTTCAACCTGCTAAAAATCTGGTAGTAGTGCCAGTTGGCTATGACCCTACTGTTTAAGTCGGGGTGATAGAAGGGGATAAACTCTGAAACTATCTCAGCCATTGCTCGGAGGCAAAGAGATCGCAGAATACGCAAAGTATCAAACATACATGACTGGCAATGTCGCAATACAGTCTTGTCTTGAACCAGCTTGTGCTGTCTTATTAACTTTTTAACGATTTTGTCTTCATAAAACAACATGAGTTAAGACAAGACATATCTTGAGTTTTTTTTTTTTTTTTTTTTTTTTTTTTTTTTTTTTTTTTTTTTTTTTTTTTTTTTTTTTTTTTTTTTTGTTAATAGAGGATTAGAGAATCTGCTATACAGACATGAGGGCTTGGCACATGGCGATTGAGGTTTTCCACATAGTGTCAGTTTGGCGTCTTCCCTCCAGGAGCACCGACTGACTAAACTCCATCCCTCTCTTCCCGGTACCGCCTTACGGCATTACTTCAGGGTAAATTTTTCTTGTGTTTCTTCTTCCTCTCTTTTTTTTTTTATTTACAATCGTTGGTCCATTTCTTGTTTCTTTTTCTCGTCCTCGATTGTTGTTTTCATTGTCACTGTTATGAATTGTTTTATTGCCTCCCAGTTTTTTTTTGTTTGACAAGAGTAGTGAAGCGATGTTGTTCGGGCTAATTTGTGTTCCACATTTTACAGTTGTCTTGCGTCGTTCTGTCTCCCATCTTCGGCATTTGAAAAGAGTATGTAGTGAATTGTCTATTTGTGTGAGGTCGCAGTATTCGCAACCTGGGCTTGTCTTCTTTCCTATTCTGTGAAGGTATTCCGCGAATACTCCGTGTCTTGTAAATATTTGCGTCATGTAATGGTTTGCCTCTGTCCGGTCTGTAGTTATCCATTTTTCCAGGTCTGTGATGAAAGTCTTTGCTGTTCCTTTGTAGTTATTCCATTCATTACTCCATCCTTTATTTCAGCTATGTGAGTTTTATTTTTGCTGTTGTGTATTTGCGTCCTTTGCCTTATTTGTAGTTTTATGGGGAGTATCTTTGCTATTGCTAGGAGTGCGGTAGTGGGTGCAGTTCTGTATGCCCTCGTTATTCTTAGAGCTATTTGCCTGTTTGTCTTCTCTAGGAGTGCAGCGTAGTATTTATAGGTTGTTATATTTTCCCAGATCGGTGATCCATAGAGGATGATGGATGTCACGGTGCTCATTAGTGCTTTGCGTTGGGTGAATGTTGGTCCGTTTTTTGTTGGTGTGACCCTTGAGAGCATGTTTATTACTGTCTTCGCCTTGTTGCATATGGTTCTTATATGTGTGTGGAATTTGAAGTCCTTGTCAATATTGAGGCCCATGTATTTGATATAGTTCTTTGAGACTATTTGCTTGTCGTCTATGTTTAATTGAAGTTCTGTCAGCTTTCTTCTTCCGTTTAAGATTATTAAGTCTGTCTTTTGTACTGCTACTTCAAACCCCATTTTGTGTAGTAGGTATTTTGTTGTTGTAACTGCCAATTCTGTTCTTGCCTCTAGTGATTCTTTGGTTTTTGCTACTGTTATTATTGAAAGGTCATCAGCGTATGCAATCAAGTGCGTCTCTTCCAGTTGTATTTCCCTGAGTATCCTATTGTAGAAAAGGTTCCACAATAGAGGCCCTATTATTGAGCCCTGCGGGACTCCGCAACTCATTTTCATGTCCTCGCCGCAGGGGAGAGTAATATTTCTGTTTTGAAGGTAATCCTGGATAATTTGTTGCAGGCAGCTGCTTACATTTGCCGATTGTAGCGCTTTGATGATGTTTGTCCAGGGGGCTGAGTTAAACGCATTTTTTATATCGATGGTGACCATTGCTGAAAACTTTCTGTTTTTGTACGCTACTTTGTTAACTTCTTGGACAATTTCTTTTACTTTTTGTAGGGCACTTATTGTGCTGCGTCCTTTTCTGAAACCGTATTGGTGTTCGTGGATAAAGTTTTTCTTTTCAAGTTCCGTTTCTAGTCTACCTTTTACTATTTTTTCCAGAATTTTTCCGAGCATATTTATGAGGCATAGAGGTCCATAAGTTTGGATGTCGTTGGGGTTCTTTTGCGGCTTTTCTATCAAAACTAGTTTTGCTTTTTTCCATATTTCAGGAAAAGTTCCGGTCTTCACGTATGCATTCATTACATTTACCATATTGTCTACAAAGTGTTTATTTTCTATAGCTTTTTTAATTATTTCAGAGGTGATCTATGGGTACTGTGCCATTTTTTATTGTTTTATTGTGTTTTGAGTTCTTATGAGATTATAATCGATTTTGGTCCTAATTTTAACCTGTATTTGTCGGATTTTTTTCTATAAACTTATTGTTGTTGATGACTACAAACTTTCGTTATTATTGAGTTATTTTTAAATGACTTTGGCCCTAGTTTTAATTTAAATTTCTAAAAAAAAACCAAATTGCTATTTTAGTCGCAATACACTAAAATTGAATTTTGAAGCGCTTTGAACCAAATTTCATTTGTTGCAAAAAAAATGTATTTTTTTCCAAGTGGTCCAGTGGTCTATAGTAAGGAGTAAAAGTGAGTGTTGTCGTGCTGACCTCAGAGATTGACGGCCGAAGCAAAGCTGAGGCCTGCAGCTGAGCAAAGCATAAAAAGACCTTTTACTCCGAGTAACAAAATAGGAGTAAAAGTGGGCCTTTTCGTGCTGAGCCCAGCGATTGATGGCCGAAGCGAAGCTGAGGCCTGCAATTGGGCGAAGCGGGTTTAGGTCCTTACCCAATTAGTGGTGTATATTATTTGTAAAATAAATTTTCGGGTGGTGCTCTCCTATCCTTTGTCTTATCAACTTTTTAACAATTTTGTCTTCATAAGACAACATGAGTTAAGACAAGGCATATCTTGACTTCTTATGAGATTCTAATCGATTTTGGTCCTAATTTTAACCTGTATTTTTCGGATTTTTTTCTACAAACTTATCGTTGTTGATGACTACAAACTTATGTTATTATTGAGTTATTTTTAAATGACTTTGGCCCTAGTCTTAATTTAAATTTCAAAAAAAAAAACCAAATTGCTATTTTAGTCGCAATACACTAAAATTTAATTTTGAAGCGCTTTGAACCAAATGGTGATTATTGCAATAAAAAAATGTATTTTTTTTCCAAGTGGTCTATAGTAAGGAGTAAAAGTGAGTCTTGTCGTGCTGACCTCAGAAATTGACGGCCGAAGCAAAGCTGAGGCCTGCAGCTGAGCAAAGCATAAAAAGACCTTTTACTCCGAGTAACAAAATAGGAGATTATGCCACTACGAGTAAAAGTTGGTCTTTTCGTGGTGAGCCCAGAGATTGATGGCCGAAGCGAAGCTGGGGCCTGCAACTGGGCGAAGCACAAAAAGACCTTTTACTCCGAGTAACATATTATTTTTTTAAGCATGAAGGAAATAAGAGATCTATTTCAGAGTGATTCAGTTTTGCAATTTTCTAGCATCCTCTTTAAGCGGGTCTGGGTCCTTACCAATTACTGGTGTATATTATTTGTAAAATAAATTTTCGGGTGGTGCTCTTCTATCCTTTGTTTTTTCAATAAGAATGTAAAGATGGCAATACACTCAGATCGGTCTATCTGGTGTCATCTAGTGTTCATGGTGAACGTAAATCGTTTATGTATGTGCCAACATGACAGTAGCGGTGACTTTTGACTTTACTTTTACTGTCTAGGACTTTTTTGCTACTTTTTTGGTCTTAGGATTATAAATCCCACTTTAAATGTGCGTATGGAGAAAGCAAATGACGTACTTTTAATCCGCTTGAAAAAAATACTTTTTTTTTAGCATGCAGTAAATAAGGAGTCTACTTCTGAGTGATTGAGATTTGCAATTTTAATGCATTCGTTCCTTTAGGCGGGTCTAGGTACTTACCTAATGTAGTGGTGTGTTTACTTGTAAAATAGGAATTTTTTAGAACGATGGTTTTTAATGTTCAAAGGTTTAAATGGTATTAAATCATAACCAATAGTTTAGGTAGTTTAGGTAAATTGTGGTAAAATAACAATATGTAGCTCTATTATCATTACTAAATTAATAACAATCAATCACAATGACAGGTAAATTTGATGACGAGCAATTTGACAGAACTCGGAGAAAATATGCAGTTTCGACTAATAGCGTTTTCAGGTGGCCGCTTTAAAGTGCTCTGAGGATATTCCCATCCTTTATTTTATCACTAAGAATGTAAGCATGGCAATACACTAAGACCGATCTATTTGGTGCCATCTAGTGCTCAATGGTTTAGGAAATTGAAATTGTGTATAAATGCGCCACCACGACGGTAGCGATGACTTCGGAAATTACTTTTACTGCCTAGGATCTCTTTGGAATGCTTTAGGAATGAGGAAGAAATGCTCACTTGCAGAACAAGCTGGTTTGCACCATTTATCCACGGATTGGTTTACACAGGCTTTGAGAGTTCTGTCTCGCTGCTGGCGAATCGTCTCTCGTCTTTCTTCTCTTAGCCTCTGAGATGGTCTTGGCTTCTCATGTATCTAAAAATAATAATTTAATAAAATTTACTCGTCCGGTAGCTGAAATTTTGTTTTTTTTGCGGAATGACTTCAACTTCTTCTAGCGTCTTGTTGCGTCTACGTCCAGCATTCTGCTAGTTCTGAGTTTCTGATCATATCTTCCCAGTCATCCCGTCAGCTTCGTCGCCATGGATGTTGCTTTCGTGAAACTAACTTTCTTAGCCATTAACAAATACTTTCATTTTCTCTATCTTAGTATAGGCAATCGCGCTTGGTCCATGGAAAAGCTAGACTGACTTCCTCTGCTGCAGCAATGCCCTTGCTGTTTTCTATAGACTTAGGTCTACTGACTACAGGTGTTCCTGCAAACGTTCATCCCTTAGTTCTTGCAGCGCATCTTTGCCCTCCCTGTTGAGGCGGTTCAGTCTGTCTTCTTCCGCTAGATTGTTGCGATAGCTCTTCTTTTGGCTCTTGTAATCTCCTCTCTTTTACACTCGCCTTAGTTTCCTCTGAGATGCTTTCTAAGTAAGATTAATTAGTGGAATGTTTGCACTCGAGCACTGACCTATTAATGTTATTTTCCAGTCCTACAACCGACTGCACCATCCCTTCTGCATCTTTTATTTGACTCCGACAACTCTCTTAGAAAAAATACTACAATCTGTCACCAGTTGGTATTTCTTTGGGTAGTGCGGTGAATCCCTTTCTAGATCTAACATCAGTGGATTTTGGTCGAAGGAGCCTTTATACGCAACATGTTTAGTTTTTTCATGGAAATTATGTTCAAGACGTAGTGTGTTCTATTGCTGACGATACCAATTAGTTTCCTCCAGCTCTATGATCTTCTCGCTTCTGACCATGAAAACCATCACTACTAAGCTATTTTGGTTGATAGCTCTATTTGATTTTGGTGATTTTTTGTTGAAATCTCCCATGGCGATGTGCTGCCTCATTGCCACCTACAAATAACTTGCTCTAGATCATTCAGTTTAAATCGTTTCCGTGAATGGTAACAGGGCAATTTTAAGTTTTCACCTTGCAATTTTCACTTCATTTACCACTGCTTTCAACTTACTGTAGATATTGATGGATGGTGGTGGTGCATCTGACAAGCAGTGCAACTCCTTCTATGTCCTAGCAGGAATACGGGTAGGGCTATAATGCCATTTCTACACCTGAAACATTGAAATTAGCGATTTACGTACCCTTTGCTGTAATGAAGCTTGCTGACTGGTTTGTGACTGCGGTCTGGGGTTTGTGCCAGATTATTGACATTTTGAAATGATGGCTGTGACAAAGAACTTTATCAGTTTCTTCAACAACTCACATTTGTCTACACCTTGCGGTATTTAGAATTTTTACCATACTCGTTTGATTAAATTAACAGAATGCCAAATGCAAAACTTGTCACTACAGTTTGAACACTTGACATCTGCTTACAAGTGGTTTTTATAATTTGCCAGTTTTACTACAGTTCTGTCACCGATACGAGCTGTAGTAGTTTTTAGAAAAATATTTTATTTTGAAGTACCGATTGAAAGTTTCAGAAGGATTTTCATCGTCAAGGAATTTTAAAATATGTCAGTTTTCAGAGACTTAATTGCAACAAAGATATATTCATGTCCATTTTCTTATTTTTCACAATGACGTTTACTAGTTTGGTATAAAAATGGTGTTTGCATTTTTAGCCCCAGTAGGCAGTGTTTTTTGTTCTGAATAAATTGGGCCAATATATAAACCTGTGGTAACTCGGGAGTCCGACAGTTCAAAACATATAATTGACAAGATATGAGACAACACATGTTATTCACGTCTGGTTGCAAGTTAGCAAAAATTTGCTTAAAATAAAAACGCAGATTGTACTTTTACTACGCTCTACATTTTTTAGCTCAAAAGAACTAATAGAAAATCAGCTATTTTGCTTTTTAATAAAAGTTTTCATTCTTGGCAATAATAAATTATTACGTTTTACAAGAGAAACTAAAGTATTTAGAAACTCTCTTACTAGGGCTTTGTTTGAGAGTCATTTGACAATATTATTTATTTAGGAGTAGATGGTCACCAATTCGTCGATCAACCTACCTGTATACTAGTTTCGGGGACAAAATGGAGACCGTGAGTTCGCGGCTTAAAGCCAAAAATCTACGAAAGAGCAGTGAGATGTTGTAGAGAGCAGGAGTAGGCGACATCCACCAGCATATTAGATCTAATACAACATGGCAGATGGCTCTCAGTTCGAGAAACAGCCCATATTGCTCTGTACCTCGCAGGTTATCGGAACCACAACGAAGTGTAAATAATAGGTGGTCACCAATTCCTCGACCAACCCATCTGCATACTATTTTCGGGGTCTAACCCTCTAACCCTCATCAGTAGTAGTTTTGATTGGAACGCAGTCACGGGAACAGCAGTGAGATGTTGTAAAGAGCAGGAGCAGGAGCCATCCAGCAGCTTATTATACCTAATACTGCATGGCAGATGGCTCTCAGTTCGAGAACCAGCCCATATTGCTGTGTACCTCCTAGGTTATCGGAACCAGAACGAAGTGTAAGAGTTGGTGGTCACCAATTTGTGGATCGAGCCATCTGCATACTAGTTTCAGGGTCTACCCCTCATCCGTACAGCTTTGGCTGGTCGACAAATTGGAGACCGTGAGTTCGCGGCTTAAAGCCAAAAATCTAGGGAAGAGCAGTAAGATGTACAGAGCAGGAGCAGGCGACATCCACCAGCATTAGATCTAATACAGCATGGCAGATGGCTCTCAGTTCGAGAACCATCCCATATTGCTCTGTACTGCACAGGATGTCTGAACCAGAACGAAATGTAAAGAGTAGGTGCTCACAAATTTGTCGATCAACCCATCTGCATACTAGTTTCGGGGTACCCCTCATCAGTACAGCTTTGGCTGGTCGACAAATTGGAGATCGTGAGTTCGCGGCTTAAAGCCAAAAATCTAGGGAAGAGCAGTGAGATGTACAGAGCAGGAGCAGGCGACATCCACCAGCATTAGATCTAATAGTGCATGGCAGATGACTCTGAGTTTGAGAACCAGCACATATTGCTCTGTACCTCGCAGGTTTTCTGAACCAGAACGAAGTGTAAAGAGTAGGTGGTTACAAATTTGTCACTCAACCCATCTGCATACTAGTTTCAGGGTACCCCTCATCAGTACAGCTCACGGTCTCCAATTTGTCGACCAGTCGAGGCTGTACTGATGAGGGGTAGACCTCGAAACTAAATAGCATGCAGATGGGTTGGTCTGTGACAAATTAGTGACTACCTACTCTTTACAATTCGTTCTGGTTCTGATAACCTGCGAGATACAAAGCCATATGGACTGGTTTTCGAACTGAAAGCCATCTGTCATGCAGTATTTGATCTAATACGCTGGTTGATGTCGCCTGCTCCTGCTCTGTACAACATCTTATTATTTATTAATGCAGATCAATGACTGTCTTCATTATACTTTGCCGCATGAAATTAACCGCGCTTTTCCATTACGAAACTGTAATTTGCAGTTTTTTATGAGTAGGAATTTCATATAGGAATAGCAAAACTTTTTGCAGCTCCATGGATGCTTGTAGTCTTTTTAACAGTTATAAATTAAGGTTTTCAATTTTTGACTGCGGTTTGAAGTATCTTACTATTTAAACTGCGGATTTAAACGGTTAAGAAACCCAATTCCCAATTTTGCTGTTCTTTAATGTAATTAGGCTGACTAAAAGTTGGACAGCTTAATTAGAAACTCTATTTATTGTTACGTTTTTATTTTTCCCAAAGTATTAATTTTGTTTAGTCCGGCCCTGGCGAGGTTTCCGATGGCTAAGGTCGATAATTTTGATTATTGGAAGATCTCAACTTGATTGGCCCCTTCACCTTGATTGGCCCTAAAGGTTAACTAAAGGTCGTGACATCACCATTTGCCACCAATGGGAATTTTTGTAGAAATTGCATACCATTTTTGGTACTTTTGTACTTTTGTACGGCCCTAGTTTTTTTTGGGTTGAGGATTCTAGAAGACAATTTTATGATTCTTCTTTTTTTTTCTTCTGTGAGCTTCTTGGCTGGCTGCTGAACCACAGATTTCGCCTAGCGGATTTAAGAAACATATATCAGAACTACCCTCAATCTTGTCTTTGGCTTTAAAAGTGCTTTGCCTAGTCTAGTGACTGATTTGCAATTATTGAGTAGTTTAGTGAACTGATTAACTTAACCCAAAGACCAGACTTGATACCAGCACATGGTTTTCTCTTAAGGCCACCCGTCACCCTTTGGTATGTAAATTTCTATTACTTTTCTTTCTCCAAAATTATTCTGATTAGCTATACCATTGATGTTTTGTTACTTTGAGAATCTGTTCTTTAACACTCACCCACTTTCACTTTTTGCACATTCCATATTACGACCTAGACGAGTACCTTTGTTTCAGGCCTTCTTTTAAGAGTTTGGTTTTTCTTTCCTGACTCATTATTTTTTTTGATGCGTCCTTAATGCTCTAATCGACTTGGAAAAGTGGACCCCTTTTTCGAAACATCTTAGAACTGCAAATTCGTCAAGACAATTCCTGGACACTCTGGCCCTAGCTCTCTCTCGGGGTATCTGCCTGGCACAATTCAACTTAGGATACTGCTTTTGACTGGTAGGAGACCTGCAGAAGTCAGGTGGGTCCTTTCCATTTTTTTTTGTTTTAACCACCATCATAACCACATTTTGTAGACCGTGCCTACTGAAGCCAATTTACCAATTTTCTTTTTTTGAACATGAGAAGTAATACCTATAATTTAAACATAACCTGTTCCTGTTAGGTACACCTTATAACTGCTAATTGCATTCTTTTTACCCTAAGTCTTAAGTATATACAAAGCACCATAACACATATTAGCACTACAACACATTTAATCGTCTCACGGAAATGTAAACCAGACTTATACGTATATGGCCGGTATGGGTACTATTCCCTAAATGTTGTGTGATTTTTAATAATTTAAAACCTTCTATAAGGTTAGTTCAGGTACACAGCTCTTCGGACATAGATTATTTACTTTTATTAATATTATACTTATTACTTAACAATCCTCAATATAAATATCGAAACTCATAACCTAAACAAACCACAGTACAGCTGATTATTGATTTTTCACCTATTATCGTATTCGTTATCGTTATTCGTCATGTAGGGCTGTTGGTTTGGTGTCATCGAACAAATGTACAGTTGTTGTATTTATTACGTAAGTATATATATTATATTGTACTGAAGTATACAGGGGCGGTTCATTTAATTGAATTGATTTTTAATTACGTTGCGTTTCTTTCCATGGTATATCGTTCTTTCCCGCTTTGTTTGTACGGTATTAACAACTGATTTAAATAGAACTGAGTTTCTAAGGGGCCTTAAAAGTGGGTGGTGCCTTTGTTTCAGACTATCAAGCTATTTAGCACATCTATCCCACGACCACTCTCCGGCTCGAGGGTAGCTAGCTGTCGGGTTTTGCCCCACAACTCAGTTTGGACCAACGATTAACTTTTATTTAAGATCACCCACCTTTTGTGTTTGATAACTTCCTTTTCATTTTTAATAAAATAAACAAAAAAAAAGGGGTAACATTATATAGGTTTACCATTCTTTCCAGTTTAAAATATTGAAAATCTTGGCTTTGCAATACGAATTCTCAAATGCTGTTAGTTATATGAAGATTAGAAAAATACAGTTTTAATAGATTTTGTTAAAATTTAACATATAAAAACTGCAATGTGAATTTTTATTTCAGTTTTTTTGTTGAAATTGTATGGACCTTCTTCATCTAATAAAAGTTGTGGTACATTACAACAATTACATATTTTTATTGCAAATTTTCAACATTCATCTGCTTTTGCGCATTATGAGCGAATGAATTTCTTTATGCATAAATGTTAAATTTTACTTCTTTATAAGATCAAAGTAAGTTCTGCAGTGTGATTAAAGTTTTAATTTTTTCCTAATCTCTTTATAATTTTTACTATAGTTTGCCTAATAAAAGTTTGCCAATTTTGAAATTTAAAACCATAATTTATTTAATAATTGCATTTTGCGGTTTTAACAGTTTTTCAAAATTCCTACCAAAATCAAAAGTTTTGATACTCCTATAGCAGGTATAGTCATAGTGTGTTCTGACTGTGTCATGACCGTTTACTAGTCGCCTATGTTTTTTAGTATCATTATTTGCAATACTTTTGATGCCTTCTCTCCTATTCTTCCTGATTGCTTTTTGGCATTCTTTTTGTGCTCAGTCAGAAGAACGTATTCTACCTTGTTTAATTTTTCAAGCTGATCTTTTTGGCCTTCCTGAGTTTTTTTTTATGATTGGAAGTATTTTAAAGTCTAGAACTTGCTTTTTGTGTCGGTTATAAATCGCACATACTAGCTGGACAATACTAAAACTTGGATGGCGACACTATTTACACATCACTCTGGTCCAACACTGCTTGCACAAGAATGCAAGATCCTCTTCGTTGGAGACATATTAGGCATCTTCAGTAAACCGAGGGGGTATACTAAAGATGCACACACTGGCTGGATAACACTGAAATCCGAATGACGACACCATTCGCACACCGATGCTGCTTGCACTAAAATGTAAAGTTGTCTTTTGGAGGCAATCCAAACGGCTTCACTAAACTAAGGGGAGTATAATAAAGACGCCTGGCTAGACAACCCCTTATTCGCCGAACTAAGGTCGTTAAAAGCAGTGATATGAGAGGGTGCATGGATGGAAGGGTCAGACATTTATAACAACTTGTCACTTGAAAACGAGCATAAACAGCACTGTTTGAACTGTGCGACATGTAAAAAGTTAATAAAGGCAACGGCTCTAGCGGTATCTCTGTGTCTTCTTCTGGATAAAAGTCGTCCAACCAAAAGTTTTTAAAAAACAATTTTTTTTCAATATTCTTATTAACACAAGTACGCTAGCACAAATTGGTCCAAGGCACCGAATGCAGAACAGAGGTTAGCTAGTGGTTAACAAAAAATGCTACACAAAGAAGAAACCGGTAGAATGTTAATAACAAACCCACCATTCTACTCTTAATTTACGCTCTTTTTTTAGGTAACAATTGATTTAATACGCAATAGCAGATGATGTTTTACATTCGCCTCACAGAGAACCTCCGGAGGATTGATGTAATGGCCTTGTTTCTGTATGGCGAAATTTATTTCGAGGTAGTTTCAGTTTTATTTGTTTTTTATACCTCAAAATACCTGGCAGCCTCATCCCATATGCAGGCCGCTGGGAGATAAACTAATTCCGTCTAAGACATTTCGTTGAATACAAATTTATTGTTCAATTTTAAATGACCTTATTAGGTGTGGCCCTATTTTCCTTAGTAAAATAATTAAATAAATAATATTCGCTCACTAGAGAAAACAGTCAGAAATTCTAGGCGTGTTTTCCTTTAGCTGACCTTTTGCAATTGCAGGAGACCTCACATAAAATTGGTTTTCGTTCTCGAGAGGCCACATGCATGTCAGATAATCCGATAATAGCAAAACAATTGGTCTGTAAATAGATTCTTTGTTTTCGATGGATCTATTGGTATGCCCCATCACAAACCATTTACTTTAAAAATCCTTTGGAGTAAACATTTTTCTGATTTAATATATTCCATGCCACGATATGAATTATTCTATAAAAAATTTAACGGAAAACACAGGCGCTTTTAAAAGCTTTCAGCTCTCGATTCATAAATGAAAGATAACCTTTAATGGAATACTGCATTGAGGACCTATTATTTAGTGTTAATTAAAAATTGATAGTTTTTTGCTAGTTGTGGATCGGATTACTAACACATTGCCCTACCTGCACAGATAAAACGAGAATGGATGCCCCACCAAGATAAATCCTGACGTCCTAATACCTCCGTTATTCATGGTGAAATACACATATCCATGGCGAAATATCTCGCTGGAAACACGAATTCTTTCCCTAATATGAACATAAATTTAGTCTTGAGCTGTCTCCGGTGGTAAGTAAATATAGGATATTTTTTGCATGCTATGCACTCTGGGTCGTAGAATTTTCTGCTTCAATAAATCTGAAAAAAAAATGGATTAGCGTTTTTCGGTTTCATCAGACTCGGGCTTCAATTAACTAGTAATTTAAACCTGTTTAATTGCAAGAATAATTGAGCTGAATAATTAAGAATAATTCAGCTAACAATTACAATAACTTCTTTATTTCCTATCTCGAGTTCAAAAAAAAAAAAAACGGAAATTAAAGATTAGTGCCCTAATAAAGTGAGATGTGTTAGGTATAATTAGAGAGTATTTGGGAATTGTTAGCTGTGCCATAGGATAACACTAATTGACATTTACTTAACATTATTCCCAAGTTGTGGTATTTAATGTGTTTTTGCTTTTAGTCCGTACGGGCTTGCGGTTGTTGAAATTCAAATTACTGAAGGTCTGTGACCATTAATGGCTCACGTTGTGGCTAACGCATTTCGTTTAAATACTTTTTGAATAATCAATACTGAGTAAAAAGCTAAAAGTAAGGATTGAAAAAAATATTAAATTTAAAACAGTAAATTCTAAAAAATTAAGTGTTAGTGCATCTGAGGATTATGGCAAAACATAAAGGACATAAAATTGACAATGCTGGTGTGACAGTAAAAGTAAATATTTTATATTATAAGGTGTCAGATCAATCAAAAAGTGCTGCATTTTTTTTAAACATATATCATAAGATATCAAGAATATTCATGCGAAAAAGCCTGGTGAATCGGCCTTGATAGCTTTTCAAGTTTAGCCCAACATTGACCAAGTTATTTCAAACAAGAATTCTCAAATCTGCCAGAAGAAGCGGTGCTAAAGTTTGTCATTTTGAGATACGCCCACAGAAAGATGTAAGCGACTGTCTTTATATCTATGACTATGCATTCATTGTTTTATTACCTTTTTACTAATTATTTTAAAATTTAAATTTTGACACATTATTTTCATTCTTCAATTATCAGAAGAAAGAGCTTGGAATAAAAACATGCATTATGTTGCATTACATGTAAATTTTAGGTATTTTAATAAATCCGCTTTTTCCAATTCTTTCTGTAAATACACAAAAAAGTGTGATCCGTAATGATTTCGTACGCTACTGAAATATTTTCAAGTCGAGGAGAGACAGAACTGAGATATTTTTTTCACCCAACTTCATACTTTACCACTAATCCTCAATTAACAATAATCTGATTTTCTGGTTTTAACTGTAAAGACATATTAGCAAGCCTACAATTTATTGTTAGCCTTGCAGTTAAGTGTTAGCAGAAGTAAATTCCTACTGGTTACAGAAATGGTCTCCCTGATACCCGTGCTATCAAGCCGTGTCAAGTTTTATTAAACTGTTGTGCTTCGAGGCTTGTTTTTTCAAAATTAACAACCGAGCCTAATAGAGTAATCTTCTGGCAGCTTATCAAAGATAATTTTTATCAAAACTTTTACGTTTTCAACTTTTTCACCTTCGAATTTTTTTCCCAATTTTTGATCTGAATTTTCAAGGTCTTCAATTCTCAAATCTCAAAGTCAAAAGAAAATGACAAGTAGTTTAAACATGAATGCAGATCATTGGGCATTTTTTGCTTCCACGAAAATTATATTTCTAATGAAATTACCAGGACACTGACCCAGTGGGTCTAAGAAAAGGTTAAATAAATGTAAGTCTACACTCGGTAACCTTGGCAACCAAGCCTTCAAGCCCAGTCAAGGTTTACTAAACAGCCATGTTTGTGGGGTACTCCTATAGAACTATTTGGCCAACGAATAAAATCCATTACTATGCTTAAAATCTTGTTGAGAAAGTCCTTTTCGGTAACTGATAGAGGAAAGTTAGGAAGGTTATTTCACAACAGATAAATCGCCAGCTTTTCGACTGATATTTTGATTTTACTCAGGCCCAAAATAGTAAAAAGGCAAACACATATACAGAGTGTCTCAGATCAAAGCACAAATGTTGCAATTGTAGTTTCTACTAATGAAATTAAAAAGTATTTTTTCTTTTTGTTCAAAAGTCGTTTAGGTTTTTAGGCGCTTTGAATATACGGTTTTTACTTGGATACATTAATTAAATTTTAAAAAAACCCTTTAAAGAATTTATATGAATTATGGTGTACCGATATTTTTTAAAAATATCAAATCAAATATACAATCACAGCTATGTGTTTATCCTCTTACTCCTACATTTTATCCTTGCACTTGCTTCTTGGTGAACCGCTTCGCTATGTTTCTACGCTAAGATTCTCAAAGAAAAAATTAGAGAAAATAGGTATCTCCTTTGAACTCAGTAATAAGAGTAAGCGAATATCAAATCACGAGAACGATTATTAAAAGTACCGTGTAATAGGTCACATGGTTTCTATACAAAATTCGATTACTTAGAGATGCCGAATAAAGGAATTGATCAGTTACCAATATAACGATTGAGTCTAACATTAGATGGTATTCAATTTAACCATTTTCTTCAGTATTAGAAGCTACAGCTTAAATGAACACAACTCAACAGACTGGGAAGTGAGTGAACTTTAATTGTAAAGCAAATAATCTGCAATCGCAACCAAGTAATTTGTGGAAAAGTAGTAAAAAAAATAAATTGGTTTCAAATGTAAGTTGCAAATAGAATGTGTAAGGCCACTAAAATCAGTGCTTGGTGCAGTGACTAATTCTGTGCAATTAAGTAAAATATTTTATTTTCGACCACATTTGTAATGATGACATTACAGTCTTTTTAAAACCTTGGAAGTGGTACTTTACTGATCTAGGACGAGAAGTATTCTCATTACTGCTCTAGACCAGTAATGACAATCGTGGAGATTGTTGGTTTTACACTAAACCATAGCAACTATCAAAATTACGCATACTGAGTGAAGGTTTCAGTCAGAAGAAAATACGTTATATAAAAAATAATATTCAAGAACACTTAGAAGACTTAGTGGATCAAAATAAAATAGTGTACATATTCTCGATGGAAGTTTCATTCCTACGCAGTCTCGAGGTTTTATTTATCTCTGGATAGTAATGAAACATTTCCCATCTCGTGTTGTAATATACTATGAACTACCTACAGAGATGTAGGTAGTTCACAGTATTTTAGAAGATTTTTAGGCACAAAAAAAACACTAAACTACATATGGATAAAATTTCTTTAACTTTCATGCATAACTTTCACCGAATTTTTATAAGATATTTCAAGGAGAGTGACTCTGCTATACAGGGCTCGTATTGTATTTTCGTCTATGAAGCTTCCTTACTAATGCCATTAAATAAGTTATTAAATAATTTGTTTTCGTTTTCTTGCCTCTTAAAAAAGACGCAAACACGATATATGAGATCTTATAATTTACTCTTATCTGAAAGGCACAGCTACTTCCGTATAAAAGCTAAGACCTTTAATTGGTTATAATTGATACGCTGGTTTGGTAAAAGAAGTTTTATGAAACGAAAGGAAAGGCTTTTCAAACGAAATACAATAGAGTCCACTCGGATGCATTTGTTTCTCCTTTTGATATAGACTTGGCGTGTTCTAGCTGGCAAAGCTCAAATTGAGGTTAAATACTCAAAATAAATAACTGAGACCGCAAATAAGAAGTATCATTAAACTTAAGATATATAAGATGCTAAGAAATTGCCTGTCAAAATCAAAATATGATAATTTGCCTTTTGTCTTAAAATATGTTTCCGTGCACGACGGCTGCAAGGAAGCCGAACGTAGACATTTGA
Source organism: Taphrorychus bicolor (assembly GCA_951812265.1). Lineage (NCBI taxonomy): Eukaryota > Metazoa > Arthropoda > Insecta > Coleoptera > Curculionidae > Taphrorychus > Taphrorychus bicolor. The sequence continues at coordinate 47,390,635 of OX638297.1, read as the reverse complement.
AAGAGCGAATGCAAGCTGAATATTGATTCAAAAGAAAATTGTGCTGCATCGGAAAAAATTTATTTCTTTATAAATTTACGCGACAGAAATACGAATATGATAAACGATAATCACTCGAAGATGAGTTATATTCTTTTATATATAGAAAACGAGCACAGAAATTGGGAAACGTCCACTTTGGAAAGTTTGGACGTTAGGGACCCTGACTGCCAAAAATCAGGTTGGAGTTATTTCCCCTCCGCTGAAGATCAAACTAATAAACGTTAATTTACTTCTGGGAAGAAAACAAACACCAAGAGATTTAATGTTTCTTATCTAACTTTGCTTCAGCTAAATAATTTAATTTGGCTGGGAACGAGAAATTTATTTGTTTTAATTTGGAGCTCTTTTATAATTAAGCAACCTTGTTTATTGTTGTTTTAGCTAAAGTACCCGAAGTGGAGCAAATTGGAAAGTTAGTTTTATTAGGCCCTTTTCACATCGGGAAGATGTGTTATTAATGACCATAAAAACAATTTTATTATAGAAAAAAAATAGGTTATTTATTCTGGAATTTTTAATTTTCATAACATAGTTGCTTGATGTATCATAGGTATACATAGGTGGTTATCGAGATCAGGGCCAAAGAAATTTTTATAGATTTAGTAAAAATTGCGGAGGTTTTGAAGTCTTTCTCAATTCTATTTCACGACTAATCAGGAAATTCTATTAAAAGACTTGTAATCAAAAGCCATCAACACAAGCGTGAGGAAACGACTACATGAATCATAGAAAAAAAGCATAATCCTTAATTTGTGAAAATTTCATTGTTCCTGTTCCCCATAACCAATTGAGTAATTTTATTACAAAAACATGTTTTCCATTATATGCGCAATATCTTTATTACATAAATCTTCAATTCATGGTCCACCGAAATAAAATTTACATTTATATTAGACTAAAGGTAATGATCCAGTTTTATTGATATGGATTTCTGGGCTTGAATGTTATATCCTTGCAAACCCGCAAATCCTCGGAAAAGTGTTACAAGCATTCCAAGTGTCACGTAAGCTGAAACCAGTAAATGCTCGTTTTACGTTCCTGTAAATGAGAAAAATTTAATTTCTGATAAAAAAGTATCGATATGGGTTGGTCTACTAGATGCAATCGCATGAGCAAATAATGAGCGTTAGTCACATAAAGCAACTAATAGTAGTGAAATCGTGCAAAATTGAAAATAATTTTATAGCTTTAACTAAAACTTATTGAGTCCATGCGTAAATAAATTTTTAAGGAAAATTTGAAATGGTATTTGAGCTTAACGATAGTTGCCTAAAAATATTTTCCATTGTAAACACGTTTCAGCAGTTACTTACTTTTAGAGTTGTTTCTGAGTTTGGTTACCTTTATTTTTTGATTAAGAAAAAACCAAGAAAGCAGAGTTTCTTTTTAAAAATTCTGAGAAATGTACGAATCAATAATAGCGAATTTTAACTATAGTAATATGTCAAAGATTCAACCTTTTAGAAGTTACGTGGAAATCTATTTTTAAATAAAAATTGTGGTTTTTAAACGAATTTAGACTTTATTTATTAATGAAGCAATAACTTCACAAACTGAAAATTTTCTTTTCACTGGATATTTTCTTTATAAATACATATCTGAGTTAAGTAAACCGTAGAGAACACATTATTTATACTTTTTAAAAAGCAAATGCATGAACAATTTTTAACTATAATTGTGTTAGAAGGTCCCAGAAAACCTAAACATCCCACAAGTTACATTCTGAGCTCCCTGTCCCTAACCTCAACCTTACAAAAGTAACTTTTTGAGTTTTCTGTGTGCCTAATAAAACGTGCAGATTTTACTATAAATTTGACTTTAATTTACTAATGACAAAAAAACTTGAAAAGAGCTCAAACTGTAACTCTCTTCTTTTGAAAGCACTCACCAGCAGTCATTTTCAGAGTAAAACAAAAATTAGAAAACGCTATTTTTTTATTTTCTGTTTAGTTGAAAACGAAGCAATATTAATAAATTAAAAAAAAAACTATCTACAAAATCCCAAAAGTTCTCAACCTTTCTGAAGTTACTTTCTGAGTTTCTTCATTGTCTATTAAACATAAATTCTAGTTTCTACTACTAATGTAGGTTTGAGGTACTAATGACCAAATAACTAATAAACTAAACTGAACATCTTTCTTTTTCTACGCACTCTTTACAAAGTACCACCACAGATTTTTTCTGAGTATAAATACATTTATTTGTGAGTAGAAAAAATACCTTGGGATACATTTAGTTATATGTTTTTTAGAGAAAAACGAACTTATGTGAATAAATCTTGTGTGTGAATAGTTGCCATTCAGAATCTTCAAAAACCTCGAGTTTCAGAAGTTAATTATTTGTCTATTTTAAAAATAATTTTCTTATCATATTTAATATCCCTCAGGATCTGTAGAATCGGAATTCTCAATTACTTATTCTCTCTTTTGTATGTCTATTCGGGTTTAGTAGGGTCAGGCTTGAGAGTTCCTGAACTTTCTGATTCCTTTTACTCAGAGAAACTCTCTCAGATACACGTTGTCAGCATTACTATCAACCACTTTTGGCTAAAGCGTTTAACTCTTTAGGTTTCGAAGATCAGAAATTAGATGATCCTGGAGATCTTTACTCTGGGATAATACCCGAAAAGTTCAGCGAAAATTTGATATGCTTTATGAACACTATTACCACAGGTTGCAAAATTATTATGTCTGATATTTTCGAAGATCAGAGACATTTTACAGGCACTAATTGTGCTGAAGGACATTTCAAATGTTTTACAATGTGCTTTAATATGAAAGATTTGTACTTAAAATCAAATGTACGTTTTAAACAAAAAATTGTAGACTAAGCGTTTATACAACAGACCTTAAAATTTATAAAAAAAAACCGTGAGTCATTTTCAACCACTTTGCAATGCGATTAAAAATAAATAATAAATAGTGTCCAGATTTGATAAAAATTGTATTAAAATAAATGCTTCTTTTACAAATTAATCCATGAAGGATACAATTCTAACGCCATGATAATGTCGTACTTTTGCGGAATAATATTATAGAATTCCTATCTCAAATCGATTTGAAATTCAAAATTATGTAAGTTACTGTATCGATGATATTTTCATTTGATTTTTTGCCGTTTTTGTAGAACATGGAACATACTTATTTTATTAACCATCAATTTAAATTATTGATATTAAAATCAATGAACTTTTAGAGTTAATTTATTTTTTTTGCATGGGAGTCTTTCCCTCCCTCCTCTATCTTATTAAAATCGGCAGCGGCGTTACACAGTAACTCACAACAAAGTACAAATTTTTTGAAAAATCCCGGTAACTTTTTTGTGGACTAAAAAGCTGAAAACCGCCGAACATGTCTGGAGATATCAATGAAAGACATTAAATATCTGAAGAATAAATATTCTTAAATTACCATAACTACCAAACGCCATGTTTTTCTCTGTAATCTTTATAAAATAATTCTTATTTAAAGTCAAGCTTCTACCCTGATTCTAGAAGAAGCAACCTTTCTTATGTTTAAGTATTTTTGAGACACAGACCCTCAAAAATTTTGCTGCATCGATTTCGTCCCTTAGTAGTTTATTTTCCTTTTCTATAGATTTCTAGTATAACCGAACTCTCTTATCTTGCTTCGCCACTGACATGGATATAATTGTGAATCTTTGTTGTGAAGTTTTAATTTAACTTTGCCAAAGATGTAACCGCAAAGTTCCTTATTGGTGGGGAGTTTTTACTTGCTGTGAACTGATCCAGATTAATTAAATTAACTTGTCAAATTAGAGCCAAATTAATTCAAAGACGCCCCAGAGCTGTCGCGTCGCAAAGTTTTCTTATTCGGAAAAAAGAAAATTGTAAGGAAAATGTTTTTCCTTTCGAAGCAAAAATTGTTGAAGCCTAAATTCTGTGAAATGCAAAACCAAACGAAGAGTTGCTTTACGCCGGCTTTCGTTGTAATTTCGGCTTCGCATTTACAGTTTCGTTTACGGACGCTGATAAATTTAATATTTTCTTAATTTCGACTTTCGAGAAAAATAAATCATTAACTTTGAAGTTGTTAAATGGAAAATTACCGGCCAAGCAGAAAATAAAATTTTGTTCAGGTCGTAAATCACCGCTGGCGACTGAGCCAAGAAAAATTTCTGCTCGAGGCTCCCAATTAAAAATAAATAATAAATAATATCCAGATTTGATAAAAATTGTATTAAGATAAATGTTCCCTTTACAAATTAAACCTAGGAGGTTAACACTCTAATGCCATGAGACTGTCGTTCTTTCTAGGAGTATTATTAGATAGTTCTTATCCCTAATCGATTTGCAATTGAAAATTATGTAAATTACTTCCACGTCCTTTGATTGATTCTAATTAATTCCGTTGCAAAAATGAACAAATATTCTTCACGAAACCACAAAATGTATTGTTAAAGAAAATGAAAAATAGACTTTTAAAATTGTCAAATATTAGACAATATATGAGGCACTTTGTTGGAGGTTTGCATATATAGCTTCCTCGTAGTTTGTATGAGAAAAGGAAATTTTTAGAGGTGAAAAATTATTTTATATCGCCAAAAATAATTGTTGCAAAATGTATATAAAATAATATTTTGTTTTACAACACGAACCTCCACTTGCAATTTTTAGAAATCCGCAAAAATTCATCCAGCACCATCGGCTAAAAAGCTATTCATTATATAACGAAACTGCAATTTCGCAGCAAGATAAAATTTATAGCACAAAATGAGTACTTAAAATGCTAGAGATTCTCAGAATGGTCGATGCAGTAGAAAAAAAGCAGAATTAATGACGCAGAAAATAATTTCCTTCCTTCATCGCGGAACCACTGTAAATCCAGTTTAAAATTTTATTTTAAAAACGCTGCAGAGCCCCATCCTGCTCCTGCAATTATTTATAAAAAGAAAATTAAGCTTGCCTTGCACGTGTTTCTTTGTAGAATGAGATGGGAGGCGCTTTAGTTTCGATGCAATATGCACGAGTTTCTGCATTTCATTTTGCAATAAAGGAAAATATTAGCCAGCAGGAAAGAAGGTACTTCTGAAAATGAATTTGAAAAGGTTAATTACTGTTTAGAGTAATATGGTGCAACTTCAAAATAATATTGTTAAAAGTTGGTTGGCCCTTTTTTTAAATCATTTTAGGTTTCCCAAGTAATAGCAAAGTTTGCACCATTAGCGCGAGAATTAATTGGTTTACTAGATTATGTAATTTTTAATGCCAGCCGTCTGGGAATGTTTGCCCTGAATTTCAAAAATGCCAGTAACTTCTAAAGTTAATTAAAGTTTCCCTCTGAATCTTTGTTTATGGTAGAAATTTAAGGCTGGAGTTCTATAATGGCTTTAGGGTTGCTGCATGGTTTTTGTCATTATTACCTTCATGAATTTCTAATAGTATATTATTAATCGAGCTTTTTATGAAAGCCATTATTGCCTTGGGGGACGTGTGCGTCACGAGCCGCAGGCGAGGAGCGCAAGTCTCCCGTGGGAATAATGGCCATAAAAAGCGAGTATAATACTATACTTTGTCCACGGCCATTGCATAAAGCTTTATTCACAACCTGAAAATTAGCAGCCAAATTAGTCAGTTTAATTACACTTCTTACACAATTCCGGAAATTATAAAGTTGTAAATTTTGTTCATTCGCAATATCCTAATTTTCCATCTAAGTTTAATTTGCTGCCACCTCGGAAAAAACCTTCGAAAGCTACCGAAATCGATAATGCAGGTATCTGAACTTGGACATGCCCCCCAGTACATGATATTTTACGTCAATTCTATGTCATACGTTAAGTAATTTATTACAGTGTCTTGAATTGGTACGTAAATTAATGCGAAACCTTGGCCCTTGCAAACTTCTACGTTAAGTACTAATTCAAGTGTACGTTTAATTTCTAATTTTAGAGTTTGTGAGTAAGCTACAGTGCAAGCCTTTGCCAATCTCTCGCGGTTAAGTTGCATTACTAATTTTAAAGCTAATTATGAGGTTGTGAATGATGCTTAATAATTACAAATTATAAAATCTATAGCTAGTGTAAATAAAATATTGAAATGTCAAAGTGACACTCGCGTCTGACGGCAAAACCGGTGCCACCAGTGCATTTTTTACGCTGCGGCATTTGATATTGCGTTGTTGCCTACTCCTACTGGTTGCCAAGGCAACATATATAACTTAAATGGCGAGCGGGAATAATGATATTATTTCCGCTGTTTCAACTCATATATCCCTCTGACGCTATATGAGCTCTATTTAACTTTTGTCAACAAGTTGAATATCAGTACATTATTTTGTGGTGGTGGACAAACTAATATTACAAGCCAGTTCAGTTCATAGTGTTTTATAATAGTAATCCATAACTACACCAAAAACACTAGCTCTTTAGAAAACAATAACTTGAGTTTGTTTTATTTACGGCAAAACGTGTTTCGTACAACAAACATGAGATAAGGATAATCGATTTCCAACATTCTTATAGATCCTCCAGTCGAGAAGTTTCACGGAGCAAATTCCCCGTTAGACTGCCAAGCTTACCTTGCTTTCTATACATTATGCAAGAGCAATTTGACCCACATCCAGAGTGAAATACGGTCTTAAGGTCAAGCCAAAATGACAAGACCAATCTTTCCTTTTACAATATTTTTTGTGCATGTCAGACGTGGTCTTCTTCTATTTTAGTCTTGTTTTAAGGAGGAAAATTGGTTTGGGTAGTTTGCATATCTGAGATGACGTATAGGAAATATTTTAGTAGTTTGGCCTATATTTAGTTTTCTGCCATTTTGAAAATATTTTAGGTCATTTGCCGCATTGACTTTAATACAATATTGAATTTCAGATTTTTAGTACTAGTAGTTTTCCCTAATCGATCGTTGCATTTTCCTGCGGACCACCCTTGTCGCTTCTTGCCACGTATTTGGGATCTAGAGTGATACAGGTTGGAAGTTTCCTAATAAACTATCCCAGTTGTCTTCTACACAATTTAAGTTGTGAATATTAAGTATATTTGTGTAGATTTCTTTCAGTTTTTTTTTAAATATAGAGCGATGGATGCTAGGAGCGTTCTAATAATTTTTACACGTTGAGCAACAAATTAGATTGGGTATATGATATGATGTGGATCTTATTAATGAAATCTCGAGGTTCACTTGAGAATGTCAACAGAAGTAAATTTACTTTGAGTACGTCATGGTTTTGTATCAAAAATATAGTCTTTTAGATGACGTTTTCTAATGATCACCCCATCCATGCTCTGTTAAAAGTCCTCTTACCTGTACTCTTACTATCTCTGCTAAAAGTTCAGTTATTGGCAAAATTTTTGTTTTTTTTTTAATACAGATATCTTCAATATTGTTTTAAATTTTAAAGCGATTTAGGGAGGAGTTTTCGAATAATATTTTCCACGACCACTACAAAACGAAAATAACAATTGGAGAGATGGCCCAAGAAACTAATGTTAACACACAACCACGTAATATATTTTTGATTTGTATTCTCAGCAAAACAAAATAAACTGCAAAAATCTCAATTGGACATTTTATCGATGTAACGAGTGTTGAATATTTCCTACATGTAGTACAAAATTCGCAAGAATATTTTTTAACACACTCGCCTAATTAGCACCCTCGCCTGCGACTCCCGTACAACATTTCACTTGTTTGTGGTAAGAGTTTCTTTTTTAGGATGGTACGTTCAGCATGTACTACAGGATATCCCGAAATTAAGGCAACACACTTTAACATGTTTAAAACTATTGGGAAAGTTCATATGAAAACCTGCCCGAAAAGGCCCCGTTACTAACATAAAAAAAAGGTGTTAAATTATTAAAATCGGTTATTTTGTTTAAATTTGGCTTAGATGAAACACGTTGTGATCTACCTAGGTAAAATTATCAGAGTTGTTATAACGCAGCGTTTTGAAACCTTTGACAGGTTACCCCATAAGCTCTTTAAAAAATATTTTGAAATGTGATAAGCTGAACGTTACTGAAATGGTTGCAGAAAGAGAAAATACTAAAAAAAAAGGTTTTGTCAACCAGGGATTAGTAATTATTGGAAAAAAATCCTTTCTAACCCACATCGTCTTTATTTGCACCAGAATATAAGTCAGTGATCAAAATTACGAAATTTCGAACGCAGCGCTTTGAAACAGTTGACAGTTGCCCCTGGTTACCCTGTAAGTACTATAAAAAATATTTTCATGGCTGCGTTCCAGACTCTCAGTGATTGTATATGAAGTTATTTAATGCTTCCAGATGCATTTTAGGGCCGTAAGGTGAAATGTGATAAGCTGAACGTGACTGAAATGGTTGCAGATAGAGAAAATACTAAAAAGAAAAAGCTTTTGTCAACCAGCGATTATTAATTATTGGAAACAATCCTTTCCAACCTGCATCGTCTTTACTTGCTCCAGAATATAAGTCAATGGCCAAAATTACGAAATTTCGAACGCAGCGCTTTGAAACAGTTGACAGTTGCCCCTGGTTACACCATAAGCTTCATAAAGAATATTTTCATAGCTGCGTTCCACACATTCAGTGATTGTACGTGGAGTTATTTAATCCTTTTAGATGCATTTTAGGGCAGTGATGTGAAATTTGATAAGCTGAAAGTGACTGAAATGGTTGCAGATAGAGAAAATAGTAAAAAGAAAACGCTTTTGTCAACTAGCGATTAGAAATTATTAGAAAAAATCCTTTCTAACCTCCATCGTCTTTATTTTGTGATCAAAATTACGAAATTTCGAACGCATTGCTTTGAAACGTTTGACAGTTGCCCCTGGTTATCCGGTAAGCTCTATAAAAATATTTTCATAGCTGCGTTCCAGACTCTCAGTGATTTTATGCGAAGTTATTTAATGCTTCTAGATGCATCTTAGGGCCATAAGGTGAAATGTGATAAGCTGAATGTGACTGAAATGGTTGCAGATAGAGAAACTAGTAAAAAAAACGCTTTTGTTAACCAGCGATTAGTAATTATTTGAAAAACATCTTTTCTAAGCTACATCGTGTTTATTTGATGCAGAATATAAGTTAGTGACCAAAATTACAATATTTTGAATGCAGCGCCTTGAAACATTTGACCAGTTTCCGCTAGTTATCCCATAAGCTCTATAAAAAATATTTTCGTAGCTTCGTTCCAGACTCTCAGTGATTGTATGTGAAGTTATTTAATTCTTCTAGATGCATTTTAGTACCGTGATGTAAAATGTAATAAGCTGAAAGTGAATGAAATGGTTGCAGATAGAGAAAATACTAAAAAAATGCTTTTATCAACCAGCCATTAGTAATTATTGGAAAAAACCGTTCTAACCTCCATCGTATTTATTTTGTGACCAAAATTACGAAATTTCGAACACAGCGCTTTGAAACATTTGACATTTGCCCCTGGTTACCCCATAAACGCTATAAAAATTATTTTCACAGCTGCGTTCCAGACACTGAGTGATTTTATGTGAAGCTATTTAATGTTTCTAAATGCATTTTTGGGCCGTAAGGTGAAATGTGATAAGCTGAACGTGACCAAAATGGTTGCAGACAGAGGAAATACTTAAAAAAAAGCTTTTGGCAACCAACGATTAGTAATTATTGGAAAAAATCCTTTCTAACCTCCCTCGTCTTTATTTTGTGACCAAAATTACGAAATTTCGAACGCAGCGCTTTGAAACATTTTACAGTTGCCCCTGGTTACCCCATAAACTCCATAAAAATTATTTTCACAGCTGCGTTCCAGAGACTGAGTGATTGTATGTGAAGTTATATAATGCTTCTAGATGCATTTTAGAGCCGTAAGGTGAAACGTAATAAGCCGAAAGTGACTGAAATGGTCGTAGATAGAGAAAATACTAAAAAAAAACTCTTTTGTCAACTAGCGATTAGTAATTATTGGAAAAATTCTTTTCTAACCTCCCTCGTCTTTATTTTGTGACCAAAATTACGAAATTTCGAACACAGCGCTTTGAAACATTTGACATTTGCCCCTGGTTACCCCATAAACTCTATAAAAATTATTTTCACAGCTGCGTTCCAGAGACTGAGTGATTGTATGTGAAGTTATTTAATGCTTCTAGATGCATTTTAGAGCCGTAAGGTGAAACGTAATAAGCCGAAAGTGACTGAAATGGTCGTAGATAGAGAAAATACTAAAAAAAAAACTCTTTTGTCAACTAGCGATTAGTAATTATTGGAAAAAATCCTTTCTAACCTCCCTCGTCTTTATTTTGTGACCAAAATTACGAAATTTCGAACGCAGCGCTTTGAAACATTTTACAGTTGCCCCTGGTTACCCCATAAACTCCATAAAAATTATTTTCACAACTGCGTTCCAGAGACTGAGTGATTGTATGTGAAGTTATATAATGCTTCTAGATGCATTTTAGAGCCGTAAGGTGAAACGTAATAAGCCGAAAGTGACTGAAATGGTCGTAGATAGAGAAAATACTAAAAAAAAAACTCTTTTGTCAACTAGCGATTAGTAATTATTGGAAAAATTCTTTTCTAACCTCCCTCGTCTTTATTTTGTGACCAAAATTACGAAATTTCGAACACAGCGCTTTGAAACATTTGACATTTGCCCCTGGTTACCCCATAAACTCTATAAAAATTATTTTCACAGCTGCGTTCCAGACACTGAGTGATTGTATGTGAAGTTATTTAATGCTTCTAGATGCATTTTAGAGCCGTAAGGTGAAACGTAATAAGCCGAAAGTGACTGAAATGGTCGTAGATAGAGAAAATATTAAAAAAAACTCTTTTGTCAACTAGCGATTAGTAATTATTGGAAAAAATCCTTTCTAACCTCCCTCGTCTTTATTTTGTGACCAAAATTACGAAATTTCGAACGCAGCGCTTTGAAACATTTTACAGTTGCCCCTGGTTACCCCATAAACTCCATAAAAATTATTTTCACAACTGCGTTCCAGAGACTGAGTGATTGTATGTGAAGTTATATAATGCTTCTAGATGCATTTTAGAGCCGTAAGGTGAAACGTAATAAGCCGAAAGTGACTGAAATGGTCGTAGATAGAGAAAATACTAAAAAAAAAACTCTTTTGTCAACTAGCGATTAGTAATTATTGGAAAAATTCTTTTCTAACCTCCCTCGTCTTTATTTTGTGACCAAAATTACGAAATTTCGAACACAGCGCTTTGAAACATTTGACATTTGCCCCTGGTTACCCCATAAACTCTATAAAAATTATTTTCACAGCTGCGTTCCAGACACTGAGTGATTGTATGTGAAGTTATTTAATGCTTCTAGATGCATTTTAGAGCCGTAAGGTGAAACGTAATAAGCCGAAAGTGACTGAAATGGTCGTAGATAGAGAAAATACTAAAAAAAAAACTCTTTTGTCAACTAGCGATTAGTAATTATTGGAAAAAATCCTTTCTAACCTCCCTCGTCTTTATTTTGTGACCAAAATTACGAAATTTCGAACGCAGCGCTTTGAAACATTTTACAGTTGCCCCTGGTTACCCCATAAACTCCATAAAAATTATTTTCACAACTGCGTTCCAGAGACTGAGTGATTGTATGTGAAGTTATATAATGCTTCTAGATGCATTTTAGAGCCGTAAGGTGAAACGTAATAAGCCGAAAGTGACTGAAATGGTCGTAGATAGAGAAAATACTAAAAAAAAAACTCTTTTGTCAACTAGCGATTAGTAATTATTGGAAAAATTCTTTTCTAACCTCCCTCGTCTTTATTTTGTGACCAAAATTACGAAATTTCGAACACAGCGCTTTGAAACATTTGACATTTGCCCCTGGTTACCCCATAAACTCTATAAAAATTATTTTCACAGCTGCGTTCCAGACACTGAGTGATTGTATGTGAAGTTATTTAATGCTTCTAGATGCATTTTAGAGCCGTAAGGTGAAACGTAATAAGCCGAAAGTGACTGAAATGGTCGTAGATAGAGAAAATACTAAAAAAAAAAACTCTTTTGTCAACTATCGATTAGTAATTATTGGACAAAATCCTTTCTAACCTCCCTCTTCTTTATTTTGTGACCAAAATTACGAACTTTCGGACGCAGCGCTTTGAAACATTTGACAGTTGCCCCTGGTTACCCCATAAACCCTATAAAAATTATCTTCACAGCTGCGTTCCAGACATGATTGTATGTGAAGTTATTTAATGCTTCTAGATGCATTTTAGAGCCGTAAGGTGAAATGTGATACGCTGAAAGTGACCGAAATGGTTGCAGATAGAGAAAATACTAAAGAAAAAGACCTTTGTCAACCAGCGATTAGTAATTATTGGAAAAAATCCTTTCTAACCTACATCGTCTTTATTTGCACCAGAATATAGGTTAGTGATCAAAATTACGAAACTTCGAACGCAATTTATTTAATTCTAGATGCGTTCCAGACTCTTAGTTTTTTTTTAAGTCAAAAAACAGAATTGTCCCCGAAACTGTTAAACCGATGGGACTGTAGCTAATGCGAGGAAGAGGGGAAATTAAGAACAATAAAAAACCGTTGGATTCACTCCAAGTAGGAATACAGTGTGAGTTTCTAAGTGGAACAAATTCCGTGAATTAAAAACCGTTTATTTTTTGGAAAAAACGTTCGGAGCTATTATACAGGTTGCTTCAAATTCGAGATATGAGTCATCGCTTGTTTTTTTTTTTTAAATGACAATTGCATTTTTTTTTCGAGATTTTAAATTTTCGTAAACTGCCAGTCGAAAGATAATTAACAAAATTTATTTTATTTCAAACATCATTTCATATTAATAAATATTCTGCAATAAATGCTCAAAATGACGTCCCTTCACTAGTTGGCAATACCCTAAACGTAGTCGTTTTGTAAACTTTTCCTTTTAAGCAACCCCACAAAGAAAATCCAATTGAGTTATGCCTGGTGACGCGGGTGGCCAATTTAACGGGGCCCCTATCCAAAATAGGTTAGAAAATTAACCAACCCATCGGTCCGGAGATGTTTCATCCAGATATTGGCGAGCCGGTCTGGCAAAATGGGGAGGAACACCAAATTGTTCAAACCAGATCTTTCTGTTGAGGACATCTTCTTCTATTCTTCTTCTCAAGAAAATAGAGTAGCCAAATTCGGAATTAGTTCCTCTTCCAATGATTCTAAATATCTCGCTCTGTAGAGATTTTCTTCAAAAAAGTTGGTCCTATAACACGATTATCGACAATTCTTGCCTAAACATTGACTTTTCTGGGAATTGACCTTCGTTCATCCGTTCGTCGGTTTATCTCACCATATGTTATTTGTGTTCACAACTTTTCTGTTCAGAAGATCCATCATTTGTTCGCAAAACTGGTCTTCTATCAGGGTCATCTTCGGTCAATTTATAGAAATTTTTTTGTTGGTTAGTATGCAACTTTTGGGCTTTAAGAATTTGTATTGCTCCGGTTGGGCTAATTTCCTGTTCATTAGCTACCTGTCTGGTGGAAATATTAGGGTTTTGTTGAACAGATAGTAGTACATTAACTTTGACTTCTTCTCTGGGTGCACCCTGTAGATGAATTAATGTTTTGCTTGCATGTCCATTTTCCCGAAACCGTTTTCCTATCTTACTTATAGTACTTTGAGGTAATAGTGGCAAATCACGATGCTTGTCTCTGAATAATTAAAATACTTAATTTTGTGTTCGTGTTCTATCGTATCCGATCATCATTAAAATTTCAATATTGTGACTTTCAGTTAAGTAACATATTACGTTGAACGAATTATTTAGTTATTATTAACAAGTATTTAAGCAAATATGTTTAAAAAATGTAAAACGTTGTCAATTTTACATTTGATATTAACATTAATAAGTTTAACGTACTTAATGCTAGTGGAAATATCGTTACCAGTAAGCCTCTGTTTATTATTAATTACCGTTATCAGTAAAGGTAATCTATGAAGGTAAAGGTAATCTATGATCTTGGGTTGAATTCAGTAGGTAAACGATTAATATGAATTGATGTTTGAAATAAAATAAATTTTCTTATTATCTTGCAACTGGCAGTTTATAAAAATTTGTAGATTGGCTTGATGTAAGGTATGAAAATATCTGTCAAAAAAATGCAATTACGATTTAAAAAACAATCGATGACGTCATATCTCCAAATTGCAAACCTGTATAACAGATTATTTTACAAAAAAAAAGGTAATCTAAAATATAAATCGACGGGTCCGAGCGTTTCTCCAAAAACTAAACGGTTTTTTTACTGAATTTGTTGCATTTTAGAAACTCACACTGTATAAAATTTTCTGTATTGTATTTTGTTACGACTTTAGGTTCCTTAGGTTTTCCTAGTTGTTACTTTTGTAGTTTACAGTGTGTGTGTATGTGTTTTGCGTTCCGTCTTTGTCCGTTCCGTCTTTATAAGATTATTATTGGAAGCTTGTCAGCATTGTCAAAATAAATAAACGTAACTCGTAAACCAATTTGTGCCATTCGAATTTTCGTAGTGGTAGCTTGTTACTTCTTCTTTAAATATAGAACGACCTTGGATAGGAGTATGCTAATCACGTGAATTGTATTAAGCCTTGTATGTGTCACATCACGCAGGTAACACTTCAATGATATCAAAAAACCAAAAACTAGTTGATGTTTCTTTTCCTGATGATTCGCTCATTTCTGTAGTTTTGCAAACTAACTTGTTTCGAATAATAATCCTCGCTGAGGCTTAATTTAAATCAAAAACTACTTTCCGACATGCAGCCGAAAGATAAACTAAATCCTGCAAACTGTAAACACTTTAATCTTCTATGTGTTTCGCGCTTCTGCGACTTGGGTTTCGCACCCGGGCTTTGTTTCCAGTTTTCCGTAATTCGATGACGGGAAAATAGAGCAACCGAACTACCTATGGGGTTTTGGGATATATTATGGATTTCTCGTACCTTAAGTAGTGTTAAGAGGAGTCAACATAGTTTTCATATAAAACTTATTTGCTTGTAGAGGGCGAAGCAACAAACAACTTTCCCCCAAAAGAGTGAGGGCTGTCTTTGTTAGGAATTGATGAAAGCGGTATTTTGTACTTTCGTTTATTTACACACCCTGTATATTGAGTTCTGAGGGTTTAGAGAACTTTCCTTGAAAAGTCGTTTATTCTCCCTCGAAGCTCGTTCGTGAAATGCTGTTGTTTTCCTGTTCAATCTGTGCTAACAGCTTCAGTTTTCTGCAACAAGGCTAATTCACTCCCCGGGGAAACGCTTGTGTGCTCTTATAATTCGATGATGGAGGCAATAATCCGGATAATGTGAGTAACTTTATTCCTTTCTGGCGTTAAACCGAGGAGTTTTCTTATCTATATTGTTTTTATCGCTTCAAATGGCGAGTTTTATTTCACACCAGTTCTTATTAATTCTACTCTGACGATTCAATGTAAATCTATTGTTGATTATTTGAATACTGATCTGTTCTTCAGCGAAGGAAAAAACGCTTTTTCTGTACTATTATTGTCAATTTTTTAACTAGCAAAAGGCGAATACAGAAAGTATAAACTACTTGTACATAAAAAAGTACGAGTGGTTAAAGTAGCAAAAAATATCTGCTGTGAAGTGGATCTATTAGTTAAGTAAAACATCCTCTTTTTATTATGACAAATACATCTGTCCGACAACACTAGAGAGTGCGGAAAACACACAATGGTTAGCAAGATAAATTATACGTGCGCTACATATATATCTGGAATTACAAGTGAAAACCCCCCTGGAACAGAAATCCCAGGGCAAATCCATTAGCGTTATCCGAGACATCGCCTTGCGTTTATCGCCCGATTTTAATGAGGTTTTACGGCTGTGCTTTTTTTAGCAATAAAAAGTCCTCTGCTTTAACGCGAAAACCCAAATAAACTCGTACACCAAAACCGAAAACTCATTTAAGTTTAATGGGTTCTTCGAGCAATTACTTAGGGAAGATTAGATTTGGAACGGCCAAACATAAAAATAGCCGGTGTCGGATATCCAGATAGGAAGAACTGATAATAAAATCAAATAATGTGTATGGAGGGGTCCGTTACTTTTAATTAGGCAACGTAAACATCAAGGCCCACGTTTTATACCTCTTTCCAGGCGAAATTAACCTTAAAAGCGAAGAAAATAAACGTTAATATTATTCTCGTTTAATTACCACCTAGAGGTTTTAATTTAATGCTACATTTTAGCGTATAATTATTATTATGACAAAAGAGGCTCTACTAAATTCCTAATGAAAATGGCCCTATTGTAACTCCTGGAGTCATCTATAAATAGAACCTAGCGCTCTCCAGCAACAGCATCAAATTGCTGACCTATAGCAATGATTAAGGATATTGAGGAGGACAAAAAAATCAATACATGGTTGATGTTGCGCCCACCGCCATCTAGTCCGGTGGCAGAGAACTTAGGCACCGAAATCAATATTACAAAAGTTGGCACATTGGAGGGGCGTTGTGGCTTGCTAAAGTTCCAGGGATAGCTCATAGATGCCGATTCATAATACACAACACGATTTCTGCAATTTATTTTATTAGTTTGTTTATAGGAGGGTGCTTTAATCAATACGGGGTGTTCGGTAGAAAACGTCATCTAGAAGGCTTACTTCAAAAATGTGAATGTACTCTTGATCCTTCCTGCTTTTTCTTGGACATTTCACAGCCAACTAGATGGCATTTTTAATTATTTAACAAATATATTACATACTCTGTATGGAAAGGAAGGTATGGAAATGTTGTTAAGTAATTTGCCACTTAACGAATTGTCGTACCCTTCTCTGAATGAGAAAAAAAGCTTTCCCAAGGATCGTAACTTTTACTTAGAAGCTTTGAAAAGTTCAAAAGTCATATAATACTTACCCTAAAAAAAAGGTTTATTCTAAAAGATGATGTGGGTGAAGAGCACATACTTGCCTTAACGATATTCTTGATAACAGCATCTTCTACTACTCTTCAAATAGCGTTCAAGGAACTCGGAAACAACAACCCGGGAGGAATTTTATGCTAACAGCTTCAAAGCTTTCACGGGCTAAAGGCCTTTTAATATGCGTAGGTTGTGAATTTAGGCAGTTATTTCGTAAATATTTGTCTTAGACTCACTCCGGTGTGAGTACACTAAAATATGTAAAAAATTTAATTTAATGAATAAATTAACTCTCGATCTTATTAATAAATATTTTTGTTGTACGTTGATCTGTGGGTAAATATTTGCAGAAATAGAGATGAAATCTGTTCCAAAATTATAGAATAATTTTTTTTATACTTTATTATCAAATATTTCTAAATATTAGTAGATAATCTTTTTTTTGCGGCTAATAAGATCATTTTGCTTAATAAAACAGACTATAAACATGACAAATAGAAGTGTTTAAAATTTTTTTAATCTATCTGTTGTAGTTATTGCATAGGCCCTTCATAGATTCTATGGTATCAATCCTATGTTATTATGCAAATAATGATCTTTCAATCCTAAAGAAAATAATATCCAATAACATCTTAAGGAAAATACGGGATATCGTGTTTGATATAGGTTTTTAAATATTCCATTTTGAAAAGCAGTGCATTAACACTCTGGGCTTAAACTCAGCATAAATGCCTATTAAATTTAATTTATAAACTTGTAAGATTACGTAAGTTGTTTCATAAAACCCCATTTCCACGAAACAGATTTCGTGTACCTTTACTAATTACAATCTACGGTATTACAACGTCATGCATTATCCGGGTCCGGTCTATAAAACAATAGGAAAACGGTATTCATATAAGTTTTTGTACCCAAGTTACCCCTTCTTAAAACTTGTCAGGTCTAGTTAGAGGATAGCAAAGGACAATGCTTGTCTGCCGAGACATAACATAGATTTAATATATATGAGCCTGGGTAAAATAATTTATTGTGCATGGGATTACGCATCCAAAGGACAATAGCTTTGTTGAACAGTATTATAAATGTATGCTCAAGGTATTAATGAATGTTTGTTTAAATATAGAGCAGCAACCAGAAGAAGTTTTTTCGACAACTTCTTCCGGTTGTTGAGGAAACATTGAAAAAATTTGTTTCCACAACCAAGAAAAAACCTTGTTTCAACAACTAGTTGAGACAAGGTTTCAACCACCAGTTGAAACAAGGTTTTTTGGGATTCCGTCCTCGCTGGATTAATTAAAAGCGATATTACTGGTGCAACATCGTTTTATATTCTATTAAAATTTTGTTTTTCGGACGTTTCGGCAGCAATACTTGAGAAACACGAAACGTTATAACTAAGAAATTGCCGTTGTTGTATGCAAATTGTTGTTTTAAAAACAAGGATTATAGGTTCCTATCCAAGCGAATCGTGGAAACTAATTGTTTGTGTTACTTACATTAGTTAATGTTGTTGGTTAAAATTCAAAGTACGTTTTTGGCATATTAGAATATATTGGGAAATAAATATATTCTTTAAACTAAACGGTCCCTTAATGCAAATTATAGATTTAATTAACTGAAACATGAATTAGTAAAGTTGTCTGTATTTTCTGCATAATTTTAAAATTTGGAATTCTTTCTTAATTTTCATTTTAGGCAACTTTTAATTTTTAACATATTTTTTAATACCTTTCTGTGGAATCTCTCATAGAAAGGAAACTCTACTGAAAAAGGGGTTTTTCTAATAATTTCCAAGGCCTCAGACGTTTCACCTATCTAGGGACACACTATAGAATCTTCTTCTGAGCGAAAATCTTAGGCTCCCATTAACGAGATACAGAATGGTAAAACTAAAGGATTTTTTTCCTTTAAATGTGGATTTCTATTCTTTTGTCACATTTTCGCCTCTCTTTAACACGTTGTGACTTCACAGAAATGGACAAATTTTGTTGTACAATCCCCCTCCTTTATTCTCAACAAGAAATCACTGACCCTATTTATTGTAAGTATAAGGTAAATTTAACACCCTCTTATTGTTATAAAATTTTGTGTAAAAGTTAACGCCGTTTTGCTGGATATATTCAAAAAGCAATTTTCCCCTCTAATACCACCGTTATTTGTTCTGCATTAAAAATGTTATAAATGTTTAGCCCGTGGGGCGGAGGTTTAATTACCGGCGTTAAGTTACCGAATATATCCGGTATTAAGGCTTTATTACGCCGCCGTAACTCCAGAAAGGCCATCATATCGTTATTTATGTCCCCTCAATATATTTTCCATTTTAATGGATACAAACCCATTAAAATTACGTCCTGGCAGGATTGGATAAAATGCCATTTCGCGATATATTTATAGCCGCGTTATGCCCTTATAATAAAGATTATGAGTGCGCCACATTATGGTTTTTATTCTCTTCCGAACATATTGTTTTACTTTAGGTGTTTGCTTTATACCACTTTCGGATAGCCATTTAACGGTTCAACGGTCATGAAATTAAATAACATTAGTGATTTTCACTGAACAAAAAAAAAAACTTGTCACAAAATTCGTCCTTTGCAAGGAAGAAAAAGAGTGGTACAGGTTCTTTTTGCAAATACATCCCTCTGTATCCTTACGTAAACCACAGGCAACCAGTTTAGCTAGGTCCACCGCATTTAATAAAACAAATGTCAACACATTTCTCGATAAATTGGAAGAACTACTGTTAAGGTAGCAATTTGGTCCTCATAGATTTGGACGAAACAGGACTCACCACAGTGCATTCTCCAATTTGTGTTATAGCAATCAAAGGAACAAAACAAGTCAGCAGTATCACATCTGCTGAAAGAGGTGCTAACGTAACTTTACGTTGTTGTATTAATGCTATCGGTAATTGTGTGCCTCCATTATTTGTGTTTCCGCGTGTCTTTTTCAAAGATCATGTCCTTAAGGGAGCCCCTGCAGGCAGTATTGTATATTTTTTGGAGTATCTAAAACATTTTATAAAACATACGCAGTCAAGTTCCGAGAATAAGTCCTTACTTCTAGTCGATAACCTCGAAAGCCACATTTAAATTGATGCTCTAAATTTGGCAAAACAATTCGGAGTTTGTATGCTTACCTTCCCACCCCACACCAGCCACAAATTACAACCTTTAGATAGATCCGTGTTTGGGCCTTTAAAAAAATATTATAACACAGCTTGCTCTGATTGGCTACTTGCAAACACCGGTAAGACTATGACGATATAATAATATGATTTGGCTGAGTGTGCAGGGAAAGCATATCCCCAGGCATTTACACAAAGAAATGTTCAGGCTGGTTTCTCTGTTTCTGGAATTTATCCAACCAATAAAAACGTTTTCGAGGAGCACGAATTTTTAAGTTTATATGTTTCTGACAGGCCACCAGTGGTTCAGGAAATAGCAAATGATCTGCCTTTATCCGACACTACTACTTCTATAGAGAATCCAGGACCGTCTTCTAGAGCATCTGGCACTAATGGAATTCAACATTCAACTCCCGAACAAATTCGCCCTTTTCCCAAGGCTGCTGCAAGGTGAGGCACGAACAAAGGAGGCAGAAAACCAGGCCGGTGCAGGATTGTAACAGACACTCCAGAAAAGAACGAAATAGAAATGATGCCGACGCTTAAAATTAAGAAGAGTTTCACAGTAAAAAGGCAAAAAGACAAGAGACAGATTTATGTCATCAGAAGAAATACCTTCTGATGACTCTTTGGAAGATGTGCAATTTGCAAATGACGAAGAAGATAAAGGTTTTCCTGAGTCACTCCCTAAGCCTTGTGTTGGAGATTTCATCTTAGCTCAAATATCAACAAAAAAAGTATAAAGTGTTACTTCGATCAAATAGTGGAAGTGATCGATGATGTTTTCAATGTTAAATATCTAAAAAAAAAGTAAGTTTAATGACAAGTTTTTTTTCGGAGATGACACTGTCTATGAACTACTCGCCGAAGATGTTGTAATGAAACTTGGGGTCCCTTCGGTTGTAGGAGGCACCGCTAGAAGCAACTCTGAAATGACATTTTCTGTTTACTTATCATCATTTAATGTCGAATAAATATCATTCCCCTGTACAAACACGAACGTTCCAAAGAACAAGCATTTACGTGTACTTTGAGAACATCATTTGTTTAATTATGAAAATGTATTTATTTTTCGTTTGTTAATTCTTAGAATTATTACTCGTTTTTATACAGTGTACCCTTTGATGTGACTGATTACAATAAATCGTTGAAATTTAAAAATAATTTTAGAAAGTAAATAAAATCGGTTTTCTTGGAAAACCGTTCCAAAGTACAAGGATCTCCCCTAGTTAATAGGAATGATGGTGTACCTAGACGGGAGTGTCAGCCAATCCTGGCAAGGCAGAGCTTGTGCTCTACACCAAAAGGAGGAAAACTACAGGATTCCGGTCACCCAGGCTGTACGCAGATCCTCTGCTGCTAAAACCTTAGGCTAAGAACCTGGAAAAGTCACGTAGAAAAGGCATGCAATAAGGCAACAACACTGGTATGGCAACCACTCAGGGCAGTTGGCAGGAGGTGAGGTCTAAAGCCACACCAAGTCCTGCACTTGCGCTACACTGCGGTAATCAGGCCAAGGATGTCCTATGGGTCTATGGTCTGGTGGCCAGCCGTGGACAGCCAGTACCTAGCCATAACGGGTGCATCCAGAACATCACCGGGAGCTGCTCTCAACGCCTTACTTGGTCTGCCTAAGCTTCCAATCTGGATGAAGAGGGAAGCTATGGCCTCCTGCAGGAGGATGAATTGCTGCGACCAGTAGAAGGAAACATTTATGCGAAGCGGTCACACGCAGATCCAGCCTCATCCAGGGGGACATCCCAATTGTCTTGTCACAGCAGGGGCGCCCTTGCAATCGACGGAGACTAAAACAGCAATTTGCGATAAACATCCCAACAAGAGAAGAATTCGAAGAACAGCTGCTTCAGCAACCTTCTGAGAATAATCAGGTATGGTATACAGACGCGTCAAGAATGGGTGATTTACAGTCGTCAAGAGCGGGAATATACAGGGTGAGTCAACGATTGCGCGGGATAAGTTTAATCCTTGAAGATAGAATTTATCGGCAATGAGCTTTTGTGTTGAGATATGATTAGATATTTTGCACATTTTTTAAATATTTTGGATTATATTGGGTGCTTCCCAAAAGTAGGGTCACACAATGTTCAATTTTTTCAAATAGGATACCCTGCATTTTACTGGATTTTTGGATTATACTTATAATTTCATAACTTTTTTACTATAAGCTTAGTATACTAAAAAGTTATAGTTGTCAAAATAATTCAACTTATAATGAAAATTTTGCATTTGCAAGTGCCGTGTTTTTTTATGAAACTTCTATTTAATTTTGTACTCAAGCAATTCATAACTTGTTTCCTCAGTAAGGAAAGTCAGGAAAAGGTGTTTACTATTGTAGCATTTGAAAATGTCTAGTGCAAATTTTGTGACATTTGAAAAAGTCTAGTGCAAATTTTGTTATCGTTGGTTAAGCCTTAATTTTACAACTTGGACCCTTCACCTTTTTTTTCTTGCTTTGTTTATCATATGTAAAATGGATGAATGGAAAAATAAAGTAATTAAAGGCAGGTCTTAAATAAATGTCTGTACCTTTTACCTGATCGATTATTGTCAAAAGATAGAATACGTCAAACATGTTTGTCAAAAGTTTTAACTCAAAAAAACTTTGAAACCCATACTATTATGGCTCCACAACATTACAATCAGCACGCACAGCTATTAATTCTAAAAAACGTTTTGGCTTTCTTGGAGATGGAGAAGGTTCAAGTAACAAATGGTGTTCCAATTGATTGTGGGAACGTGTTGCAAACAGCCCCAAATGCGTTGAAAAATAAGAAAACTACGTTGAAATGAATGAAAAAACGTGGTGTTCAGATGGACAAGGATTATTTGGCTAACAAGTCTATGAAGCAAAAAGTAAATAAAACCAAAATAACTGATTTTATGAAGAAAAAAATTGGAGACATTTTTTACCGTATGTTAGCATGAAATGAATATGTAACTATTGCAAAGCTTCGAAGACAACGCCTTGAAGAACTAAGTGGATTCTTCACTTGTTCTATTTCGGCCCTTACTCAGTGGTGACATAGTGTATAGAGGGTTTAAATGGAAAAAATCTTGCGATGATTTGTGGTTAATGTTTCTTTTAATGTATTTAGTACTATCTAAAAAGGGTTTAAAAAAGGTTTTCTTTTAAAAGGGTTCCAAGAAGGGTGATTACGATGATTCTATGAGCAGAGTCAATTTCGAAAAATTGTTTAAAACCCGGTGAGTTCCAAACTTACCTCCAAGATCTTTAATTATTATGGATAACGCTTCTCACCACTCCGGCCTTTATGAGGGAATTCCAAACAAATCCTGACCAAAATATAAATTAATTGGCTGGCTATGAAAGACGAAATTTGGGCTATTCGTTACCACAAAAGAAATTTGAATTAGACGAATATGTGAAACCTTCTGGACATAAAATACTACGTTTGTCACCTTACCATTGTCAGTATAACGCTATAGAAATGTGGTCGCAATGTAAAAAGATTTATGATCAACAAATTTAACATTCAAACGGGACTGTAGAGAAAGTGCTGGTTATGTGAAGCAATGTTGTAGGACACGTCACAGCAGGGGACAATTGGAAAAAATATGTTGAGCATGTGAACAAAATCATCAAGGATGGAAGGCAATGAAAACTATTGTTTGCTCGGAGGTTGCTCAGCTTATAATTTCGCCAGGGTCCCATTCCTATGATTCCGATACCGAGTTTAATACTGCGGAGGATGGCTCGGAGGAAGAAGAGATTTAGCAGAGAGTATTTCACTTACCTTAGTAACTATTTAGCAATCTCAATTATCTTTACTTTAGTAACTGATTCGTCAAAGACTTACTAAATTATGATCATTGAAAACATAACTTACATGTCTCAAATTTTGTTCTTCATAAAATCGGTTATATTGGTTCTATTTAATTTTTGCTTCATAGCTTTGTTATCCAAAAATGTATTCTTTCCGATTTAATATCACGTTTTTTTTAATTAATTTTAATGCTTTTTCCCAATTTTCAAGGCTTTGTGAGCTAATTGTATAACACGTTTCCCACCTCTAAGGACCTAATTGAATTAGTTTGTAAAATATATATATATGGTTGTTAAGTCTAGTTTAAATATAAATATAAATCATTTTATTGAATTATAAATAGAGAGTACACATTAACATAATTATTCACAGACATATTAACATAATTATTCAGGTTAGTATAATATTCACGCCAATAAACCCGGTAGGGGTGCCTGAGCCGAGTTTATTAAGAATTTTATACTATAAATTAAGTAAAGGTGTGCGTATACTTTTACTTAATTAATTAGATAAGATTTTTCCCCGATTCAAGAGGAAATTAGAAAGCTCATGCGTTATGCGCATGACCGCAAAAGATGGTTTTTTACATTATTATATTATGTAAGTAGGTAATTTTGATCATCCATTATTCTGAGACCACAAAGACACTAAAAAGTGGCAATCCTTTGTTTCTTTTTCAATTTACTTTCTTACATAGATACTTATCATATATAATTCTAATAGAATCTTATCCATCCTAAAGTTCATACCCCTATCTAAAACATTACTTTTGTAAATCAAAGAGAAAAATGTTTTTATTTCGATTTTTAGAATTGACAAAAAATAGGTATTTGCTACGCAAGTTTAATAGTTGATTGTGTTTGAGGCCTTATATTTGGCAGCTTTCGCGTAATGTTGGTTATATCGTGTTACGATAATAGGTATATCATACCTATTATAATAACTCTGCGACGTACGTAATTTTCCTTTGACGTTTTGACCTTTTGACGTCAGGCCCAAGTTGTAAAATTACGACTTTACTACTTGTTGTGTGCCTCACGAAAATCCCTAGTTTTCTCCTGACATTCAAATTGTCATTTGTTATTTCTTGCCGAAATGTTGGTACTGTTTTCAGTGATGCCAAGTTTATTTCCTAAAAATGTAAGTATTTTTCAATTTGGTTTAAATGTGTTTTCCTTAAATCTTAATTGATTTGCGTGTGTGACACCGTGGTGTTCTGACCTTTTTTTTTCTTTTTTGGTCATCTTCTTGGTAATTTTGGAGATGGAATTCCCTAGCTGATTTTAAAGAACCATTTTTGGGGGCATTTTTACATCAACGACAAGGCCGGTCGAGATAGGCGGAAAATTACTTATTTTTTTTTAGTCATTTTCATCAGAAGATACCATCTTCTAGAGAAAGGGAGCTTCTTCCTTTCTCACACTTCACCAGTTATCTGGTTTTGAAGTACCTATTTTTTTAATGGATTACCGTGGGTAACTTTCCAGTTCTATACTTAAGGAACCACGTGGCCTTAGTTTCCTCTTTTTCTATTTTATAGTAACCATGTGCACATTAAATGACCTTAACGTGCCTTCAATAGTTTATTAACTGCCTTTTTGCCATTCTGGGGTAAATAGTAACAGATAATGCTTGCTTGCACGACATTAAATCTCTGCATATCTTTCCCATTTAGGTCTCTTTTTATCTCTAATATCACCAATCTCATGGATTTCAAGTTTCTTTTTGCCACCTCTATGGCCTTCTACCAGAGTTTATGAGTAGTTTCAACCGAAACGATTTTTTAACCACCCTTTTCTCAATGAAGACATCAGTCAGGACATGCTGGATGTGAGGTAACACAGGAGTTTGGTTCTAGGTCTTATAACAACTGGCCAAAGTTACACTTTGGTAAGAATCAACCATTTATATGTAGTTACGTAGAATAAAAGGTGTTGTATGAGTGAGAGGAACGATAGATAGTACAGGTTACCCATTCCTGTAATTGCAAAGATTTGACCATATTCAGAAATACACACTCTTTAGATTTATCTTTTGTTTCATTGCCAAACCAAACTATCAAATCATTTTTTTTTTGTATAATAATTTTCTAAATTTTAATATTATACCTAAACTAAAGTAATTTGAGTGGCACCCAAATTTTAATAATTTTAGTTTGCTCAAAGCCTATACGAACCACGACCTAACTTCCAATAAAAACTGAGCTGGCGTTCGTAATTATGTGTGAAGCGTAGTTTTTACTGTCCTTTTAAATTAATATATGCCACACTATGAAATATTTCA
The DNA here is from genome assembly GCA_951812265.1 of Taphrorychus bicolor. Taxonomy (NCBI): domain Eukaryota; kingdom Metazoa; phylum Arthropoda; class Insecta; order Coleoptera; family Curculionidae; genus Taphrorychus; species Taphrorychus bicolor. The sequence goes on along the minus strand of OX638297.1, from coordinate 47,364,576 downwards.
AATCTTATCTACAGAGTGTTTTTTTCATTACGCCAAAGTCAGAAAAGTTACATTTGAAAAATATCATTTTTAATAAATAGAACATCCTGCATTTTTTGTGTCATCTTAAAGCTTTTTAAAAATTATTTAACTTTTGTATCCTTGATAGTTTTCGAAGTATCTTGATTTTTATAATTATATAAATTTCATTTTAAATAAGCGGATGACAGTAAGAATAAAATTGAATCTGTTTTAGGTTAAACTTCAAACTCTTTTGCGTCAAGTTTATTATCCTAAATTAGCTATTTATGTAACCAGTTACGAAAAGTCCGATTTTGTGTAACGAATGAATGTTTGCGGGACGAGCGCAGCGAGTTCCCGCAATTTGAAGGAGATACACAAAAAAGGTTTTTCGTCACGTGTTTCATACAAGATTTTTTCTAATTTTGACTACAAATTCCTACTTAGAGAGAGAATTATTATTATTAAACTTCAATATTTACTTTTAAACCACTTTGTATCTACTTAATACCGTAAAACTATAGCAACGGTGTGCCACAGCCGAAACCTGGAACTGGTGGTGACACCAACTTTTCATCACTAGTTACGAAAGATTTAACTTTTCGTAACTAGTTACGAAAAGTAGGACGTTACGTCACTGTCATCAGTATTGAAAAGTGCCACTTTATATGTCAAAATTAGAAAATAGTTATTTTCCTAACTAGTGCGGAAAGTGATGGTTTCCCGCACGCTGTCTGCCGATGCCCGAACGACGCGAAGCGGAGTTCGGGCAGCTGACGAGTGCGGGAAAGACACTTTCCGCACGAGTTAGGAACAATTTTTTTCTACGAGCCCAAGTAAAGAAACAGATAATCAGCCTTATTATATAGCATTATCTTTGTCAACAGTATGACAGCTGAATTAAGCAACAATGAATTGGTTCTTATGACAAAAATTTGGTGTGATTGTTGGCGTGACGTAATGTTTCAGACATGAACTGGTGACATTGGATTAAAAAGTATACTCTTTTCAGCGAAGGTTCAGTATTAGGTCATACATTGTCATGTCATACAAAAAAACACGTCTGTCTCTGATAAAATGTCAGTTGAACAAAATGTCAAGTTATGTTTGTAAACACGGGCAGGGTATCAGTTTAGTCTTTTGTGCAAATATTCCAAAGTTTTCCCATTTCGGGTATTAATTCAGAAGGAATATCCGCAGCAGCTTTACCATAGACACCTGCTATGATTCACCCGGCCATGGATGTAGATCGTAAGATATGGACAAAATCGGCCCAAGATATTCTGAGTATTTTTGTGTGCTTACTATACCTAGAAGTGCTCACAACTTGCGTTGTAAAACCAACAAGCAGAAAAACTTGTAGTCTGGTCGCCAAACATATTTTTCCTTTTTTCGTTCGAATGCACCCTTTTCTGCGGAATAGTTCAATACGTGTCCGCATGAATCCATTAATTTGATAAAAAAAAACTGTTTGACGTTTATTGTATATTCAATTCTTGAAATTTTTCTTAGAGTTTAATTAATGCAATATGTGATAATAAGACATGCAACATAAATACCTTAAATTGAGTACATAATCTAACTAAGCGTGGGCAATATAAGACATGCAACATAAATAACTTATTGTTGTAATTAGCGTCCTTAAGTTGTAAGTTGTTGGTGAAGTTAGCGGGATTAGGACAAATAATGCACCTCTTCTTTATTCGAAAATGGCCGACGTTTCGACTATCTATTTAGTCTTCATCAGGGCTAAAATCCAATAAGTTAAATGGTAACAAATCCCTGGGCCCAACGTCGGCCATTTTCGAATAAAGAAGAGGTGCATTATTTGTCCTAATCCCGCTAACTTCACCAACAATAAATAACTTAAATTGAGTACATAATCTAACTAAGCGTGGGCAACTTTTTAAAGACGCCTAACCGCGGTTTTGCTATTATTTGTGTCGCATGCATGCATTGTTCTTCCAAATTTTTTCTTTAGTTGATTCAATCAAACACCTCGCTAATTTTGATTAAAGTTTTATTCATTTCCACAGAAGCGGATCTAGCCTTTAGGTGACACCAGGGCAAGATATTTTTGTGCACCAGTAGGTGGTTGTTCAAGAACAGGGGCTTCTTTTCAACAATTGATAGTCCCTTCGGGACGTATGTTGAAGGAATTTCTTCCGCCGCTTCGTCGATTGTAACTCCTTGTTTCTCCACTATCTTGGAAATTTTCTCCGGTTTTCCCTCACACAGTAGTTTCTTCTACATGATCCCTTAAAAGCGGTTCTTTCATTTCTATCGTTAGTTCTATAAAAGCTGATAGACCTGACTTTAGCTGGTGGTTTTATTATTAATAAAAACTAATAATACGCCTGCTTTTTTGCGATCTTTTTCTAATGAAATGATATGAGCATCACTGTGCGATACGACACATTCAATAGAAACCTAATAATGCGCAAGTATAAATTCCACCCGTACCATATTGAGCTACACCAGGAACTTCGCGGTGAAGACTTTCAAAGGCGTATAACTTACTTCCAAAGGTTACGTGCCCAAATTCAAGTAAATCCAAAAATTTTAAAATGTGTAATGCATTCAGACGAGGCCACGTTTAGAGGCCTCGTCTGTGGTGGAACTATAGATGGGCGAAGGGAAAATTCCCAAAAAACTTTAAACCCAATTTAGGGTTTTTACTCGGGTTTTTCCCATCTTATCTTGAAAGCACCCGGCAGTTTCAAGTTTTAAGGTTAGATTTTAGATTAGAATTCAATAAATCCCGATTCTGGTTTGTTTTTTGATTGACTAAACACTGGTCATTTGATCAAAAGCTTCAAACTGCATAAACCAACAAATTACTGCCTAATTGGTAAGAGTTAGGCGTATTGAAAAAGTTAAATTTAGAGGTTATAATGGAATAAACCCGGAATTTTCCCGGATGTGTGCAGGGAATAAACCCTCAAAAATGAAAAAACCGGGTGAAAATCTCTAGTGGAACTAATAGGCACAATGTGCATTATTATGCCACGGAGAACCCGAAAGAGTCCGAGAAATCAAAACCACTGGTCAGTTAATGTAGGGTGCGGCATACTCTACAATACAATTATAGGTCCATATTTTTTAACGAACCTTTAAACAGACGATCTTATTTACTTTTTTTGCAACAACAGTTACCAGGACTCTTGGCAGAAGTTGACCATGAGGAAAGTCGAAATATGTGGCTCCAGCAAGATAGGGCTCCTCCTCACTTTTATCGTGAAGCGAGAGAATATTTGAATGAACTCTATCCTCAAAGATGGATTGGCCGCGGGGGTTTTGTTGCATGGCCACTAAGGTCTTGTGATCTTACTTCCTTAGATTTTTTTTCCTGTGGGGGTACGTAAAAGATAAGGTTTATGTCACACCACCTACTGCAAAACAGGACATGATTAATAGGATTACAGATGCATGTCAGACAGTAACACCACAAATGTTACCCAATGTCCGGGGAAATATAGTTAGAAGAACAGACATGTGTATTGAACAGGAAGGACATATATTTGATCATATATTAAGGAAAAACGGATTTTTTATGGGTACAATTACAAAAATAGCTTTCTTTAGGATCTAGTGTAAAAGTAGTAAGTTGATTAAGTAGTTTTGCGAATTTTTTTTATATAATGGTTAATAATTTAGGTAATAAAAAACATATTTCTATATATCATTAGAAAAAAATGTTTCTAGGTCTTTAAAAGAGTTCTAAAAAAATCTAAATTTGTGGGTTCTAAAAAAAAGAGTTCTTAAAAGGCTTTAAGATGACACAAAAAAATACAGGGTATTTTATTTAATAAAATAGTAGATTATGTCACTAGGAGTAAAAGTGGGTCTTTTCGTGCTGAGCCCAGAGATTGACGGCCGAAGCGAAGCTGAGGCCTGCAACTGGGCGAAGCACAAAAAGACCTTTTACTCCGAGTAACATATACTTTTTTTTTTCAAGCATGCAGGAAAGTCTATTTCAGAGTGATTCAGTTTTGCAATTTTCTCTCATACTTTTTAAGCGGGTCTAGGTACTTACCCAATTAGTCGTGTATATAAATAGAATGTGTTAGATCGGTGGTTTTCAATATTCAATGGTTTTAATGGTATTAAATTATAACCAATGGTTTAGGAGGTTTAGGTAAATTATGGTAAACTAGAAATTTGTAGTAGTATTATTAAGACTAAATTAATAAAAATGACATGGACAGATAAATATGATGACGCGCATGACAACCAACGACATTTAACAGAATTCCAGAACCTATGCGATTTCGACTAAAACCGGTTTCGGGTGGTGGTCTCGAGCGCTCTGAGAGTATTCCTATCCTTTGTTTTTTCAACAAGAATGTAAAAATGGCAATAAGATGGTTTATATATGCGCCACCATGACAGTAGCGGTGACTTTTGACTTTACTTTTACTGCCTAGGACTTTTTTGCTACTTTTTTGGTCTCAGGATTAGAAAGCCCACTTTAGGAGTGCGTATGGAGAAAACAAATGACGTTCTTTTAGTCCGCTTGAAAAAAATGATATTTTTCTAATAGAACTTTTATGACTTTGGCGCCATAAAGAAAACACCCTATGGATAAGTTTTGCAATATTTCATGGTGGACATCTTTTTTTTGACTCTAATTACTGAGGATACAACTGAGAATGAATTGCTTGGAGTAAACTTTAAGTATTACTTTTATAATAAACAGAGACTTACAAATGCAAAATTTGCATTATAAGTCGAACTATCTTGAAAACTATAACTTTTTAGTAAACTGAGCTTATAGTAAAAAAGTTACGAAATTACAAGTAAACTGCTGGTCATAACAAACGGGACAAACATATTTCTGTATGATTTGTGGAAACGGATATTTTTAAAATTACAAGAGATAAAAATCCGAGGTTTTAAGCAGTCTCTAGAAGGATCTATAGAGGAATTATTCTAGAGTATTTTGAACAAAATTACGTATTCAGGTGGTGTATACCAGGTGATAAATAAGTTGTCCACATTTTTACAAAATTTCTTTTTTGCTGAGAGTCTAGGTTTCAGTTTTTATTTTGTGAATTGAGGACGATCCTTGACAAGTTTAGAAAAAACAGATTTAACCACTTTTAAATACCGTACCACATTTCGGATTTTTTTAATTTTTTCTTCAGACATTTACCAATCTTGAATTTCAGCCTCCTGCAGATCAAGTAACTAATATGCGATTGGTTAATTTTACGTAGGCACGAAGAGACAGTGGTATAAGATTTATCTACAGGTTATTGACTCTCAAAATGTTTTGACAATTAATATTGATTGTTTTCACAACAACTAACTGAACAGATGTTTAATTGCTGATGACACAATAATAAAACTTTTGACCGTTCAATGCACATTTTTAGATCAATAAAGTAAATCACCCAGACGAATTTTTCGCTTTTCATTTAAATTAATTTAAACAGAATATAGAGGGTCTTAAAGTTGACCTTACAAAAAAAAAGGGTAAATAACTGATGTTGCCTTTAAATGCTATAATGCCGGAACTTAATTTCGGAAATAAATTTCAGGTAGAAACACAAGGGGCTGAATAAAGAATTTGAAAAGTCTGAGAGCAGTGATGTCACATTTACAAGGTGGTGTGAATAATTACTTGTCGACGCAGGCCCAATGTTAAAGTTATCTGAAACAAACTGGATGAGAGTAATTGAGATGTGAAGTTGACCTGAATTTTGGAAGTTAGATGGACCTACAGAGTATCCCAAATAAAGTGACTTGACAAAGAAACAAAAAACCTAATAATAGTATATTACATACCGGGGTGAGAAGTCGTTCATTACTGTCAAGAGATTTGACACAATCTCGAGACGGCAAGGAAACTTCCTACCGAGGTGTGTATGCTATTTTATTTTTAACCTACATAATATGAATTTATATTTTTCGTATAAGATATTTATAATATTTTTAACTATCTTTTTTAAAAATTGCCAGCTAACTATCTTATCTAGTGCGATACTACTAGGGACACCTTTTTAATTCTATAAATACATTACATTTTAGGGGCCAAGAAATAAACATGTAAAATGAGGGTTGAAAGGGAGGTAGGTAATTAGCCATTACCGCCCTTGGGTGGTAATGAATACATAAATTTAGAGGTAGGTAATAGGTAATTTCCCACCCTCCTTTGACGTTAGTGATAATAGCTTTACATATATAGTTGTAAATAAAAAAAATTCCTAATACTATTTCGCTTGTCGACGTTAAAACATTTCTTGAAACCAAATAGTATTAGGAATTTTTTTTATTTGTTTTTTTTTGTTTCTTTGTAAGTCACTTTATTTGGGACACTCTGTAGGTCCATCGAACTTTCAAAATTCAAGTCAACTTCTCACCTCAATAACTCTCATCCAGTCTGTTTCAGATAACTTTAACATTGGGCCTGCGTATACAAGTATTTCTTGGCACCACCTTGTAAATATGACGCCATTGCTCTCAAAGTTTTCAAATCCCTTATTCCGCCCCTTATGTTTCTACCTGAAAAATAGTTCCAAAATAAAGTTCCAGTATTATAGGCTTTAGAGGAAGCATCAGTTATTTACCCTTTTCTTAGTAAGGTTAAGTTTAAGACGCTCTACATTCTGTTTAAATTAATTTAAATGAAAAACGAAAAATCCATTTGGGTGTTTTACTTTATTCATCCCAAATTTGCATTGAACGGTCAAAATTATTATTATTGTTTCATCAGCAAACAATTAAACATCTGTTCAGTTAATTGTTGAGAAAACACACCAATCAATATTAATGGTCAAATCATTTTGAGAGTCAACACACTGTAGAAAAATGTTATACCACTATTTCTTCGTGCACACGTAACAAATCAATTTTGTAAAATTAACGAATCGCATATGACTTGCTTAATCAGCAGGAGGCTGAAATTCAAGATTGGTAAATGTCTGAAGAGAATTAAAAAAATCCGAAATGTGGTACGATATTTAAAATCGGTTAAGCTTGTTTTTTTTTAAACTTGTCAAGGATCGTCCTCAATTCACAAAAAGCAAAATACAAACTGAATCCTAGATTCTCGGCAAAAAAGAAATTTTATCAAAATGTAGTCAACTTATTCATCACCCTGCATACACCTTCTGAAAAGGTACTTTTGTTCAAAGTAGTCTAGAACACCTCCTCTATAGATCCATCTAGAGGTTGCTGAAAACTTCATATTTTTATCTTACGTTATTTTTAAAATATCTCGTTTAACAATTTATCGAAAAATATGTTAATCCCGTTTGTTTTGTCCAGCAGTTTAGAATCCAAAAATCGAATTAAAAATAGGGAATCCTATTTAAAAAACTATAAAAAAACATTGTATCACCCTAGTTTTCGAAGCTCCCTGTAAAATCCAAAATATTTTTAGAATGAAGTAAATATCCAACAATATCTTAACACAAGAGCTCATTACCGACAACTTCGACCTTCAATGATTAAACTTACTCCGCGCAATCGTTGGCTCACCGTGTATAAAGCAGGCCACGAAGAGGGCAAGAGCTTTTCCTTGGCCACACGACGGTTTTCCAGGCGGAGGCGTTTGCAATACTCTAAGCGACCACACGACCAGAAGTCAAGCAAGGAGCAGAACAGAACGTCTTCATCTACTCCGACTGTGAGGAGGTCCTGCGAGCTATCTACAGGAACAGGAAAAGTTCAAAACTCGTTCAATACTGCAGGGATTCTCTAGCGTCACTGGCAGAAACAAAAAGAGTAAATCTGGGATGGGTTCCTGGACATAGGGGCATTGAGGGAAACGAACGCGCTGATGAATCGGCCAAGCGTGGTTCCCAGACGTGCTTTACTGAACCGGAACCATGTCTAGGAGTAAGCAATAGGTATGTCTCTCACACTCTAAATGCATCGGAGGGTACAAGGACAAACTGGACACACTCAGGAATATGTAGACAGACCAAGGAAATCTACCCTAACCCGGATAGATCCAAGGCCTCGTGGCTACTTGTAAAAAGTCGGCAGTGCCTGGGAGACCTTATAGGAATCCTCACTGGCCAATGCAGATTAAACAGACACATGCACTTCCTAGGGATGGTGGACGGTACACTCTGAACCCATTGTGGAGCAGGGGAAAAATCGTCATCCCACTTTCTGGGAGTACGCTATAGGTGAACGCGACTGAGCTACAGGACACTGGGAGCCTCCTTCCTCCAGTGAGAGGAGCTTCCGGCTCAGAGATGGGATGGGATACTCTCCTTCATTAGAGGGACGGATCGACCCGGCGAGGGAATTAGGGCCCAGGTCGAGTAGGGATGGGTGGACCGGGGGACTATGAAAAGGGCCTTTAACGCCTAGTCGCAAGGCTTCGCCCCCCCCCCCCCCCAAGTCTACTACTAATACTACTACCCAAATGGTACGCCTATGATTAAATTTTCACAACTTTGATTCTCGGGTCACATTCTCCATGCAAACGCTATTACATCAGAGAAACAACATTACTTCTAACACCAACAGCGTGAGAATAAATTAAAGAAAAGTATACTTTTGCCCCTCTGTTTAAAAAGGCATAGCTCCGTTAGAGGGCATTTTTCGGTATATGTTTATTTGACAAGTCAGTATTATTTTTGTCTCAAGAAACCCCTGTTTAAGTTTGCCCACCTAATTTTGGGATACGCTGTTTACCGTTTCTTGTTTTGAACACCATATTAATAAGAGAATATTAGTTAGCATATAAACTAAAAATTGATGATTTGCTCGATATGCAAACTTTTGCAAATTATCTTATTTTCATTTTTTTATAGATACTGTATGTCCAAAAACATTCATAACGAGAAAACCCTATAAAGCATATTTTGCATAGACTTATTTTATATTATTTGATAAATCTTATATATAAAGCTTAGAGTAAGTCTTCTTTTTTAAACCAACTGTTTTAAGCTCTGGAGCTGAAACTGACAACTATACCTATCAGGGCAATTAGAAATAAAACATTTCATTTGTCGAAGTCTTTCCAACAGCCTCGAATATCAACCTCTTTGCAATAATTAACTCTCTTTTGAACTAAATAATACACTCAATAAGTAACAAGACGAAATAATTAAAATTAAGTGAAATGTGTGCCAAAATTTGAGTATAAACGAAGGTTGAAAAGACAAGTTGAAAAAGACACGAAATTGCATTGTTGCGTCATTGTCACGTCCAATTTAACGCAGTTTTATGGTATTTTTTGAAAAACAAAAAATAGATCATTATTGGCGCTCTCGCACAACAGGAAGGCAAACTTAAAACAGTTAACTGAGCCTCTCATTTTAGCGTTTCTTTCTAAATGGGGATGTTTTGTGGTCAAATGTCCCCTATCGCTCCAAACTTTCATTGCCTTCCTCTGCCATCCGTAAAGAAAAAAAATAGAAGTCGGAGGAACGAGCTTATTAGCAGTTACCTGAATAGTCCATTATTACCGTTAAACTCGTCACGACAAATCTAATTACTGCGATGTTCTTATTAACGTGTTACAAATTTAGTTTTCAAACCTCATATTCTGCGTTATTAATTACTCTGTGTTGCATAAACCTCTTTGCATTGCTGACGTGCATGCGGGCGACTAATTATGAAATATTACTAACAACACCCGCTCGTGTTAAATTTAATCTTTATTACGCGTCATAATGCTTCATTTGAGCATAATTACAATATTTATTTTGCCGGCCGAAAAGCGTTTCAGAGTATCGACAACTGTGGCTCCTATACGATACCCAAGGATGTGAGCATTTTGCTGAAGCAGTCTAAACTCTTGATATAATAATCCGGTCTGTTCTCGTCCTCGTGTTTCCAATTTACCAGGTCATCTAATTTAGTTTGGCCACTCAAGACCAATAAGCTCTGGAATCCTGCCCTATTGGCAAATGTAATATCCGAGGTCAGGCTGAAACATTTTCATTAGCAGTAGTGCATGGATGTTCCACATATCCAAGCAAAAGGGACATTGTTCATATAGTATACGAACCATGTGACCCTATAATAGAAATTGGGACTGACTTACGAATCTCCAATAAAAAGCACTCTTTTCGGGTGGGGTATCTGGAAGCGTTCCTCTAAGTAGTGCTTCAATTCTATGCTTGGTTTAGCTAAAACTTTGTATTCAGTTTTTGATACCTTCGACACAGCATCTACATAGAACTTGTTTCCTGTAAAAAATATGCTGTAGGAAAATTCAGTTTTGCCATGTAAAACACCCACCAATAAAATCTATATCCTCAGTGAGTGGTCCACTATCATCTGTAGCTGCAACAAGAAAAGGCATCGTGGGGTTTCTGGTTAAAAGCAATATGGCCGCCTCAGCATGAATTAACCTAAAATTAATGTCCAGATCCATAACTATGGCTCCGACATTCTTGGACCTCTCCAAGAATCCCAGACAAGTGTCTCGCAAAAAGGACATATCCTCTTCCAGTTCACCTATCTGTAACGTGTCGGACGAATATCCATTAGAATATTTATATAAAGAGGTAGGTAACGGAATATGAAAGCGCTGAATAATGCTTCGTAAGAAAATGCCATGTTTGAAGCTTATTTAATGAGAAACAAACACCGCTTGGAGCTGTACAGATACAGAGATGATTAGCCTTTGTTTCCGTTATAACAACGAAAACATCCACTGAAAAATTACTCTCTCGCATCTGGTTATGCCGGTATTTTACTCTAGAAATTACCTCATATGCTCTTACAGCTCTTATATTACTGGTGAGCGGCAACTGATAAGAAAATAGCAAAAGCTTCTGTTTTAATTAAAAGTCTAGCCTTTTTGAGCCCTTTGCGGCTAACAACACTTTGTGAAACTATATAAAAGTGATGGAAAGTAGATAAAAGTATGCTACATCTAAATGAATTTACTATTGTAATCTCTAAGTGTAAAACTTATTTGCTCCTTTATTAGGGGGTATACACGGTTATTCGTTCATCATTGGGATCTCAAAAACCGTAAGAGATACAGATTCGGTTAAATTGGGGCAAAGTTGCGCATTTTAGTGCAGATCGAAATGACATTTAAAAATTTCCAAAATTTTGACTGATTTCGAAATATTCGAAAAAAACTAAAATTTACGAAAATCGTTTTTGATTTTTCTTGAATTTTTTTGAAGCCTCTTAGAAATAAATTTTCACGCACATTTTCGTGGGTAAATTTTCTGCTCTATATGACGTTATTACTCAATTTGTAGAACGATTTTTTGACTTTTCTGGGACATCATCTACTCTAGTTTTTCAAAAAAGAACTTTGAATTTGCTTGCTTGCTTACCCTCTTTATTACAAATTCAATTATGTGTATATGGGATACTTTATATTTTTGTCAGAGTTTATGTCATTTTTAACGAGCATAAGGGTTGTTCAAATTCATCAAATTAGATTAAATCGGGACAATGATTCTCATTTTAATACTCAACAAAAGATGTTCTTAAATTTACAAAATGCAGTCAATTTCGAAAATTGTTATAATGATTTAATTTTTTTTATGAACTTATTTAAACAGATTTTGAAAAATAAATTTCCCTTTTTTGTTCGCAATATGCTCTTACAGGGCTCTTATTACTGGTGAGGGGCAACTGATCAAAACATAGCAATAAAGCTTCTGCTTTAATCAAAAGTCCGCACTTTTTTAATTCTCTGTTGACAACACTTTGTGAAACTAACTCTAAGGGTAAAAAACACATTTGCCCCCTTATTAGGGGTATACAGGGTTATCCGCATTTGCCGTTCATTATTGGGATTCGTACACCGTAAGAGGTAGACATTCGATTAATTCGTATTAAGATATTAAAATTTCCAAAACTTTGACTGCTTGCGAAGATACTTGAAACAAATTAAAATTTATAAAAATCATTTTGGCTTTTCCTAAATTTATTTGAAGCGGTATTTAAAAATATATTGCACATTCTCATAGGTACTTTTCCTGCACTACAAAACGGTATTACTCAATTCGCAGTACGACATTTTGAATTTCGACCTTTCGAACATTTTATATTTTAAATGGAGTTTTTGGCATTTTTAAAGACTTATTTACATTACGCAGAGAATGAGGGTTATTCAAATTTGTCAATCTAGATTAAATGGAGACAAATGTGCCCATTTTAGTATTCAACAAGATGTCGTTTAGAAATGTACAAAAATCCAACCACTTTCAGAAAATTAAAAAAAATATATATAAATTTGCTATAATTGGTTTCATTCTTTTTTCTGCAACAATATGATCTTACAGGGCTCTTAATACAAAAAGCGATAAAAAATAGGTAACAGTTATAATAACTAAATGAATTTATTTTTGTAATCTCTAATTGTAAAAACTCATTTGCTTCTTTATTAAGAGTATACAGGGTTATTCGAACTCGCCGCTCGTCATTGAAATGTCGTAAACTGTAAGAGTTACAATTTCCGAAAATATTCGAAAAAAAAAACCGAAATTTACGGAAATCGGTTTTGATTTTTTCTGGATATATTTGAAGCATTAATTTGAAATAAATTGCACATTCTGATGGGTAGTTTTGTCTGCTCTACACCTATTACTCAATTTGTAGTCCGACGTTTTGACTTTTCTACAGCATCATCAATTTTAGTTTTTCAAGTATGAATCTTAAATTCGAAACCTTCTTTATTACATATTCAATGATATTCATATGTAACACTATAATTTCGTTAAATTTTATATCATTTTCAACGGTTTGTTTACTTTACGCTGAGTGTAGGGGTTATTTAAATTTGTCAAATTAGATTAAATGGGTAAAAATATTCCTGTTTCAATATTCGACAAATTATTTTTTTTTGTGTGTGATTTTATGTGAAGGGATTTTAAAAAATAGATTTTACTTTCTCGTTTGCACTATGCTCTTGCAGGTCTCGTATTACTGGTGAGCGGCAATAGACAAAAACATAGCAAAGGCTTGCAATTAAAAGTATGCCTTTTTTGGGTCCTCTGCGGTTAACATCAGTTTGTAAAGAAATTACATGAGAGCCTTTAAAAATAAATCTCTAAGGGTACAAACCCATTTTCTAGGGGTATACAGGGTTATTGGAATTCGCTGCTAATCATTGGAATCTCGTGAACCGTAAGAGATATATATAGATTCGGTTATGTTGGGGCAAAGTTACGCATTTGGATGCGGATCGTAATGACATTTTAAAATTTTCAAAATTTTGACTGCTTTCGAATATACTCGAAGAAAACAAAAATTTAGGAAAATCATTTTTGGTTTTTCCTGAATTTATTTAAAGCGTTATTTTGCACATTCTCATGGGTACATCTTCTGCTCTACAAGACGTTAATACTCAACTTGTAGTTCGACGTTTCGACGTTTCTGGGGAATCATCAAGTATAGTTTTTCAAATGTGACTCCTAAATTTAAAGCCCTCTTTATTACAAATTTTCGTTACAGTTTACATTTTCGTTACAATTTATGTAATTTTTAACGATTTTTATATCCGAACGTCAGTGAAACATGACAAACTCGATTTTGGTTGTAGATATTCGGTATTTTTTCCATTTCGACGCTTATAACTTTCAAGCTGCTCATTTGACGGGATTTTCATACGATGGGCGTAGTTACAGAAATGAACGGGCTTCCCAAAAATGTGGTCGATTTGGTGGTATGTGCGGCGGGGGGGGGGCTGAGCGGTGGCCCCTCCCCCGCACGTATACTCGCACATATTCCCGCTCATCTCCCCTCCCCGGGGGGGGGGGGGGGGCTGAGCTGTGGCATTTTTGGCCAAAGCCAAAAATGCGTTTGTTTTAGATACCCAAATTTACGACGGTTTTACCGTAGATTCAGGGCTAGCCCCCAGGGTAAAGGGCTCTCCATGGGTAGATTCCCTCATATGTGTAGATGCTCATGTGTGTAAATTTTTAAGTCTAATTCCGATATGTTAAATAAAAAAATGTACAAAAATTCGCAAGCAATTGAGACGGTTTTTTTAATCGTTTTGTAATGGTCAACCTCTTGGCCTTCTGGACCGCCTCAGTTAGACGACTGGCCCAATAACAATGGTACCAGAGGAAAGGGCATATCCTTGGGCACTTTTAATCCTATCCCGCCAAAGGTGTCACTTTATTACAGAGTGGTCAAAAAAATGTTCATAGATAGTTAAGCAAAAGTATAGTATAGAACTTTTTTGGAATTTTTACGAAAACTATAGAGAAGCGCTGTTTCGGTTGGAAATGTATAACTAGAAAACGCGGAGGGAAAAAAAATCAGTTGTTAGTTTTGGTCTAGCTCTTATACCGGGCGAGCTACAAAAGTTTTTCTATGCCAGTTTTTTTTGCCAATTTGGGTGTACTTTCTTCACATTTCACCCTGTACTAACCTGAAATAATTCAGATAGGTAGCACACATATGGGTCCGGGACCTGACCAAAAATCAAGGGCTTAGCGTTGAATTTAAAGTCTTGACGAATTTTTAAACTTTAAATTTCAAACTGCTAATTTGTGGTATATTTGTATCGAGACCGTGCATCTAATCGAATGGCTTTCTTATCCCAGAGGACACCTTGGAATATTTTCTTTTTGGGACTTAGAAACCTCTTTCCGGTTGCGAAATGGATTTTAATTGAATTTCGAAGCTAAAGATGCAGATTTTTTTCAAATTTTTGCCAAAAATCCCTCATGGTTCCGAATGTCGCCACTTCACTAAGGTATCGGAAATGCTCGAAATTAGCCTCCTTCCACTGAACGTTAACTCACAGCTAAGATTTACCGAAAATAAAACTATAAATAAATATAATACTAATAAAACTAACCTAAACATAAACTCAAATCAAGGAAAATCAAGATGCTCGGTCTTCGAGAAAGTTTTCACATAGACTGGTCGATTTGAAGATTTCGTGTCCGGATTTCTATAAAAAAATTCACCTTAATCAAAGACCCCCTTTTTCAGGTCTAGAGTTTTAACTCGAATGTAAAAATGTAGACTAAATATACCTTTCACTTACATACCGGCCGTGATGTAAGAGATTAAAGATATCACTGATATCTTTGAAACGAATAAAGTTAGAGAGCTCAAATTTGCGATACGACGTTTCATTTGTTCAATATACGCCATCATCAAGCTTTTATATTATGTCCGTTTACCCGTTGGTTCAAATTTAGATGGTAGGTAACCTACTGAGGTGCCGTAAAATGTGAATAGCTGATGTAGATATCATAGGGGAAAAATATAGAAAATGTTTTATTTAGGGTACCATTGATGGTTCATACTCTTGGAACGACAAATGAAGCAGGTATTTTGTGGTCATGAATGCTCTATTCATTGGTGTCAATAACATCGTTATACCATGCTTAGTTTTTGAATTATATATATATATAAGTATTAAAATGTCGATAAAAAGTATAAAACATACCTTTTAGGCACCATTTTGAAAGGAAAGAAAATTAATGAAAATTAAAATTTTGCCTATTTTTTACATATTTTTGTCCGCTCTTTCATATCAGACTATTTTTGATGAAATATATAACAGTTGATTTCGGCCGAAAAGTTTGGCCGATTCCACTAGAAATTTTTGAAATTTTTACATTTTCCTACTTACCTTGGAAACGCTATGGTTTTTTGATATGCATATTAATGTGATGTATAAAGAGGTCATTGAGGACTATCAGATACATAAATCTGAAAGACGCTGCTTTCGAGAAATAAAAAAACTACAAAAGTTGTACCTTATATAGTACTCTACGTGTAGGCCTATTATTCTGCTTTCTTAACTCCTCTTACAGATTTTCGGACAAATCTTCATCGAAACGAGATATGAGCTGTTAAAGGGCGCAATGCACGATTTCGATCTCAAAATTTAGGTTTTTGGGCCGGTCTGAGAGCCCCATATTCTTAATATAGAAATATCGACTTTTTCCATATAAACTAATAGTATTCGATTTTATTCGTAGGTTCTAGTAGTTTGATGAAAATGATGAGGGCATATATTTACGTTTTAGATAGTATAGAGTGTTCCAAAAAAATGTTGTAACATGGTATTTTTCGGTATTTTTCGTATATACGGTGTCCCAAATAATGCTACATCATTTACCTTTAGTTTTTTTTTTGGTTATCAATTTATTTTTTTAAGTTTTATTCACTTCTCGTTAACACTGCCTTGATTTCTGATTTCGATATTATAGGGTGGCCCAAAAATTGGCAAATATTACATTTTTAGGAACAATTAAAGCTAGAAAACTGAAATTTCAATTGTAGAACCTTTTCATAATCACAAACAATATGTCATAAATGGGAGCCTTTATATGGGTATTCGTGGTACCATTTTATATCTTTTTATGAATTCTAGCACGTTTTTTACCATTCTTCAAAAGCTGTTATGTTTGCGAATATAAAATAAATTCTTACAGATGGTTCAACATTTCAACTTTATTTTGTTTCTGAAATTTTTTGAAGAAGTTTTGAAAAATAACGCTTTCTCGCGAGAAATTTCACTCTCTCATTCGCACTTTGCTCTTATCAGGGAGTATTACTGGTGAGCCGCAATTGATTCGATCAAAGCAAAGGCTTCTGTTTTAATTAAAAGTTTTCCCTTTTTGAGTCCTTTGTATTTAAGAAAAGTTTGTGGTATTACATGAAAGCGAAGAAAAATAAGTAACAGTTATTATAAGTAAATTAATTTATTCTTGTAATCTTTAAGTGTAAAAACTCATTTGCATTTTTATTAAGGGTATACATCGACCTTCAAACTAGATAGAATCAGTGAGTCAATCATAAATTGTCAGGTTTGTTTACTTCTAAAATGCATATGGAGCACAGCGGGCGCGCGACGCGAGGGGAATGAGAAAATGGCCGCCGAGTCGGGTAATCGGTGAAAACATGACACATGCACTTACCTGTGATACTAATGATGTCTGTCCCACTTTTATAACTAGAAATCTTACATATGTCACAATATCTCACCATAATGATAAAATCTTTAATAAAACGCCAAAAAATCTCACAAAACGTTCGCAAGCACTGTCTCAACTTCAAGCACAAAGGAAACACGTTTTGACGTTTTGTGGTGAAAACATATCTGTGCTATAGAAAAAAATATAGCATAAAAGCGAAATTATTCTTTTTCGGGATATATCATCAAACTCCTAGAGGATGCTGACGACGGAGGTTGAGGTTTGTCGCCTCTAGAAAGTAATTAGGAAATGACTCCGTCCAAAAGAGAGTAGTAAGTACTTTTGGTTAACATATACATTTAGTAACCTTGACCCATATTTCAAAAACAAATTTTAATTTCTCTTTTATGCTATATTTTTTTGTTTTATTCTGTAGCACCTTCTTGTTTTTCATCTTTGCTTTTATGTATGTTTCTATTCAACACAAAGGAAACACGTTTTGACATTTTGTGATTGAAATCAGTTCAATGAGGTTGTCACTTACATTGAATGGACAGCACTGTTGCCAGTTCGTCAACTAAAAAGATTTTCTACCTATGTTTTGATCATGCTGTACGGCTACATTTGGCTACACAACATATAAACATATGGGTTGTGTAGTTGGACTCTGTGAGAGGGTAACATCGCACCGAACCTTTAGAAATGAAGCCAGACAAAATTTTGTAAATAAAAGTCTCTAGTTAATTCTTCCTCTGTGGGGGTATACAAAGTTATTCGAATTTGCCGTTCACCATTGTGATCTCCTAAACCATAAGAGGTACAATTTCGGTTAAATTGGGGCAACTTAATTTATTACTTTTCTCAATTGTAGTCTTAGTCAATTTGTAGCCCGACATTTCGACTTTTCCGGGGCTTTATCAACTTTAGTTTTTTAAATGTGACTCTTAAATTCGAAGCTGTTTTTATTGAGATGCCAATGATGAATATATCAACTATATTAAAATAACAAGCCTGTATATTTCCCTTTTCGACAAATTCTTCAATAAATGGGTGAATACTCTTGCTTTTGTTGCCTACCTCTACGTTTACAATATTGTATCCAGCTCTCTTCAAGCTATTCCTCAATTGGTCCCCGCATATTCCAAAAATATCCTTCGGACATTGCACTTTGTTGAGGTACGCTACTACTGCCAGGACTGGGGTAACAATCTCGTGGTCAGTTGCTCCAAAAGGCTTTAATTCTTCTTTTACCTTGAAATCAAAAATGCTTAGCTACTTTTGCCTTTTTCTTGGCTTTAGCTTATTATTATACTTGTTCGTATGAAGTAATAGTGTTGTTGGTGACAAAGCCAGTTTTCTTGCCTAGACCCTTGAGCTTTTCTATGCATTTATCTGCCCCTGGTAGCAAGGATGAGGCCAATAGTAAAACGCCTGCAGTTTTAGGTTATTAGGTCAATATTCAGTAGTTATTTACTCCAAACATTACCATCGATATCACAGAAAACGAAATCAAAAGAGTTAATAAACAGTATCACTTCGTCCTTGGTGGCACTACCCAAATCTTTAACGTGTTTCATGTTTTCACTACAACTGACTATACTATAAATGAATGGAATTATCAAGACGGGACTTAATTTAGACGAAAAACTAACAAAACTGATAGCATTTTGACCCTAGCCAGTATTTTTGGGAATTTTAATTATTTACATATCAAACTTGTTATGTAAACTTTCAAATAAATTAACCCACGAATGGTGTAATTCAAAATAGACTGTGGGTGTCGTTTTGTACTTTCACACAATAAAGAACGCGACAAATTCCTCTCTGAATTTTAGGACAAAGTAAATTTTCAGAGAAAGAATTTCAAGCGTTTGAGGTTTTCTTGTAGGGGCTGAAATTTCATAGATATTACAAGAGTTCGTCGAGAATGCTCTTGATTCTTTTGTAACAATGGCGGTATAAATTTTTGAAGTGTTCTTTAGACGACGCCGACGGGACGGCTTTAACCTCCATTTAAGAATTAAATTACGTCTCTGTAAGTGCTCAACTTCAGAACTGGACATTTTTCTTTAAAATGATTTTTTTTTCTATCGCCAATTCAGTGGTTACTTTAATTACTTTTCGACTAATAAAACATCAAAAGGTAAGTAATCCATCATCTCCAGACGCAGGCTAAAGATTTTCTTATCCCTGCTCGACTGTGGGGGCTTGTTTCTGAGATTTTTCCGATATAAATTGCATTAGCGGTGACTTGCAACATCTTTAAATTATATTTTGCAGTGATAGCGCGATTTCTTCCACACTGGCTTGAGACGTCCCTTGGCACTTGCACCACGTGAAATATTTAGGTTTATTGGCTTTGTAGGCTATAAAATATCTTATGGGGGAAAATGGGGTGTTATTCCGGCTTTGAAAAACCGTTCTTTTATATGTGCTACCCTTTATGTTATTGTCTTTTTATTTAGTAATAGAGTATCGCAATTATGAACAAAAATTGTTCTTTTATGAGTTTGGTGAAATATAGAAACAATTAGTTATGAAAAAACAGTTTTATAAGACTAGCAAAGAGGCTTTAGTCCTTCAAAAAAAAAATTGCTGGTTTAAAAGCCTGAGAAATGAAAAGGCTTTGAATATTTAGTTGGCTACAGAACAAACACAATTTCTTAAAGTTATCCTATATTAGGCATCGACCTGATAATCGAGAGCTTTTGAATTCAGGATTTCTAAATCATTATTGGCTTAAAATAATTGTTTTTTTTTAACATCTTGCCAGCTTTCATTCTGAAGCAACCAATTAGTAGAATAAATTGTCGTATTATAATTTTCCTCAGAGCTACAAATATGGATTCGGTAACACACTTTATAAGGGTTCTAATTTTGTGTTTAAAATAAATACAAAAAGACGACGTTGAAAATACATGTAACAGTGCAGTATAAAAATAAGTTAATATACGTATATATTAAAGAGTAGGTGTTCACCAGTTTGTCGATCAACCCACCTGCATACTAGTTTCGGGATTAACCCTTCATGAGTACAGCTTTGGCGAGTCGACAAATTAGAGACCGTCGCGGCTTAAAGCCAAAAATCTACCGAAGAGCGGTGAGATGTACAGAGCAGGAGCAGGCGACATCCACCAGCGAATTAGAGCCAATACTGCATGGCAGATGGCCCTCAGTTCGAGAAGCAACCCATAATGCTCTGTACCTCGCAGGTTATCGGAACTAGGACGAAGTGTAAAGAGTAAGTGACCACCAATGTGTCGATCAACCCATCTGCATACCAGTTTCGAGGTCTACCCCTCATCAGTACCAGGAGTTCGCACACACAACAATATATTGTTACGAGATACGGGTTTCAATAATTTATCGTCAATTAACTACACACTTTTTTTAACACAAATACTTTCTACTAACTATTTTCACTGTTTGCTTGTCCGCTTATTTCCCTTATTTACTGCACCGTATTTACTATCTCTTTGATCCATCTCGCACGGCTCGCTGGTTTATATACCCGGCCTGAATATAACTTCGTACTTTCGAGAACCGAGGCGACTGTTTCCGGTACTCGTTTATTCTAGATGGGTTCCCGGAGTCGCGGTCGGCGCTCGGCGTTTCCGCTTTAGCCCGAATCTCTGTGGACCGACAGTCGGGCGTAACATTGCCTCCCTCTTAGCTCTGATCGTCCCAATCAGAGAAATCTCCACAACTGTAAGTCTTTAACCGTTCAAGATGAACTACTTTCATCTTTGCTCTAGGGGTACGTTGGTACTACGTCGTTGATCGGTTTGATGAATGTATATGGACCCTCCCATTGGAGACAACTTGGCAGACTTTCCTTTCTTCCTCTGTGGATGATACAGCCAAACCAAGTCACCTGCCTTAAATCCTGCAGAATTCGCTCTTAGGTGGCTCATCAAGAGGACTTCTGATTTTATAAGCACATTGAACACCGTACGCAACTTGGCCTGCGGATACGGTACCATGGTCGGTGTTTGGTTGTCGTCCTCGTGACACCTTAGGATCGACAGCTCGAACGCTCTCAGCCTGATTTGTTCCATGTTCTCTTCGTGTCGCCTCTTCGGGTCCTCCTGCTTCTGTTCGATCCGTTTCTGCAGCTCTTGCGTAGAGGCCAACTGCTTCTCGTGTAGGGCGGACAGTCGTTCCGCGCGATCACGCGCCTTTTCCCCTGGCAAGTTCTTGTCGTTCTCGAGGTCGTCTTTGCTGTTGTTGATCAATTCTTTAGTCCCTTTGCCGCCTCTTGTCCTGCAGCCTGTCCAGACTCTCAAGCCGTTCTTTCTCTAAGGTCTTACGTCGTTCCTCAACCGCCGCCTCATTGGCCGCTTTCTCTTCCTGACATTTCTTGTGGTCATCCTGGTTGCTCTAAATGCGTCTTCTCGGCTCGCCGACGAAGAGGCAGGACTGCAGAAAATCGTGCCTCTTGTTTTGAGCTTCCAGTTCGTTGATGAAGGCGATTTTCTTTAGATTTTCTTCCTCGTCGTGCGCCTTCTTGACGATCCCTCGGATGTGTCGTTTGCGATTTCGGGCCGCCTTTTGCAAACTTAACTCCATTCTCTTTCTTTTCTCCTCGATCTGCAGCACTTTGGCATCTTTGACGTCTTTCACTGGAGCAAAAAGTGCTTTCTCTTTCTGAGCTCTCTCCAACTGTAGATATTCCCTGTGCCGCTGCGCTTTGGCCTGCTTGGCTTGGTACCGCTTCAACGCTTCGGTCAATCTGATTTTCCTTTGAAAATTCGAGAGTTTTTGTGGAGTTCCAAGGCCCGGCAAAAGTATCCACGCGCTCGCTCCAATACATTTCTGCAGCATTGGCTCGTACCTGGCTTCTAACGAGATGTGACCATCCTCGAGCATTCCAATAGGACAGTCCTCGTCAGCGTCCCCTTGAAGCTCATCCCCATCAATCTCCAGATCCCTCAGCTTTTCGATTTTCTTGTGCAAACCGGTCTTTCTCCTCGTTCAGTTTTTTGGTCTTCTTGCGGTGCTTCATTTCGGTGGCGATTTCTTCCTGCATTTCTTTCAACTTGGACTGTTCGTCGTCGGTTTCGAAGTCGACGTTTGCTTCCTTGCTCTGCCTCTGCTGCATCTGATCCTGTTTCACGCTCTTTTTGATACTCAAATTCGCCTTATTCTTCTCTACCACGGAATTTTTACTGATGAGGCTGCTCGTGCTCATTATGTCCACGGCCACGGCTAGTTTTTCTTCTGCGGAGATTAGAAACGTGCACAGTTTCTGATCTTCGCATTGTCCTTCAAGCTCTTTAGGTGGTTGAGGTTGCCCTTGACACTCTTGTCGATCGGCTTCTGGGCCTTGCCGTCCGACGATATCGGCAGCAAAGCCAGCGCTGGGAGGCTGGCAGTGGCGCTGAGTTGATGGAATCTGATTGCCCAAGATAAGGCAGTATCAGATCTTCTGGATTTATTGCTTGCGTTTGTGAATCTCCGGCCTATCGCGGTGAGCCACCCGTCCTACTGATCATCCCTCGCACAATCATTGTTGAAAGTCTCCGAAGAACTAGCTATACTGTTGTTTAAATTAGTCACGTTCATGTTCTCTCTGCTTTGATGTTTGACTTGATCCACGTCTTGTTTGACTTGATCCACGTCTTGTTTGATTTGATCTACGTCTTGCTGTCTACAGTCATTTTGGTTGAGACAAGTTCTTGCAACTCGCGACGACCATCCGTTAATGCATGAAGCAAAGCAGCTTGATTTTTTCTTTGTTCTTTTATCTCAAGTTGCCTGTGTTTCTCTTGTTCCTTTTACTGAAGTTGCCTTTATTTTTCGTGTTCCAGGGAATTTCTTTATTCCTCTTTGTCGAGCTGCCTTTGTTTTTCTTGTTCCTTTTTCTCAAGCTGCCTTGGTTTTTCTTGTTTTTCCAAAAAATTTCTTTGTTCCCCTTTGTACTTCTTCAGCATTTCCATAAGTGCTGCCAGTTGTTCATTCATGATTTTGAAAATTATCTCACTTCTGACACCAGTTGTTACGGGATACGGGTTCCAATAATTTATCGTCAATTTACTATACACTTTTATTTACTTTTAACTATTACAACACAATTAAAACACAATTACTTTCTACTAACAATTCGCATTGTTCGCTTATTTCGCATATTTACTACCCTGCACTATCTATTCGATCCATCTCGCGCTGCTTGTTGGTTTATATACCCTGGCTGAACACGCTCTCGTACTTTCGGGAACGGAGGCGACTCTTCCCGGTTCTCGTTTATTCTAGTTGAGTTCTCGGGGTCGTGGTCGGCGCTCGGCGTTGTCGCTTTGGCCCGAATCCCTGTGGACCTTTCTTGTGTTATAAAGGGCTAGTTGGAAGAGATGGTTGATTTTTGAAATTTGCTTCTTAATTTTCAAGGAAAATCTATGATTAGAACTAGTGTAAATTAATCTAAAATCTTGATAATACAGAATCATAATGGCTCAAGTAATTCATAAGATCTTTAACTTAAAAAAAATATTTTTCCAAACACGTAGCAGGTATTTTGACATTATCTGGGCTTTCCTAACTTTATCTTTAGCATTTTTTGGTCAAAGAATTTTTCAAATACATTTTTGACTTTTTATCTACGTATGAAATCGGCAGAAAAGCTAATCGAGTTAGGCCATGCTATTGCTTCCACCATTCTTGAGATGGACTGATGTCCGGAGATCTCGGGATGTAATTACTTCAAGTTAGTTCAGATTAGTTTAAATTATGAATTTTTTGTTGGAATTAACGGAATTTTTTAACATTTTAAATAACTTGCAGATTGTCATATTAGAGATGGTAAATCACAACTCAATAGAAATAGAACAGTTGCGTATAGAGGAAATCAGATGAAGTTGCAATTTTATAGGGTTTTTCTTCTGAAAAATGTGTTTTATTGTTTCTTTTCCTATTGACTTCTATCACAATACATCAGTATTTTTAGAAACAGACAGTTTCTCAAAAAATTTACAAAAATAAGAGAATCAGAGAAAAAAAAATCTATACATTTTTATTTGTAACCCGCAACTAAACTACCGCTTTTTAAGCTGCCGGTCAATTAATTTTTTTTTTAATTAAACAAGTCATTTTTAATTTTTTTGTTCAGTCTTAAGGCGTTGCTGAAATACAGTTTCTTTTTTTCG
Source organism: Taphrorychus bicolor (assembly GCA_951812265.1). Lineage (NCBI taxonomy): Eukaryota > Metazoa > Arthropoda > Insecta > Coleoptera > Curculionidae > Taphrorychus > Taphrorychus bicolor. Next base: position 47,340,608 of record OX638297.1, on the reverse strand, counting down.
ATTTTTTAACACATATTCTGAGGCTACTATCTCAGCAACCGTAAGCTTGATAAAAAAAATATATAAAAATTCAATTTCTTTTGGTGTCTTCTGTACGTACTTACTCTAGGTTCATTCGGATGTGAATCAGTATTTTGTATTTAGAATCTAACAATGTTCGGCTAGTACAATTCCTCAATGTTAGATGGCGAGGACACTCAAGTGTGCTGACCAATCACGGCCTATGGCGTAGTAGTGTCGACTTATTTCCACCTTTTTTTCTCATTACCGGTTTTTCATATTTTTTTCGACACTGAAAACGGCGACCTTTATGAGTAAGTCCAAAAATCTCATCAAATAAATGTTCCTTATACAGCGTGTTTCAAATTTCAATACTTTAAGGGCACATTCTTGGGGTCAACATTTTTACCATGATACAAAGCATTAATGTGCATTTAAAAGATTTTTATTTTTGGGCATTACATAAAATCCTCTTTTCTTTTTTGGCTCGAAAACGGTGGCAGACTGAAACAAAAGTCAAAAGACCAAAAATGGTCTAAACGGAACATAAAATTGAACTTTATTTTTTGGGTAGATCATTGAAGTACCACAAAACAATTGAAAGTCCCTGAAAGGTGTACGAGTCCCGAAAAATTATTGCCCTGTAGACTTTGTACGGATGGATTGTAAAAGGTCTCTTAGATGGCAAATTTGGATCAATTATTTTAATAACTGTGCGAGACAAAAAAAAACTAAAAAATTAATAAAATTCTAGCACTGTGTGGTTCGGCAACCATGCCTTTGCGGAGATGCATTTGCTTCTTATAGGAAAAAAAATCTCTTTTTTGAACTCAAGAATACTCTAAAATCTTTGTCTAAATTTTGAAACATCTTGTATCAAAAAAATTATGTTATGTAATAAAAGAAGTAAGTTTTGTGTTGTTAGTTTATGTAATTTTAAGCTTTCATAAGAGAAGTTTTGTGAAAACATAAAAACAACGAAGTACAACCATAAAGTTCAAGAAATTTTTGTCCCTCTTCTTTCTACTGATGATATTGGGGTCTTCTGATATTGGATCTAATTTTATTCTCACTCCATCTTTTTCCCTTTTTTGATATTTCAGGTTTTCTTTCTATGTTGTGGCTCATAAAAAGTCTAATTTTGGTCTACAAAGTCTTGGAGGGGTCTACAAAGGTTGGATACACCCAACCTTTGATTTTTGTTGTAAATGTTTCTTTCGTAAGATCCTTTTCTTGTCCCTATTCGGGACCAGACATTTTTGGAAAATATGGAACCACTACTGATTCCATATTATGAGGCTCAACTTTAATAGAAAACATTTTTTTTCCTCTGATTTCTTTGTCATTCAGGGAAAAGAGAAAAATGTTGTATGAAATCACTACTTAGCGTCGTGTAACTCTGCAAGTTAAACAAAATGGTACATTTCCCAAGCTTTTAAAATTCACGCCCTTGTTTCACCTGGTGACCCTTTCTTCAAATCCAATGCTGATTGATTTTATAGATTTTACAAAGAAGCCCATAGCAACTCATCGAAAGCTGAGCTAGAAATTTCATTATTTCTTGGTGGTCAGTCGAAGCTGACCAGTCCAAAACAAACACGTCGACAAGCTTTGGATGCCAAACCTCATTCAACAATAAGTAATTCGGTTGTTACCCTAATTGCCCCGAGCTATGACGTTATTGCCTTCAAAGGGTGCATAAAATTGTTTTGTTGACCAGGCACAGGAAGGGTTGGAATGTTTTCCTATTTACCAAACGACGACGGGGTGAAACTGCAGTGGCGATTAAAGCCATAGGGTGCTAGAAATTAATTCGCCATATTAGATTCTAGGCAGGAAATTTAAATTTTATTCAATTAAGGCCTCCAGGTCTGGAGAGGCGATACCGTAAATCCGTTCATTGATTCGGCAACAGGGAAATGGAATTGGGTTCTTCAGCGAGCGGTTTGGAACTTGGAAATGATAATTTTTGTGTTATTGCACATTAGGGAATAGAATTGCGGTGTGAACCAAAAATAAACTTTCGAAATAAACACAGCAATTAAACAAACTTCCGCAAACAAAGGCAATTAGACGACAAAACAGCCCCGTTCTCGTGAAGTAATTAGGAAATCGGTCGAATTACTCATTAAAATAATAGATGTAACTTGGTAAGCTCGAGGAAGCAAAAAAGGAAAGAACACAATTAGATAATGAGCTTAAAAGTTTGCCAGGCAAAAGTGCTTTGGGCGTTTTGCGAGGCAGTTTTTCCAAATAAAAACAAGGATGATATACGACAAGTCATTTAGAATTTTCGGAATTTAGTGAGGCCCGGAGATGAACTTAAAAATTCCCAGAGGCGGATCTTCCAAATATAGTATAAACAGCCCAATTATTTCAGCGATTTAACGTGCACACAATAAACTGGATTGTAATATTTTCCGCCTCAAATCCTGTTCCGAAAATTTCGAGCGAATTTATCGCATTGATAGTTAACAGTCATAACACCGTAATTTGTAACATTTTCCTGCTTTATTTACTACAATCAATGATCATACATTTTTCTTAAATTCCCCACACACGTCTATAGTTATTTTGTTTGCTCTGTTTAAGATGTAAAGGCGATGAATACAGGATGAGCTAGAAGGAAGAAATTAGGTGAACGACGTTTTTTTTTAATGGAATATCATGTATATTATATAAAATTCAGCATCTTTGTTGCTGTTTTATAGTTCTTTGCCTTTGTTTTTTAGTTTTCCCAAGCTGTAGTAGCGTTATAATCAAGAGGTTTAATTTTGGCGAAAATTAAAACTCTCAGTAGACCCGTTGGGTTCTGAAGTTGTCGTTCATGCAATTTTCTTTTCAGCTCAACAATTTTCTTGTTCACAACATCCTCCACTTTTGCGTTATTCGATTCTCTACTGGTTTCTTTCTAGCTGCGAGATATCCAGTTATTTTTTCTCGAGTTTTTGTTTTTTCTTTTCCTCTTGATGGCGTCTTTCCTGCTCTTTTTGCCTCTTGATAACGTCCATCCTGCTCTTTCTTTTGCTGTTGCAAAAGGCTGCCCCAAAAGACGATTTTCTTAACCTCAGAAATGAAAAATTTAATAAAACACAAAAACTAGTAAACATTTTCAAATTTGCGCTTCTTTTGTGCCTGGCAGTACCCTAGTCTATCACGTTTTACCTAAAGATTCATCAGGTCAAGGAGCTTGAAACTTTTAAGAAACACCTGACTTGACTTGAAAAATTAAATACTTGACAACTCGGTACTTGACTTGACTTATTCTCAGTTAGAAAGTTTGGATAATTATCTGATAATTCTATGCATTTCTTCGCTTTCTAGTCAACGAGATATTTTTTGGATTTAGTCACAACGAGATTCAGAAAGTAAATAATTGGAAGAACCTCAGCAAAGTGGAAGTTCACATGAAAACTCACGTTAAACCCGTTCGTGAGGTCCGGGGATAAATAGCCTCAGGTCTTCCCATCCACTTATTAGGTAGAACTTGATTAAGCTATTTTCAAACTTCTGCAGCATAATGGAACTGTGCGGTCTTTTTGGAACCATAAATGTAGCAAAGGAACGTTTTCATTTGGAAATATGCGAACAGGGTATTAGAATATTTTGCAGCAAATTAAGACACTTTTTTCTAATAACCTATTTACTTTGATTTAATCTCTGATTGTAAAGATGAAATTTGGCAAATTTCACTTTTGTCAAAACATTTTAAAAATTTTTTTATAACCTCCTTAAGGACCTTAGTTTAAGTACATACTCAAGTAAATAAACAGAAAAGTATAACTGTATATTTATATACCCGTCGAATATTGGAACGAGAGGTGACAGAGCCCGCGTGTAATAGGAAATTCTCAAGGGACCCTCGCAATTATTCCCGCAGGTTATGGGGTCATACAGGAAGGCAATAATTGGAAGAAGCATTTCCAGACTCTTGTGATAAAGGAATCGGAGAATTTCCGCAAAGGCAATATTCGTGAAAAGGAAACGCGCGGGAAACATCGTTTGTGCTTTAAATGGAAGAACTTTATTGCTTCCTGAATGCACGAGCCCTTTTTAAAACTTAATACTAAAGGCTTTCATTGAAAAATTCCCGAGCGGTTCATACAGTAATAGTGTTTTTTTTTTGTCTTTTAGATGACCTAACAAAATGAATAAAAGGTCAGGTGGTGGCGGCGGTTCCTGGAACAGAAGGGGAAAGCCTTCCTCCACCAAAGAACTAACAGGGATGCGCAGACAGCGCAGTCTTGAGTGGAGGAATGAACGGAACTGCAGCTCTAGTGACGAAGAGATTGCCAGACCCGTTGAGAGCCAAATTTTCGCCTCTCTACTGGCACAAGCCCAAAAGGAATTTAAAGGTAAGTTCGGATATACTTAATTCATTTCAGGAAGGTATTCGTCTAGCCACCCATGACACTGTAAACGCACCTTAGGAACAATTGAAAAGTTATCAGAAAAGTTACTAGATCGGAGATTTGCGTGAAGCGACTTTAAAGTATGGATTTATAGGATTTTGACCTCGAAATTTGTAATTTTCAAAAATTATCACTGTATTTCTCAAATTATGCTCGAATTCATTTATTGTGGTGCGTTTGTAAAGTAGGAAAAGTTCAGTGACTGTGACCCAGACAGCTCAGTTGAAACCTGCAGCTCCTTCAAAATAAGATGCCAAAGTTGCCAAGACAAAAATTGAGACACAAAGACCACTTTTAAGTAAAGATTGATGAATGCTGATTACTTATTGTTAGTTAATGCAAGCGACTCGAGTATTAAGTAAGAGAGAGAGAGAGAGAGAGAGAGAGAGAGAGAGATTTTACTTTCACTTTAGATGATTCATCCAAAGTGATCAAACAAATTGAACCGTGTAAACACTCACTTTCAAGCTTAACGACCAATCAAAATGAAAACCTTGACAGTGTCTCAAATTTTTTAATTTATTTTTTTAGTTTTTTATTTATTCTAAACGTGCAAACATGACTCTGAGATTTCACAGATCTACTAACTTGACAAAATTAAATTTCGCAATTGTTTCGTCAAATACAAATGTATTTTCAAAAATTTAGTTATAATTCAATGACAAATTACCGAAGATTTTTCCGTTTTTTTTGTGTTAAAATTTATTGTTCCAAATGAAGGAGCTTTCTGGTTCAAATTATTGTTTTTGCATTAAAACGAAAATAATAATTTTTTTCACAAATCTAGGAGATAAAAACATATGAAGAATTTTAAGCATGTGTTTTATTAGTCCTTCACGTAATTTGAAGGCTAAACAAAATTGAGTATTTTCTAAGAATGGTTGGTGTAACGGAAAAGATGCAAACATGGCATTAAATGTTTAGGTACTAGTAATTTTCAGAAATCCTAACTTTAGTACATATTTTTTTTTGTAAGTAAACACTACTAAAACTCTTGTTCTCTCTCAGATTTTTGAGTGGCTTAGTCTCATTGCACAGAAATTCTTTAAATATCTTCAAATTTACTGAGGCTCACATTGTTTTTAAGTTAGTAACAAAAACCCTTGCTATCTTGAATAAATTGATTTTTGTACAACACTTTCCTTCTAGTAAAATACCATATTTTTCAATGATTCCAAGAAATCACCAGACTTACGCAAACGGCTGAGAATATTCTTGCAAAAATTCTCAAATTTGCTAAAATTCAGAAAACCCTTTTTGTTGGTGTTTTTCAGATTTTTGTGTTTCTTCCTCATTCCTCGGATATCCTTTTGAAAATTTCAATTTTCTGATTTTTATTAAAATGAAAATTTCATCAGAGTCTTTCCCTCATTAACTGGATATTCTCTAAAAAAATTTAAATTAGTTAAGGCTAGAATTTTTCTAAATTAGTTAATAATAAAAGATGGTCTTTCAACGTTTTTAACACCTTTCTCGGGGCCTTTTCGGACCCACCAAATAATTTTTCACAATTTTCAGATTTTCTCAAACTGTAAAACGCTAATAAAACTATTATTCTCGGAATTTCTGAGATCTTATATTCTCCAGACGTCATTTTAAACCTCTCAAATTTATTAAAATTCTTATCTTGGAGAAACATTTATAAAACACTACTTATTCTCGATGTTACTCAGATTTTTGTGTCTCTCACCCATTCTCCAAGTATCCCTTTAAAATTTTCAAAAAAACTTTGCGGTTAGGGTTTTTGTAAACTAGCTACTAATAAAAGACATGTTCTAGCAATAATTCTAACACCTTCCTCGTGGCCTTTTTCAGATATTTTTCACAATTTTTAAATATGGGTTCTTTAGAAATACTAATACAAATTTATTCTTGGTATTTCTGAGATTTTTAGGTCTCTTCTTCTAGATTTTTTTTTCAAAAATCATAAATTTACTGAGACTCCAATTGTTGTAAATTGCTTGTAAAACGCTTGTCCTCTCAATGTTTTAGAGGACTTCCTTCCTGCCTTTCTCGAATAGCCGTCAACTTTTAAACACGTTTTCAAGTTTACTGACATTCAGGTCTTTGTAAAATACTAATAAAACATTTGACCAAAAACCCTGAAAAAGACAAGAAAGACAAAAAACTCTGAAAAAAGTTTTTGACGTTTTTCAGGGTTTTGTGCCTCTTCATTTTTTCATTTTCCAGACAAAAATGTTAAGATATTTTGGAAATAACAATTTTTATAAATTAATAATCAAACATTCAGTTTCTCAAAGTATGCATATGCAGGGGAGAGAACTGGAGCCATTAATTTGAACTAGATTTCCAAAAGGTTTCCACATGTTTAGATCAGGCTCACATTCCACACATTTTTACTTCAAGTCCATCGCATTCTTTGGCATAGTTGTAGATAACTGAGATGATCAAATGAGCATTCTTTATTTATCTTCGATAACGAAAAATCATTCTTGCTCCTTGAAGACGCGATTTAGACACTTGACATTGGGCAGTGTGGGCAGTGCTTTTCCTTTGGTTTTAATATTGTCTGCAAGTAGCTTTTTCCATTTCTTCATCTCAACCATCAAAAACTTTGTTGACAGTCTTCAAACAAACTCAAAAACAGTCTGCTACTGGGGTTTCGAAAATGTTTTAAAATGTTGGAATGTTGGAAAATAGCTTTCTTCTCGCGGGGGCTCAACTTCGCCTTAGATTTATTTCATTTTCTGTTTTCACTATAAGAATTGAGTACAAAAGTAAAGATTTGAAGTAAGAAAAAGAAAAAAATATCACTATTACATTCACAATATTCGCAAATATGTTTCCAACGAATCGACGAACGTAATATTATGGTCTCTTTCTCAAAACACCTCAGAAATCAAGAAGAGTAAGCGTCATGCCAGTTTATAAATTTTGACGGCGAAGTCATTGAAACTAATAGGAGAGAATTTCCCCAGATTTCTGTTAAAACATTTTCGAGAAAAGGGCTGCCACTACAAATCTGATATTTCCATGGTTAGCTAGATGAACATCTTCCTGAAATAGACTATGTATGGTGGGAATGCCATTTTTTAAGTGTAATTATTACTACATCCTATTTCTTTCGTGGTTGCGTTTGAAATCGCGTCACGTTTCCCGTGGGACGAACGTTAAAATTGCCTGACTGGACTCGCACTTATAATTTGGCAACAAACGAACACTCAGCTGGATTTTAAAAGTTTTGCGCGAAGCATAGTGATGGCTTCATTAAACCGCTAAAGCGATTCCCTTTTATCGATTTAAGTTGTGTAACAAAATCTCCGAAATTTATATAATCTTGAAAACTTTCCCCAATTCGATATAATTTTAACCTAATGGAAAATAACTTGTCAGACTGCGCTTTGATGTATCGAAAATTACAGGGAGGAACAGAGATAGATAGACGTGAACCCTTAGAAACTCATGGAAGCATAAAGGCTAACGAGTGATTGAAGACGGATGTGGGGGCGGCTGATTGGTTTTACTTGTGGGGTGTGCCTATCAATCAAAAACAGCTCCGGTGCTATCAGATAATGTGTGTTGGAACAATTTCGAATTTTTAGCTATATCAACGGGGAACTTCAGAGGAATGTCTTCGAGTTAATTAAGTACGTGATCCGAGTTATTATTGGCATTAGCTCTAGGTGTTTGGAGTGCTTCTGATAAGTCAATGAAAATTCGTAGCAATCACTGTCACTTTACTGGCTACATTTGGGAGGCAACACAAGTTTGGGAGGCAACACATTTTTCTTAAATGACAACAAGGACATGATTGATTTTACATGATAATGGCAAAAAATTTTGTTTGAGAACCGGTCGAGGTCAAAAAGTTTTATTTTTAAGGCTTTCATTCAAGCTGTTTAATTCCTTTTGTGGCCTATTATGTTATGTTTCTATGGCATTCGTCTCAAACTAACTGAAAGGTCTGAGAAAGACTTTGCCTAAATGTCTTCAACACCTTCATCTTTGCTTTACCCTTATCAAACCACTTCAAAGTAAAACCTTTTTTTTTGGCTACAAACGGGTTACAAATTATACTTTTAATACGCTAATGAACTACTAAAAGTTTTAAGGCACTAGTGTTACAACTAATTCACTCATACTAAAAGTTAGTACTTTATAAACTTTAATAGATTCATATTTAATGCGTTTGTAGAAAAAAATATTTTGCGGTATCGAGTCAAAAGTGCTTTTAAGAAACTCATGCTAATTGCAGGACGAGCAAAGCGCAACGTCACATGCGTGTCATAAAATTGCACTTACATCATAAATAGCTATTTCTAGCCTTCTTCGCTTTTATTATATAACAGAATGTTTTTGAAAATTGGTCATTTCAAGTCTCCGTCTTAGTTCCTTTCAATATCAAAATCGAACATTATTTCGTAGTATTTCTTTCTATAGTTCATACAACAATAACTTTTCATAGAAGAAAATAACAAAATGATTAATTTTAAAAGGCACTCTGTGTCTACGAAATTATGATGATGGTGAATTTCTTTATCATAATTAACAACACATTTTAGATAACAATCAAGTTTAATATTGCTTCTTTCATTTACAACGAAAAATGGACACTCTATGCAGGGTATTCAATTTTCGGCAATTCTGTGGGTGTTCTTTCTTATTTTTAAAGATAGGGCATAACTTTTGAGGCACTCTCTGTATTTCATTTACCCCTAAATTTAAGGAAAAGCGAAAACAGTGGCGTAGCTAGCTTTTTACTTAAACATAAGTTTATTTTTGGGAAACTCTGCATATTATTAGACTTTTAGAAACAAATCGACAAGAAAAAAAAAACGTTTTATTTTCAAATTGTGAGTAAACCATTTGCTGCAGACGAAAATTAGGTTCGGCACTGGATACGGCACAAAAATTATTGGTATGCACATTTATTTTTAATACAACTAAAGAAATAAACGAGTTTCCTCAATGTCAAGGTACCAACATCACATTGTAGGTATCTCATAAGCGAAAAGAGCTATGAAAATTCTGATGTCTCCATCTTTTTTTTTCACAAAAAAAGTAGCACGCTGTCGCGAAAACCGCAACCCTCCATCTTTAAAAATACCCCGCCGTAAAGCGCTCTAAAAAGGGACACCCTGTACATCATTTACAATGCAATTTTATTAAATTCTGTTTTGGAAATTGATAAAATGCTACCAGAAGGCAGCGGTTTACCTCCATTTTGTTCCAATTTGAAATATCCGCACAATTTTGTAATTCAGGTTTTGTTAACATTAAGATTTTTTAGGTCAGTTTTGGTTCACAGTTTTGGTCTTTGTGGCCTTGACATTCAGTTAAACTTGCGCGCAGCCAAAAGGATCAATTGGTTCATCAATACACTTTTTACTACTTTGATGAATTATCTAATTCACTGTTATGTAAAAATTGTAAATTAAGTCGTGGTCAAAGTATAGTATCCAATTGCATACCGGGTGTTGCATCGTCGGGCAGGACATAGGAAATCCCATGTAAATTTTGATAGGGTCAATTATTGGCTTCCCTAATTATTTTGGTAAAAAATATATTTAGTTTCTTTAAAGAGCGCTAAAATTCGCAACCAATAGGATAACTTCAAGCATTTTAGATCAACCCGTTTACGAATTATTTGCCAGTAACATTTTTAATATTTTGTCTTTTTTATCGCCCATATTCACCAACACCAGTCAAGGTAAGAGTTGGCTGTCAAATAAAGCTGTCATTCATGAATTTTTAGTGTTTGATAGCTAAGTCTTACTGGTGTCTGTAAAGTTTTCCAAAGGGGTTTGCTTAAATATGCGTGCTACATTTGCTTATACATGCATGCAGCCTACAAACTTTCCTTTCGCGAAATTGTTACAATTATCTACTTATACGGGAGTTCTAAAGGATCAAAGTTATTTTACTGGAACCTTAGAGGGTCAACACATAAGTTCTGTAAACTAATCAAACTAAACATGTCAGCGTTGGTGTTCTAAATCCTAAAGTTTCCTTGGCAGGCAAATTTGTGTGTTCGCGAGCTGATACTTGACAAGTTCTAACTAAAAAGTGAAAGCGAATTCTCTCACTACCACATTTCGATTGTATTTTATCCATCTTCAGTGCCGGAGGAATTTTTTTCTCTACGTCATCAGAATAATTCAGTTTTTTTCGTAACAACAGCGAAAAGTGCTTTATTTTTTCGCTCACCTTTTCAATTATACTTTCGGCGCAGCTTGACGCGTAAAAGAAAGTTCACGTATAAAGCGCAGAGTGGGGCCATGATAGATGGGCTTTACGGGCTGACACCCCGCCAGCCGTACAAAGTCCACGTGCTTAACGTGACACGTCCACGATTTGTGTCCGAGCAAACCACCGAGTCCAATCGAAATACACCCTGGAGAACACGATGTTTGATGTTATTACAGTTGTTTTCTTTCTCGGGAATTATACCCTTTCACCCTGCGGTTCATCGATTTTTCTCCTTGGCATCCCTTCTCTAGGGAACTTGTTGACCTTAAGAAGGTTTTGGGTTGCGTTATTAACGTTACGTTATTTATAGTAGCTGGTTCAGTAAACACTATTAAGCCTTCAAATTGTATTATTTCCTCAATTTTGGTATTGATTGAAGAGTAAGCCTCCTTATTGGCGGACACTCCTTTTAGTTTATAACAGATAAAGTGCAAACAAGCACTAAGAGAAAAAATAATATGCTTGAAAATGCATGGTTTTGTGGTGTTATAAATTTGGATTTTCCATGTTTGTTTTATCTTAAATTTATATTTGACTTCTTAAATATTTCAACCGCGGTGGAGGAGTTATGGTAGCGGAGCTTACCTAATCAATATTTAAAGACCATTTGTCAAAATTAATAATCCAAGCCATTACCGACCTAAGTACACTTAGGGCTTTCTGGGCGCCATTAAAGTTAAATGTTTTACCTTCATTTACATAAAGTTAGCTCAGTCGTAGGAGGTGTTTTGAATAGGTGTATATGTAAACATGATTAATTCTTTATAGGCTTTTCCCCGCGCCCCCTGCAGGAAAAATTGTTCTATTTCTCATTAACTGAAATGGGTCAATAAATATATTTCCTTAAGGTAAAATAAATTAAGGGACACTAACTTGTACGAATTGATGATTCGAGCCTCAGGTTGAAAGAAAAGGACGACGTTTCTTCTGCTTATTGAGAGCTAATGAGACTAATAAAATATCGGTGATTTACACTAGTGACAGGTATTTTAAGAATCAATAACACTTTTAATTTTTTTAAATAACACTTTTAATTTCGTGTTTCTGTTCCCACATAACCCATCATATTTTTGAACTTGAGGATCGATAACAACTACCAAAGAAACACTTTTAATCCCAAAAATTAGTTATTTTTCATCTCTCTTTTCTAAAAAAAAGTAATAGATGTTTACAATAAACCATCTCAAAAGCTCCTAATTAAATCGAATGTTTACATTTGATAACTTGAGTTTAAGTAAGTTTTTGAACGACTTCAAATTTTCATCAAATGGTGTACAAAAACTAACATCATAATATGTCCTTAATACTAGTCTAACAAAAAGGTGAAACTTAAGCGCACTGCTTGTAAAGTTTCACATTTATTTTAGTATATTTTCCAAGCTTTGTCCTACACATTCTTTTCAAAAACAGGCACATAAACAATGTACGATCTTTCATAAAGTAGAAAAAACTTTTTTGTTGTTTCAAACAATAGAAAAGTCTGCCGATGAGTTCGCATAACAACTTTGTCGCCGGGCTTAGAGACCTTTGTCGCTTGTCGTTTGGGTTGGTAACTAATTACTGATTATATTTAGTGTGTTTTGAGTTTCTAGTGGCTAATGTAACATTTTATTTTAATTAATCCCATTTAATTGTTACAAATCAAAACGCAATATGGGAAACTATAAACCATTCAGAGTAGGTGGTCACCAATTTGTCGATCAACCCATCTGCATACTAGTTTCGGGGTCTACCCCTCATCAGGAGAGCTTTGGCTGGTCGACAAATTGGAGACCGTGATTTAGGCTTAAAGCCGGAAAAGTACGGAGTACCGGTGAGATGTTGTACAGAGCAAGAGCAGGCATCCTACATGCATGGTGACCACCTACTCTTTTCACTTCGTTCTGGTTCCGATAACCAGCGAGGTACAGAGCAATATGGGCTGCTTCTCGAACTGAGAGCCATATGTCATGCAGTATTGGATCTAAAATACTCTGGTGGATGTCGCCTGCTCCTGTTCTGCATCTCACCGGTACTACGTACATCTCCGGCTTTAAGCTGCTAAATTACGGTCTCCAATTTGTCGACCAGCCAGAGCTATACTGATGAGGGGTGGACCCCGAAACTAGTAAGGAGATGGATTGATCGTCAAATTGGTGACCACCTACTCTTTTCACTTCGTTCTGGTTCCGATCACCACCGAGGTACAGAGCAATATGGGCTGCTTCTCGCAATAAGGGCCATCTGCCATGCAGTATTGGATCTGAAATATGTTGGTGGATGTCGCCTGCTCCTGCTTTGTACAACATCTCACCGGATTAAACCATTCATTTACTATTGTCATCAATTAGGCCTGGAAATCTGACTTTAATATTTTTATCGTATCTTCTTAACATGTGAAAAAAAAATAATAAGATTTCAAAGGTAACTAGATGACAAAGATAGGTGAATGAAGTGAACTAATCGATCACTTTTTCTCAATGTGACATTATAATGATGCCTTGTGCAAGTGTCTTAAGCCAGCTATACCTCAATAAAATTTCTCTAATAAGATTAGGAACGACTTAAAAACTATAACATAGTTAGACCTACTCATATAAATTGGTAAAATTACCTGCTGAATAATTCACTGTTAGCCATTACCGACAGAGCCACTAACAGCTAGTTTAGGTTATCAAGTACAAGCACTAGAGGGTTTTTCTTATTGCATACCCTATATTATCTACCAAGGTCGTTAAGTACAATATTATTACCCCAACATCGAGACTAAATTGCATTGGGATGAGAATTTTAACAAGTTTGTAACACGAGCCAGTCGTAAACGTGTACGTGACTTCAGTCAAGACGACACGACAGAAAAGGAGGATCTCTCAATTAGCACCATTATAGTCCAACAAACGCAATAAGCCCCCGTGGATTCGTTGTAAGACCCACAAAATTTGGACTTCAGCCTGCAAGCTTCGTATTGCGTATTATCATATCCTGTATTAAGATAGAAATCTGATAAGAAATTACCTAATTGCATGTTTACACAGGAAGCATACCGTAGCCAATTTAGGGCCCCTTGATTGAATGGAGCAAGAAATGGGATGATAAGCTAGTTAGTAGACAATTATATTTTAAATTAGCTAAGGTGTTCTTGTAAGGGCTCCGAGCAGTACGTAAAGAAAAGAAAAGCGCACTTTCCAGCGAGAGGAGCACTGAGGCATCATCCCCTATGAAATTACCTGATTAAATTTTCATATTCAATCTTGAGTTGTTTCCCCGGGGGAAAACTCGAGACTGTGTTCAAGTTGTGCGGCCTCTCTCTCGCCGTTCCTTTGATTGTCCTCGTCTAACGCGTTGCGCTTTTGGCGAAAATTTATTTCATAACGAACCGGTTAACCTCCTCCATGTTAAAAGTAATTTTGCGGTCCTGGGGTTTTGGATCTATGTACCGGTGTTTTATTAACGCGGGTGTTAATAAATCTGCCTAGATTATGTGTTTTGCCTTTTGTTCCGGGGGCGTAAATTAGCCCCTTTAATTTACTATCGTGGCGAATATTAATAAAGTTCTAGGTGTTAATTGGAAGTTAAATTTTTAACGAACGTAAAAAGTTCGTAGGGAGATATTTTTGAAGTAGAGTGGACCACCCGTGGATACTATAGTAGATACATGAATTAGTTCAATACAATTTTTTCAGTTTAAAGCAGGGGATTCCAAGCACCAATCCTGATGGTTAACTCATATATAATTTTTTCTACAAATGCATTAAAAATTCAACTTTTAACACGCTAATGAGCCATTAAAAGTAGCACTTTCAGTCACTGGTGTTAAAAGCAAATATAAACTTGATTTTTTAAATAAAACTTCACTTTTACTAACAAAAGAACATTTCAATATCTAATACTCTTTGCTAACTAATATGTATAGAAAAATTGGAACAATTAGAATTAATTCCTTCCAGTCCCCTCACTGATTTGCCACCGTTACAAATATTAGAAATATTAGAAATATTTGTAACAGCGACATTACCCCTCATAGCAGATGAAGGTACGTAAACAGTAGACGATGGAAGAAGCTTCTGGGCAATGATGTTTTTGTTTTGTATTGAGTCTTCGATGTATCCTTCCGCGACTGTAGAAGATTTCCACCCCCCATGTCTTTTGATTGTGGTAAGATTTGCTTCGGAATCTGCTAGGAGGGTAGCCGAGGGTAAAATTGCTTGTAAGTGTTTACATCATAAATAGCTAGTATCGTTCAGCGCATATTAAAGTGTACTAACCTGATGTGTGGTTCACTATTAAACACTTTGATTAATTTGCTACACCTATCCCCCCTAAAATAGAAAAATGAGTGGTGACGGGCTAGCAAGGAGCGAGTGGTTTCTTCAATTAGTAATCCATACAGGTACATTAAAATTGGCACAGAAAAAAGCTTCACAAAGCTATTTATCAACTGGTGAAGTTGAAAAAGAAATGATTACAATTTACTGGTTGAGTGTTAAAAAGTATTGGGATATAACATTTTTATGGAAATTTTTACTTCTAATTTACTTCTCTTCTTCTTTTTCACATGGGACCTTGAAATAACCACCAGAGTTGGTGGACTTCTAACAAACCATGAAGTAAAATTTGTTGGTATTATGAACCGTAAATTGGATATGCAGGGGCGATCCTACCTATTGGAAAAGAGGTGAGAGGAACCAGGGCGGCCAAACATTTTAATTTGAGGTCACGAGAAATTTTACGTGAAGAAGTGCCTTATCATTGGTATCTCGTAAACCGTAAGAGATACCGATTTGGTTAGATTTGGGGCAAAGTTGCGCATTTAGGTACAAAACGTAATGATCAATTTCCAGAATTTTTACTGCTTTCGAAGATATTCGAAAAAAACTAATATTTACAAAAATCGTTTTTGGACTCTCCTGAATTTATTTAAGGCTTTTATTATACATCAAATTGCATAATCGCTTGGGTACTTTTTCTGTTCTGTAAGAGGGTTCAATTTGTGGTCCGACGTTTGCCCTTTTCTGGGGCATCATCAACTTTAGTTTAACACAAGTAAGACTACTAAATTCGAATGTGCAAAATTGGAAATCTCTTTTTATTAAAAACTCAATGATATGTAACACTTTATATTTTCCTTAGTGTTTCTTTAGTTTCACTTTCTATATGTTCGGAAAGAGTGCAAACCTTGGAAACTTTATAATGCCATTATGAGCTCTACAGAAATACGCAACTTTGCCCCAATTTAACCGAATCGGTACCTCTTACGGTTTACGAGATCCATATGATGATCGGCGAATTTGAATAACCCTGCACAGTTAATAAATAGCGAGCGATTTCGCCGAAAGATTTAATTGATTTTTATTCAAATTTACCTGTTATATTAATGGAAAATGAGACCTATGAAGAAATTTGTTTTCAAGAATTTTAGGAACCTAATATTAGGTTAGCACTTGCGACACAAAGCGAGAAAGGCAAGTGCATAATTTATTGTTCATTTGTTGCATAGTTTTTTCTTCCATTTTCCATTATTTTAAAACTCCTCTTCTTATATTTGTATGTTCTGAATCAAGGCGTTTATTTTTTGAAGATATTAAAGCTATTTTTTATTATTGAGGGCGGCCAAAATACACTGCTGGACAATAGGTTGGAATAATGCACATTTGTGAAATTAATTTGAAAGCAGATATCTTCTAGACGATGTGGACTATCAAAAAGTCTTTTTGAAAATGCCATAGGTAGTAACTGGTCTTAATACAAGTTTTTCATTGTGCTTACGAAACACATACACAGGGTGCAAACTCAGACCTCAGAAAAAATCAAAATTTCTTTCTTACCGGAGATTTAGAAAAACCAAAATAGATTTCTAATTTCTATTCTAGGGTAATCTATCCACTAAAGGAAAAATACATATTTGGCCGATTTTTTGATATCTCGCTTATTTTTGAATATACGAGGTTTTTATTAAAATTAGCACAACTTTTTAAAAATATAAATCTTACTTTTTTAGAGCAATGCAAGTAATGGGTTTTTTTCTCCTTATCAAACATCCTTGCGTACACGTAACTGTTTTCCTATTCATAATTGAAACTGTGTATACAGGGTGGCTGCAATGTTTTTTTATAAACGTGTCTCACGAAGAATACGTGAATTTTAACAAGCTGCCTGCTGTACGCTGTATAATTAAAACGAGTGGTAATTTTGAACTTTTGAAACTGTGTAGAGAAAACTCGAACAAATTCCACAAACGATTTTTTAATTTTTTTAATAAGATTAGTATTACCATACTGGGTGGTCCTCCAAGAAGTGCATGTTACGTGATGTTACCGAAAAATTAGAAATATTAATAATCTGAAAATATTGTGGTCTACCGAGAAATTTTCAAGATATTGGCAATTCCGAATATACTGGAAATAGAGGGCAACTTCTGTATTTTAAATATGACATCCTGTATATTGTTGAATTTTTAGATTCTCCTTAAAATTATAAGATTATCTTCATAGAACGTACCCTATGCTGATTTTGATCGTTTTCGTCATATTGACATTTAACACATGACAATTTTTGCATTACTTTGAAACCAATAATAATTTTATAATTTTTAAATTTTGTATATGGAATACTTACACAATTATCTCAAAACGATTTTTTACATGGTGACTATTACATACGTTTTGCCAAATTTCAAAATCTACTTCGACTAGGCCCTTCTCTCTCATTAGAAATTTGAACTCATCTGTTTGACATAACGAACTCGATTATTGCGATATTAAATATACCACATTGTTACTATGCAGGCTTTTTAAACGTTTTGTAGCGATTTGCTGTTATATGTATGTGATTTACCAGTGCCATTTTTCAAACGTCAATATGACGAACACGGTCAAAATCAGCATAGGGTACGATATATGAAAATAATATTAGTATTTTAAGGAGAATCCAAAAAATAGTTATTTATGTAATAAGAGCGAAAAGTGCAGTTTTTTTTCTCGGAGAGTGAAGTTTGCTCGAGATCACTCGAGAACAAAAAAGTTACTTTTTGCTCGTAATGCATACAACGTTTTTTCTGCAAGCGATTAATTTCAAATAATGTGAATCACAGCTGAGCATAACTGAAGACACAATCTGAAAATTTAAATCAGAGTGACAATGACGTTTTAAATATTTCGTTGAGTGGTGGTAGTTGCTATTGACAGCAAATTCAGCTAAAACAGCGAAATAGTAGATTATGTCACTAGGAGTAAAAGTGGGTCTTTTCGTGCTGAGCCCAGAGATTGACGGCCGAAGCGAAGCTGAGGCCTGCAACTGGGCGAAGCACAAAAAGACCTTTTACTCCGAGTAACATATACTATTTTTTTTTCAAGCATGCAGGAAATAAGTCTATTTCAGAGTAATTCAGTTTTGCAATTTTGTCTCATCCTCTTTAAGCGGATCTAGGTACTTACTCAATGAGTGTTGTATATAAATATTATGTGTTGGAACGGTGGTTTTCAATGTTCAGTGGTTTTAACGGTATTAAATCGTAACCAATGGTTTAGGTGGTTTAGGTAAATTATGGTAAACTAAAAATTTGTAGCATTATTATCAATACTAAATTAATAAAAATCACATTGACAGATAAATATGATGACGCGCATGACAACCAACGACATTTAACAGAATTCGAGAACCTATGCGATTTCGACTAAAAACGGTTTCGGGTGGTGCTCTCGAGCGCTCTGAGAGTATTCCTATCCTTTGTTTTTTCATCAAGAATGTAAAGATGACAATAAGATGGTTTGTATATGCGCCACCATGACAGTAGCGGTGACTTTTGACTTTACTTTTACTGCCTAGGACTTTTTTGCTACTTTTTTGGTCTCAGGATTAGAAAGCCCACTTTAGGTGTGCGAATGGAGAAAACAAATGAGGTCCTTTTAGTCCGCTTGAAAAAAAAAATTTTTTTTCACTTGCTGTCCTGGGCAATGCGCGGAAAAGTAAACTCACATTCTGATCCTCAACAAACGTTAGGTTTTCGTTTGTCCAATGAAAGCGTAAAATGCGTCATTATTTGACGTTTGTAGAAAAAAAACATTATACAGGATATCCCATTAAAAGAATGTATAGTCATACTAATCCTGTTAAAAAATTAAAAGCCCGTTTTGAGGTTATTTGTCCAGGCTTTCCTTACATAGTTTCAAAATTATCACTCTTTTTTATTTTACAGCGCACAGTGGGCAGCTTATTAAAATTCACGGATTATTGAAAAACATTGCAGCCACCCTGTATACACAGTTATAATTCTAAATAGAGAGACGGTTACATGAACGCAAGTATATCTGATAAGAAGAAAAAATCCATTACTTGCATTGCTCTCAAAAAGTACATTTTCAAAAAGTTGTACTAATTTTAATAAAAACCTCGTATATTAAAAAAAAAACTAGATATCAAAAATCGGCCGAATATGTATTTTTTTTATATTTTTTGGATAGATTACCCTAGAATAGAAATTACAAATCTATTGTGGTTTTTCTAAATCTTCGGTAAGAAAGAAATTTTTATTTTTTGTGAAGTCTGAGTTTGCACCCTGTGTATGTGTTTCGTAAGCACTATGAAAAACTTGTATTAAGACCTGTTATTACCAATGGCATTTTCAAAAAGACCTGAAAAATTCATTTTGATATTCCACATCGTCTAGAAGATATCTGCTTTCAAAATCACTCTACAAATTTGCATTATTCCAACCAGCAGTGTAGATTTACACGGGCGACTGCTACTTTAGAATCACCCATGTGAATATGTAAGATTTGGTGTTAAGATATAAGCAAGAGGTAAGCAAGACGATTATACAAAATCTGAAGTGCCTCAAATCACAACAATGAGTACCATTAACTGAAACACATTTGAAGATAGACAGATAAGAAATTTTTTTTTTAAAGAAATAAACTCCTAGATATTTGCGTTATTTATCTATGAATAATTTGCAATTGCTCAAAATAGATAAATAGGAGTACTTATCACATTCAATTTTTACTAATAACACTTCTTGCATGAGAAACTTTTCAGAAACTAGAAGTTTGGAGAAAATTCCCAATGCGTCCCAATTTTAATCGTAAAACGCTACATGTGAGAGTTGAGACTGAGAAGGTAAAACTCGTCATAAGTGACTGTGCTCAGCTCTCCACACTTAATGGGTCTTTAAAATTATCTTGCTCAAATAAATCCAAAAGAAAAAACTTATAGGGATCAAGCCTTATCTGGGGAAGCATTTCCTCAATTTCACTCATAAGCACACACTTGAATGATCGAAAACGACAAAGAATAGAATAGATCTGACTGATATGACTGATAACCCTTCCAAGTTAAATATTTCAAGTTAGTTCTGGGATCTGATCATTCCTCATCATCCCTGCATGATGTAGCAGAAAGTACTTCTCATTAATAAGGTCATTTTTAAGGGTTAAAAGAACAACTCTAATGTAGGCAAGACGAATATTCCTCTAGAAATTCTTGAAATTTTTCCATATTCGATTGGGTGTTTGTGAGATTTTGATTCCAAAGGCAAACAACGCCTTGTGACTATTGCTCAGTCGTGATGGTTCGGTAGTAGTATATTGTGCAAATAGTGTCGAAAATTGCATTTTTCACACGAGTGTTAGGCGAGTGGCACAACGTTACAAGAGTGTGAAGAGTGATTTCTTACGTATTACACACTATACTTTTTCAACGATTGCAATTTTCTTTCATAATTTATCATTCGTATTATAATCTATACGCAAGGATGTACAAGGCTATACAAAACTGGACTTCCCACACGCTATTTGCAATATGCGATTTTCGGCGGTAGTTAGTAGTGCGTTTTTGTTTAATTTTCAAGGCAAAAAAAATAGAAGGGAGCTCAACTTGTATTCTGCCATTTGGTAAAATAGAAGTACTCTCAACAAAAGCATTTTCTGGTAATTTATCTTTCCAAGAAAACATATATAGAAATTTTAAGGACCTCCTCTAAGCTACAAAATTTTTAAGAGCCTTTTCAACGTCAATGTTAGGGCACGACAGATACTTTTGTGAAAATTTTCAACCTATCGTGTTAGTATTTATAATAGATACAGAGTATCTAACCTAAACCAATGTTGAGGCATGAATTTCTAAATATCCCAACCTAAGCGGGCATTCATTTATGCAAGGAGATTTTTTCTTATTTTTAATATGATATGGAAAGGGAGTGTTTAACTGAGCCGACCGAGTTATCGATGTTAGAAGCAACGACATTAAATATACTATCAGCAGTGTATTGATATTTTCTACTTTAATGGGAGCTTTGCAGCTATTTTTTTTCTAGAGTTGAGCGTGATAACTTAAATCTTTTGTAGCGGTATATGTTTGACAAAATTAATACCTCTACAATACCACGAGACATTGTTGAACTCTCAGCATTACTTGAGATTGTAAGGGAATTGAGTTCCATTGTACTGACCAGAGATGTTGTACTATGCGAAGAAAATAATTATTTATGAAGCATCAGAAGAATCACAAACTGAAACAACCACAGTCACATTACTTGACAAATCTTATCCCAGTCCAGCCTCGATAAACACATATTCCTTCCATTACTCAGTTTTAGAAGCGTTTTTATATTGACTAAGTTTTGCCACCTCGAAGCAACACTATACTACTACGTCCCAATGATTATTATGTTTGAAGAAGAATACTACTGACTTAACGGTATATTTAACCACCGATAAACATAGCATGTCTCTAATAATTAGACAATGCTATTATGATCTCTTGCAACACGTAATAATATTCTTGTTATTCACCTTTAATTACTTCCCCTGTAAAGTCAGTTATAAGCCCGTCGATGCCTCCTAATTGCGACTCTATGTTTGCGCCCGAAACAGCTATACAATCTGATCGCATTGACGGTAATTATAGAGGCAAGATTATAGAGCATAGAATACAAAATAATATTATTGCAAGACACAGATCGATACACTGATGCTGGGGTTGAAGCCGTCTGGGTTAATTGCAGCAGTTAGGTTCGCATAGTGCTCGATGAACTGTGTAATTCGAAACGTATGCTAGCTGAAGGAGAATAATGCGTTTTATATCATGATTTGTGGCCTGAGATATTTCTAATATAAATTTATAGAAAAAAGTCACTCAAGCTCTATAATCGCAATAGTCAAGTGTTATTAACATTCCAGACAGATAACTTTCTCAAACAGATAACATTTCAAAGTGGTTATATGACGTAATGTAAGTATAGAAAATTTTATTTAATCCTGACATACAATGCAGTGTAATAACTCAGAGTGTGTGTACAAAAGACTATGTTGAATGGTTTCTGTGGAAAGTAGATGAAACCAATAGTTCCTTGTCTTCTCCGACTAGTAAACTTTCGCCGAATTTTAGGAGATCTTGAAATTTTCAAAATAGTGATGGGGCTTTGAAGAACAAAGCAAGATTATTAACTAGGGTAAAAAATAAAAAAAAAATCAGGTACTGGAGATTCTGGCAGGTTTATAGCATTAATAGCACATTAATAGTATCACCATTTTCAACCAAGAATTTGATGTTTTAAATTACCCTAGATTAGGGTTAAACGTTATCAAATTTCAATCAGTGGTATTGGATTCTATATATAATAATAGTATATTAAATCTCTCTCTCAATGTACAAGTTTCATAAGAAAGGTAACTTTCCCACCACTTCGCGACAAAAGACGTGTGCGACAAAGGGCGTTATGTACGTGTACCTTATACTATTTTTTCTATTGAGGAAAATATTTTTATTTTTTCGACAAATGTAATAGTAGATTATGTCACTAGGAGTAAAAGTGGGTCTTTTCGTGCTGAGCCCAGAGATTGACGGCCGAAGCGAAGCTGAGGCCTGCAACTGGGCGAAGCACAAAAAGATCTTTTACTCCGAGTAACATATACTATTTTTTTTTCAAGCATGCAGGAAATAAAAAGTCTGTTTCCGAGTGATTCAGTTTTGCAAATTTCTCTCATCCTCTTTAAGCGGGTCCAGGTACTTACCCAATTAGTGGTGTATATTATTTGTAAAATAAATAGTGTTAGAACGGTGGTTTTCAATGTTCAATGGATTTAATGGTATTAAATCATAGCCAATGGTTTAGACGGTTTAGGTAAATTATGGTAAACTGAAAATTTGTAGCATTATTATCAATACTAAATTAATAAAATCTGTCACATTGACAGATAAATATGATGACGCGCATGACATTTAACAGACAAACTTAGAATTCGAGAACTTATGCGATTTCGACTAATAACGGCTTCGGGTGGTGCTTTCGAGCCCCCTGAGAGTATTCCTATCCTTTGCTTTTTCAATAAGAATGTAAAGATGGCAATACACTCAGATCGGTCTATCTAGTGTTCTAATAATTTTGGTGAACGAAAATCCTTTATCTATGCGCCACCATGACAGTAGTGGTGACTTTTGACTTTACTATTACTGCCTAGGACTTTTTTGCTACTTTTTTGCTCTCAGGATTAGAAAGCCCACTTTAGGTGTACGTATGGAGAAAACAAATGACGTACTTTTGGTCCGCTTGAAAAAAAAAATTTTTATCCAATATGTATTTTTTTTAATTCTAATATCGGTAGGGGTTGGCACTTGTCGCAAAGCTCCCCAACGCAGCCATTTCTATTTAAAATAAACGTCAAATTTTGACATGGATAACCAATAATGTCATATTAAATAGTATATTAAGATGCAAGTTTCATAACACAGCGCATTCGCTCATTCATTCATTGCAACTTGAATTCGTGCGACAATGGCGTTATGGAACGTGTATCTTATACTATTTTATGTAATAAGACAGATTAAAAAGAATAATAACTAAAAATAAGTCATTATTTCAAAGGTCTAGTAATATTTCTTCTTTAAAATTAAGTTCGCCGCGTGACATTGTCGTTAATTTTGACTCAATATTATTTTATATTTCCATAAACCGCTGCTACTTAACATCAAATTTTACCATTACCACCTAAACAGAGCTAAAATAACTATAACGGTGCTTTAATAAGGTTGCAAACGCATCGCTGTTTTAATAACGAGCTAAACGAACCGAATTACATAAAAAAGATAACCAAGAAATCAGTTGTACTTGTCCCAAATTACAAAGTATTACACCCTTTTGCGAAAGCTTTCAGTTCATTTCAGAGCCTTTTCTTCGTTTTCCAGTTTTTCAGTTTTCTTGAACATTTTATCTTCGAACATATAAAACACTAATGGACTGTCATTGGTATTTGTCGTTATGACGACGTTTTCGTGACCTACAGGAAAACGCTTATCTCGAACGGATTGCCTTATTCTAACTTTTCCTTGGAAGACTCTCATCTAGTCAATTGACACCTGATGTGTTCATTCCGTTTGTAGGCATCCTCTTTACCTTCTGGCTAACATTAACTTAATTTTCTAAAATTGGTCAATTTCTATGACTTCTTTTGAAAGAATTGTCATCGAAAAGTGGGAGCTGTTTACTTGAAAACGTCACCTAGTTGGCTGTGAAATGTCAAAAGAAAGGGATGAAAGAACAAAAGTCCATTTATTTTAATTATGTCATCCTTTTCTGTCAAAAGTTCTAGATGATGTTTTCAAATGAACACGGGGTATTAACTTTGTTGATAATGTAAATTCATTCCTTTAAATGTTGTTTCAAACATTGGGTACCCGAGTATCCAGTTTTTAAAACATTCTTATTTTTACAAAATTGTATATACCAATCAATAAGCAACATGCAATAGTATATTACATACCGGGGTGGGAAGTTGTTCATTACTGTCGAGAGATTTGATAGTTTGCCAAGACGCGCAGCGTCGAGATGAACTATAAAATCTCGAGACGGTAAGGAAACTTCCTACCGAGGTGTGCATACTATTTTATTTACAACCTACATAATATGATATATAAATTTATATTCTTCGTATAAGATATTTAGACTATTTTTAACTATCTTTTTTTTAAATTACCAGATAACTATCTTATCTAGTTCTATGCTATTAGGGACATCTTTTTAATTCAATAAAGACATTAAATTTTAGGGGCCAAGTGCCATAAGCATGGAAAATAAGAGTTGAAGGAGAATTAGGTAATAAGTCATTACCGCCCTTGGGTGGTAATGAATACCCATTACCTACGCCTAATATAGAGGTAGGTAGTAGGTAATTTCCCACCCTCCTATGACGTTTGTAATGATAGCATTACATATATGGTTGTAAATAATAATGTTTTCACGACATTGCATCTCCAGAAAAACCGATCGATCTAGAAAATCTAACTGAATTCATGTGAAAAAATCTAAATTTAGTTACTCCATATAGCCATCTGGAAAGTTTGTGAAGTGCGGTGCTTTTGTACCTCTAGTTTATCCTATCCTGTTACAAACAAATCAAATTTTGGTAATTAGATTAAAAAATAGTACTCTACTCTGAGTTTTTATATAAGGTACTACTTAGGCTCTCAGTTCAGAAATATTGTGTCTTAGCGAAGTACAACAACAGTACTGTTACATTTGTTAAACTAGACAGTTGGACCAGATTCAGAAATAATACTTTGAGTAACAATTTCACAAGATGTACCACATTTTTCGGACACAACCTCTAAACTCTACTCAGAAATATTTGTTTTATTCTGCGTAGGAAATACTCATAACAAAATGGAAATTGGAAATTCACTTTTCATTTTGCTTGTCCTTTGGTGAAGCTGAAAGTAAATATTTTGATATTTTTTCTAAATTTTATAAGTAAGCTCAGAAACTGCACTCAAGCTCTCTCTCTGAGCTTTCGTCAACCTTGGTTCTTAGATAAAAAATATTGTTTCTTAAGAAGTGTGAGATGAACGCTGAGGCCTGCAACTGGACGAAGCACAAAAAGACCTTTTACTCCGAGTATCATAAATTTTTTTTGTTCAAGCATGCAGGAAATAAGAAGTCTATTTCACAGTGATTCAGTTTTGCAATTTTCTCTCATTCTCTTTCTCAACAGATCTAAGTAGGTACTTACCCAATTAGTGGTGTATATTATTTGTAAAATAAATAGAATGTGTTAGAAGAGCGGTTTTCAATGTTCAATGATTTTAATGGTATTAAATCATAACCAATGGTTTAGGTGGTTTAGGTAAATTATGGTAAACTAAAAAACTTGTGGCATTATCATCAGTACTAAATTATATATAGGTATCAAATTGACAGATAAATATGATGAGGCGCATGACATTTAACAACCAATGACATCTAACAGAATTCGAGAACCTATGCGATTTCGACTAATAGCGGTTTTAGGTGGTACTCTCGAGTGCTCTGAGATTATTCCTATCCTTTGTTTCTTCAATAAGAATGTAAAGATGGCCATACACTCAGATCGGTCTATCTGCTGTCATCTAGTGTTCAAATAATTTTGGTGAAATGAAAATCGTTTATATATGCGCCACCTTGACAGTAGCGGTGACTTTTGCCTTAACTTTTACTGCCTAGAACTTTTTTGCTCCTTTTTTATTCTCAGGATTAGAAAGCCCACTTTAAGTGTGCGTATGGAGAAAACAAATGTTGTACTTTTAGTCCGCTTGAAAAAAAAAATTGTTTTTTTGTAGGCTTATGAATGCAGAATGCAAAATTCAGATCGACCGAGCGCGCGTGGTTCAGTTTTTATAGTTTCTTGTCTATTAGAACTAATCAAGTGGCGCCTGGTGTAAAGCTTTATACCGGGTGTCCAGCAGAACCCTGGACATAGGAGATTAACATGGGAAATCGGTTTTTATTTTTTTGCGCCTGTACGGTTGATTTGATTGAAAAACTTTTAAGAGTAAAGTTGTAGAGCTTATGGTCAGCTATCATCCTGTAATTTTTTCAATACCACAGTTTTGGCTATTTTTTGGAAAAACGCCTCGAAAAGTGCAAAAAATTGAATTTGGCGCGTCACCCCCACCATGCATGTGCAGTGTCGCCAACATAATAATTTCTTATGTCAGAGTCAGAGCAGATTTTCCTTTCTTATTTATTTTGAGGGATTATCATGTAATAATTAACGTGATTATGCAGTGAAAATTAACCGAAAACCTGACGATAATGTTCTTAAATCATACGGTAAGTAAAATTACGTTTATTATTATCATAAGTAGTAAAAGGAAAAATCATTCCAATTTGTGTATGGCTGGTTGTCTAATTCATTTTAGATTAGCACCAGACAACGGATCGACGATATGTCTCTTGTCTTTGTCATTGGTAAAGCTAGGTTAATGTTCAGAATTATTAAGGACGGCGAGTTGGGTGGAGGGTACATTTGTTGGGCAAACCAAGAACCAAGCTTGAAATGTGATTGTACTCTACAAATGAGTTATCGTGGAATTGGCGAAAAGAAAATACGGATTAGCAGCTCTTAAAAGAACCATTTAATTACATACTACAAAGAAAGTGAATAACCACCCATGTGTTTAACATCAAACACAGAGGTAAACAATAAACAAATAAATAAAATACAGGACTAGATGTGGCACATCAGAGAAATTGTTCAAAATCTTCCATCTTGCATGTAAAAAACCCGTTCTAATGGCTGGATGGCTTCTACAGCAGGCAAAATGTCATTGCGAAGCATATTGCCATATTTGTTGGCCTTCAAACTGCAATCAATGAAAAATGGACCTATAACATGGCGCCCCAAAATGCCGATCCACACGTTACAGTTGCTCGACGTTGGTCCCGATTGTCATGCACTATATGTGGGTTTTGGAGTGCCCAAACCCGAACATTTTATTGATTTGAAGAGCCAGTCAATCCAAATTAGCATTCATCTGTGAAACAAATGTTTCTAACAAATCTTGGGGCTGCAATAATTTTTTCGGTCAGGATTTCACAAAACTCCATTGGGGGGAAAAGGTGGGTCGGTAAGAGTTGTTGATGGTTCTCTTGTTTGTAGCTTTCAAAACCTTCTTTTTGCAGATAATTATGGATGGTCGATCTACTAAGTCCAGTTTCTTGGCCAATCTGTCGAATACTCTTGGAAGGATCATCGTTTACTGTAGCAAGAACAACAAGTTTTGCCACATTTTCATCCTCTGGAGCCGCACCAGCTTGAAGTCGTCGCTTTCGCTCACAGGAACATATCGGGTTAATACTCCCAGTTTCCTCAAAACAAGCAACCACCGCCTGAAGTGAACTGCATGCTGGTATTGGTTTGCAAACAATGCAGCAATGTTGTCTCGAATTTGAGCAAAGGAATTACCAGCCCAGTATTGTTTTAAAACAAGTTTTCTCTCCTCAAAATTCATAACTAATGAAACATTTAAATAAGACATAATAAAAATAAAATTTTACACTGTATCAACAAAATGGTTCCTAATTTCCTTACTTTTAATATCAATAAATACAAGGTTTCTGTATACATTACATTTTTATTTCGAGGAAATTGTGTGTGAAAAAGTGGATGCGACAAGTACCAAAATAAGTATATTTCCATAATCAATCTATACATAAATTTCTTAACGGAAGAAATTAACAAGTGGACATGAAAAAGAAATGTAACATAAATTTAGGTAATAACACAGATAACAACAATTATTCCTATAAAAACACTATCACCTTTATTAAGATTCAATTCACGTTTATTCATGTTTACAATCACCAAAACAGCAATGTACATACGTCAAAAATAGAATAGTCTACAAATTAAATTTAAATAAATTCAGTCCAGATGCCATTATTTACTTAATACCAACAGCTTACAGTCAACATCCTAAAATAGACTATACAGAGAGAAGAAAAAAAAATTAATAATTTTGATTAAAATACTCTTCATCACAATAAAAACCATTTACCATTAAAATTTGCTTAATTTCCTTTCGGAAACTATCCACTGTCAACGCTTTAATTTTTATGGGCAGTTGAAATATTTTACTGCCCAGTAGCCAGGACCATTCTGACACCTTCTCAAAGGACAATATGAGGTTATTAAATTTTTTCGGCCTTTAGTAAGGTAAGCATGCATGTCCTCCTAAGCAGAAAACAGATACATGTTATTTTTCACAAACAGCAAATTCTCCAATATAAACATGGAGGGCAAGGTTAGTATGCCTAGCTCTCTGAAGTGCGCTCTGCAGTCATCCCTGTAGCCCAGGTCAGCCAACAATCTGACCGTTCTTCGCTGAAGTCCGAACAAACGCTTAGCCCCAAGGCGTGGCCCCAAACAACTACAGCATAAGAGAGCCATGCATGAAAAGATGCAAAGTAAGCCGATCTAAGTACCGTACAAGATATCCTATCTGAAAGCTGACGTAGCAGGCACACACTTGTATTGAGTCTTGAAGCCAAGTTATCAGTGTGTAAATCCCACTTGGCGCTCTCATCCACAAGAACCCCAAGAAATTTAACCTGGGATACGTGGTCATTTACAGTTCCAATCTCTCTCAATGCAAACACCATCCTCTGTGTCTTGCCCATATTCAGCAGCAATCGATTGGAATGAAACCAATTTTTGGCCAGTTTTTCAAGTTGTTTGTGGCCAGTTTGACAAGATTTGTTGTCACTGAAAAGAGTTTTTTTCACAGGCACTATAGTCTCCAGATACATAGATAAAACATGAAAGGAACTGGTCTTAGCAGATCAAACATCCATCGCTATCTGCTTACTGGTCTTGCTTATTTGCTATAAACATTTGTTCCACCAATGAATGTTAATTTGGATTAATGGGTCCCTCAAATCAACAAAATTAATGAGTTTGGACTCTCTAAAATCCACATACAGTGCAGGACAACCGATACCAACGTCGAGAAGTGGTCAATGTGTGGATTGGCATTTTGGGGCGCACTGTATTTGGTTTTCCAATGAGATTTTGTCTGTCATAGAAGAGTCCAGCACTTAGCAAGGGTTTTTTACATGCAGGATGGGGCCTGGCGTCACACAGCACTGCAAAATAGACACTTTTGAAGTAAAACATTTGGAGATAGATGAATTCATCTCAATATTACTCAATAACAACAACAACGAACACCCTTAATTGGTGACAAGAGACAAATTGTCATGTCATCGTGGTTGTCGTATTGCTAAACTAAAATGAATTAGACAACCAGCCATACACAAATTGGAATGATTTTCCTTTTACTAATTATGATAATTATAAACGTAACTTTTACTTATCTATAATTTAAGAACATTATCGTCAGGTTTTCAGTTAATTTTCTTTGCATAATCACGTTAATTACTACATGATAGTCCCTCAAAATAAATAAGAAAGGAAAATCGGCTCTGAGTCTGACATAAGAAATTATTATGTTGGCGACACTGCACATGCATGGTGGGGGTGACGCGCCAAATTCAATTTTTTGCACTTTTTGAGGCGTTTTTCCAAAAAATAGCCAAAACTGTGGTATTGAAAAAATTACAGGATGATAACTGACTATAAGCTCTACAACTTTACTCTTAAAAGTTTTTCAATCAAATCAACCGTACAGGCGCAAAAAAATAAAAACCGATTTCCCATGTTAATCTCCTATGTCCAGGGTTCTGCTGGACACCCGGTATGAAAGTCACTAAGTGGTAACCCTTCATCTTTCTTACTATCATTTTATAATTAAATTTTAGCGTAAAACCAATGTAATTTAAAGGAGGGAATAATAGTTATTTAACGAATTAGTGTATTAATGAAGGCGGTTAATACTCGGGATGGTATTACGCGCGAACGCAGTGAGCGCGTTAATAGAGTTGAGATTATTAATCGCTCATTAATATACTAGTTGGTTACAATACTTTTCCGTCGGCTGCAACTTGGTCACTCAATACATTCAAATCAGAATACTTAGTTTGAATATTTGAAATTTGTCCCCCTATATGTCAAATACGATTACATTGATAGAATCAATCCAAAAAAGTTTGTCTCTCTCTCTCTCTGTCGAGTAAATTTCAAGCAAGACGACAATATACATGATCCTGGTATTTACTCAGCAATGAACTTTGTGATTGTGTGTGATTGAAAGTGTTTTGTTGATTTTGCATACAGAGAAATAGAATTGACATTGACATAACCGCTGTTTAAAGTGACAGAACCGTTCATTAATGGGAGTCATTAATGAACGATAACGATTTTGGCAAATAAATCGTACCTTAAAGAAGGCTGTTATTGAAAACGCTGTTTTCGACCTTTTAAACGACTGATAAACATCATTTTGCAAGCTCTAATTGTGTCCATCCACAGACTAGTTTCGCCGTTTACGGCTCATCAGTGAGGCTTTGACACAACCAGAGCTACCGAAATCTGTTCTACTCAAGACACGTTTCATAGCAGTACCGAGAAAAGGTTCCCAGTGGCGCCATCCGTGCCCGTTTGTTGGTGTAATAGTTGTACCTAACAAGTCCGAGAAACGATGCTTTACCGCACACTGATTGCAATGACCGAACGACGATAGGTACAACTATTACACTAACTTTCTAGTGTAATAGTTGAAGTATTAGGTGCAAGTACTAATATTATATACTATCTCTGTATGTTTAAGAACAAGTAATAAAACCACTCATCATGGTAAAATTTGCTTACTATCAAATTAAGCAACTTCTCGCTAAATTAACCGACATTCACTTTCTTAATTTCTTTTATTAAGAGGACAATGCACTGTCTTTTTAGTTAACTCAACTCCTCTGTTACTTTTTTCAACATATTTCCTTTCCTTTCCCTCCAGTAACTGGTGGGCTACAGAGTGAGACAGCAAGTCTGTGGAATGCCTGTTTTCCGTGAATGTTTTTAAGCTCTTCCATTAAAGGGTCTTTAGTCCATTAACTGCTGTGTACTTCTTTTTCAGTACTTTTCTCCACTGTTATTTTCTTTAAGATATTTTGTATTCTCTGAATTTGACTCCCTAGATTGCCAGTTTCTTCCCACCAGAAGGGCAAGAGCACTCCCAATGCTGCTCTACTTTCCAACAAGGATTCATCTGCCTCTGAACTTCCTGTTTTCTATCATTCACGTTCCTGACTTTTTCCATTAGGTTCCCAATATGCCGTGTCTTTTTTTTGCAGAACCTCCTTCACCAGGCCTTGTGTTTTTCTCCAGAAAATTAAAGGCACTGATCCATATGGTTTGTCGTTTTAGGTTACCTCTTATATCTTGAGATAGAAAATATGTCTTCTTTTTTTTCATTCAGCAGCGTTGATTGCATGCAGCCTCTGCTCTGCTTCACTCCAAACAATTTTGGCATTGAAAAAGTTGAGGAATTAGATAAGAGAAGACACAGAAAGGAAGTAGAGTATCTGATCTGGCACCACCTCTTAATGCAAGTAAACAGTCGTGACGGTTTAAGAGTTATGTTAAATGTTATTCTATCGTAAATGGACTACTTTTCATAAGGCTTTAATTAATACCTTTATTCCCTACTCTTAATTACATTGCTTTTATGCTAAAATTTAAATATAAAATGATAGTAAGGAACATGATGAGTCGCCACGTAGCGACTTTCATATAAGGCCCTACCTCAGGCACCACTTGATTGGTTGTAATGGACAAAAAATTATAAAAACTGAACCACGCTCGATTGATTTGAATTTTGCTTTCTGCATACATAAGCCTGCAGAAAAAAACATTTATTTTTGTCAGATTTAAAGTCTATTATTTTTTAACGTACTAAATCTACTTCCCGCATGCAACTGCGTGCTGTAAAGCCGCTTTACCGCACGCTCGTAAGGAAAAAAAAATTATTGTTGATGAAGTCGTATTGCAATCACCAGTCGCTGAATTGTCATTTGAAATTTCTGCAAGATTTGTACAAAACTCAAGAGTAGATTATTTAATTGAATTACTCTATAGTGAGAGCTTCTAAACATTTAAGGTTTCTGAATATTTATGTTTATGTTCTCAATGTCGTAAAGAATTTTTCTCGAGTGATAGAAAATATTTTTTTCTCCAAACATAAAAAAAAAACGTCACTTTGTGTGTCCAAACGTCATTGCAAACAGTAGAAGTCAAATTTCTAAAACGGTGGATGCTAGGCAACCCAAGAGGCAGCAAAAGTACTTTTTCTGCCGCTTGTACTTTTAGAGAAGCTCAATCTAGTTGCAATCAATTATTCATTTAGTTCATCAATAAAACTATTCTGGTTTGGTTAAATAGTTAATCTATTAAAAAAAAATCTTCAAAATACGTCTATAAGCATCATTAGTGGTTTTTTAGTCAAATTTAATGTTTTCAGCTAAGATCAGTAGAAATCGACGGGAAACGCCTTAAAACGTCTCAAAATGCGTCTCTGAGCATCATTGGTGGTATTTTAGTGAAATTTAATGTTTTCAGCCAAGATCTGTAGAAATCGATGTGAAACACCTTAAAACGTCCCAAAATGCGTCTCTCAGCGTCATCAGTGGTATTTTAGTGAAATTTAATGTTTTCAGCTAAGATCAGTAGAAATCGACATGAAACGCCTTAAAACGTCTCAAAATGCGTCTCTGAGCATCATTGGTGGTATTTTAGTGAAATTTAATGTTTTCAGCCAAGATCTGTAGAAATCGATGTGAAACACCTTAAAACGTCCCAAAATGCGTCTCTCAGCGTCATCAGTGGTATTTTAGTGAAATTTAATGTTTTCAGCTAAGATCAGTAGAAATCGACGTAAAACGCCTTAAAACGTCTCAAAATGCGTCTTTGAGCGTTATTAGTGGTATTTTAGTGAAATTTAATGTTTTCAGCCAAGATCTGTAGAAATCGATGTGACACACCTTAAAACGTCCCAAAATGCGTCTCTCAGAGTCATCAGTGGTATTTTAGTGAAATTTAATGTTTTCAGCTAAGATCAGTAGAAATCGACGTAAAACGCCTTAAAAGGTCTCAAAATGCGTCTTTGAGCGTTATTAGTGGTATTTTAGTGAAATTTAATGTTTTCAGCCAAGATCTGTAGAAATCGATGTGAAACACCTTAAAACGTCCCAAAATGCGTCTTTCAGCGTCATCAGTGGTATTTTAGTGAAATTTAATGTTTTCAGCCAAGATCTGTAGAAATCGACATGAAACGCCTTAAAACGTCTCAAAATGCGTCTCTGAGCATTATTAGTGGTCTTTTAGTGAAATTTAATGTTTTCAGCCAAGATCTGTAGAAATCGATGTGAAACACCTTAAAACGTCCCAAAATGCGTCTCTCAGCGTCATCAGTGGTATTTTAGTGAAATTTAATGTTTTCAGCCAAGATCTGTAGAAATCGACATGAAATGCCTTAAAACGTCTCAAAATGCCTCTCTGAGCATCATTAGTGGTCTTTTAGTGAAATTTAATGTTTTCAGCCAAGATCTGTAGAAATCGATGTGAAACACCTTAAAACGTCCCAAAATGCGTCTCTCAGCGTCATCAGTGGTATTTTAGTGAAATTTAATGTTTTCAGCTAAGATCAGTAGAAATCGACGTAAAACGCCTTAAAAGGTCTCAAAATGCGTCTTTGAGCGTTATTAGTGGTATTTTAGTGAAATTTAATGTTTTCAGCTAAGATCAGTAGAAATCGACGTAAAACGCCTTAAAAGGTCTCAAAATGCGTCTTTGAGCGTTATTAGTGGTATTTTAGTGAAATTTAATGTTTTCAGCCAAGATCTGTAGAAATCGACATGAAACGCCTTAAAACGTCTCAAAATGCGTCTCTGAGCATCATTAGTGGTCTTTTAGTGAAATTTAATGTTTTCAGCCAAGATCTGTAGAAATCGATGTGAAACACCTTAAAACGTCCCAAAATGCGTCTCTCAGTGTCATCAGTGGTATTTTAGTGAAATTTAATGTTTTCAGCTAAGATCAGTAGAAATCGACGTAAAACGCCTTAAAAGGTCTCAAAATGCGTCTTTGAGCGTTATTAGTGGTATTTTAGTGAAATTTAATGTTTTCAGCCAAGATCTGTAGAAATCGATGTGAAACCCCTTAAAACGTCTCAAAATGTGTCTTTGAGCGTTATGGGTGGTATTTTAGTGAAACTTAATGTTTTCAACACTAAGATCAGTAGAAGTTGACGTAAAACGCCTTCAAACGTCTCAAAATGCGTCTATGAGCATCATTAATGGCTCTTTAGTGAAATTTAATACTTTCAGCCAAGCTCAAAAGAAATCGACGTAAACGCTTAAAACGTATCAAAATGCGTTTTTGAGTATTATTAGCGGAATTTTAGTGAAATTTTATGTCTTCATCTAAGATCAGTAGAAGTCGACGTAGAACGTCTCAAAATGCGTCTCTCAGCATCACTATAGTTATTTTCCTAACAAGTGCGGAAA
Organism: Taphrorychus bicolor; assembly: GCA_951812265.1. NCBI lineage: Eukaryota > Metazoa > Arthropoda > Insecta > Coleoptera > Curculionidae > Taphrorychus > Taphrorychus bicolor. Next base: position 47,305,802 of record OX638297.1, on the reverse strand, counting down.
GTGACACTTTTCCGCACGCGACTATAGTTGGCCGAACGACGCGTAGCGGAGTTCGGCCATGAAGTCGAGTGCGGAAAAGATACTCTCCGCAAGTGTTAGAATAGTTATCTTCCTAACAAGTGCGCAAAGTAAGACTTTCGCGCACGCGACTGCCGTTGCCCGAACGACGCGAAGCGGTGTTAGTGTGACGTAATGTTTCAGGCATGAACTGGTGACATTGGATTAAAAAGTACGTATATTATGGGTATATTTTGTATAAAAAATCAATAAAGGCAAGCATAATAGTTCCCTAAAACAGGTAAATAAAACAAAAAATTTTTTGGCACGGCTGTAAGACAGGTGCACCTATCTAGATAGACAGACTATAAAGTCTAAATTATATTATAAATCAGTCATTCTTTAAATATTTACTTTCCCGTACGCCAAGTTTACTTTCACGCACGCCGTGCGGGAAAGTGAAGCTTTCAAAAACAAAATGCGTGCGGGAAAGTGATATATTAAGAAGACTTTTACAACTATCAGTAAAACTTCAGTTTGAAGTTAAAACACCAAACATGGCGTTGTTTATTTGTAAGGTAAACAATGCAATGTATGTCATAACTGGCATTTTAACTTCAAACTGAAATGTTACTGATGAACGTCGTCCTAAAACTCTGTCAAGATATTGATATGTATTGCCTCAGCTGCGCGATGAATAATGTGTGCTTACTTTTATCGCACAGAGCAATAATTAAAGAAATCAACCTTTTCAATTAAAAAATGTTGAGATCGATATCCTGCCTTTTTTGCAAAACTAAAATTAACGATGCAGTACAAGTATAAGAAAGATGGTATACCAGCCACCTAATGCCACCATTCCTGACAACTATAAATCATGGTAGTTTTACTGGTTCTTAATACGTTCTTCCATACCAACCATGGTTTCCAAGGTTATTTAAAGCAAAATAGCAGCCATTTGAGGTTTTTTACTTTTCCGCACTAGTGCGAACTTTCCGCACTCAACTGCGTGCGGAAAGTAAACTATCGCGCACGCGAGTAGAAAAATGTTTTTTTTTAGTGAAATTTAATGTTTACTAGGCCAAGGTCAGTAGTAGAGATCGATGTAACACTCCTTAAAGTGTTTCAAAAAGCGTCTGTGAGTATCATTAGTGGTATTTGAGTAAAATTTAAAACTTCCCACTAAGATTAGTAGAAATCGACAATTCCGATTTCTGGAAGAGTCGATTTCTCCGGTAACTATTATGTTTCGTAGGTAACAATCTTTCTTTCAGGTTTGGTGGTAGTGCAGCTTCTTTTTGGTTCAATGTTTGCTGTTTTTGCATTTTGAGCGATTTTCGCAATCTCCGGCGGTGTATGTTGATAAAACACATCGGCTTCAAAACATGTTGAGTCTGCAATAAACTTTGTATCTGGTAGGATTTAATCAGAAAAGCAAGATATACTTACGGATGACAAAGAAAAGTGATAAATATTACGATTCGAGATAAGAAATGAAAATCTTAATTATTTTCCGACAATCGGTGTCATAAAATTTATCTGTGGTCATAACAATGCTTTCACACTTATTATTCAAGTTGGTGCCCATTTTGTTGACAGTCCGTGTTATTCGATTCCCGGTTACTTTATTTGCTCGAATTCGCAATCAAATTCAAACATTTCTTATTAGATGTAATATTTTTTAAGATTTGGAGAAAAAATAGCGTATAATAAATACACAGAGTAGAAGTTAATTTTGTCACTTCGTTCGGCTCTCAAACTACAGCTTCAGTACAAAAAAATTAAACTTGTACTCCTAGTACAACAATATACTATTTTGACGAATAAAACACTATACTATTTCTTCAACCATGCTCACATTAGATCCTCTCTAACTTTAAAAATAATTTGTATATAATATTTCTTTCGAAAATTAAGGCTCATCTATGTCAAAATCAAAATGCCACTCGAGTTCAGTTTGGTCAAATTTTCAACATTTTAATTTGTTTTTCTGAAGCTCCATAATGCAAAATATACATCTTTTTGTGTGATATTACCACTTTTCATGGTGTTTTTTAAGATTAGATCAGTGGAGTCGCATTTAATTGACGATATTCATGCGAAATTAGAACAACTTACTTTCGTCACTAGAGGCGAAAGTTACGTTTTCGGCTAGGGCAAAGTGTGATGAAAGTGGTCTGTTTTTAGTAAAGTAAATAAAATTATCTTCAAAATGGAGAACATGCAAGTTGGGTTTATTTTCTTGCTCCATTTCTGAGGACAAATATTTTGGTACACCCCGTATCTGATATAGTATAGTATACAAACGCTGAGTTTAGGTCTTGCAAATCAAAATTACGGATATTTTTGGCTTGGCAGAAACTTTTTGAAGATACATATTAATAAGAAAATTTGTTAGTAATTTAGGTACTGAAGTACTATGCGTTGTCATTACGGCATTAAAGGGCCAAAACTCCAGAAATCCGAAGATGGATTTCTCCAATATCAGAAATTCCCCGTAAACGCCAATTATAATGCACCCATGGCATTCTAATTACAAGAGGGTGTTCAGATGCCAAAGGACGTCAACAAGCCTGTTTTGCATTTCGAACTAATTAGAGACCTGAGATTACTGCGACTACAAAATATACGACTCACTTGAGTATAATGGTCGATATCCTGCATACAGACGTCTCGGCGCTAATTAAATCGCGTTTAGTACTAGTGAAGGATAATTTTGCCCGATATTGGGAGCAGATAATTGAATTTAGGTTTACGTGGGAGTGGAGCCCTCACTGGATATACATATTTTAAGATAAGATTTCGTCGGCCATTAGTAATTAAGATGCACTCTCCAAGAGCACAGTTTTCTGAAAAAGTAATGAACTTTTCTTCCCTTTTTCCTCGATGTAAGCTAAACCGTTCAAACACCATTAATTTGAAGTAGCTTTTAGGTTTGAGTGAGTTTCTAGGTTGAAAGTCTTTTCATAGGGCCCAGACGAGTCAAGTGTCTTTTTCCGACGACGATTAAGTAGAACGAGGCGGAACAAATTTCCTTTTTATGTACTGTCATCGAGTGTTCAAGTTCCTCCCCCATGAATTGTTGTGATTGTAAAGGCAAACTCGGTATGTTTGTCACAGCCTCTCGCAGACGATATTTTCAGTAGATTTCCTCAACTAATTCAACGATTAGGCAAAGATCGCAAGGCATTTACCTATCCTCCCGTAGTAATTAAAATAGCACTTCCCCTAAATCGCTGTATTAGACTTCCAAATCCCACGTTTTATTGTCGCGGTTCAGTTTAATCTAATCAATAAAGCGATACAATTACGATTTAATTGTGCAATATTGTAACGAAGAGGGTAACCGAGTTAGGTTTAAAACCGCAACAATGTCCAGATTTGACTAATTGTTATTTGCGGCCCCCTTTTGTTGCAGAACTGAGTTCAGGAATTCCGCACATAGACACTGGATTATTTCAAACCTCCATCAGGATTATAATTTTCTAAAATAAAATCTCATATTACGACCTAATAGGAATAATCCGATAATCTATATTCCGAAGTACATGCTGATACGGTAATAATATCAGAACGATATTAAGGAGGCGCGTGCTCCGACTACATCTTCGCGAAATGAAAACATTTTTGCCGTGTCGGTGCCAAAAGTCATAGCATATTACCCTAATATATATCTTGTTTTCAACCGGAAAATTTCATTTCTTTAGTTGTAGGGATGGAGAGGATTTGAAGGGAGGAATGCCATCTAATAAAAGTCTATAAGTATGCTGATGACTCGTCTTCTATTCAGGATGTGTTTGGAATTTTTTTACACAAAATAATATACGCATTTTGCGAAGCGAATCTTCGTAGAAATATTATGCCTTATGTCGATTAGGTGTATATAAATGTAATAGTAGGACGTGTTCATTTTAAAAGGTCATCTGGTTGGTTAAAAGAAATGAATAAAGGAACAAGAGTCCGTTTACTTTATGTCTTCCTTTTCTGTCAAAAATTTGTAGCCATCGAGACATTGAATTAAAAGATAAAGAAAGGAGTACTAAATGACATTTCCATTTAATTTGCACTAATGCGACCTACGACGGAGGTTTCGCTATCTTGAAAAACCTACTACAGGTGAAATTACCTTTTAAATTTGTATTACTTATTCCTGAAAAATCATGGTTATGTGGTACGGCATGCCATCCAACAAAATCACCTGCCGTTAAATTGCAGGAAACCACTTTCCATCGGTAAGTATATTATTTGAACTTTTTTTGCTAAGTAAGTACCACGTAAGTAGTTAAAAAAAGTGCTGAGTATAGTCAGTAGAATTGCGATAAAAAATGCGATCATGTTTTACCAATCTCTATATTGTTATAGATTTCCACTAGAGAAAGCAAGAAGACGAATTTGGATTCAGTTTCTGAACAAAGCAGATGTAACCGGAGACGTTAAAAATAGTTTTCTTTGCAGCCAACATTTCGAACAATGCTGCTTTGACAGAAGCTCGCTGGTAGTAGCACGATTAACTGATAGGTACTGCTATACCCACAATAAAAATTACCCGAACTAAATATGTAAGTCAATGGTCACAGTTTAAGTAAAATATTCTCTCTGTAAGCAAGAAAAGCAAAATATGTGAAAATTGTTCGATTTTCACCTCCGAGATCGACACATAAATCGGAGCTGCAAATTTATAAGTACCCTAAATAAGTGAGTAGGTATAGTTCGATTTTCAGGTTTCCTTTGTAAACAAGGCATGTACCCCCAAGATGGGTGATTTTTGTCATTTAAACCACCATATTTTTAAAATTTTGCCCCCGCTCTGGAGCCTACATAATATATCTGTATTTGCTTTGCGTTTGCCGGAAGAGCAACTAGTGTATTATAAATAAAATTTCAGAAAAATTTCAGTTTTTCTCTAAAAATATACGGGGTAACTGAAAAAAAAATCTTAAATTTTTATTTGATTCCTCTTTGCATTTTGCAGCAATCGTCCGTTGTTTTACCATTGGACCATCATTATATTTAATGAATCAACAGGCAATAGGTAACTAATTTTATTTTCAAGGCATGCAAAGGCAATGGTCAAATGCAGAACCTTGAAATGGTGATGAAAACTAGGGGCAAGGAGGTTCCAGAAACTGGAAAAGATGTTATCAAGGAGTATCCGAGTAGTTCGTCGATAACTTCAGCTAATCATATTTTATCTAACAATCAACATATAAGAGCTAGTATCATAGACAAAAAAGCTAGAAGTTTGTAGTTCATACTGGCCTGAAGAAGTCCTCACATACTCCACAAACTCTACTATTAACTATTTACGATTGACGGATGATATAGGTATTGTAACTACTACATAAAGGCTAGAGCAGGACGAATAAGCCTATGAAACTGTCCTTTACTGTTAGTTACTGTAAGTTTAATAATTATTAGTAATTACTTGTTTTTACTAATTATAGATAATTTAGGAATGCATGGATATCTATCTGACTTAATAAACTATTTGTAATATGTAATGTAAATACAGTCAGTTCGTTTTATTCTCGCTACAAACAATTATTTACAAACCCATAATATTATGCTTATTTTTAAAGAAAATCAAGACACCTAATCCTAATACCTAAGCAAGCCCAAATTATTTATTTCAATGTACAAAACATAAAATAAAAAGAATTATCAAGCAACAACGAAAAATATAGAATCAAAACCGTTTTTAATTTTTACAAGTACGCCAATCACTATTGGAAATATTTATCCGCCATCTTGAAAGACCGTTCACAAATACTTTTTACCAGCACGCCAATGACTGGCGGAAATGGAACCATCTTGAAGAACCTAGCTATAAATTCAACCTAAAAATCAAATTTTGACAGAAAAGCACAATGTTCCTTCCTGACTCTTTTAATTCAATACTTCGAGATGATGTTTTCTAACCTTTCGAGTACCTCCGAGTTCACTCACCTTTCACATCACCATATATACAGTGCGTTTTTTTTAACATCCAACATAGGATTTTACGTGTTAAATTTTTCATGTCCTGTTGAGTGGTGTTCTATAAGCACATTTGCTATGAAACTTGACGTAAGTAAAAGATGTTAGCTTTACCTCTATTGGCCGACCAGATCCAAAAGATTTGGAATAACACGAAAAACAGCATTTAATTTCTGAAAAATTGTATCTTTTCCTCTCCTAGCAATTTTTATTCAACGGTGCATGTCAACGTAGGTTCAACGTTGGCAAAGTACTTATGGCATTTAGAACTTTTTGTCGCTAATATTTCTAAGCTTTTATAACAAGGGGAATAAAACAACTTGTACTATTCGTGTAATTATTAATTTTTTACTCTTTGCACTTGAGTTTCCAAAAGTTCCAGAAGTGTTTCGAAAAGTTCCAGATCCGGTGAACATAAAAAATTGATAATGGCTTAAGCATTAAACTTAAAAAAATGTGTAAATTTGTCATGTTACCATGGTAGTGGTAATATGAGTTGGTAGACACCTGCTCAAAATGAAATCATAATAGTTACGAGGAAAGTAAAAAGACACATTTTTTTGGAAAATAAATAACTTTTTACGCATTATTCCAAATCTTCAAGAGCTAGTTGGCCAGTACGGGTAAAGTTAGAACCTACAGTTTTAATTTTGTCAAGTTTCATAGCTTTGGTGCTAATAGATCACCACTGAACATCGGTCCGAACATGTAACATGTAAAATTCTATGTTGCGCGTTAAAAAAAACGCACTGTATATTATATACTGCATTCTCTACAAGAGAAGATCTTTAATACCCTTTCTGCATTATTTCTTCTTCTTCCCATTTTCTATTCTTATCTGACAAAACCCAATCATCAACATTCAAATCTTGCAAATCTCCGACACCCTTGTAATAATATTATTTTTGTATGCTAATTTTTGTTTTTATAATTAATTTTGTATAGTTTTAAAATCGAGATTCTAATTCATTTTCTTGTTTTAAGATAGTCATGATCTTCGTAGATCATGAACAAACATGGGAGTTGGATAAAGCTTGGCCGTGCTTGACAGCATGAAGTTGACCGAGTGCGTAGCCAATAGAAATTCACTTCTCGTCGCAAAGACTAATAATAAACTGCTAGTCAGATCAACAGGGACAAGCAAGTTTTGGGTAATTTTTAGAGTCTCCTAATTTCCAAACGGATGAACGGATTTAACTACGACTTTCGCTGCTTTGAGGCTTATCTAATTAGGCTTTTGATGAAATCGAGCTTTAACTTGAGTGTTTTCCAGTGGTGTTATACAGTGAGGGAAATAAACGAGTGCAAAAAATGGAAATTTCTAGTTAACGCCAACCAAATTTTTTACGTTTGTTCTAACATGACGATGTGTAGATGAGGTTAGTATCTCCTGGTTATCTACCTGGTTCAACAGAAATATTGTTTTTTCATAAATCTTGAGTTTTTTCTAAATTTATCGCTGATATGTTGCCTGGGCAAGAAATTTATAGCAGTTTTCTTGATGAGTCTATGCAGTAGACTTATGGCGAGCTGCGCATGCAGTAGATACTGCTCGGAAGTTAATCAGATATACAGTCGCGAGCGAAAAGTAGAAAATTGCTACGACTTGCTTACCATGTATCAACAGAGAATGAGTGACTTTGATGCCAAGATAGACCAGCCTTTCGGATATGGCTTTCAGGACATGACAGACCATACTCTTTTCTCAAGACCTTTTCGGATTTTAGACAATATCTTCACTGCTTGAATAAGAAAGTGTTCGTCAATTCAGCCAGTCAAGGTATATTTTGGGTCATTTTTTAAGTCTCGTAATTTCAAAACGAGTAAACGAGTTTAACTGCGACTTGCATGGTTTTGAAGCCATTTTAATGAGGTGTTTGAAGAAATATTGAGCTTTAGCTTTAGTGGTGTTCAGTGATGTTATATAGGATAGGTAAGAAACAAGGGAAAAAAAATCAAAATTTCTAGTTTGTGCCAAAAGGCAAAAAATCCCTTTTTTTGGTTCATTCAAACTTAAAAATGTATAGATGAAGTCAGCATTTTGAGACGTGTTTGGGCGTTTTTTTATTGGTGCTCTGTAGCTGAGGTAGCTGTTCATCCGAAAAAAATCCGATTTTCTTATATCCATCATGAATGAAGCCACGGTAGATAGCCTGTATTTGTGCTATATAACCTAAGATATGTGCCAATCAAGCTATATGATTAGTAATAACATACAGGGGTTAAACGTATTATAAAAGTTTAATAAAAATGTGTTTATTATCAACCACTTGGGATACGTGTCTTATTAGTTTAACTAACATTTATCCTATAGGTTGTATATAAGTGATGTCAAGTGAAGGTTTGAGGGATATTCATAAACCAGTTTAAAAGACTTTCAATTTTCGGTGTTTGTATAGGGACTCTGGATAAATGCAGGACATTAAATACTTAATGAACTAAGAAAGCTGGAACAAAAATGTTACAACAGAATAAGACCAAAAACATACTTATAAGATATTTTTTAATATATTTAAAGTAGGTTATCAGCAACTGTTATAGACTTTTGAATTCTGGTTTGTCACTAATAAGTTCCCCCCCCCCCATTTTTTATTGACAGTTTTTCAAATATCAAATTATATTAGGCAACTTAATATACAACAAATACGTCATTGTCAACCTGCCTACCCCCTATGCCCACCCCATTTATGTAACTAAATTAAAATAAGAAGAGGAAGAATAAGAAGAGACAAGATAGGTGATTTTTTATAAATTTCGGTTCTCATACTAATCTGAATTTCTCCAAAGACTCCATATTTGCATTTTTAGACAATGTGAGTAATTTTTAATAGATTTTAGTTCTAATTCAAATAGGTTTTAGCACTAATTCTAAGCAAAATTTTTCGAAAAAAATTAAAATTTGCCTTTTTAGACGCTTTAAATAATTTTTAACCTATTTCGACCCTAATCCTAACCTGAATTGTCCCTAAAAGTTTCAATTTGTATTTTAAAAGCTTTGATGCATTTTTGATGGATTTTAACCTAAATCCTTACCTAGGTTTCGCGAATATTACCAAATTTGACTAAAATTTCACTTATTTTGGACCAAAAAGTGATGTATCAAATTAATTAGAAAATTTGCATCACTTTTCTTGATTTTGCCCTATAGTTAAACTTTTTCAAAAACATTAAAATGTACGTTTGTACATAATATAGGTCATTTTCTTGTATTCATTTTAGTCCTAATACTGATGTGAATTTCTCCAAATACTCCATATTTACATTTTTAGACGAGGTGGGTAATTTTTAATAGATTTTAGTCCTAATTTGAATCTAAATTTCTCTAAAGATCCAAAATTGGCACTTTTAGACAAGGTGGTTAATTTGTAATCGATTTTAGGTCAAATTCTAATATAACTTTTCTCAAAGTTAAAAAAAAAATATTTTTAAAAGATGTGGGTCATTTTTAATAGATTTTAGTTCTAACTCTAATTTGGTAATCTCCAAAGGCTTCAAATTTGCGTTTTTACACGATATGCGTCTTTCTGAATATATTTTGCTATAATTCTAACTTAATTTCTCGAAAGACTTCACATTAAATTTATATTTTTGAACGGAGTGAGTTGTTTGCAATAAATCTTGCTCCTAACTCAAATCTGCATTTCTCTAAGTACCTACTAAAATGTTTTGCTTTTAGGCGACGAAGGTCATACTTAATAGGTTTTATGGGTTTTAGCCTTAATTCCAAACTAAATTTCTCAAAAAAAAAACCGTCAAATTTGCCTTTTTAGACGCTTTTTTTAAATAACTTTTAACCTAATTTGGCCCTAATCTTTACCTGAATTTTTTCAAAAAGATTCGCATTTTTAACTGCTTAATGGATTTTGACCTTAATCTTTATCTAACCTTCTCAAAAAATACCAAATTTGAGTAAAATTTAACTTATTTTGGACCTAAGTAGTAGTAAGGAGGTAATGTTATCAAATTAATTAGAAGTTTGAATCACTTTTCTTGATTTTGCTCTCAAGTTGAACTTTTTCAAAAACATTAAAATTTACGTTTGTCGGTAATGTATGTAATTTAATAAAAAATATGTTTATTATCAACCACTTGAGTTGAGATACGATTAGTTTAACAAACTTTTACACTATGGGTTGTATATAAGTGCTGTCAAGTGAATGTTTGAGGGATATTCATAAACCACTTTAAATAACTTTCAATTGTCGGTGATTGTACAGGGACTCTGGGTAAGTATAGCACATTAAATACCCAATGAACTAAGAAAGCTGGAACAAAAATGTTACAACAGAATAAGACCAAAAACATACTTATAAGATATTTTTTAATATATTAAAAGTAGGTTATGAGAAACTGCTATAGACATTTGAACTCTGACTTGTCACTAATAAGTTCCCCCCCATTTATTGACAGTTTTTCAAATATCAAATTATATTAGGCAACTTAATACCGGCTGTCCAGCAGAACCCTGGACATAGGAGATTAACATGGGAAATCGGTTTTTATTTTTTTGCGCCTGTATGGTTGATTTGATTGAAAAACTTTTAAGAGTAAAGTTGTAGAGCTTATAGTTAGCTATCATCCTGTATTTTTTTCAATACCTCACTTTTGGATGTTTTTTTGGAAAAACGCCTCGAGAAGTGCAAGAATATTTGAATTTGGCGCGTCACCCCCGCCATGCATGTGCAGTGTCGCCAACATATTTTCACTGCATAAACACTTTAATTACTACATGATAGTTCCTCAAAATAAATAAGAAAGGAAAATCAGCTCTGACTCTAACATAAGAAATTATTATGTTGGCGACACTGCACATGCATGGCGGGGGTGACGCGCTAAATTCAAATTTTTGCACTTTTCGAGGCGTTTTTCCAAAAAAACGGCCAAAACTGGAGTATTGAAAAAATTATAGGATGATAGCTGACCATACGCTCTACAACTGTACTCTTAAAAGTTTTTCAATCAATTCAACCGTACAGGCGCAAAAAAATAAAAACCGATTTCCCATGTTAATCTCCTATGTCCAGGGTTGTGCTGGACACCCGGTATACAACAAATACGTTATTGTCAACCTGCCTCCTCCTCCTCAGTCCTTTGCCCTCGAGAGAGCTTGGTGACACCTTGTAACAATTCTCTTGATTGTCTCTTTCCAGGCAGTTATATTCTGTGCCGGGTGTGCTGCATCCGGCAAACTATGGCCCACCATGTGTTTGACTTGGTCCACCCATCGCTTTGGTGCTCGCCCACGTGGTCGTCTCCCTTCATACTTTCCTTTCACCGTTAGTCTTTCCATCGAGTCTGTTTGTCTAGAGATGTATCCAAAATACCTCAAAACTGATTGACTAACTTTTGTAATTTATCGGGTTTTAGTATGTATTTCTTCTAGTATGTACACATTAGTTCTGTGTGGGCCGTCCAGGATATTCGCAGGATTGGTCGGTAAACCCACACTTCGAAAACGTTTATTCTCTTTTTGTCCGACTCTTTCACGACGTTCATGTTTCAGCTGCGTACTTTGCGATGGCAAATATGATCGAGCGTGATATTCGCAGCTTAGTGTTTCGGGTAATTGCAGTTGATTTCCGTATTTTTGTAAATTTAGTTATTGCGTTTCTTGCCATGGCAAGCCTTCTTTTGATTTCCATTTTGCAAATTCCCGAATTTGTGATAATGTAGCCAAGATAATTAAATGTGTTAACCACCTTGAAACCAGCCATTCCTCGAATATGAGGTTGGTTGTTGTTCTGTCGATCTAAAATCATTATTTTTGTTTTCTGTCTATTGAGTTCGAGTGCGTAACTTCGGCTAACGCTGCTCAACCTGTCCGTTATGTCCACCATTCCTTCCTTTATAGCTGCCATGATAAAGGTATCGTCAGCCTATCTTAAATTATTTATTTTTCTTCCTCCAACCGACACTCCACCATCCCAGTCTTCTAGCACTTTACGCGTGATGTATTCGCCATACATGTTAAATAGTATTGGTGATGATAAAATTGTCTAAACTTAGTTGAGAAACTGTCAGAGTATGTGCTGTTCACCCTAACTTCAGCTGTTTTTCTTTCGAACGGTTCTTTTATTAAATGGACAAGGTAGGGAGGAGTTCCCATTTCGAGAAGAATAGTCCAAAGCGACTCCCAAGCAATAGTATCAAAAACCCTTGAATAATCGACAAAGCATAGGTACACCCCTACGTTAAATTCGCGTGCATTTTTGATTAGTTGACGGACATTTAAAATTTGTTCTTTAGTGCCCTTTCCCGGTACAAATCCTGTTGGTTCATCAGATATTTGTGGTAGAAGGAATGGTTTTAGATGCTCATTGAGAATGGTTGGAAATATTTTGCTGACATGCTGAATTAACTCTATTGTTCTACAGTTTCTACACTCTAATGGCGACATCTTCTTGTAAATTGGGACAAACATGGACTGGCACAACTCATTCGGTCATTTGCCGGTATGCCAGATTTCTTTGCAGAGTGCGTGCATGATGTTGATTCCAATACCTCAACCTGCCTACGCCCAATATTTATGTAAATAAATTTAAAAGAAAAGTGATATTATTTATATAGTAATTTAAATAACAGGGAGCAAGTTTCTCGGGTAATCGGTCTTGAAACTTGCTTCTTTGCAAATTCTCCTGTCGAGACACTCACCATATTAAATAAGAGGAGTAACACTTTGGACGTAAAAAAGTCCATCGGCTTAAGGTCTGAGGATCTGGGTGATTACTCCAAAGACCAGTTTTGTTAACCCAACCATTGGAAAACGTCATTTCCATATATTGCCAAACTGGAGCAACATAGTAGAGTGTAACACCACCTGCTAGAAATTTTTTTTTGTCATTAGTGAACGATTGGGACATTTCTAGCTAGTTCATGCCACAATTTCCAGGTGGTTCATTTATGCCCGTTCTCACTAATAATACCTTAAGTTCCGAATAGGTAAGGGCCGCACAAAAGTTAAGTGACACTTGTGTCAATCTGTATTGTACCATTTCTTTTAAATAAAATGTTAAGCAAGTGTCGGATAAATTTGGCAATGTTGAATCTCCCCGACGGATTCTAGGGATTTTTCATTTTTACTAATAAGAGAACCTATAAAAATTATCATTTTGGCATTTGTCAACCGGCTCATTAAAATTGCATTTAATTTGCTCAGCTCAGAAACCACGAGATTCTGCGCAAATCCCCTGAAGAGGTAGTATTACTGAAGTGGTCTTGTTATTGCTGCTTTAAGAGAATATGATGCTAGTTACGTCCATGGTCCAAGGTTAAACAGTGCGACAAGGGTCTGCAATTCTTTTTAAAACCAAGAGCCAGAAATTTCAAAATAAGGCCATTCATAAACAGATTAAGCAATTTGTTTGTAACATTTGAGGCCGCAAGAGTTCCAGGAAAGTGCGTCCAGAGGTGCGTTACTAACCAAGAATTTTTAAAGTGATTTTTGATTGTAATGGTTTAAAGCCTCATAAGTGCGATGATTGCCAGTTCTGAATAGTAGACCAGAGCGGTCTTCACCAGTATGTGATAAGACATGTTGGAATATTTGCCTGATGATGATACATTTAATAAAGACAATACGTATGGATAAAGAGCGAACACAAAATAAAATGATAGTAGTGCAAAAGCTGCAAAACAAAAAATTCTTTCCTTTTTTTAAATTGTAGATTGAGTTGTAATTTTTTTTGTTGACAGTTTAACTTTCTTTCCAGCTTGCACCTGCAAACGATTCTCACTTAAAGTTAAGGGCGAAATAAGCCGCGGAATTTCTATGCTTAGACAAGCCACCCTTAAAATAGTATGTGGTGCAATGGTATTGCTTGTTTATGACTTAGCATTAAGTATACTTAAATTTTCCTTCATGCGAATGGGCATTATACATTCAATTTAAAAAAACTGCCACCCAAAATACTTGTCGACATATTCAGTTTATATTGGACGTCTTCAATCTGTCAGTTCATCATTACCATAGAGGTAATTCTGAGATTATCATTGCGGCAATATGAACTGTATCTTGTCCTTCGGTAGCAATGCCTATTCTCATTTTTGGACGAAAATTTAGAGAAGTATATGAAGTCGTCTATTTTCTTAGATATATCAGCTAGTTGCATCTCTAGACCAACGACTCGAGAATGCTATTTTCTTAAGGCTGAAAAGTAGCGGTTTGTACTATTGTTACTACAAACAAACTCTTATCTATCCTTCTTAGACTAATATCAACAAGATCTCAAGTTATATTTGAACAATAACTACAACAATAACTATGAATTTTAAGTAAATATAGAGCGATTTTGACAATATCAGTTGGGAACATAAACAAAATTGCACCTTTGAGTAACCAAAGGTGCTATTCTGGATTCATTGAACACGTTTGCAAACTTATATTGCTTATACGCTGCTGTTTCGATGCAAATCAGGAATGAGTGAAGCTCCATGTCAAACTTCCTCATTTGAGACGTGAAAGACATGCACCTAATAAGACTCGTTCCTCAAACCGTGACAGTTAATAATCGATCAGATATATAGTCATTGAGACATGCGAATATAGAGATGCCGGGGCGCGATATCGACAACCAATGAATATTAAGCACCCTTTTTTGGCATTAGACGACTCGTAAATTGGCAATTCAATTTGGAAAACTGTCACGAGATAATCTCAATGCAAATTTTCTTTCGGCTCGTCGAGCTTATTTACCGTTTTATTAAGCAAAATACATCCCATCTTATTTACTTCTCGGGAAAAAAAAATGATGCCGCCGTCGCATAAATGTTTAGATGTTTTTCGTTGTTCCAGATGATATGGACCGAAACTACAGGTCTGGCGATCCCGCGGGGATCGCCGACGGCGAAGGCCCAACGGTTCAATTCTCCTCCGATTCGCCCAAGATTATGTCGCCAAGGTCACCAATTCCATTGCATAGACAGTCCTCCCCTTTTCTCTTGGAGAGTTTGAACAACAGAAGAATGACCAGCTACCAACCCCCACCAGAAAGGATGAGGAGCATCAATGGTACGTTTTTGTTTTGTTTATATTTTTCTAAAAAAAATGATGTAAAAAGCAGCGTTACCAACGTTGCAAGGTCAGTTCATGAAAAACGCAAACTGTTTAAATAAGTTGAAGTCAGGGAAATGAGATTAGTGTCTCTATGTCCGGACATCTTCATTTCTTCATTAAGTCCGGGGAAGTTCAATTTTTTCAGTTGGGTGATGGCAAAAGAAGTGCGCTAAATTTGCGGTGTTGCCCCTATTACCAGAAGCATTTTGTTTTTACCTAAAGACCATCACTTTGAGCGTAACATTTTCTTTCAAACGAGGGATAGCAACTTTAAGGGTGCACCAGCTAAAAAAAAATTACAGTCTTTTAATGTCTGAAAGTATTTCTAACTTCGTCCTTACTCTTATTCTTTTTCAACATAAATCAGAGAGTTCTGCCATTTTCCTAAAGGTATTCCGAGCAAATCTTCATATAAAACGCGGAGTTGTAACCTTATGTTTCATCCAGCTGTTTCAGAGATATGGGGAAGAAAAATGAACCCGAAGCAACACTGTAAAATTTCGTGTAAAATTATGAAAAACATCAAGTGAAATATTTGTTACACTCCCTTGGTGATGCTGAAAAATAATCGGCAGTCGATTGGAGACAATAAGCATCGTGGACGTCATTACACGTCCATTGATGACCCATACGTTCAAAGAAGTCAGGACCTTGATACTCGCAAAAGTGTGAGAAATCAATTGGATCTTCTTACAAAATGTTTATCGAAAAATTGGAAAAGCACCGCGGTTTTGCAAGAATGTTGCTTCGTCTTATGATCAACGACCAAAAAGCCCATTGCGTCCAACTTTGTCAATAAATGCTTGATTGTGCAAAACAAGATGAAAAATGTTTGTCATAACTAGTAAATAAATCAATGGGTTTACATTGAGCAAAAGTCAAATCATGACAGTGGATGGGTAAAACGTTCTCAAGGCCCAACAACGCTTGCCAAATTTGATCCAATGTGGTCCAGGTGATGCTGAGAATGTACTTTGATTCTCAGGATTTTCAACAAGTTTTTGTTGAAAAGTCAATTTTTGTAATTTTGTAACCACTGAATAAGTTGGTAGAAGAACGAAGATGTATAATTCGTTCATAAAATAAAGTCCCTTTTAGACGTAAAAAAGTAGCTATACGTTTCTTTCTCTTATCAATTTGTTTGACATCGTGCACACTTCATCAATCACCTGATCCAAATCACTGATCATATGATCATAATAACTATTGTATAACTCGCACTTTGTTTTGTTTCTCTAAGGTTGTGTAGTGTAGAATACAAAACAAACCTGGTATAATTGATGGGGAAAGTAAAGTGACACTCTTAATATATTATGTTTTGCACGAAGTACACTCTCTTTTTGCAGGAAAAAAGTACTTACTAAAATCTACTAAAGTAAATGCCACTTTGAGATAAAAACCGCAGTGAATTGGAAACTTGACCTATAATACTTGGTGCTCTATAAGCACTTTTCCATTGAAAAATAGGTTGAACTTTTTCGTCGTTTAAGAATTATTTACAAAAAACATCTCTGTCATTTTGCACCTAAATATGCAGGATGTCCCGTAAGCACATGATCACATAGGTATTGCGACTTTCTTTGGATCAAAAGAATACGATTTATTAAACTTTTATTTAAGAAAAATTTCTCATTCCGTTACTATTGATAATCAAAATCCTTGTAAAAAAACGTGTATTTTTATAGTATCTAAAAAACTTTTGAGTTGGATTTTAATGATTAAAAGTTCTTCATTTTCTTGTTTCAAAAACTTGTAAAACTTTTTATTTAGTTGTCTAAATGGAATAATTTTTTTGTCTGACAATGGTGATTTCTCGAAATTGTATTGCTCTTCGGAAAATCTTGTAGCGTTCATAGTTTTTGCGCAAAAAGTCAAATTCTATCGGCCACAGATTTTTATTGACACTAAACATAATTTGAAATTAAATTAAAAAATTGTGAATAGTGTTGCATTGAATGTGTAACATTGTTAAATAGCAAAGGTACAGAAAATGTGTTTTTTTGCGCAATTTGTTTTGAATGGATGGTACAAGTTTTTCCAAGAGCAATAAAATTTGGGAAAAACATCAGGGTATCAGATTTCAAAAAAAATCAGTCGATTTAGACAACTAATAAAAAACTTTTGGAAGTTTTAATAACAAGACACTGAAGAACTTACCACTTGACCAAGTAAACATTTCACTAAAATCAATAGTACGTTTTCTAGATAATACAAGAAGCACATTTTTATTTGACCATCAATAGCAATACAACAGGAAACTTTTTCTTAATAAATGTGGAGAAACCTGTTTCCTTTCGAACCATTAAACATCGCAGTATCCCTTTGATCATGCGCTTACGCGACATTCTGTATGTAGTACGGTTTTTATCCAAAATAGATTCTTAAGATGCACTATTTGGAAGAAGGCCAAGTTAAAAAAGTTTTCAGGCCACTCTTTAGGGTGAACCCGAAAATTAATATTTTGTTAATAAATTCGAGTCCAATACGTGCTACATTTTTGGTGTTAAAAGTCTACTAACCGGTCAATTCTGGGCAATATATAAGGTCCTAACAATTGCACAAAAATCCTTATTTACAGCTTTAGAACGCATTAGCCGAACAATATCGCATCTCGGTTTTTTTATTAGTTACCCTCAGCATAAATACACATTTTCAATATTTGAGAACATTTACTGAAAAAAAAAATTTGCCGTTACAAACTAGGTACTTATTGGTCAAGAGCGTAAGTCAAGTCGTTGTTAACAATTCCGGTAAGTTCAGTAAGTTCCTGAGGACAAACCACCTGTTCAAAGTTAACTTGTGGGTTGTCGGCGTTCTCGTACCATCCAAACCTCCAGTGGCATCCAGTTTGAAGTTCAGTGGGAAGGGAGTCGCACTCAGAGTCGCTACTTACGCCTCCGTATTGCTGACCCCAACCGGCTGAGGGAGCATTCCATTGGGTCTGGCATCCCAAGGTGAAGATACCGACACCGCCTAAAAACGCAAAAGCCGATTAGAACCGATAAGGAAAAATAATGGTTTTGATGAGACGATACCTCCGGGAACTTGGATATCGAATTGGTTGGATCCGAGGTCTCCACCAGTGTTGACGTTTTGGACGACAAAAGTCTTTCCTGCGAGGGCGTTGGTGAAAGTCAATTTAAGACAGATACCGCAGTAGCTGTTGTCCACACCGCCGGTGAAGGAGGCAGCAACGAATCCGTAGGCGAAGGAGTCATTGACGGCCCAGGGTTGGAGGTTATTGCACACGTATGCAGAACCGTCTGTAAAGTATTGTTTACGTCAAGTACTTCAAAATTCAATGACTATGAAGTCACTTTGATAAATGATGACTAAAGATAACACTATTGGATAGCTGATGGAATTCGTGCACTTACCGGAGTCACATCCGGAACGAACTGAAGCATTGACCACAGTGACGCCATCTTTGGCACAAGAGGCAACGGGGTCAAGAGTTCCTACGTTTTCTTTCCACGAGCAAGAAGGCTTGCAGCAGTCCCAGTAGCGGGTGGTGGTACCGCTTCCACTGATCAAGGCAGTTGCGGCACCAATAGCTAGCAAAAACAACATACATCAAAATTTTATTTAGTTTAGTTTACGCACTTTTATTTAGTTCAGGTTAACTGAGAGGGGAATATTTGATTTATGAGAAGCTTTCGTCAAGCGCGGTTTCAAGCAAATCATCTAAGATCAAAAAGTGCGGTACCAGATGAGTTCTTTGTATAAGACGAGTTTGAAGATCTGAGATGTCGATTAAATCTGACTGAACCATTAGAAAAACTATTGCAAATCAGTGGTTTGCTGAACATGAATAAAGGTTCAATCTGGACTTTTGCTGGTCACAGTATCATTAACTTAGAAGCAAAAATGTCAATAATAAATCAAGCATCGAGATTTTTTTTGGGTCCCCATTCCCAAAATCATCAGGATCAGTTGTCAGTCAGTAAAGTCGTCTTAACTTTTTTTCTGAGAAACGCTTTGTATTATGGTGTGGGTTGCCAACCCATTTGGCGCTAAGAAACATCTGGTCACTAAACTTCATTAGTTTAAAAAATTGCAGAAAAAGTCCATTCTTCTCTTTAAAGAACATTAATAGAAATCCAACGTCGAAAACAATAGAACGCTAAGTTAGCATTTTCAAATAATTTATATTTAGTTCTTCAGGGCTACATGTTTCGCCTAAAATAGTTATTTATGTATTAAGAGCGAAAAGTACAACTTTTTTGCTCGGAGAGTGAAGTTTGCCGCTCGACGCGAAGCGGAGAGCGGCAATCACTCGAGAGCAAAAAAGTTACTTTTTGCTCGTAATGCATACAACGTTTTTTCTGCAAACGATCAATTTCAAATAATGTGAATCACAACTGAGCATAACTGAAGTCACAATCTGAAAATTTAAATCAAAGTGACAATGACGTTTTAAATAATTGGTTGAGTGGTAATAAAATCTTTTTCGCTTGCTGTCCTGGGCAACGCGCGGAAAAGTAAACTCACATTCTGATCCTCAAAAATGGTTAGGTTTTCGTTTGTCTAATGAAAGCGTAAAATGCGTCATTATTTGACGTTTGTAGAAAAAGGCATTTTCCGGCCTAAAACGTCACTTACATAACACAGTCGCACGACTGGATCATTTAGAGACAACTCACCGCAACCGAAACCGAAATTTTAGCATGTGTGTTGGTTGCGGTGAGTTTTCTCTGAATATTCTAGTCGTGCGACTGTGTTATGTAAATGACATTTTAGGCCTGATGAGTTTTTTTAGGCGAAACATGTAGCCCTGAAGAAATAAATATAAATTATTTCAGACTGCTGACTTAGAGTTCTATTGTTTTCAACGTTAGTTTAACAACGCTCAAGATCACCTAGATTAAATTGGTTTTGTAGCCTCAAAGGTTTCCAGATTTTTCTTCAACTATGAGACTTAACTTAGAAATTCATTTAATATTTTTTATTATCTATATTATTTATTTTCATCTGGATGTTCAGTTTGCTTTATTTGCTAATTAGATTAGAACACATTGATGGAGACCTAGTACACTCTTTGAAGCTTCAAATCTCAGTTAAAATCAAAAGGGCTTTGCAACCAACGAAAGATTAAAAATCAACAATCAAAAAAAAAAAATTGATTGTTGATTAAGAGGGTTTAGTAAAAATACAATACAAATAATGTTTTATCTTACCCAAAGCACAGACGACGGTAATAAGGTAACCCTTCATTTTAACTGTGTGTAGAGCACTTCCCTATGTATGTAATTTCAATTTGCTTTTATAGCGATCGCATGGCTTATCAATAATTCGTCAAGCAAAGTCGTTCTTAAAGATAATTGTTTGGTATTGTCTTTGAAAAGGTATAATTTAGCGATAAATGTTTTCAAGTTGTATGTTTATATCACGCGAAACCTTGGAACATTTTTTTTTCTTCCGAAAAACATTTATGTAGGTGTATTCTAAAATTATTTAATATTTTGTTATGTTGATAAATAATTGTCTCTTTGTTATCTAGTTTACGTATTGGACACGTTTTTCTAGAAAGGGATGTGAACGATTCACTGAAGTGCTTGTTTACTAATAATAATTATTACCTCATCTGAGAAAGCTGTTATCTCGAGTAACATTAATGATTAAAATTGTTTATTTAAGCCATTTAAATTAATTAACTAGGGAAAAGTTAAAATAATACGAAAAAAAAATTAGTATACAATGAACAGTTAAAAGGATTATATAGTGAGTAACAATTCTTACACCCAATGGATTCTTTGTAAAGAGCAAGCAACAACAAAAGTCCTAGCCAGGTTTGTATTGTTCAAAGTAGAAAACACTCAAACAATGGAAAAATGGCAAACACCTGGAAGTACATTGTATAACAATCAAAATTTGTAAAATAGGGGAAACGATATTTGAAATGTACTCCTAAATAAATGCTTACAAGAGGGAAACGTACATAGTTATTGGCTACTTAATGAAGCATCACTGTTCGAAAAAAGGTGACACGCTATTGAAAACCACAGTTCGACTTGTCTTTTATCTAAAAGTAATCTACCTTAAAATTAAAACCAACCCAGGTACTATTAAGGAGAGTTACTCTGCGTTGTCTGCTTAAGATCTGAATTTACGGTCAAAAGAACGTAATTTCATATCTTAAGAAAATACTGCCGATGGGATTGTCGACTTCTTCATGGTCGCCACTCATAGTGATAGTCAGAAAAAAGGTGGAGGATCTGTGTCGGATTACAAAGCCCCAACAAGGTGTTATCCGTTGTCCTGTGTGAATGCTACTTTGCACAAGCTGCAGGACGCAAAGTTTTTTTTCGACGACTGACATTGAAAGTAGCCTTTTCGGACCCTCAATTGAGATTAGAAAGTCGTAATTTGCCGATCAGCGAGCGTTTTTGCAGTTTTGCCGCTCTAGAGCGATTTCACTTTCTACTTGGACAATATAAACACCAGCTAACTTGTCAGCTAACCATGACAACGTTTGGCATGTCAAGTAAACGCGATCCATCAAAACTTAATTATTAATCAACTATTTTGTGTTTTACGATGTCCAGCGACGAGAGCGATATAAGTGGTACACCCCACATATTGTAGAAAGTGCGAAAAACGTGACTCTCGATTTACTTCCACAAAAATTTAAAAAAAACGCTATGCGAAGGAAAATTCAACTTTTATTAAGTGGTGTAAGGCAAACAAAGCTGGGTCTTCATACTCAGAGAACATTCTGCTTACATATCTTGCTGAAATTGCGAAGTCGAAGAAATCATCAAAGATGTGGTCTACCTACTCTATGCTCCGAACAACCATTTAAATCAAAAATAATGTAGACATTAGTAAATACAACAAAGTGACTGCCTTCTTGAAAAAGCAGTCGGTAGGCTATAAGCCCAAAAAATCCGAAATTTTCAAACGAAAGGAAATCAATAAGTTTCTACTAGAAGCACCAGATGTTCACTATTTAATGTTCAAGGTGTGTACAAAGTGTACGTTCATAATAACAATATGAAAAAAAAAATTATTTTATTTACTTTAAGGTTGTTTTAATATTCGGTGTGTGTCGTCGAGATGAACTCACTAAAAGTCACTGGATGACATAGAAGATAATGGGTCCATACTTAATATAAATATAAATAAAAATACTGAATACCAAAACCAATATTCAACGAACATTTATCGTGTCAAATGGAGGAGAAGAAAATCTTAATAAACCTTTCATTCTACCGTAAGTATGTTGATTTGCGTCCATCTAGTTCAACAACAAGAAGATTTCTCTTAAGATACAAGAATGGGACATGTGTAAATCAAGTGGTTGGAATGAATACATTTGGAAACATACCAAGACAGATAGCAAAGTTTTTAAATTTATCTAATGCGAATAATTATACAGGACACTGTTTCTGTCGATCTTCGGCTACCTTATTAGCCGACGCTGGAGCGAACATTACCACTTTGAAACGAATAGGACGTTGGCGATCAGAAACAGTAGCGGAAGGCTTCTTCTTTCAGTGCCGTCTTCTACCGAAGGTTGGCGACCATCATGTGATAGACTTCTCTGTTTTGCGCCGCATGAATTATATTTGAAGCTTCTGGTATTTGGAACCATTCGCGTAGGTTTTTTAGCCAGGATTTCTTCTTTCTACCTAACCCTCTCCTACCTTCTATCTTGCCCTCCATGATCAGTTGTAGCAAACCGTATTTATCATTTCGAAATACATGACCCAGGTAGGACGCTTTTCTTTTCTTAATAGTTGTTAGCAATTCCAAATCTTTAGCCATTCTTCTCAGTACCTCCGCATTGGTTACTCTGTCAGTCCAAGGTATTCTCAAAATGCGTCTATACAACCACATTTCAAAAGCTTCCAGTTTTTGCATTGTTGCTACTTTTAATGTCCACCCTTCCACACCGTAAAGCAGTGTGGAGAGTACGTAGCATTTCGTGGCTCGCCATTGGGTACTTATGCTTAGGTTGCGGTTGCTCAAGAGCTTTCTCATTTTTATGAATGCTGATCTTGCCATTTCAATTCTGATCTTAATCTCCAAATCAGGGTCCCATTCATCATTTATTGTATATCCCAAGTATTTGAAGCGGTGTACTCTTTCGATGGGTTCCATTTCTATATGCAGATCAACATTTTGTATTTTCCTCTTACTAATCACCATAAATTTGGTTTTATTTCTGTTGATCTTGAGACCAGCTTGGTTGCCTATTGTAGTTACTCTATTGATCATCGTCTGTAGATCTTCGACGTTATCTGCCAGTAAAACAGTATCATCAGCATAGCGGAGATTGTTGATTGGTACACCGTTAATTTTGATGCCTTTATCGCACTCCTCTAGTGCCTCTATGAATATTTGCTCTGAGTACAAGTTGAACAACAACGGCGATAGAACGCAACCCTGTCTAACTCCCCTAGCAATGTCTATGTCCCGACCCTTCATGTCTCCATATTGGATATGTGCTGTTTGGTTCCAGTACAGATTTTTTATAATCTGAATATCCTTGGTGTCGAGCCCTGAAAGACGTAATAGTTCTATAAGTTTGTCGTGATTGACAGTGTCGAAGGCTTTCTCGTAATCGATAAAGCAGGCATAAACATCCTTTTGTTGATCTAGGCATTTTTGGATCAAGACCTGCATCGCAAAGAGGGGCTCCCGTGTTCCATAGCCACATCTAAATCCGAACTGTGTGTTACCTATACTTTGTTCTAATTTTGTTCTTATTCTGGAATGAATAATTCGTAAGAATACCTTCAGGGTGTGGCTCATTAAGCTTATCAGGCGATATTCACTGCACTTTTTGGAATTTGCTTTTTTGGGGAGTGTTACAAACGTAGATTTTAACCAATCCGATGAAATTTGACCGGAATCGTATATCTTATTAAATAGGTCCAACACGATATTCAGGTTATTCTCATTGATAAGTTTCAAAAATTCGGCCGGTATTTCATCGCATCCCGCTGCTTTCCCATCCTTTGTTTGTTCTAGGGCTTTTATTACCTCACTTTTCAATATCTCGGGACCATCCAGTTCGAGAGTGTTCGTTGCGTGCCGGTAGTCAGTAAACAAATCTTTGATATAGGCTTCCCACATCTCTATCTGCTCTTCCTTGTCTACAATAAGTTTGTTGTTTTCGTCTACTAGCTTTCCAACCTGTCTTTTCCTGTAAGTATAGGTAAATTCTTTGACTTTTTTGTGCATATTAAAGCTGTCATGTTTCCGTTCCAGCTCTTCTATCTCTTGGCATTTTTCTCCTAACCATTTCTCTTTAGCCTCCTTTATCTTTCTGTTGACAGTTCTATCTATCTCTTTAGCGGAAGGCTACGTAGAAGAATCTATTCAGAACAAAACAGAGATATCTCGAAAAATCCTGGGATCAATCGCCCAGCAAACCGAACGAGGACCAATCCCTCAACAAAGCGAAAATAAGACAGAGATTGCTACAACTTCTTCCGTAACCAGTAGCAAGAATGAACCAATTATTATATAGAATTGCCAGAAATTTACAATAAATTACATTGTTTACAATTACAGTCAAAATACTGTTTAAACTATTACCTAACTAATAATTGTTTATTGCCGTTTTTAATAAAAGTACAC
Organism: Taphrorychus bicolor; assembly: GCA_951812265.1. Lineage (NCBI taxonomy): Eukaryota > Metazoa > Arthropoda > Insecta > Coleoptera > Curculionidae > Taphrorychus > Taphrorychus bicolor. The sequence continues at coordinate 47,281,189 of OX638297.1, read as the reverse complement.
ACAGTGAAAGATTATTTTTTAATTTTGAGTTGATAGTATGGAAATATGGTCATTCGTCGAAAAAGTATCGTCTATATTTCGAGCCGAAAGTACTCTTGCCGCTTTTGCATGCATCTACTTTCCGCTCTTAACATAGAATATACTATATCACACAAGAGATTACATCCGCATCCTGGCAAATACCCATTAATCCCTAATTTTTCTACCATCATGTGCCTTTCACTAGTTTCACCAAGAAAAGCGTAAAGTGAAGTTCCAATATTGGAATTCAGATTGTTACGCTCCATTGTCTGAGATACCCTTGATAGATAGATGAAGATCTGAGATACCCCCACAGTGCCTGAATTTTTCTAGTTTCTTCTTTGCTACTGTTCACCATTCACTGATCCTAATTCGATGTTGCTGCAGTGTTGTCAGTGGGAACAACTTGGTGTGAACGTGATCTGTTATTTGAGGCATTGACTTATCCAAAAAGAGCTAAAATACCCTGAATAGGAGTGCTTAATCATCATTCTTGGCATTGACAAACTTAAGCCTTATGTCGAAAGTAGTAAATTTCCAATTCATAACGAATACTCATAGTTTAAAATGGCGCCACTCTACTGCCAAGTAAAATAATATAAATCTAAAGGCAATGAGGCTCCAGCAGTATGATTTTGAGATGATATATCTGAAAGGGGAGATCACGCCATTCCTGTCAGTGCTAATAGTCGATGAGGTTACAGTTCTGATGAATATTTCTTGGTCTGAAGAAATTAGAGAACAGTGGTATGCTAAAACATAGCGAAACTCCGCTTAGTTATGGACGACTGAGAATGATCATTTGTACTGACGATGTAATGCGTTCTTAAGGTACTTTGCTCTACGTTGCCCCTGGATTTCTTTTAGTGGTGCCAAACATAAGCGACAAGATTTCAAGAACCATTTTAGGAGATAATTAGACAAAAGTTATGGAGTGTATTGGAACTAGTTTATACTAAATTTATTAACTTGGAACTATTTCGTAAAATTGATGTTATTTTTGTTATTTTTAATTCTTGATGATTGATTAATATGTGCCCTTACGGAAGGGTGTTAATTGTTAATGTTGTCAAAAAGAAAGCCAAAATGGTCAAACACATTTAATTATACATCACCAGACTTATTCATGATTTTATTTTCCCAAGGTTTCATTTAACAATGAAAGGATTCCTGTTTGATTTAACAGGAAACAACTGGACTATTCTGGCCTCGTTAGTGAAAAGTGACATGTTACATTAAAGGAGACGTGAAGCAGTCTACAGGGTCAGGTGTTATCACCAATTCGGTGGTATCTGCTGGAAGCGTTGGAAAATACTATGTCGACGTCGTAGTCCCAATGAGAAATTAAAAAGATCATCTCAAGCGTTGGAATAGAAGTAGTGGATAGGGTATAGGTTACATAATAAAAAAACTAGCAATAAGTCCTAGAGATATGGTGTTTACTTAATTTTCCCTAACAGGAAGTCTAAAAAGAAGATTCAAATTAGTCCCATAAGTGGACATTTTTCTAAATACCTGCAAAGCACATTTTAAAAGTACGATCACTGAAGGGGTCTATCCTCCAAACTATTGAATCTGCGGGCCTTTGATGGAAGGTGAAAAGAGACATAAAATATAACAAAAAAACCGTGGGATCTCAATAAGTTCAATCGTTCTAAAGTTACAGGTGGTCAAGCTGGAAATTGAAAAAAAGAAGAAACTGCCCCCCCCCCTTTAGTCAATTTTGCAAAAATTATGGTAATCTCTTTTGCAGTTTTTGATCGGAATGCCGCGATTTCATTTATTTATAAACGTAACAAACAAAATAAGAGTTAAATTAGGCCCATAAGTAGACTTTTCCTAAAAGCCTGCAAAACACATTCTAAAAGTATCTAAAAATCGACCACCGAGAGGGTGTATCTCCCCAACTATTAAACCTAAGAGAGGGAATACTTCTCCCCCCTTTTGCTCAATTTCGAAATCACAATGATATTTTTTTGTTGATTTTGATAGTAATGAGGCGATTTCAATTCATACAACAAACATACAAACAAACATAAAAGCCTGCAAAACACACTTTAAAAGTACCAGGAAATCAACAACCTAAGGGTCTCTCTCCCAAACTATTGAAATTACGGGCCTCCTTGGTGGGAGGTAAAGGAGGGCATCAAAAAAAAACAAAAAAACCGTTAGATTCCCCCCCCCCCCCCCCCCCCCCCTTTACAAAGAAGCTTTGTCCACTCTGATCCAGAGCCTGCGAATATATGAACCAGGAATATTTATATTTGACCTTTTGGCACAAAGGCGTTATACCTTTGGGAGATGACTGGATTGATAGTGGTGAAGAACTAAAGCAAGTAGATAATGCTATGATGGCGCTCAGAAGGATTTAAGTCAAATAAATGTAGTTTTGCATTGTGAGAGCTATGCAGACATTAGGTCGAGGTCGACACCCATATTACGGAAAAATATTACTCAAGAGAAATCACTCGAACGGAGATAGGTAAACCAAACTAGTGTGGCAGTCCTAGATGGCCACAACAATACATTTTAGACTGAAAAAGTGAGAATGAGTTGACACACACATCTCTCCGACAGGAGATCTCTGTGGTTTTTGGCAAATCTGAAGCGCTGTTGTATTGTCCGGATGACTTTAAAGACAGTTCTAACACTGTGCTTTTCCAATAGTCTGCCGATCCTGTCCGTTACTTTGTGGATGTATGGTAGACTAGTCCATCTGCGCTTGCCTTCATCTTCTCCCATTGTTCCTTCCTGGCGCTCTACATTCCTTGGACGGACGGCCCTATCAAACTCGTGCTTGCTCTATCCATTCCAACCAAAGGCTCTTTCCAGATGCTTTATTTTCCGTTCCAAATCAGCCGGCTTACAAATTCTCTTGGCTTTCATGGACAGAGTCTTTCTGACTCCCATTTTCTATCTGGGGTCATGATTTGATCCTTTATTGAAATATCGGTCAGTGTGTGTTGGTTCTCTATAAACGGTGTGCGCAAGCTTCCCATTCGGCCTCCTTGATAAAAGGACCTCCAAAAACTTAGTGAAATGAATTTTTGGGTTGATAGAGTTGCGGTGTAAGAGGAAGTTTTGGAGTTCGCCCACGCCATGGCTCCAAATAACAAAAGTGTTCTCTACGTATCGGAACCAGCACTTCGGCCTCTTATTTGCGATCGCCAACGCCTTGGCCTCGAAAATTTCCATAAAATAGTTGAGTATTACTGGACTAAGGGGACTGCCCAGAGCTACACCAGCGCCTTGTTCGTAGAAATCCTTCTTCCATTGAAAATATGTAGTGGTTAAGCAGTGTTGGAACAACTTGGCAATATCTTGTGGAAACTCCTCTTTAATACGTTCCATGGCAGCCTTAATGGGTACCATCGTGAAGAGAGGCACAACATCGAAGCTAGCGAGAATTACCCTGGAGAAATTGAACTTTTTCGACGAAGGGAGTCTTTTATAAAGCTGTAAAGAGTAGGTGGTCACCAATTTGTCGATCAACCCATCTGCACACTAGTTTCGGGGTCTACCCCTCGGGGTTTTATAAAGCTGTCAGTATTTCCTATTTTAGGTTGTAGCGGTTTTGTGAGGTTTTGCGATTTCGTAGGTCGGGTTTCCTATGGTGCTCACGATGGGTCTCAGTGGCACATCCGTTTTGTGGATATTTGCAAACCTTATAGTCTTGTTGGCAAGGCCTCTGATTTTTTAAGCTTGGTCATTTTATTTGATGCCACGTCCTTGATTAAATTGTTGAAGGCCCTCAGAATCCGGGCGGTTGGATCATACGTCAGCTTCTTGTAGGTGGTTGGATCTTATCTGCTGGTAAAAGGAGAATATCCTTGTCTTCCTTCAAGACTTTCAGAAATTTCCTTTCTGCAAAAGTAGATTGCTTTTTGGTGGTTTTGCGCGTTGTAAAATTCCTGACGTCTCCATCCTTACCTGTTCATGCGTCTGAACTGGCCGCTGCCGGATTCCGCTCTTCACGTTTGCTATGATGTCTTCCACTGGTACCCTGGATGGTGTTATGGCAAAATGTCCTCCCTTGTTGAGAACGCTCACTTCGTCTCTTGACAGTTCTTTGTCGGACAAATTGACTACAACCTTGCGTTGATTCTCTCCGGATGTGAGGTTACTGTGGCTGCCGAGTTCTTGGTGGCACTCAGTGCGTCATATTTTTTCCTTTGTCGGTTCGTTGCAACGGCCTGGGCTGATATCTTCCGTTCATGTGTCAGACAATCCACCTTTTCCCAATCGCTCCAATGCAAGCTATAACTAGCTCTAAATTGACAAATAAAACTTTTTTTTATCATTATATGCAAGATCTTTACGGATCTCATGGATCCTTTCTCGGAGGGGAGATTGTTCGGCCTGTTGTAAATCCTGCTCGCTTGACTAGATCTGAAGGTCCTTTTTATCTTCAGGAAGTTTGGGATGTTTATGGTGTCAGGGCATCGTACTAGAAATACCAGTGAACTCAGGAGTTGGGCTTTCTTCTCGCAGAGGTTCTCCATTTTCTATCCGAGACTAACGGGAGAGGCCATTGAGATCTTCAAACACGACGTCCAATTTCAACAGGAAGGGGGAAGTTACGTTTCTAAATACAGACTGGAAGCGAGGTCTACGACATACTTCAAGTGCGTCGAAACCCCGCGCCACCACTACCCCACCTCAGTTCCTCCACTCCACTGCAGCGTGACCGGGGAGGAACAAATACCACGGAACTCCCCACAGTCGAATCAGTCAACGTCGCGAAGCACGAGAAATCACTTCGCCCATGGCGTCGTTGAATTTGATAATGCCCGCCGCAGTTGTCGGCGAAGCATAAGGAAGAAATTCCCTTGGATCACGGCTTCAAAGCTCGGAAAACACTTCAGATTGTATTTTGACTGGTCGTGAAAGCCTTCACAGTCTTATATCATACTAGAGTTCTAAAACTGGAGACAAACCACGAATATAACAAAGCAGCATAATTCGAAATTAACATGATAGATAAAATGCAAATAAGCAAACTCAAAGTCTAAAAATCACTTAATAAATAGGCGAACCTATTAAGTATCGGTGGGCTGTTATATGGCGACAAAGGGCAATAAAAGGTGCACCTCAAGGGCAATGGAAAATCAAATTTTCTATTACTCTTGATCCACTCACCTAGAACTGTCGTTCCATGTGTTGTTGTCACAAGGACATCTTATCTATTATGAGGGTCTTCTTTTTTTTAACTATACTGGGTCTTGAAGTCCACTTAGGGACTTTAAGTGTTTTGATAATTTCCGTTTGTCTTTTGTAGATAAGTTTTAATAAAAATATTGTAGTTATTACGTCATTGCTCTTAAAAATAGACTCGTACTTAAGCTTTTTCATGTTATTCTAAGTACCGTCAGATGGCAATGAAAGCTATACCTATTAATAAGTGAAGAAGAGTCCTTCATAGGCCTCTAGCAACAATCTGCGAAAAATCTGTAATTAAACGCTAGATGGCGCAATATATCAAATTCGATTTCCTTTCCTTATATTTACTTGTTCTATCAGAAGTATCAATGAATCAAATCGCGATAAGTATTGTTTGTTGAGTCAATCTGATATCTCATAACATTGAACTTATGGAACATGTAACACTTACATATTAAGTTATCATAATAACTACCTACCTGGTATAAAATATGTGCTTTGCAAAGGTCATGTGTTAAACTTCTTACATCCAAATGATTCGCTGGTTGTTGAGGTAGCTAAAGTAGCAATCGAACAGTTTTCTGTTAATTTTCACGATTTTACCAGTAACCAGAAATTTCTCTTCAAGCAGTTGTCGAGAGGACAGAATATCAACCTGATTTACCAGACGAAATCATACTTTTAATAGAAATAAAACAAGACAAGAACATAATATAAGATTATACTTTATTTGGTTGATATATTTCTGAGAAGCAAAGATTGTTAAGCAAGTGTGTAGGATAGGTCGTTGTTATAAATGCCCGTGATATCGGTAATTTCAGTGGGACATTCAACCTGTTCGAAGGTGACGCTTGGGTTGTCGGCATTTTCGTACCAACCAAACCTCCAGTGGCAACCGTCTTGTAGCTCGGTGGGTAAAGTGTTGCAATCGGCATCTGAAGAGACTCCTCCGTACTGGTCACCCCAGCCGGTAGAAGGAGCATCCCATTGGCTTTGGCAACCTAATGTGAAGATTCCCGCTCCACCTAAAAGAACCGTTTTCCTGTAATAAGTCGAATTGGAATGCATTTAAAAAAGTTACCTCCGGGAATTTGCATATCAAACTGGTTGGCTCCCAAGTCAGTGCCAGTGTTCACGATTTGGACAATCATGCTTTTGCCAGCTAGATAATAGCTGAATGTAAGTAGAAGGCAGACTCCGCAGTAAGCATCATCCACGCCACCAGTGAAGGAGGCAGCGACGAAACCGTAGGAGAAAGTATCGTTTACTGACCAAGGTTGTTCGGCATTGCATACGTAGGCGGTGCCACCTGAATGGAATGTTAGAGTGATCCTTCTCTAGAGTGTAACAACTTACCAGATTCACAACCCGAAGTGACGGAGGCATTGACAACGGTAACGCCATCGGCGCTACAAGAAGCTACGACGCCAGTTGCCGAACCCACGTTCTCGGTCCAAGCACAAGACGGCTTGCAGCAGTCCCAATAACGTGTGGTGGTTGCTGAGCCATTGAGGCCAGCACTAGCGACATCGAGAGCTGAGAGGAGCAAATTAATCTGATATAATAGAGACATGGAACTCATAGAAATTATTATATAGTATCGTTAAAATGAAGAAAAAATGAGGAAAGTAGGAGTAGAAGTATGAGAAGGCCCAGCAATGCTATTCTTATGCAGTAGCTCAGCGAACGTTTTTTTTGGAGTTGAGCTAGTCTCTTTTATACAAATGAGGCTTAGATGTAAATGGTTATCACTCTCTAAGACCGCTTGCACACTTTCTCCATAGAGTTCATATTAGTTGCATATTAAAATTTTCCATATGAGCTGCGTTGCTGTCAAAAAATTATTAAGTGACAGATTGTTCGGAAGCATAACAATTATTTATACGGGGTGTTCGTTATAAAAATTTATTTACCAGGCTATGAAATTTTGACAGAAAAGGATGACATAATCATAATAATTGGACTTCTGTTTCTCCATCCTTTTCTTTTGACATTTCAAAGCCAACTAGATGATGTATATCAAGGCATTAAGTAGATGTTTATGCCTTGAGGGCGATGAGATTAGAAAAACCGAGGGCCTCTAACTCGAAGATTCCTAAGTCGCCCGAAGGCATATGCTAATGCCTATGGTGTATGCAAAGTTTTACGTCCCACCAGGACAACCATGTTAGTGTGTTTCAAAAATAGATTGTAATTGAAAAAGTTCTAAAATCTTTATGTAATTGGTAAATAAAAAAAAAACACGATAATAAACTGATAGAACATAAAGGAAATTTTAAGATTCACCTTACATCAACTTTATGGAAAACATGTGCAAGCCGCCTTAAGTCTAGCAAATGCGAAAGTTTTGAAGTAGTAACATTAACAAATTCTTACCCAAGAAGCAAATTGCAGCAGCAACTAAGAATTTCATTTTGCTTAAAAAGTTTCCAAGTACAGTTTTACAGTTACTAGAAAGCTGATGTTGGTATGATTTGGAAAAAATTGTTGTTCGGTTTTTATATGCCAAAGTCACTACAGTTATCTAATGTTTTTTTTCTTATAGCAGTTTATCAAATAAAAAAAATGTATTTTTTAAAGTACTTTCAAGATTACCGCCACACATGTCGTTTTTTTTAAGTAGCCGTAAATTGATTGATGTTTAATTATTGGTTTGAGCTAGACTTCATATGACATAACATTTGTCTGGAGCTTTAATTATGTTTTTGTTTATTTCTGCACGTAATTTTTTATGTCGTAATTTGTATGATTTTGGCAGCCTCTCCATAGTTCTTTCTTGCTGTGTTTTTTGTTTTCTTTAGCTTGAGTTAAACGATTTTTTTTGGCTTTTAAGTATATGAAAACATCCCGCTTTATCCGCGGTGATTTTTTTCTTAAAAAGTTTTAAAGGCTCTTGATATTCACGTTTCTCTTTAGACAATTGTCATCTTAAAATCTGTTTAACTTAGCTCAAAAAATCCTGAGTTATTGGAATCGTGGCCTTTTGAGTTAAATTCCTCCAAAGTTGCTCTTCTACAGGGCAAATTATATACCCACAAAATATGATTTCAAACTAATTTTGGTCTTTGACATACATGGAGTAGTTTAGAAAGAAATTAAGACCTGAACCACTTGGGATATTTTTATTTGGATTTCTGGTTGATAAATTATTGCAATACTTCCATAGATATATTTATTTAAGCCTTAAAATGGGAGTAATTTAAGTGTTTTTACAAAATGCTGAGCTGCTGCCTTCATGTGGTTCTCATTTTCTATCCTGTCGATCTTTCCAAGCTACACTCGAATATGTCAAAATTAATTATTTACACGTATGCAAATGTTTGCCTTTGGGTATATAAATCCATTGAACACATATATGGATAAACAAAAATATATTTTAAAAAATAATTTTAAACGTGGGACATTTGCGTGTCTTTGGACTACAAGAAGTACTTCAAACTTTTGTCTTTCTTATTGGTGTGACGTTTCGGCGCAAGATTGCGCATGCCTTCATCAGACTAAAAGCACAAAACAGTCTTATATTTTCAATGACAAATTCTATTTATGAGGTGGCTGTTGTCGAAATTTCGCATGGTTCATGCTGCGTCTAACTGAGTTTCTCTTGGAATTTAAGGGTGATATGCGGCGTGTACTCTCGCAAAATCATATCTATTTACTCAAAACTTCATCTTTAATTTATATTGCCCTCCACCTTCTAATTTAAACTCTAAATTCAAGTATAAAGTTTCCGACATGAGCTGTCGTATGGAAGTTACACAAGAAGTCCAAAGACGATTTTGGCCAACGGCTTGGAATTCAGATCGTCGATACGGAAGAATCATCAACTGCCACCCCATAAATAAAATATGTCATTGCAAATGGTATAAGAGTGTTTTGTACGCTTAGTCTAATGAAGAAACGTCACACCAATAAAGAAAACCAAAGTTTGAAGTACTTCTTGTAGTATTTTTTAAAGACCACAACCCAAGAAGCCATCCATCACATTTAAAAAACTGTATCAGAAGGTCATAGATGCTATAAATTTTGATTTTTTTTTAAATGATTATATTTTAAATATATTTCCTCTGTAAAGTATGCCACTTTTGCATGCCTTTGTATATATTTTTGTATAGCAACTTCAGCAAACTTTGTCTCATCAAAATTCGACTTCTCTAACTTGTACTTACCTATGCAACTAGTAGTACTCAATATCTTAGAATCCGATGCGTTACTCTGTAACGTACTGCAAAGATAAACCTCTCCAAAGACTATGAATGTTGAAAGAAATTTACTTTCTGCAAAATATGTTAGTGATAGAAATTTTTAGCTTTTTCGCAGGAAACTCTAGTTTAAAATATGCAAAAAGGCAATATTTACTAATTGGAAATTTAAAACTTATCTGCTTTCAATATTTCCAAAAATATTGCAGCTGTTAAGAAGGAAGCAAACAGAAACAACTATTCCGAGGGCTAATACCCCTGTGTGACTTGCAGTGACAAGCCAAAAAAATATTAATAAAGTAATAAAAGATCAATCCTAAAAGCCAAAAAATATTAAGCTTTTTGCAAAGAATATAGAACCAGAGTTGAATTAAGATATGCGAAAAATACACATGTATAATTACAATTTGGAAATTTGAAAACTTGTCTGCTTTCGGCATTTCCAAAACCTTGTAGTTATACACAAAGAAAGAAACAAATAGAAACAACTACTTCGAGGGCTAATACCCCTACCGACATTGAATTATACCATTTGTTTGTTTCAAAGCTTAAATATTATAGAAAACATATAAAAGCAAAGATGAAATACAAGAAAGGGCTCTAGATTAAAAAAATATATATAACATAAAAGATAAGTTAAAGCTTATTTTTGAAATGTGGGTCAAAGTTACTGAATGTAATTGCTAACTCTACTTACTACTATTTTTTGGACGGAGTAATTGCGTAATTACTTTCTAGAGGCGACAAACCTCAAGCATCCTCTAGGAGTTGACCTAAAAAGACGCGAACACATTTATTAACTTTGACACCCAAATCAAAAGTGACAAGCAAGGTTATCGCAGGTATAGAAAAGCAAGGTAATAATGAATATATAACAGAAAAGTACAAAAAACCTGATTGGCGCTATATACCATAGGTTATGAAAGTTGAAAGAAATGTATTTTCTGCGAAATAGTTAGCCATAGAAATTTTTAGCTTTTTCGCAGGAAACTCTAGTTTAAAATATGCAAAAGGCAATAGTTATTAATTGGAAATTGAAAACTGATTTTTTTTTCAGTTTCCTGCGAAAGAGCTAAAAATTTCTATCACTCTCCAAAGACGTTTCACTCAAATGTGAAACAAAGTCACCTAGATTATTCTCTAGAAATCAAACTACCGTTAAGGTGTGCCACTAAGAACTCGTTCTTCAATGTGCAGTCAAGGTACCCAAGTTTGATTTGTGAAGTGTCAGCTACCAGCAGGATCCTTTATGAAGCATAAGCTCTAAGAGTTAATTCATCTGCTGTCATACAAATAAATAACTAGCGATGTCTACAAGATGATGTTTATATGATTGCAGCAATTTAAAAAAAAAGTAGAGTACGAGGTGTAGGCAAAATAGGCATTCTCCACATAAAGAAACTATAATCTATTCGTGTGAAGAATTCAGAGACAAAAATCAAAACCTCACTGCACGCAAGATTAATGCAGGGATGCATTTTGCTTTAGACCCCGCACGAGCAAGTGAGACCGAAAATTGGTAGTGTCAAAACTAAATGTAAAAACCTCTCGTCTTTGTCTTTATCATGTGCAGCTTTAACGTGAATAGAAATTAGTGAAGTATCATTTTTTTACATGTTATATAGTTGTTACACTAGAGCTTAGCAACAAAACCACAACGTCATTTTGTAGCCACTTTCTAGCTAAGCTTGTAGCACTACGCACACACCTCGGTCATGGTTCTATTTTGAAAACCTTTTGCCTAATCTTGTCATCATCACAAATTTTAAAAAAATCGCTGTAACTAGGTGGAACGTTAATAAGTTAGGCACAAAAGTTAAATATAATAAAAGTAAAGTACTTTGAGCTTTTTTAATCTCATCGACAAAAAGACACGTGGCCTGATAATAGCGAAAAAAAAGTAGTCGGATATTCTCAAGTAGTTATAGGCTAAATGGGTGGTTGAGGATAGACCTATATTTTGTGTGTGGGCTTTCTGGGGTGATGTCGCCTCAATCGGTGTTGAAATAAAGTGTCTAAATATAGGTAGTGAGGAGCAAGAAAATAGATACAAACCGGAACTTCTACGTCATCAGCCTTTATTTGCAAGAACACCTCAGAATGTGCCATCAACCAAATACTAATAGACCGTGAATATAGAGACACAATGGTGCCACTATCCGGTTTCCAGAATACAACTCTTTGCAAGTCTCATTTTGTTCGGCTCTCATATTATAACTTCATCGCAAATAAATTGAACTTCTACTCCTAATATAACAATATCTGTTTCTCAATTTTCTGTATCTCTCTCATCGGGGCTTTGTAGGCGTAAACGTTTAATTTTTATTGTAGATTGAAACATAGGCCATTGATAGTGCTGGACAAAAACTAAAAGTGTCTCTGTCTATTCTACCATGAGACAGAAATGATAAATCAAAAAAAAAAATCAAACAAATGATGGTTACTAATTTGCCATTCAACCCATCTCCATATTACTTTCTGGGAGTGTCAGAACTGAGTTACTCATATAGTGAACGAAATGAGCAGCTTAGTAAAACTCTCTGATGGATCGAAAGTATAGTGTTTGCAAAGTTCAAAACCCAAAACAAATAACAAGCGCAACAAAAAAAATTGCAGGGAAAACAATTCGGGCGTTTTCAGTGAAGAATTTGAACATCGCCGCTGTATGATGACTGCTGATACGTCGAACCACAGCTGGTCGACAAAATTACCCATTTTAAATATCACTAGTTGGCATATAAGGCTCTAGTCTCGGAATTATTCTCAATTTTTTACCTAATAGCGAAGAGAGATAACGTTGCTAGAAACGTTTTTTAACTTCAAAAGTTCAATTCTGAGCACCGATCTCGAAAACTACCTTTAGTGACGACGTATGATCATATTTAATAACTGCAAAGATGATATGGATAGATGGTGGAAGGTCTTCTTCCTGGGTAACATTACATTCTCAATATTTATTATATGATTCTTGCTCTTCAAGAGCAAACAAAAGTTACTTAGTATCTCCTGGGGTTTGTTGAAAATGATAAAGGATCCCATTTAGAAGTGCCAAAAATGGGATACCCTGTATATTCTCGGGTCCGGTTTTCAAGCGAAATTTTTTGGTGTGATTGAAGTAGTGTCCTTTTGTCCTTTAGAATAGACATCCGAATCTGAAATTTTAACAGTATGTGTCCTCGGTCAGAAGCATTATTTGTGCCAAGCTTGGAATAAATCTGATCAAAATAAATACCCAGTCAATCGGTTTTTTTCAAGTTTTTCTAGAGGGTAGTGTCCTCTAGAATGGACATTCGAATCTGGTATTTTAGTGGTGTATGCTCCGGGTCAGGAGCATTATTTGTGCCAAGTTTAATGTAAATCTGATCAGAATAAATACCCAGTCAATCGGTTTTTATCAAATTTTTCTAGAGGGTAGTGACCTTTAGAATGGACATCCGAATCTGAAATTTTAACAGTGTATGCTACGGTTCTGAGCATTATTTGCGCCAAGTTTGGTGTAAATCTAATCAGAATAAATACCCAGTCAATCGGTTTTTATAACACTTTTCTAGAGGGTAGTGTTCTTTACAACGGACATCCGAGTCTGAAATTTTAACAGTTAGACTGGGAGCCAGCGACCGTATAGTGTTAGTCATTTTAGAAAAGCTGAAAATGTTCTCATCCGCTTAATTTGGTATCACTAATAAGGGAATGGATCTCCAGCTGGCTCACTTCCGGAGGATGTAGCTGGGGCAGCCTCTTCGACACGTAAAAAAATAATAAAAAAAAACTTATTTTAGAAAAGCTGAAACTTTGTTGACATGTTTATTATGTTGCACACAAATAGAAAAACGTATCCAGCTGACTTGAGAGTGGGGGATTATGCCCCAGCTGGTCAACATGTCAAAAATACGCATTCGGTGAAATTTCATTCGAATTGAGTTTGTTACGTTCTTAAATCTTCCGATCAAAAAACAGCAAAAAAAATTTTTCGAATTTTTTTTGAAAATGTTCAAAGGGGGGAAGGTGTTACGATTTATTTCCCATATCGCAATTTTGACGGCCTGTAACTTAAGAACGCCTGGACCGATTAGAGTGAGTCCTACTGTCTTGTCCTTTTCTTGATGCCATCTTTCACCTGCCACCATCGGAAGTTCCATAGGTGCAATATTTTCGCAGATAGACCCTTCGGAGATTAATTTTTAGGCACATTTAGAATCGCGTTTTTGGACTATTTTTAAAAACCTCTTTATAGGGTAAATTTATTCGAATTGAGTTTGTTACTGCAAACGAGCCATTCCGATCAAAAACAGAAAAAAAATTCGATCTCCTTTTTGAAAATACCCCAGGGGGGGGGGGTAATACGACTTTTTCACATTTCTCAACTTTGAGCCCCTGTAACTTGAGAACGCCTGGACCGATCGGAGTGAATTCAACTGTTTTGTCCTCTCCTTGATGACTTCTTTCACCTCCCACCGTCGAAAGTTCCGTAGATGCAATATGCAAAAAAAATCCGATTTTGTTTTTGAAAATGTCCAAAGGAGGGGGTGTTCCGCTACGGTTCTGGAGCATTATTTGCGCCAAGTTTGGTGTAAATCTGATCAGAATAAATACTCAGTCAATCGGTTTTTATAAAACTTTTCTAGAGGGTAGTGTCCTTTAAAGCGGACATCCCAGTCTGAAATTTTAACAGTGTATGCCTCGGGCTAGACGCATCATTTGTACCAAGTTTAGTGTGAATCTGATTAGAATAAATACCCACTATATTGGTTTTTATCAAATTTTTCTAGAGGGTAGTGTCCTTTAGAATGGACATCCGAAACTGAAATTTTAACAGTGTATGCTCCTGAGAAGCATTATTTGTACCAAATTTGGGGTAAATCTGATCAGAATAAATACCCAGTCATTCGGTTTTTATCAAATTTTTCTAGAGGGTAGTTTCTTTTAGAATGGACATCCGAATCTGAAATTTTAATAGTGGACATTTCCTTAATACCTTGCAAACGAATGATGTTCGAGACCGAGAGTCTCGAGATTCTCGATTGGCAGTATCGGTCTCGGTCTCGGTTTCGCAGATCGAGACCGAGATCGAGACCAAAACAGTCTCGGCCTCGGTCTCGACGTTGATATTAGAGTCTCGGTCTCGATCTCGGTCTCGGTCTCGAGACTTCTCTCGTGGTCTCGTAAAGCTCTAGTGTTAATGTTGTCAAAAAAAAAGCCAAAATGGTCAAACAGATTTAATTATACATCACCAGACTTATTCATGATTTTTTTCAAAGTCCCAAGGTTTTATTTGACAATGAAAGGATTCCTGTTTGATTTAACAGTAAACAACTGGACTATTCTGGCTACGTTAGTGAAAAGTGACATGTTACATTAGAGGAGACGTGAAGCAGTCTACAGGGTCTGGTGTTATCACCAATTCGGTGGTATCTGCTGGAAGCGTGGGAAAATACTAGGTCGACGTCGTAGTCCCAATGAGAAATTAAACAGATCATCTCAAGCGTTGGATAAGAAGTAGTGGATAGGGTATAGGTTACATAATAAAAAAACTAGCAATAAGTCCTAGAGATATGGTGTTTACTCCATTTTCCCTAACAGGAAGTCTGAAAAAAAGACTCAAATTAGTCCCATAAGTGGACTTTTTTTCTGAATACCTGCAAAGCACATTCTAAAAGTACTTAAAAGTCGAACACCAAAGGGTGTCTATCTTCCAAACTATGAATCTGCGGGTTTTTGATGGGAGGTGAAAAGAGACATTAAAAAAAAACAAAAAAACCGTGGGAACTCAATAAGTTCTCCCCCCCCTTTTTGCAAAAATGATATAAATTCTTTTTGCAGCTTGTGATCGGAATGCGGCGATTGTATTTATAAACGTAACAAACAAAATAAGAGTGAAATTAGGCCCATAAGTAGACTTTTTCTAAAAACCTGCAAAACACATTCTAAAAATCGACCACCGAAAGGGTGTATCTCCCCAACTATTAAACCTAAGAGAAGACATACTCGTACTTCTCCCCCCTTTTGCTCAATTTCGAAATCATAATGATATTTTTTTTGTTGATTTTGATAGTAATGAGGCAATTTCAATTCATACAACAAACATGATAAGAGTTAAATTAGTCCTATAAATCTAAAAATCTGCAAAACCTAAGGGTCTATCTCCCAAACTAACGACTAGACTCTCCCAAACTAACTAACGAACAAGCTTTGTCCACTCTGATCCAGAGCCTGCGAATATATGAACCAGGAATATTTATATTTGACCTCTTGGCACAAAGGCGTTATACCTTTGAGAGATGACTGGATTGATAGTGGTGAAGAACTAAAGCAAGTAGATAATGCTATGATGGCGCTCAGAAGGATTTAAGTCAAATAAATGTAGTTTTGCATTGTGAGAGCTATGCAGACATTAGGTCGAGGTCGACACCCATATTGCGGAAAAATATTACTCAAGAGAAATCACTCGGAAGGAGATAGGTAACTAGTGTGACAGTCCAAGATGGCCACAACAATACATTTTCAAATGAAAGAGGATGCTTTGGGACACACATCTCTCCGACAGGAGATCTCTGTGGTTTTTGGCCGATCTCAAGCTCTGCTGTATTGTACGAGTGGGTTTAAAGACAGTTTTAACACTGTGCTTTTCTAATAGCCTGCCGATCCTGTCCGTTACTTTGTGGATGTATGGTAGACTAGTCCATCCGCGCTTGCCTTCATCTTCTCCTGTTGTTCCTTTTTGGCGCTCTACATTGCTTGGACGAATGGCCCTATCGAACTCGTGCTTGCTGTATTCATTCCAACCAAAGGCTATTTCCAGATGCTTTATTTTCCGTTCCAAATCAGCCGGCTCACAAATTCTCTTGACTCTCATGGAGTCTTTATGATTCCCTTTTCTGCCTGGGTTCATGATTTGATTCTTTATTAAAATGTCGGTCAGCGTGTGTTGGTTTTCTATAAACGGTGTGCGCAAGCTTCCCATTCGGCCTCCTTGATACAAGGACCTCCAAAAACTTAGTGAAATGAATTTTTGGGTTGATAGAGTTGCGGTGTAAGAGGAAGATTTGAGTTCGCCCACGCTATGGCTCCAAATAACAAAAGTGTTCTCTACGTATCGGAACCAGCACTTTGGCCTCTTATTTGCGGTCGCCAACGCCTTGGCCTCGAAAATTTGCATAAAATAGTTGAGTATTACTGGACTAAGGGGGCTGCCCAGAGCTACACCAGCGCCTTGTTCGTAGAAATCCTTCTTCCATTGAAAATAGGTAGTGGTTAAACAGTGTTGGAACAACTTGGCAATATCTTGTGGAAACTCCTCTTTAATACGTTCCATGGCGGCCTTAATGGGTACTATCGTGAAGAGAGGCACAACATCGAGCTGGCGAGGATTATCTTGGAGAAATTGAACTTTTTCGACGAAGGGAGTCTTTTATAAAGCTGTAAAGAGTAGGTGGTCACCAATTTGTCAATCAACCCATTTGCATACTAGTTTCAGGGTCTACTCCTCTTGGTTTATAAAGCTGTCAGTATTTCCTATTTTAGGTTGTAGTGGTTTTGTGAGGTTTCGCGATTTCATAGGTCGGGCTTCCTATGGTACTCACGATGGGTCTCAGTGGCACATCCGTTTTTTGGATAGTTGCAAACCGTATAGTCTTGTTGGCAAGGCCTCTGATTTTTTAAGTTTGGTCTCTTCATTTGATACCACGTCCTTGATTAAATTGTTGGTGGCCCTCAGAATCCGGGCGGCTGGATCATACGTTAGCTTCTTGTAGGTGGTTGGATCTTATCTGCTGGTAAAAGGAGAATGTTCTTGTCTTCCTTCAAGACTTTCAGAAATTTCCTTTCTGCAAAAGTGAGATTGGTGGCTTTGCGCGTTGTAGAATTCCTGACGTCTCCATCCTTACCTGTTCAGGCGTCTGAACTGGCAGCTGCCGGATTCCGCTCTCCAAGTTTGCTATGATGTCTTCCACTGGTACCCTGGATGGTGTTATGGCAAAATGTCCTCCCTTGTTCAGAACGCTCACTTCGTCTCTTGACAGTTCTTTGTCGGACAAATTGACTACAACCTTGCGTTGATTCTCTCCCGATGTGAGGTTACTGTGGCTGCCGAGTTCTTGGTGGCACTCAGTGCTTCATACTTTTTCCTTTGTCGGTTCGTTGCAACGGCCTGGGCTGACATCTTCCGTACATGTGTCAGACAATCCACCTTTTTCCAATCGCTCCAAAGGAAGCTGTTAGATAGCTCTAAGTTGACAAATAAACGTTTTTTATCATTATATGCAAGATATCTACGGATCTCATGGATCCTTTCTCCGAGGAGAGATTGTTCCGGCCTGTTGTAAATCCTGCTCGCTTGACTAGATCTGAAGGTCCTTTTTATCTTCAGGAAGTTTGGAATGTTCATGGTGTCAGGGCATCGTAGTAGAAATGCCAGTGAACTCAGGAGTTGTGCTGTTTGCACAGTGCAGTTTCTATCCGAGACTAACGGGAGAGGCCATTAAGATCTTCAAACACTACAACAATTTCAACAGTAAGGAGAAAATTACGTTTCTAATTGCAGACTGGAAGCGAGGTCTACGACAACACACACAGCGTGACGGCGGGGAAACAAATAGCACAGGGCTCCCCACAGTCGAATCAGTCAACGTCGGGAAGCACCGGAGATCACTTCGCTCATGGCCTCGTTGAATTTGATAATGTCTGCCGCAGCTGCAGACGAAACGTCAGGAAGAAATTCCATTGGATCACGGCTTCAAAGCTCGGAAAACACTTTAGATTGTATTTTGAGTGGTCGTGAAAGCCTTCACAGTCTTATATCATACTAGAGTTCTAAAACTGGAGACAAATCACGAATATAACAAAGGAGCATAATTCGAAATGAACATGATAGACAAAATGCAAATAAGCAAACTCAAAGTCTAAAAATCGCTTAATAAATAGGCGAACTTAATAAGTATCGGTGGGCTGATATATGGCAACAAAGGGCAATAAAAGGTGCACTTCAAGGGCAATGGAAAATCAAATTTTCTATTACCCTTGATCCACTCACCTAGAACTGTCGTTCCATGTGTTGTTGTCACAAGGACATCTTATCTATTATGAGGGTCTTCTTTTTTTAACTATGCTGGGTCTTGAAGTCCACTTAGAGACTTTAAGTTATTATATAATTTCGGTTTGTCTTTTGTAGATAAGTTTTAATAAAAATATTACAGTTATTACGTCATTGCTCTTAAAAATAGACTCGTATTTAAGCTTTTTCATGTTATTCTAAGTACCGTCAGATGGCAATGAAGGCTATACCTATTAATAAGTGAAGAAGAGTCCTTCATAGGCCTCTAGCAACAATCTGCGAAAAATCTGTAATTAAACGCTAGATGGCGCAATATATCAAATTCGATTTCCTTTCCTTATATTTACTTGTTCTATCAGAAGTATCAATGAATCAAATCGCGATAAGTATTGTTTGTTGAGTCAATCTGATATCTCATAACATTGAACTTATGGAACATGTAACACTTACATATTAAGTTATCATAATAACTACCCCACATAGCAACAAAAGCATATTCATATACGGGGTATATACGAGGTATATCCTCAAAAGCATTTGAATTTTGGAATGTACCTGTCATATACTTGTCATATGCCAACATTTTACAGTATGGGTATGTGGACATGAGCATATTCCAGAATATACCAGATATGTTACAAGTTGCACATTCGGTCGTTCGTATGTGTCAAGCCAAAATTTGCAATAAGATTGCTTGAAGTTAATAAAACTCCTTTCTTTTCTAAAAAAAAAAATTTATAAAACAGGAATAGGCATCGCAACTCGGTAAAATGTTAACCAAATTTGGCACTTGACGTTTCAACTTTGACATAACTGAAACTCGAGTTGAGGTTATGAATCTTCGTGTGGCGTCGTGGCGTGGAATCGTGTCGGCGTCCTGTTGTTTCCCGGTTTTTTTGGGAGTTTGGGAGTCGTTTTATTTGCTTGTTGGTCCTGGTTTCTTCTACACCAGTGAAGTATAGCTGTGTATAGTTTTGTATTAACTCAGTGTAAATTCTGGCCATATTGGTAAGTATTATTTTAATAGTATTGTAGTAATGTGTTGGCAGTTTCTTATCTTATCCAAATCTTAAAAAGCACAAGACCCATTTCACTATTTACAGGTTTCAAATTCTTTACAAAAATGTCTCAGAGGGGTAGTGGAAAAAGTGAAAGATCTTTTCGCAGACATATAAAACAGAAAACTATAGAAGATGTGATGGGATTATCAGCAGAGCAGGCAGAAATGCAATTTCTTGATTATGTCTCCTTGCTACCTCATACTTCTTGTTCCGAATTCATCCAGCTTCATTCTTCTCAGTTCTCTTTGTCTCAATTACAATCAGAGACCATCGATAATGCATCTAGGCCATGTAGCAGAGCATGTAGTCCTTGTCATGTTGATGATGAGGTTGATGATCATTTTAGTGTACAGCAGTCTGATGTTACCTCAGATAAGACTGATTTGTTATATAGGCCTGGTAATAGTTCAGACAGTATTATGATGTCGCAAAGTTATGAAAATCAAAATAGTTCAAATGAAAGGCCATCTAAAGTTGCTTCATCAGCTCATGCCTCAGCTAAGGCAGATTTAAGAGATTGGGCCCTAGACAATAATGTTGCCCATACTGTTTTGAACAAATTATTGTGAGTGAGACAGTTTCCAGTAAATAAAGCTGACTTGCTTCGAAATGAAGAGGACCCAGTCTCAGAGGTAGTAAAATATTTATTAAGTAGGTACCAACCTATACTTTATAAAACAAATCATATTTAATTTTTAGATTGAGTCGCAGAAAACACAGGAGAAAGTTAAACTATCTAAACAGGTTGGTAAAATCATATTGTTATTTTGTATAAATTTTTGTCATTATGGTATCAGGTTAATAGCCTTTTGCCGCAACCTCGGCTGTAACCAACATTACTTTGTACTTTGGGTAGGGTGATGGGAGTTGTGGGGTGGAAGAGACAAACCAAAAATGATGGTGAGTAATAAGAAAGTATGGTTGTGGCAAAAGGCTTATTACATCACAATATAAAAATTTAAGAGAATCAGTGTAGATCTAGGGTCTTGTATGAAATTAACTTTCAGGTCATATCAGAACCCAATCACCCTATTAATATTACACCCAGACAAGTAATAATTCCACGTTGTACATCATCCTCAGATTCAGGTTTGTTTTTTCAACAATTTTCTCTCCTCCATTTTACCCTCTCATTCATAAAAGACATGCCCATTGAAATGTGGGGCTTGTTTTGTCATCATTCATCATATGATAAAGGGCAAAAATAACTTTCTATTCTTTCCTAATATGTCCTATGAATATGATGGTAATTTTTTCTTTCTGTTTCATTAATGAACTTTTTGCATGTTTAACTTCTATTTTCTTATGCATGCATTACTGCATACCAGCATTACCAGCTATTAATTAATTATTAGAGCTTAGCTACAGTAATTATGTAGTTGCTTTTCTTATACCTATAAATGTGATGGTTTATTTTGCTTAATTGGTAAATATCTACTAGGAAGGAGTTGGATAGCAGGTGGAATAAAAAAAAACTACTTCACTTTTTTTAAATTACCAGCATTTCAACCTTTATTGAAGTCTTCCTCAGGGTTAAAATATACAGCATACACATGACAGAACCAAAACTAGAAGACATTTGGCAAACAAATATATGAAACTAGAAGAAACATGGATCACTGAAATATGTGACCCACACCCGCTATCTGATTTCTATTCATTAAAATGACAAGTACCTTCATAATAAATATGATGTTAATAGTTATTTGCTTATAATTTTCAGAGTTCAAAAATATAGTCCTATTGAAACTGAATTCGATTGCTAGTAGACTCACCCGAGTAGAAGAAAGATTGGAAATTTTACAAACAACTATGGAAGTTGAAAAACATGGAAATGAAGAAGTCTGTGATCTGACTGAGGTAATTGATGGTTTGCTGCCTATTAAAGACGATGAGTCACTTGAGGCCTTGAACAAATTTTTAATAAATAAAGTAAATGAAATGGAACTGGTAAGTAAATATTAAATAAATGCATAAGAAGTATAACTTAAACATGTAATATTGAAACACTAAGGAGACAAAATATAAATTAACTGCATGTTTAACACCTTTAATTTTTTGTCTTCAAAAAAAAATGGCCAACAAGAATGAAAATGTTTAGCTTTCCAAAATTTCATGCTAAATGGTTGAACTTAGAACAAAATGGTGCAAATTTTTATCTTGATTTTCCCTGTCCTAATGATATTTTAACACATCTCCCATATTATTTTGAAATAATTTTTTAAAATTATGTTGACTTTGTTTCCTACGGCTAGAGATTCGATTTTTGTATACAATAATCTACTTATATGTCGATTTTGTCAAAATCCTTAAATTTATCAATACCTACCCATAATGGGAATGAGCATTTTGCTATCTAAGGTCTCTTAACTGTATATCATCTACTTTTTTATTTCAAAGTTTTAAATATTGGACAACTTTTCTCAGAAATGATAAACTTAAGTTTAATACTTCATACAATGTGATCCATCAGAATATGATACTACTTGATACTACATCTTTAGATAGGTACCTACTACTTCGTTGATACGACACTATACGTGTATATTGAGCTATAATCACACAAGAAGTGAGCAAAATAATGATTGCAAAAATTCTAACTTTATTTACAAAAACTGATTCAACATTTGTATAACTTAGGATTTCTGTGGGGTCGTAGCATTAAAACTTAGTTGGATACCATATATTTAATCTCGCTCTGAATCAAATTTAATTTCAGAATTTGGAGCTTACACAATGTATTGTTTTTTTTTTAGACAAAATACTTGTGTCGTCTAGGAGGCAAAAATATTCATGAGGTCGTTGTAAAAATGATGTTGGCTGTAATAACTAATGAATATGGGCAAAAATTTAGCTGGGAAGGAGGCAAAGGAAAGAATAAATTCAATGAACTTAAGATTACAAAATGTATCTTTAGTAAGTATAGTTTCCTAAAATATTTTATACAGGATCTTAGGGAATTATGATGCCAAAATGAAACTGGTGATAGACTGTCGAAAAATAAGTAGATTTTGCTTACTACACATGTGTCCTAAAACCAGCCGTTATTAAGATACAGGGTGTTAAAATCGATGATTTATCACCAGTTTCATTTTGGAACCATAGTTTTATAAATAATATACAGGGTGTTAGGGAAACCCTGTATATTATTTATAAAACTGTGTTAAAAATGTAAATGTAACAGCACTTTTTTAGAAGCAGTCAGGGACAATAAAAGAACGAAGGACGCCGACGATGACGAAATAATAACGTCCATCAAGAAGTGGCTTGTCAAAGCCAAGGCTCGTTTTATGAGAAAAAGGTATGTAATAATTTATCTATTTGTTTTCTTGTGGACTTTTTTCTATTTTTTTCTTATAAGTGATATGATTAAGCAAACATTTATATTAATCAAGTATAGGTAATTATTTTAAACTCCTATAATGTAGAAAATATATTTTATCTACAAACGTCCAATAATTATTTATTTTACGCTTTCAATAGACAAACAAAATATTAACTTTTTTGAGGAGTTTTTTGCTCATTACCAATGAATAGGCAACCGAATTAGCCATTGTTTTATTTGACTATGAAGTAAGTCAAAAGTGCAATTTTAAGGCACGCATGTGGAAGTTACGCATTCGCATGACTTTCCTAAAAGCACTTTTAGACACAAGCACCATACATTTTTTTCTACAAACTTTCCAGTAAAATTTAGATAAAATTGACTTTTAACACTAGTGCTTTAAAGTAGCCTACTTTTAACACTAGTGTTAGCGTTTCTAGAAAAAAAAATGTTTTGCTTGCTGGCAAAAACTACCACCACTCAACCAAACATTGTCAACTTTGTCAGTTCGATTTAAATTTTCATGTTGTGGGCTACGTACGTATTATGAGGTAGTAAAATGTATTGTATTATTTGTATTACTTGATATCGTTTGTAGATAAAATGTTGTATGTATTACAAAGCTAAAAGTTACTTTTTGCTCTTAATACATAAATAACTATTTCCATACATTTGATGTGTAATAAGTTTTTATGGGTTACTTTTATTGCAGGTTGAACGCACAGACACCTGCCTTATAATAACAACATAAATAAATGTTATTTAACTATAATCTTTAATAAACATTACAAAAAAATATGTCAAGCTTTTTTTACTCTGGTGGAAAAGATGTAACAAACACAAGACTTATAAAAGAAACAAATGGAAATTGGTAGGTATTTAACGATTGACAAATCCATATTTCAGACATGTGCCAAGTGTCTGTCACGAGAAGAAAAGGTGGTCTGTGAAGCGTACTTATTTATGTGTAAAATTTACTATGTTTGACCGGGCGTTAATTTTACGCTTTAAAATCTCTATTCTTTAAATTGGGTACCGGATCGTCGTTACCTCCCCCGAAGGGTCCTATGCTGATTTACTCACTGAATGGGGGCTTCCAAAAATATGGGGAGGGGTATTATTTAAAATAAGAAGATGGGATTCAAGTAAACTTCTATTTTCTGTGCCTTAAAATTACCCTAACTACTTAACTGAAATGACTAATATGAAAACAAACACCGTTATAACAAAAGGGTCTTACCTAGGTCAAGTGTAGAGGAGGACCGTATCGTGCCAACCAATTTAACGTACTTCAGGGGTAGTTCTATGCGTACCCGTGGCTTCTCTTAGGACAATAAGGACTTCTAGGACAACTTTCTTCTTTGTACTCGGACGATAACAAATTTTGGAAAAAAAACACTTAATTACTCTTCGACGGGTGGTCGTTCGTCTATCTGACGTAACGCCCCCAAAAAGATCAACCCGAACTTCAAGTCTTGGAGTCTTGCCTACGTGCAAGCCACCGAGCAAGTCCTCGTCGCTAGATATATATATTTAAATTTCTATGTACTTTCTATGTTCATTGTGAAACTTATCTAGCAGGCTATAAAATTTTGACAGAAAAGGATGACATAGTTAAAGTAAATGGACTTTTGTTACTGCATCCTTTTCTTTTGACATTTCACAGCCAACTAGATGAAGTTTTATAATGAACACAGGTTTTATACCAGGTATGTACCTAAAATCATATTGAATGTTCTTTTAATCTACCCCGGCGAATATTCCTGTCACGTGAATTCTTTGGCCAAAATCATATACCTGGTACATACCAGGTATATATTTTCATATGCCTCATATATACCAGGTATATAACCATGAATGTGCTTCTGTCTACAGGAATATTTCAGGTATATATCAGGTACATGATAGTGCTATGTGGGACCTACCTGGTATAAAATATGTGCTTTCCAAAGGTCATGTGTTAAACTTCTTACATCCAAATGATTCGCTGGTTGTTGAGGTAGCTAAAGTAGCAATCGAACAGTTTTCTCTTAATTTTCACGATTTTACCACTCTCTTCAAGCAGTTGTCGAGAGGACAGAATATCCACCTGATTTATCAGACGAAATCATACTTCTAATAGAAATAAAACAAGACAAGAACATAACATAAGGTTATACTTTATTTGGTTGATATATTTATGACAAGCAAAGATTGTTAAGCAAGTGTGTAGGATAGGTCGTTGTTATAAATGCCCGTGATATCGGTAATTTCAGTGGGACATTCAACCTGTTCGAAGGTGACGCTTGGGTTGTCGGCATTTTCGTACCAACCAAACCTCCAGTGGCAACCGTCTTGTAGCTCGGTGGGTAAACTGTCGCAATCGGCGTCTGAAGAGACTCCTCCGTACTGGTCACCCCAGCCGGTAGATGGAGCGTCCCATTGGGTTTGGCAACCTAATGTGAAGATTCCCTCTCCACCTAAAAGAACCGTTTTCCTGTAATAAGTTGAATTGGAATGCATTTACAAAAGTTACCTCCGGGAATTTGCATATCAAACTGGTTGGCTCCCAAGTCAGAGCCAGTGTTCACGTTTTGGACAATCATGCTTTTGCCAGTTAGATTACCGCTGAATGTAAGCAGCAGGCAGACTCCGCAGTAAGTATTATCAACGCCACCAGTGAACGAGGCAGCGACGAAACCGTAGGAGAAAGTATCGTTTACTGACCAAGGTTGTTCGGCATTGCATACGTAGGCGGTGCCACCTAAATGGAATGTTAGAGTGACCCTTCTCTGGAGTGTAACAACTTACCAGAGTCACAACCCGAAGTGACGGAGGCATTGACAACGGTAACACCATCGGCGCTACAAGAAGCTACGACGCCAGTTGCCGAACCCACGTTCTCGGTCCAAGCACAAGACGGCTTGCAGCAGTCCCAATAACGTGTGGTGGTTGCTGTGCCATTGAGGCCAGCACTAGCGACATCGAGAGCTGAGAGGAGCAAATTAGTCTGATATAATAGAGACATGGAACTCATAGAAATTATTATATAGTATCGTTAAAATGAGGAAAGTAGGAGTAGAAGTATGAGAAGGCCCAGCAATGCTATTCTTATGCAGTAGCTCAGCGAACGTTTTTTTGGAGTTGAGCCAGTCTCTTTTATACAAATGAGGCTTAGATGTAAATGGTTATCACTCCCTAAGGCCGCTTGCACACTTTCTCCACAGAGTTCATATTAGTTGCATATTAAAATTTTCCATATGAGCTGCTTTGCTGTCAAAAAATTATTAAGTGACAGATTGTCCGGAAGCAATGATTTCTATAACAATTATTTATACGGGGTGTTCGTTATAAAATTTTATTTACCAGGCTATGAAATTTTGACAGAAAATGATGACATAATCATAATAAATGCACTTTTGTTTCTCCATCCTTTTCTTTTGACGTTTCAAAGCCAACTAGATGAAGTTTTATAATGACCACCCCGTATATCAAGGGCATTAAGTAGATGTTTATGCCTTGAGGGCGATGAGATTAGGAAAACCGAGGGCCTCTAACCCGAAGATTCCTAAGTCGCCCGAAGGCATATGGTAATGCCTATGGTGTATACAAAGTTTTACGTCCCACCGGGACATCCATGTTAGTGTGTTTCAAAAATAAATTGTAATTGAAAAAGTTCTAAAATATGGTTGGCGCGTAGGCTTCTGGATTCTTGGACCCTTGTGATTGTATGGTTGGTTGTTATCTTGGGTTCTGGTCCTTTTGTCTGATTAAAATAAGTTACAGCGGGTGCTTCTAACTTCTCTGTTTAATGACGTTTCGACACAAATTGGTGCCTTCATCAGATTACTACAACATATGGATTACTAAAATATTTATGTAATTGATAAATAAAAAAAAACACGATAATAAACTGATAGAACATAAAGGAAATTTTAAGATTCACCTTACCTCAACTTTATGGAAAACATGTGCAAGCCGTCTTAAGTCTAGCAAATGCGAAAGTTTTGAAGTAGTAACATTAACAAATTCTTACCCAAGAAGCAAATTGCAGCAGCAACTAAGAATTTCATTTTGATTAGAAAGTTTCCAAGTACAGTTTTACAGTTACTAGAAAGCTGATGTTGGTATGATTTGGAAAAAATTGTTGTTCGGTTTTTATATGCCAAAATCACTACAGTTATCTAATGTTTTTTTTTCTTAAAGTAGTTTATCAAACAAAAAAAATAATATTTTTTAAAGTACTTTCAAGATTACCGCCACACATGTCGTTTTTTTTAAGTGGCCGTAAATTGATTGATGTTTAATTATTGGTTTGAGCTAGACTTCATATGACATAACATTTGTCTGGAGCTTTAATTATGTTTTTGGCAGCCTCTCCATAGTTCCTTCTTGCTGGGTTTTTTGTTTTCTTTAGCTTGAGTTAAACGATTTTTTTTGGCTTTTAAGTATATGAAAACATCCCGCTTTATCCGCGGTGATCTTTTTCTTAAAAAGTTTTAAAGGCTCTTGATATTCACGTTTCTCTTTAGACAATTGTCATCTTAAGATCTGTTTAACTTAGCTCAAAAAATCCTGAGTTATTGGAATCGTGGCGTTTTGAGTTAAATTCTTCCAAAATTGCTTTTCTACAGGGCAAATTATATATTCAGAAAGTATGATTTCAAACTAATTTTGGTCTTTGACATACATGGAGTAATATAGAAAAAAATTAAGAACTAAATCACTTGAGTTATTTTCTTTTGGATTTCTGGTTGATAAATAATAGCAATACTTCCATAGATATATTTATTTAAGCCTTAAAATGGCAGAAATTTGAGCGTTTTTAGAAAATACTGAGCTGCTGCCTTCATGTGGTTCTCGTTTTCTGCCCTGTCAGTCTTTCCAAGCAACACTCGAATATGTCAAAATTAATTATTTGTTCGTATATATATTTTTGCCTTTGGGTATATAAATCCATTGAACACATATATGGATATACAAAAATATATTTTAAAAAATATTTCAAACGTGGGACATTTGCGGGTCTTTGGACTACAAGAAGTACTTCAAACTTTTGTCTTTCTTATTGGTGTGACGTTTCGGCGCAAGATTGCGCATGCCTTCATCAGACTAAAAGCACAAAACAGTCTTATATTTGCAATGACAAATTCTATTTATGAGGTGGCTGTTGTCGAAATTTCGCATGGTTCATGCTGCGTCTAACTGAGTTTCTCTTGGAATTTAAGGGTGATATGCGGCGTGTACTCTCGCAAAATCATATCTATTTACTCAAAACTTCATCTTTAATTTATATTGCCCTCCACTTTCTAATTTAAACTCTAAATTCAAGTATAAAGTTTCCGACATGAGCTGTCGTATGGAAGTTACACAAGAAGTCCCAAGACGATTTTGGCCAACGGCTTGGAATTCAGATCGTCGATACGGAAAAGAATCATCAACTGCCACCCCATAAATAAAATATGTCATTGCAAATGGTATAAGAGTGTTTTGTGCGCTTAGTCTAATGAAGAAACGTCACACCAATAAAGAAAACCAAAGTTTGAAGTACTTCTTGTAGTATTCTTTAAAGACCACAACCCAAGAAGCCATCCATCACATTTAAAAAACTGTATCAGAAGGTCATAGATGCTATAAATTTTGATTTTTTTTTGAAATGATTATATTTTAAATATATTTCCTCTGTAAAGTATGCCACTTTTGCATGCCTTTGTATATATTTATGTATAGCAACTTCAGCAAACTTTGTCTCATCAAAATTCGACTTCTCTAACTTGTACTTACCTATGCAACTAGTAGTACTCAATATCTTAGAATCTGATGCGTTACTCTGTAACGTAGAGACTATGAATGTTGAAAGAAATTTATTTTCTGCGAAATATGTTAGTGATAGAAATTTGTAGCTTTTTCGCAGGAAACTCTGGTTTAAAATATGCAAAAAGGCAATATTTACTAATTGGAAATTTAAAACTTATCTGCTTTCAATATTTCCAAATTATATTGCCGCTGTTAAGAAGGAAGCAAACAGAAACAACTATTCCGAGGGCTAATACCCCTACCGGTATTGAATTATACTGTTTGTTTCAAAGCTCATTTTATGAAGCAAAAAAATATTAATAAAATAATAAAAAATCAATCCTAAAAGCCAAAAAATATTAAGCTTTTTGCAAATAATATAGAACCAGAGTTTAATTAAGGTATGCGAAAAATACACATGTACCTATAATTACAATTTGGAAATTTGAAAACTTGTCTGCTTTCGGCATTTCCAAAACCTTGTTGTTATACATAAAGAAAGAAACAAACAGAAACAACTACTTCGAGGGCTAATACCCCTACCGACATTGAATTATACCATTTGTTTGTTTCAAAGCTTAAATATTATAGAAAACATATAAAAGCAAAGATGAAATACAAGAAAGGGCTCTAGATTAAAAAAATATATATAACATAAAAGATAAGTTAAAGCTTATTTTTGAAATGTGGGTCAAAGTTACTGAATGTAATTATTAACTCTACTTACTACTATTTTTTGGACGGAGTAATTGCGTAATTACTTTCTAGAGGCGACAAACCTCAAGCATCCTCTAGGAGTTGATCTAAAAAGACGCGAACACATTTATTAACTTTGACACACAAATCAAAAGTGACAAGCAAGGTTATCGCACGTATAGAAAAGCAAGGTAATAATGAATATATAACAGAAAGGTAAAAAAAACCTGATTGGCGCTATATACCATAGGTTATGAAAGTTGAAAGAATTTTATTTTCTGCGAAATATGTTAGTCATAGAAATTTTTAGCTTTTTCGCAGGAAACTCTAGTTTAAAATATGCAAAAGGCAATAGTTATTAATTGGAAATTGAAAACTGATTTTTTTTTCAGTTTCCTGCGAAAGAGCTAAAAATTTCTATCACTCTCCAAAGACGTTTCACTCAAATGTGAAACAAAGTCACCTAGATTATTCTCTAGAAATCAAACTACCATTAAGGTGTGCCACTAAGAACTCGTTCTTCAATGTGCAGTCAAGGTACCCAAGTTTGATTTGTGAAGTGTCAGCTACCAGCAGGATCCTTTATGAAGCATAAGCTCTAAGAGTTAATTCATCTGCTGTCATACAAATAAATAACTAGGGATGTCTACAAGGTGATTTTTATATGATTGCAGCAATTTAAAAAAAAAAGTAGAGTACAAGGTGTAGGCAAAATAGGCATTCTCCACATAAAGAAACTATAATCTATTCATGTTAAGAATTCAGAAACAAAAATCAAAACCTCACTGCACGCAAGATTAATGCAGGGATGCATTTTGCTTTAGACCCCGCACGAGCAAGTGCGACCGAAAATTGGTAGTGTCAAAACTAAATGTAAAAACCTCTCCTCTTTGTCTTCATCATGTGTAGCTTTAACGTGAATAGAAATTAGTAAAGTATCATTTTTTTTACATGTTATATAGTTGTTACACTAGAGCTTAGCAACAAAACCACAACGTCATTTTGTAGCCACTTTCTAGCTAAGCTTGTGGCACTAAGCACACACCTCGGTCATGGTTCTATTTTGAAAACCTTTTGCCTAATCTTGCCATCATCACAAATTTTTATAAAATCGCTGTAACTAGGCGGAACGTTAATAAGTTAGGCACAAAAGGTAAATATAATAAAAGTAAAGTACTTTGAGCTTTTTTAATCTCATCGACAAAAAGACACGTGGCCTGATAATAGCGACAAAAAGGTAGTCGGATATTCTCAAGTAGTTATAGGCTAAATGGGTTGTTCAGTATAGACCTATATTTTGTGTGTGGGCTTTCTGGGGTGATGTCGCCTCAATCGGTGTTGAAATAAAGTGTCTAAAAATAGGTAGTGAGGAGCAAGAAAATAGATACAAACCGGAACTTCTACGTCATCAGCCTTTATTGGCAAGAACACCTCAGAATGTGCCATCAACCAAACACTAATAGACCGTGAATATAGAGACAATAATGCCACTATCCGGTTTCTAGAATACAACTCTTTGCAAGCCTCATTTTGTTCGGCTCTCATATTATAACTTCATCGCAAATAAATTGAACTTCTACTCCTAATATAACAGTATCTGTTTCTCTATTTTCTGTATCTCTCTCATCGGGGCTTTGTAGGCGCAAACGTTTAATTTTTATTGTAGATTGAAACATAGGCCATTGGTAGTGCTGGACAAAAACTAAAAGTGTCTCTGTCTATTCTACCATGAGACAGAAATGATAAATCAAAAAAAAAATCAAACAAATGATGGTTACTAATTTGCCATTCAACCCATCTCCATATTACTTTCTGGGAGTGTCAGAACTGAGTTACTCATATAGTGAACGAAATGAGCAGCTTAGTAAAACTCTCTGATGGATCGAAAGTATAGTGTTTGCAAAGTTCAAAACCCAAAACAAATAACAAGCCTACTGAGAGAGAGATAAAAATCATCATTAAAAAAAAATTGCAGGGAAAACAATTCGGGCGTTTTCAGTGAAGAATTTGAATGTCGCCGCTGTATGGTGACTGCTGATACGGCGAACCACTGCTGGTCGATAATATTACCCACTTTAAATATCATTACTTAGCATATAAGGCGCTAGTCTCGGAATTATTCTCAATTTTAGACTTAGTAACGAACAGAGATAACGTTGCTAGAAACGTTTTTTAACAAATTTAATACTGAGCACCGGTCTCGAAAAGTACCCTTATTGCCGGCGTTTGATAATATTTAAAAACTGCAAATATAATATGGATAGATGGTGGAAGGTCTTCTTCCTGGGTAACATCACATTCACAATATTTATTATATGATTCTTGGTCTTCAAGAGAAAACAAAAGTTACTTAGTACCTCCTGGGGTTTGTTGAAAATGATAAAGACACCAAGTTCCATGATATTCCATTAAGGTAAATAGATGGCGATGGATCAGATTGAACTTCTTTTTCTTGATCTCAGCTTCTCCTTTGGACGTTGTTGATCATCATGGCTATTCTAACTGTAGAGGGAGCTGTCCGAAATAGTTCGATAGATGCAAGGTCAAATCAGTCTTGCAGGTTACGTAGCCAGGAAATCTACGTCGAGGGACGCTTCTGCGTCCCACGATCCCCTGCATGATGAGCTGCAGAATTTCATATTTTGAATTACGCATAACATGCCCAAGAAACTCTACTTTTCTTCTCTTAATTGTGAAAAAATTTCCATTTCCTTGTCCATTCTTTCAAATCACTCAAACGATTCCAGTCTCTTCGATGTTTCCTTGTTCAGGATCCATCCTTCAAGACCATATAGTAATACTGGAAAGACGTAACACCGCACTATTCTCACTCTCAGGTTCATAATTGTTATCCTCGCTTGCTCAATTTTGAACAAGATTTATTGTTTGTGTGCAACATTTTCATTTATGGTAGTTCCTAGGTATTTGAAGTGATGGACTTGCTCAACCGTCTTATTGCATACAGTCAGCTGACCCACATTTAGCCCATAATCTTCTCTAACTACTGTTACTTTGTATATCGGTCTCTGCAGATCTTTGAGGCAGCTTGCTATTACAGCGGTATCGTCAGCGTACTTGATGTTGTTGACAGTTCTGCCATTGATTGCTATACCCGCCAGCTCCTCTTCCAATGCCTCCCGAAAAACAAACTCCGAATAAATATTAAACATCATAGGAGAGAAAACACACCCCTGCACAGTGGTCCGAATTCACTTACAAACAGAACTAATTATTTTTTCTTTTTAAAATATAATTTGAGCACATTTAATCATGAAAAAATAGTAAAAAAAATTTGCTCTTGGCGGCAGTCGATAGAAAATTTTTAGGAAAAAAGTGTGATAAAGTGTCATTTTTTAATGTGATTTTTAAACATTTTCATAAGCATTTCTAAGTAGTTATAAATAATTTAATAGAAACTGACCTCTTAGCAACTATCTGAATCACTCTCATGATCTGACATTGATTCAGAGCATGCACTAGCAGATGATAAGGAACTTGGAGACTCATTTTTTTTTATCATTGATGACTCTTTCACCTCACGTTCTTGCAAAAATCTAATAACCTCCGGACCAAAAGTAGACAATTTCTTTTCGGTAGCTTACATATTGTTCGACAACTTTTTCTAGTATAAAACTCTCAAATTTCTTTAAATCCTTGTTTCGTGATTCCTGGGCCTATTCGGAGAGTTGCCCGATTGGTAATAGGGCAGCTTCTACTATTGCTGATCATCCATGAAGCAATATTTTGTGTAGACTTGTAGGCATGTAGTACCAACGATGCTT
This sequence comes from Taphrorychus bicolor, assembly GCA_951812265.1. Taxonomy (NCBI): domain Eukaryota; kingdom Metazoa; phylum Arthropoda; class Insecta; order Coleoptera; family Curculionidae; genus Taphrorychus; species Taphrorychus bicolor. The sequence continues at coordinate 47,248,121 of OX638297.1, read as the reverse complement.
TGCTACAAATGGTCTAGCTGTTTCCACAGCATATACGTTAAAATCGTCGGAATTTATTTACCAGAAGATAAGATAGACAAAATGTCCGAAAATGTAACAATTAAATCTTCGACTATTCCAGTTATTGAGGCGGATAGAGTTGGATCTTAAAAAAAAGCGCCTGGCCGTGTTTCCGTCATTTGCAGTGCCACTATCTCCAGGTTTCGGAAAGTCAACCAAAAGCCCCATCTAACTCTTACATTATTCCTGCAATGTTGTTTTTCGTTCAATAATAATTATTTTATTTTGGCCTCCAATCTGCCACTTTTGAGTATCCAGTCTGTAGGAAACATGTAGCGGGAATTGGAAGCATCGAATCCAGGCATATAGTGTGGATAAACTAAACCATGACATAATATGTAACAAGTTTGAGTGGAAGGTGTGTCAGTGAGAGCATTACAAATTTGTCCGTCTACCATCGACATACAAACGTGCCTTACCGAAATTTACTCATAAATAAATTTTACTTTACTCATAAAGAAATGTCAAAATATGGAAAGATACTTCGTTAAGTACGTTAGTATCAAAAAAACAAGAATTCTAATGTTTTTTGATTTATTGCTTCAAATACTTCTGTCAGCAAGTTACGAATATAGTACCTATATAATACTGATTATCCCCTAGGGCAAAATTCACTAGGTTTTCGTAAGAAGACAGCGTGAGAGACGGACCTGTATTTCTTAAAGTTTGCAGTAGGTGTCATCAGTAACTACAAATAATTATAAAATATAAAACAAATAAAAATGTATTAATATATAATCAATCAGTTTAATACGTATCTGCAGAGATTTGAAATTGACTTAATAACTTTCAGATGAGCAAGAAGTAGCACGCAATTTTTTTTGTATCTTTTGCAAACATATTGAAGCTACTTTTCGTGTAAAGTTAAAAGCGGGCACACGCGAGGGTTTTTTGTTAGATCTACAAAAATTCATAAAAATAGAAACATTTAACTAAGATAGAGATATATAAAAGCAAGAGATATCGCTAAATGATTTGGTAACCCAATTAACTTTCCTTCAGAAAATAGTTTGGTTGTAATCTGCGTACTTGAACAAAAACTTTAATGTCTATTTTGGTGATGTCTTTCACAACAAGTTGATAATCAGGGCTCAACAAACTCAGTGCACGAAACGTACATCTGCTACAATAAAATTCTTTACATAAACTATTCGTGTTCTCAAGGATGTGGAATGCAAATGTGTCACTCAAATATTTTAAAATTCTGGCAATAGGTGCCCCTATTAATTGTGATTCCATCATAAATGTTTTACGCAAGCACATCAACTTTTTTCAAAATATGATTTAGTTCCGTTTTCATCAGGATTCGGACCACAGTGCCCTGTCGGACTCCCTTCCGAATACTCATTTGTTCTGTCAAAGCATTGTCATATTTCACTCTACTTTGTCCCCAGTAGAGATTTGATATTATTCGGACATCGTGGTAATCAGTGCCAAGTCCTTGGAGTATATTTAGAAGCTTTTCATGCTTGACGTTGTCGATCGCCTTACTATAATCTATGAAGCATACGTAAAGGTCTTGGTTTACATCTAGGCATCTCTGAGACAAGGCATTCAAAGCAAAGATGGCCTCTGTCATGCCCATTCCGTTGCGGAATCCAAATTGTGTCTGATGTTTCAGCCTCACATTTTTTTGAGGCTGAAACATCAGATATTTCTAGTATGTACAATTTTTATAAAGATCTTCAGAACCTGACTCACCAAACTTATTAGTTTGTGATCATCACACTTTGACGCTCGAAATTTTTACGGCATAGGAACAAAGGTGGAAAACAGCCATTCTCTGGGAATTACTCCTGATATATAAATGCAATTGAATAGATCCACTATGACACTGATTGAATGCTCATCCAGCAGTTTCAAGACCTCATACAGCACCTCATCTGGCCCTAATGCTTTACCGGATTTTGAGGTTTTGATTGCGTACTCTACATCTTCCTGCGTTATTTCTGGAGCGCTCTCTGATGTAGTTACGTCATATGTCTCCGTTCTTTGGTCATCAAACAGTTGAGTTATATATTGCTGTCACAGTCTGAGTCTGGCATTGAAGTCAGCAACCAGTGCGCCCATTTCATCTTTCAGTGTACCAGTTTTCTTCTCTCACATCACACCGGTGACCTTTATTTTTTTATGTAGGCCGGAACTGTCGTACTTCTGTTCTAATTCTTCAATTTCCTTGCACCTTTCAGTCATCCAGACCTCCTTGCTATTCTTATCTAACTTCTAATTGTGTTCTGTATCTCCTTGTACTTGGTATTATCTCTGCCTTTGTATCTCCTTCTTTTTTCCATCAGTGCCGAAATTTCCTCTGTCATCCATCTCTGCCTAGTTCTGGTCTTGTCCTTGCCAATGCTTTCTTGTTGTGTTGTTTTATTGCTTCTTTAATTTTGGTCCACTTTGTCCCTTCACCCAGATCACCAACACTTTTTTCCTGGTGTTTATGGAGTCTATTATTTATGCTATTAATTACAGCAGTTCGGACTTCTGGTTGTTGTATACATCGAATATTTAACCTGGTGTTTTCTGCTTGGGACTGTCTCCTCTCTAACCTCACATACATATTCATTACTATGGGGTTGTGGTCACTTCCGACGTCCGCTCCAAGGTATGTTTTCACTGATTTTATGCTATTTAGGAATATCTTGTTACAAGGATGTAGTCAATCTGATTTCTAATTATTCGCTCTATGTTGTCGCCCGGTGCTATCCACGTGTATAGCTTTCTTTTCGGGAGTTTGAACAATGTGCTACTGACTACTAATTCCTCTTTGATACAGAACTGCAGCATTCGATCTCTTCGTTCGTTTCTCTCGCCCAATCCAAATTGGCCAACATACTCTTCACAGCTGTCCTCTCCAATCTTGGCATTGAAGTCTTCCATTACAATTGAACAATGAACAATCAAATTGAACACTGCAGTCGAATTCAGGTAACTGGATTGATGGCCAGACTGCTTACAGTGCTGAAATGCCAAATGATCCGATTGCTTTAAAATCCGCTGATAGAGATCAACCCGATCTAAGACAGTGGAATAAGAAAATACCTTCTCTGCCTTTCAGATTTACTTCCACTTCCGTTTGTTTTTTCAAAATTTTACAATTGATGGCACAATATTGTTGTACTATATGAATGATTTGCATTGGCTTCGTAGTGTAGATGTCTTTGGCTAAAACCCATAATAATTATGGTTTTTCAACCGTATAAATCACCGTAAACAATTTGAGCGTTCTTGTCACTGCTCCTACAGGGCACTAGGGTTTCTTTTTTGGGTTGGGTTTGTGATCTTGTTTCCTCGTCCTGATCAACACTGACATTTAACCACCTTATGGAGAGACTAACCTGCCCACGAGGGGTGTCACAGTTGGTATCTTCACAAGCATCGTAAGATCTTTTAACAATGCCTTTACGTACTCACTACTCAGCGCTAGCAAAGCGAGACTAACAATAACTACCTCTATTCGAAACATGGTAGGATCCAGACGACTGATCACCACATCACTAGATGATGACAGATACACAGCGGTCAGAGATTGCCCACAAGGTGAAGTTTTTTCACCACCCTTGCAGTTACTGTTAGTAGATGACGTACTTTTGGTAACTCTGGAACCGAGTTTTTTCCGAAATGAGCTCAAAAAAGTAAACCCTAAGGAAAATGGTGACTAAGCTATTTACCCGAAGAAAAAGATGAAAACTGTTTACTAATGAAGAGAAATGTCCGGGCGTCATCCTAAGCATCACACGCACATGCAACCCACATGTGACTCAAATACCACAAGAGAGCAACGATGTGCAAAAGCCTATAATCACCTCTAAAGCCGTACCAACTTTTTTGGCATGAGAAAAGAGGGTATAGCTTCATCAAAGCTAAACTGTGTTCACTGCAATATAGTTGTATCTGTATTTAAAGAATTTTATTCTCTCTTTCCTGCACCACCAAAAAAGTAAATTTCTTCTTATGACAATCACCTGCCGGCCTTCTGAGGAGGTTTATTGGCCTAATTTCTATTGCTGATAGAGTGTTATTGGACTGTCCATTTAAATGTATTTAGACCCTAGTAGGAGTATACAGAATTAAGAACATTATGGTTCGAAGTTTGTCTTTGAGCAATCCGTGCACCACCTTAAGAACGAGAGCTTAAAATTTAGGTTAATATGGAACACTTTCCTCCTAGCAGACCGTTGTAGGATATTTTTTTGCTGTTTTTACAAACGTTTGAAAATAAAATAATTCCTGTCTTGTGCCCAGTAACAAGCAAATAGGGAAAAAAAGCTTTACACGAAGTTAAAAAAAAAATTAAAATATTTATTGGAATTTGTGGTAAGATTTTGGAAGGTATGAATAAAGAAAAGAAAAAAGAAAATTAAGAGCTTATTTAGCTACTTAAACGATTTCTCATGTAGCGCATGCTTAGTCTCAGTAAAATCAGTGTATTGTAACATGGAGTTTATAGAACATTTCACATATTTTCATCATATTTCTCATCCCTTGTAGGAAAACTGATTTTCTTAACCTACTTACTAAGATAAGTTTTTTTATGCAGGAGAGTTGATGTAAAGATGTTTAAAACACTGAATGATACGTAGGATGTTTCTCATACCTTGGTTGACTCCATATGGGCCACCTTTCAGCTATTTTACTAACGAATGTTTTAAATGAAATTGGTCGTACGCCACTCCCTCATCTCATGAGAGGAGCAATGTCAAAGTTGCAAATAAAAAATTATGGTACTTTTTCACATTTTATACAATGGGGTGGGAAATTCTTGGGGTACGGTCCTATGATGATAAGGAGAGATGGACAAATAAAAACGATCTCTGTTGATCCTCTCAGTTATAGTTTTTTTTGTAGCAATTAAAAATGTATACAATGTGAACCCTAATTAAACTTATGCTGGAACGAGAATATGCAATTTTGTTTATGCCTTACTACCCTGCATTCATTTGTGCCATCGTATTTGAGATAATCATCTTGTGATATAGAAGGATTAAAAAAAACTAGGTATCTCAGAGAATAAATTCCGTTTCTGTCCGAGGGATAACTACTTAAGAACACTCTGTGAAATTTTGCATTTTGCTAAAAATTTAGTCTAAAAAAAAGTTTGAAAGGTGGTTTGAACCCTTTACAAATTCAAGTCGCGTCCCTTTTACCTCCTTTGTCAAGAAAGTGTCACCGGAAGCATGATATCTTACACAATGTACTTTTACTTAGTTACAGGAGAAGTTATATATGCCCCCGGAAACAAGAAATCCGTATCAAACAATTCCACTCTGGGCCGTTCAGGAAGGCGACACAGAATGGGCGGAATGACTTCGAGTAGCAGCGCAACTTCCTGCAACAGCAATTGCAACGATAATGTATTGCAGCCTAACGGTGACATTCCCTATCACGAAGGCAGAAGACTCAGCAATGGTAAGATTTTTCATTCATTAGCTTAGCTTAAGTATGCTTAATAGGGTCCTGTTCGGGGCATCTCCAAGAGGGAGTAATCAGCTTCAAACCCACTTAAAGGACAGCGCCAGCTACAAACGACGCTAAGCCCGACAATGATATTAGTTGCGGCAAGAAAGTTATGCTAATGAATGAGCAACCGTAATTGACTTAAATCCAGATAGGTGGCGCCAGAACAAGTATCTCGCATCAGTTAACTGGATTATGTCAATCCCGAGGGAGTTTTCTGTCTCGTCCTTCTCCCTTTCATATTGAGATAGTTAGTTGAAAACTTCCAACTGTGTGTCAGGTTTTAATTTGATTTTTTTTATTAACAGTAAAAAGTTTTCCATTGAGGTGAAGCGATCGCTGACAAAGTCGAATTCGATCGAAACGTTTCGTTACTGCAGAATGGCGGGGCAAAAAAGAGGGAAAACCTTTCCCTAATATTTACATAACACAGTATTAATTTTGTATAAATTTACATGTTGTTGGCGCTATATTTGCATCCCTCTGTTATTTTGTGAAACTCATTAAAATTCAGCAGTGTTTACTTAATCTCCTGGTCCGAGAACTAAAATTACCGAGAATCATTGTTAATTGCTACGTTTAGTTCAAGCTACAAATTACTTCTTGCCTGAGTCCTGCTTTCCACTTTGGTCAAATAAACAAAGAGAATATAAATTATCGTCAATGTTAGACACTGAAACTCATTAAAAGAAGTAAGTATGGAGATTTCTACTGAATTGTGCCACTCCAACCAAAAATGGTTATTTATATACCAAGGCATTTTAAGTGTTTTTCCTCGGCAGCAAAGTTTACAGAAGTGAAAATCGCTAAGAAAAGGATAGAAGAACCTCGTAGTCTCGAGGTGTATACTATATTTTATAGTTTTTTAAAACATAAAAACCAAAAAATATAGTCTATTCAGTTTACTGCTATTTATGTACAAATGAACTTTTTATCCCTCCGGGAAAAAAATGATGGTTTAATTAATTACAAGTGCACTTTTTTCACCAAAGAGATAAAAAGTACACTTTTGATCCTTTCAGGATATAAAGCGACACTTTAGTATGAAAAATAGCTGGAAAAAATTGTCCCTGAATTATAAGGAAAAAAGTGACTTTTTATTTCATAGAGTGCAAAACATTTAGTTTTGTAATTCTTGCGTAGCGCAAAACTCGAATCATATTTGTGATTAGAATTTGTTTTAATTTTAGACACAGCTGAAGATTCCCCACCTGAGCCTGCCCCTCCAGAAATACCACCCCGGGGTGGCTCTCTCCACTCAGCTACATTACGTCGTATAACCGAGTTTCAACTTGCTCCAAATGGTGATGTTGCCACGTGCGAAGACGCTCAGTATCTGCCTGCAGGTAAGTGTTCTACCACTCTAGATAGTCAACAACAATAACATAAACGTTGCTATGGAGGAAATGGTGCTTATACAGCACACAATCCCTTTCATCAACGATTTTTTTTTTATCAAGCCTCGTGGCAAATTAAGTACTTTAGATGGTTTTTTTGTTTTCAATATGCCGACATTATCTTAAAAATTGCGCGTTTTTTTTTTTAGATGGATCTTCTTAAACAATAACTGGTTAGAGTGTCAAAAACATATTCAGAAGTGTTTACTAGGTCTTTGTTTATTTTTCAATCAGATAGAATTGATTAATCTGATTTCAAACAGTAAGTGAAGTAGTGGCTCATCCTATTTACAAATTTACTTCCAGATAGATGTTAAAGTCATAAACCAAAGTTCATCAACCATGAATTACAAATTCACCTTTTGTTTATTATGGCTAAAAGAAATCTGTCAGAATTGCTAAATTATAGGTTGTATCCAAACTACTTAGTTTGATAAAAAAATTTAATTTTTACTTAGAATTTATTTACTAAGTGACACGTCTCAGCTATAGTACTATTATGTAGCTTTAGTGTTGTACAGTGTAATTTAAAAACTAAAAATCCGCATTATTAAATCAAACCTTTTTCAACTCAATCATGGGTGAAATGCCTCACTATTTTTTGAATTTAACTTAAGCCATAGTAATTACATCATTACAAATTTAAATCTGTTTGTATTAAGGAGCAAATTGAAATCAAAAACATTGATTTTCAATTAGTTTTCAACTTGAAAATTTTCATTTTCATCATAAAAAAATAAGGCTGAAAAACTTAGCTAACTCCAAAAACTGAGGATGATCAGCTATTTTACACATGCATGTTTCAGTCTTCGAGAAAGAGTTAGAATCAAGGACAACCTGAATTAACTTCTTTACTTAAACAGTTTTTTTTTATATATTTTATCAACGGAAAGGATTAAATTTCATTACTTGATTCTGACATTCCCAGTTCAACTTTTCATTGTTGCTCTCATTTACTACTGAAAGCAGGACTTAAAATCTCTTGCAATTATTATAAATAAAAATTGAATGCTAATAACCCTAAATCAATCCCCTTAACATTACCAACTAAAAGATAGTCAAAATTCTGATTCGACTTTTTGAACTTTTTCATTTTATTAGTAAAATCAACTGAAACTGAAATCAGCCAGTATTATTAACGAGTGTTAAATCCATAATTTTAATTGGAGTTTTTTTACAAAATTAGTGTATTAGGTTAGTTCAGGTAAGCTAACGAATCAGCCGTTTTACAAATTTAGTTTCAGGCTGCTGTAATTACAACGAACTTAAACGTAAAATGCGATTTAGAATTAAAAGTAAGCTCAAATCATTTCTTAAAGCTTAAGTTAAAACTAGACTTTGTTAACAGCTGAGGACAGAGGCCTAATAATGACATTAGATCTTAATGAATAACAAAACTAATTCTTTACTTAGAATTGAACTCAATATTAAAATTTAAATTGTCAATTGATCAATTATGCTCAAAATCAATTAGAAAAAAAAAATATTTTTGTTAATATTTAGGGAAGGACTGAGGACGCCTTAGAAACTGCTGCATATGTAGTTTCAATCTTGTATAACTGAAAGTAACAAAAATTTAAATAAGTTTAAATAACTGGAAGTAACTAATTGACAGTTTTCGATTGACCTGAATAAATTAATGAAAATCGATTAAAATAAAAATTAGTAATCTCTTCTGCCAAATGTGGAATCAGTCAGGATTAAAGGGTAAGGAGAATTCGGTCCCTTTTAAATTATTTTATAATTGATTTAAAAATCTGCCAAATTTTTAATGCTTCATGAGTTTTGCAAATTTAGTTTCAGTCTGCTTTACTTACAACTTAAAGTAAAAACCTCCCAGTATTAAAATTAACCTAAATCAACTTCGTTCATTCAAAAATCAAAATTAATCCTGTTAAGGCAAAAGGAAAATTATTGTCATAGCTTCAAGTAAACAGTAAAAAATTGTTAAAACAATAATTCTGTACTCATGTTAATCCATACGAAAGTTTAATTTAAAATTAATCTCTTTAATCTAAACTAAAAATATTTTTCTTATAAACGGTTGTTAGGATAGAAGAACACTTTTTCAGTTTCAGTCTTAGCCAAACTTGGGAATAAAGCAAAGTCGAATTTCCTTTAAATATTTTTTTTTCAACAAAATGTTTCAACCTCAAACCGTTTTCTTTAACCTGAGTTCACATTTAACCCAATAATTAGCCTCAGTCAATTTTGTAATTAACTTGAATGCATCAAGAAAACCAATACAAACTGAAATTAGTACCTAATCCAGTTCAACAGATATGAAATCAGTCAGGATTAAGGGGTAAATTGAAAACAACAACATGTATTTTATTTTAGAATTTATTTAAATATTTAGAATGGGTGTGCGTAATGCTTCAGTAATTTCACTTCATTCGACTTTTCTAACAACTGACAAACAAAACCCTTTTAGTCAATTTCGAAAAAATTTTGAAAAATTTGTTTTGCTAGTTTTCACCGAATTTTAGTCTCCTGTGAACGTAACAAACATAATAAGAGTGACATTAGTCTCATAAGTATACTTTTTTCTAAATGCCTCCAAAACACGCTCTAAACGTGCTAAAAATCGACCTCCAGGGGTCTATCTCGCAAACCTATTGAACCTACAGGACCTTCTTTTGCGGCGGGTGAAAGAGGACATCCAAAAAAAAACAATAAACTGTTGTTGGTCGATCCAATTGGTCCAATCGTTCTAAAGTTACAAGCGGTCAAAATTGAAAATTGTGAAAAAAGTCAATTTAAATTTTTTTTTTGGTGATTTTGATCGGGATGAGGCGATTTCATTCTCCGTGAACGTAACAAATATAATAGGGAAAGTAGTCCCATAAGTAGAATTTTTCTAAATGCCTCCAAAGGACGTTCTATAAGTGCCTAAAAATCGAACTCCGAAGGGGTCTAACTCCCAAACTATTGAATCTACGTGACTTTCTTCGATGTTAGGTAAAGGAGCATATCAAAGGGAACAAGCAACCGATACATTTGCTGTAAACGGTCTACTTATCTAAAGATACAGGCGGTCAAAATTGGAAATTGAGGAAAAAGAGGGAATACCACCTTTCGAAAAAAATTTAGGATGTTTTTTTGGTGTTTTGTAAGGGAATGATACGATTTCAAACCCCTGTGAACGTAACAAGCATAATAAAAGTGAAATTGCTCCCACAAGTTGACTTTTAACACTGAATGCCTCCCAAACACTTTCTAAAAGTGCCTAAAAATCAACTTCCGAAGGGGTGCGCTCTCCCAAACTATTGAACAGAGGGACCTTTTTTGGTGGCAGGTGAAAGAGAACATCTAAAAGAACTAAAAACTGTTGTCATTCACTCCAACCAGCCCATTCGTTCAACGGTCAAATTTGTTTTTTAATTATTTAATTATTTTTTGCCAAAAATTGTTTCTGGTTTTTGATCCGAATAAGGGGATTTCAATCCCCCTGTAAACGTAACTAATATAAGAGTGAAAGCAGTCCCATAAGTAGATTTTTTCTAAATGCCTCCATAGGACGTTCTATAAGTGCCTAAAAATCGACCCCCGAACTATTGAATTTACGTGACTTTCTTTGATTTAGGTGAAGGAGAATATCAAAAAACAAGCAACCGTTGGATTTGCTCTAACCGGTCCAATCATCTAAAGATACCTGCGGTGAAAATTGGAAATTGAGAAAAATCAGGGAATAGCCCTTAGGTCAATTTCCAAAAAAAATTCGTTTTTGTTTTTTTTTTGTGTTTTGTAAGTGAATGATGCGATTTCAATTCCCTGTGAACGTAACAAAAATAATAAGAATGAAATTGGTCTCATAAGTTTATGTTTCCCATAAGTTTAACAGTCAATGCCTACAAAACACGTTCTAAAAAATCAACTTCCGAAAGGGTGCGCTCTTCCAAACTATTGAACAGATGGACCTTCTTTGGTGGCAGGTGTAAGAGGACACCTAAAAGAACCGTTGTCGATCACTCCAATTAGTCCATTCGTTCAACGGTCTAATTTGAAAATTGAGAAAAAAGACCCTTTCGTCAATTCCAATTTTTTTTCCAAAATTTTTTATTTTTTTTCTGGTTTTTGATCGGAATAAGACGACTTCAATCCCCTGTAGACGTAACAAATATAAGAGTGAAAGTAGTCCCGTAAGTAGATTTTTTCTAAATGCCTCCAAACGACGTTCTATAAGTGCCTAAAAATCCAAGTCCGAAGGGATCTAACTCCCAAACTATTGAATTTACCAAGAACAAACAACCGCTGGATTTGCTTCCAGCGGTTCACTCATCTAAAGATACAGTCGATCAAAATTGGAAATTGAGAAAAAAGAGGGAATACCACCCTCAATTTCGAAAAAATTTAGGTTTTTTTTTTGTTGTTTTGTAAGGGGATGATGCGGTTTCAAACCCCTGTGAACGTAACAAACATAATATGAGTGAAATTGGTCCCCCAAATTTTAACAGTGAATGCCTCCAAAACACGTTCTAAAAAGTGCCTAAAAATCAACTTGTAAAAACTATTGAACCTACGGGACCTTCTTTGGTGGCAGGTGAAAGAGGACATCTAAAAGAATAAAAAACCGTTGTCGGTCATTCCAATCGGTCCAATCGTTCAACGGTCAAATATTGAAAATTGAGAAAAAAAGACCCTTTTGTCAATTTCAAAAGAAAAAAATTCCAAAATTTTTATTATTTTTTTGTCTTTGATCGGAATGAGGCGATTTCAATCCCCTGTAAACGAACAAATATAAGTGAGAGTGAAATTAGACCCATAAGTGGATTTTTTCTAAATGCCTCCAAAGGATGTTCTATAAGCGCCCTAAAAATCGAACCCCGAAAGAGTGAGGTACGACAAATCCCAAAGTATTGAGAGCACGCAATCGTCACATTAGCTCTAAGGGGTCTACTCGTCTAAAGTTACCGCCGGTCAAAATTGGAAATTGAGAAAAAAGAGGGAATACCACCAAAATTTATGTTTTTTTTTAGCTGTTTTTTAAGGGAATGATGCGATCTCAGTCCCTTGTGAACGTAACAAACCAATAAGAGTGAAATTAGTCCCACAAGTTGACTATTTTCTAAACTCAATTCAAATTCGAAATTCAAATGAAATCCGAAATTTATTTCAAATGAAATCCGAAATTCATTTCAAATGAAGCAAAAATTATTCTCTTTAAGACAAATTGATAATTATTGTGTGATTCAGTCCAAAAATGACAAGAAAATATTTGAAAACTTAAGATATCCTAGATTAAAGTTTAAACTGAAATGACCGAAATGATCCTATTAACGGTTTAGAATAGAGGTAGAATTTATAGATTAAAATAGATTTTTCACGCGCTTTTTACAATCAGCCTTAGTCAGGGTAAGGACTAAGGAAAAGGCGAGTAATCACTTTACCTCGATTTTCTTCGTCTATCTAGAATAGAAGTGAAAATAGCGGATGTAGGACAGAAATAACTACTTCACATTTTGAAAGAGCAAACGTTTCGACCTTTATTGAGGTCTGCCTCAGGGCTAAAATACAAATACATACATATAGCAAATATACAGTTACTTTAATTAAATTAAATCTGTGTTTAAGTGCCTATAAACATTGATAAATTTAGTTATATCTTTGTTTATATACTTTTGTTATATCTGTGTTTATAGGGACTTGTAACTGTATATTTGCTATATGTATGTATTTGTATTTTAGCCCTGAGGAAGACCTCAATAAAGGTCGAAACGTTGGCTCTTTCACAAATTAGTTATTTCTGTCCTACACCCGCTATTTTCACTTCTGTCGACCTGATTAAAGGACGCAAAGCGAATATGATCTAACTAGAATAGAAAATTGGTATATTATGTGACAAAAATGTAGGGCATTTTAACTTAAATTTAGTTTACTGTTTTTTAAATTCCAAACGAGTGCCTCAGAAGGTATGGGAGGGTGTAAAGTAAGAAATAATTTACCTCTCTAAGATTTGAGTGAGGGTTGGTGTAAGGTGACTGAGTAAAGGTAAGAAGTGAATAAGGGGATAAGTGTGAGAGATAGAGAGGAATAATTAAATTGAAACGCAGAGTGGAGTTAGAACAGCTGGAACCATGGTACTTTAAAGTTGTTGATTGGTAGAAGAAGAAAAACAATACGAGTACAGAACTCACCTTCGTGGTAGCAATAGATGTAAAGAACGCATTCAGCTTGAAATGCAAAGGTGGAAGGATTGGACATGCAAGAGTTAAGTAATATTGATAAAGTTGACTTATCCTGATCTTTTTTATTTAATAATTATAGAGGATTAGAGAATCTGCCATCAAACATGTATTGAAGCAGGCTCGATGTCGGGTCGGCGTCCATCCAGGATCAACGACTGACTAGATCCTTTTCGTGCGACTTTTAGTGGATATTTTATTTTCTTGAATATTGCCTACCTTTCAAAAATGTGATCTGAATAATAACAATGAACTGTTCCTCTGATTCTAGAATGAATCCGATACATTAGCCTCAGTGACTTTCCCGCAAAAAATTCTGCAGTTCGTAATCTTTCAGTTGCAAAATATTCGCAGTGAAAAGATCTATGGGATGCATTATCTTTTTCTTCACGGTACCAGCACTTGGGCTTTGACGTCCTTTTCAAACTTTACAGCTAAGAATGAAAACATTTTGTGGGGTTTCTTGAGAGGAAACAAATTAGTAAGTGATTAATGAGCAAGCAATTTAATGATTTATAGCCTCCAAACAATTGTTCATAATTGTGTTGAAGTAAGGAGGAGGATTGAAGAAAAATAATCTTGACATTAACGATGGCTAAAGAGATGAACGAGAGGATAAGTGTGAGAGATCGAGAAGGATAATTGAATAGAGACAGAATGGAGTCAGAGGAGCTGGCAACAATGGTGGTAACTTGAAGTTGTAGATTGATAGAACTAAAACAAGACGAGTAAGAGACTCACCTTGATGATAGCAATAGACGTAAAGAGCGCATTCAGAGTGGGATCAGAAGGTGGAAGCATAGAGCATGCGAGATAATAAGCACTGAAACCCCAACAAAGCTTCATACTCTCAAGAAACCTCTTAAGAATAAAGAAATTATTAAGTGACCACTGGGCAAGCGATTTAAAGATTTGTAATCTGCAAACAATTATTTATCTTCATCGTAATGATACAAGTGCTTGTAAATATATGAGAATAGAATGGAAACGATATATTCATAGGAGAGTCCATAGGGTATACTCATAAAAAGCTTTTAATAAAAAATTATTGAGTCATGTCATGGTCTTAATCTTCAAGTTTAATCAGTTTGAGCTCTGAAGAGAAGTTCTCTTTTCTCCTTTTGATTTATGGAACCTTTTGAGGCCACAACGCAGACGCTCTATTAAATTCACATTTCGGCCTGATTATCATGTCAAATGGAGGCACTAAGCTACTATAAATTGGACGAAATTAGATCGCATATGTCCCACCTTAAATCAAACAGAGCTGCCTTTGTGACATCGTTAGTTCAATTCTCGCCGAAGGACGGCCGGTTTGGCCGCCGTGTCGCGTAATTTTCCCTGGGAACATGGTCGATGCATACTAATTCGACGTCGGGTGATGTCTCTAAACTTTATTGCCACTTAGCGGGGCATTAATAGTGATTGTGAATCCCGTCCGGTGCGGAGCAGCAGTCACCCCCTGCTGGGGACCCAAATTAAAAAGGATTCATTGCTACACGTCCAGGTTGGAACTCCGCACGTTTTTGCCTCATTTGGGAGGTACGCTGTCTGGTTTGCTAAACAAGGGTTTGAATCAATAATAATTGATGAACTGCTAGGGAGGGCTTTAAAAAAGAGTTCATAGGGCCATCATACTTATTGCTTTCTTTGGAAAAACTGTGTTTGTCTGCGAGAATAGTACTTAAAAGGTTAATAAGAGTAATGATTACTCATTTGTATGTATTTGATGTACTGTAGCATTATCAGGAAGTTAAGTATTGAGAGAATGACAATTTGACAAAGGTGCGTAACCACTTGAAGCAATGACGTCAAGTCTGCCTGAGATATAACCGTGACAGTCAAGAGGGGTCTTTTAGGATAGTTGTTAGATTACCTGTTTCACTATCACAACTAAATTATTAAGAAATAAGCACATTTTCTTTGTCATCAGTTTTTCCAAGATTCCTATCTAAAGCAACGGTAACGTAAAGAGAATCTTGAACGCAACTCGTCGAACACTAAATGGTCAACATCGGAAAAGATCCTCGCCTTGTTTCTTGAATAGGAACATATTTTTCTAGATTTTGTCATAATAGTTTTCTTTGTTCAATGAATGAATGAAATGATATACAGGGTGTTTCAAAAACTTAAACCAATCAGAGCTTGTTTTGAGTAAAAATAATTCACTTTGGAGGTTCTTAATCGATATACTTACGAAGGCGTAGAAGTCAAAATTCCTGTTTCATACAAAATGTTTCATGTTTCATACAAAATCTGATATTGAGTTTTTATTTTTTGCTGCCAATTTGTAGGTTGAAGTTGCAATTGTAGGTTGAAGTTACAATTCTAGATTCAACTTACAATCCTAGTTGAAGTTACAATTGTAAGTTCAAGTTAAAATTGAAGGTTTAAGTTAAATTGTGGGTTGAAGTTCTAATTATAGGTTTAACTTGCAATTTTAGGTTCAAGTTCAAAGTTTAGGTTCAAGTTACAATTGTATTTTAAAGTTACAATCGTAGGTTCAAGATATTATTATAGGTGCAACTTACAAATGTATTCACCATACAAAATCGTAGGTTGAAGTTACAGTTGTAGGTTCAACATTGTACGGTGAACGTTTTTGAAAGTTGGTTTGGAAAGTTTTGGAACAATACAGGTTAGGATTAAAACCAAAATTACTTTAATGTTTTACAGTGTCGAAAAATGTGCATTTGTAGTCCTTGGATGAATTCAGGATAGAATCAAGACCAAAACGGTTCACATTGTTTAAATGTAAATTTTTAGGTTTCCGGAAAAAATCGGTTTTAGGACAAAGTCAAACAAAATGGGTTCAAATCTTCTGATTTGGTGTTTTGGGTAAAATTAATTTTTGGTCCAAAAAAGTGACATTTGACTGAGAACGCTTTAAAATGAAAATTTGGTTTTTATTGAGAATGTCAGGTTGGGATTAAGACAAAAAATCTTTGAAAATTAACTCAAAGCGTCTAAGAATGCTACCTTAAATTGTCTGTCCAAATATGCAAGTTTTGTTATATTTAGAAAAGTTCAATTTTAGGACAAAATCAAGTAAAATTGCATTAGAAAATTATAATTTCGTGTTTTGGATAAAATAAAGTTTTGGATTAAAAGAAGTGACTTTTGAGCTTTAAAACAAAAAATTTTGAATTTTTATGAGATTGGTTTACTAACACCAAAAATTACTGAAAAATAACTCACAGAGTGTAAAAACGCAAACTTAAATTTTGTGAAAAATTAAGCTTTTGATGTTTTTGGAAAAATTCAATTTTAGGATGAAATCAAGCAAAATTGAATCAAATTTTTTAATTTGGTATTTTGTGTAAAATTAATTTTTGGACCAAAAAAATTAGGTTGACGGAAAATGTTTCCAAATAAAAATTTTGTCACAAAGAATGTCACGTTAGGATTAAGACCAAAAATCTTATAAACACTACAAAATAACTCACATTATCTAAACATAAAAACATAAATTTTATGCAAAAGTGTAGGTTGGGATTAAAGCTAAAATTATTTTAAAATTACACAAAACGTCTAAAAATACGAATTTATAGAAATTTACGTTAGTATTAAGGCTAAAGTCGATTAAAAATTGCAAATTGTAAATATTGATATTTTTCCAAAAATACAGTATTAAGACGAAATTAGTAAAAACTGATTTAAATCTTCTAATTTGATGTTGTTGGCAAAGTTTTCAAAATGTTTGAACTATAATTGGTTAAATTTCACCAAAAACGTCTCAAAATTAAAATTTGGTGTTTTCGAGTAATTCAGGTTAAGATTAGGTTCCAAAAATCATTGAAAAAATTCTGAAAATTTTTTAATATAAAAATTTGGTGTTTTTGAAAAAAAATAGAACTAAAAAACATACAGGAAAAAAAAACAGCGCAAAATCGGTTAAAAAGTCTCTAAAAATACAATTTTGGAGTTATTGGATAAAATCACCATAGAATTTATTCAACATTGGTTAGAAATTTAATGATTTAGAGAGTGTAAAAAGCAATTTTGGAGTTTTTGGAAGTACTTAGACTTATAACTAAAACATGTTTTGTTTCGTTACATCTTGATGCTAAAATTGGAAAAGATCAGTCATATTGTGTTAGTAAGTGTGAAATTTGTTGTTGCCTTTTTAGCCTTCGTAATATACAATATATCAAAATTGTAATTTTTATAGCGTGTTTTCCTAGTAAATTAACTGATTCGCAAGGTTTTGCTCCTTTACCACTGATTTCTAAACTATACTACAAGAAAACTCTATTTTTATGTCATTAATTTTCGCTTGCAATATTTCGATTGTTGCAATATTTTGATTTGAAGTTCTCCATTTCAAAGAAAAAATGATTTTTTTCAACAGAACATTATAATGTTACTTCAAGCAAACTAATAATACTTTAAGAAAGTGTGAGTTAAACATTTGACATATTTTACCCATATAAAAGCACTTTGTAAAAGGGGTTTCAAAATGTATTCAATACAAAGATGTTACTAAAGTTTTTGTTTTTTTGCTTTTATATTTTTATTATATTTACACAATTTTTCCATATGCAGGTAAGCACTCAATTGAACATTTCTCCCAAAAATAATTCTATCAAATTATTTCAAAACAGCGAATAACGAGTTGCATGTTTCTACCTTAGTTTCGTAAATTCTATCAATTAACACTCATTTACGTTTGTTTTAAAAAAATATATTTTTTTAAATATTGCTATTTTTGTTAATTTTTAAAATTTTTTTGAGAGTAGTATTGACTGATAGATCCTCATGAACTACAATAAGAAAGTGCACTCCGTTTGGGTCTCCCGATTAGAGACTATACCGGATATATTTGTCAAATATAAAAATTACAATTTTTAGGCATCAATGGCTTTAAACCTGTTAGAGATGGGCCTAGGACATGCTATATAGAATAAATAAATTATAATTTATTTATTCAATTGGTGTTATAGTATCCAAACTAAATCTCGATTAAGGTGATTAAATGAATACACTGCGATTGCCATTTCTAATAAGAACACTTAGCAAACAGCTGCAGACTGTTCAATGGGATGGAGCTCTAACTCGTCATACTGATAAAAGAAATTCTCATTGACTGAAGCGCTCGCCATAAATCCACATAAATTTATTTCCATCTAATCAAACTATTTCTGGATTAAAAGAAGTCCTAATTCAAATCGGTTCTTTAGTGAGCTGAAGCAGGGACGAAAACAAACGAGCGAAATTGAATATCTGTTTTCAAGTTAACGACATTAAAATAAATTATTGATGTCATACGCAGAGTTGAATCTTTCCGTAGGAAAACTTTTAATTAAGCTAAAATGTCCTTTTCAGGCTTAAATGCCTTTTCAGAGTCGTTACTTTCAATAGATAAGTCTCAGAGATTTAGACAGGCTCTGCATAAAACAAACAATTTTATGTTTGTATTTCTTGAAAAGTATGAAAATTTACTGTTGGTTATACTATAAATTATTGTCCCCATCGATCTGGCGTTTGTCGATTTCCACAAACCTTCGACACGATTGAATCGTGGTCAATCTTTGAAGCTCTAGGAAATAGCAAGAATAGACTCAAGATACTCCACCATACTCAAAAACATCTACAAAAATGGAATGTAGCATTTTTGTTACGTTAAGAAACAATCACCAAGAAAATAAAAATGGGCAGGGGAGTACGTCAGGGTGACACTATCTTACCAAAATTATTCACTGCAGTTTTGTAGGACGTGTTCAAAAAACTTGAATGGGAATCGAAAGGTATAAAGATCGACGGGATGTACTTTAATCAGCTGCGGTTCTCCGACGATATCGTCTTGTGGAGCTGATGGAACTGATGCAGCAACTCAACCAAGCAACTGAACAAGTCGGACTAAAAATTAATACTGGAAAAACGAAGATAATGAGTCAAGCAAACCCTCATATAACGCTGGACAACATTGCTATCGAATCAGCAGAAATCACCAGACGTATAGGAGTCATATGGGCAGCGTTTGGTAAACTACGATACATCTTTGGGAACAAGAGCATACCTATAAACCTAAAGAAAAAAGCTTGCGACTCATGCATCCTACCAGTGGCTACATATGGCCTAGAAACCATGAGCTTAACAAAAAAGAGCGTAAAAAATTAAGAACAACACAAAGAGCCATGGAATGCACAATGCTCGGGATTTCATTGAGAGACAAATTAAGAAACGAAGAGATTCGAGGAAGAACTAAGATTATGGATGTGTCAAAACGGGTGGCACGACTTAAATGGAGCTGGGTGGGACATGTCGCAAGACAGATGGACAACCAGGGTTACCCACTGGCGACCATGAGCGACCACAGAGAGAATGGCTAGACGCAAAGACAGATTATTAGAGCAGCCGTTGGCCGAGACTGGTATCACA
The DNA here is from genome assembly GCA_951812265.1 of Taphrorychus bicolor. Lineage (NCBI taxonomy): Eukaryota > Metazoa > Arthropoda > Insecta > Coleoptera > Curculionidae > Taphrorychus > Taphrorychus bicolor. Next base: position 47,228,641 of record OX638297.1, on the reverse strand, counting down.
AAGCCCAAGATCGTCAAACATGGAAGATGTATGGAGAGGCCTATATCCAGGAGAGGCTGAGAGAAGGCTGACGAAGAAGAAAATGAAGAAGATACTATAAAAACCACTCCTGTGGTCCCTACTAGTGGGCCACCTTCTGGCTACTTTAGAACTATAGGGAGTCGAGGTCCAAGCATACGCGGCCGACATCGTTATCCTTTTAAGAAACCACCCATAGCGACAAATCTCTAGTACCTTTTAAGAGGTACTGGATGTTGCATGTAGCCGGTGTTCAAAAGAAAACCTAGCAAGAAACCCTAGGAAAACGGTGATTGTGCCATTTACCGGAAAGAGGAGGCTGAACTTCTTGAAACCGCCATCTTTGATCGGGGCGACTATCCCGATTACCAACGAAGTAAAATTTCTAGAGTCATCCTGGACAAAGCACTCACATGCTCGGATAGTCGGGCAGCGCTTCTAGCGCTTATGTCTTTGCGCTGCATTTCCAAAACTGTTTGGAACTGACACAGGACTCTGAAACCCCTATCGCAGGAGAACAGCGTCAAACTGGTATGGACCCCGGGGCAACGTGATGACGAAGACAATTAGAGGGCCCAGTCTCTAGTTAGGATGGCGACGGGCTCTGCATTCGTAGGCACGGAGCCGGCATTGAGAGTCCCATACTCTCTGGTCGAGGCTGAGCTCCAGAAATGGAGAACTGCCAAGTGTCAGGATTGTTGTGAGAAACTACCCGGACTATCACACTCCAGACAATTTATCACGGGAATAGGGAGGGCAAAAGCCCAAACATTCCTCAGACTAAATACGAGATAAATTAGAGTGGCAACTGCACTGTATACACACAGGACATAGCCACCTAAGATTACACATGCACAGACTCGGATTATCCGAAGAGATGGAGTGTCGGCTGTGCTTGGAGGACGACGAGATAGTTCGAGATACTGACCCCTCAGATTCATTGAGTGTCTGGGCATAACGGGTGACAATTAGTGGAGCAAGCAGGAACAAACCTTGCTGGCAACACTTCGAGTGAGCCACAATAGAGCACAGGTCGCGGTGGAGGACTATACAAGTCCACTCATATTGAATACAATACAATATTCTACAAAAAAAAAAAACAACAATAGAATTACGTTAGCTGAAAACATAAAATTACGGACTAATAACACTCAAATACGCATTTTAGGACGTTTTAAGTCGTTTTACGTCAATTTCTATTGGTTTTAGCTGAAAATATAAAATTACACAAAAAAAACCACTAATAATACTCAAATACGCATTTTAAGACGTTTTAAGTCGTTTTACGCCAATTTCTACTGGTTTTAACTTAAAACACAAAATTACATCAAAAAGCCACTAATTGTACTCAAATACGCATTTTAGGACGTTTCAAGTCGTTTTACGTCAATTTCTACTGGTGTTAGCTGAAAACATAAAATTACATCAAAAGACCACTAATAATACTGAAATACGCATTTTAGGACGTTTGGTGGCTAAGATTGGCGGTGCTGTTTAGTTTTATGTGGTTCATTTTCGAGATGTTACACTTTCTGCAATTACACTTTTTTATGGAGTTCTCACCTTACGAAAAATCGAAATTTTGTCCGGTTTCGAAGTGATGATTCGTTATAGCCGTCACCTCATTTGTTACATGATATCCACTTGAAGAACTTTATGTGCCTGACACATGCGAGCTTTAGGATATTGGTTGGTCTAGCCCATGTAACGTCGGTTACAATCAAAACACGTGCCTTTGCAAGTGTTATATTATTAACAATGTTTGCATTACTATATTATGCCTACTATATATGCCCCTCCAATTTACATTTAGAAGGTCTCTTTATTTCGTCGTCCATCAAATAAGCCGTTTATCTGTAATATAAAAATTTTCTTCTATTTTATAGGAGTAAGTCCTCTTTCAATTAGGTACTAAGAAAAATGTATTTTGTATGTACAGAAATAGTATTAATTTTATATTTTTTTCTCAAATTCTTATTTTGTATTCTATACTTTGGGCTAGAAAACAAGTGAGTTTTACATAGTAATTTTTCAATGGAAAAAATCTGCGGTGAGTGCGCTGACGAATAGTTATAGTTCTGGTAAGCTGGACCTTAAAATTTGCCATTCAGATCGTTTGACAGCAATGTAATGTAAACTGCTAACAAAAAAGATCGATACGGCAAAATGTTTCGTCATGTTTAGGGATCTGTATCTCGGAAATGCCTTAGCCGAAATTCATCACTTAAAGAGACTTTGGAAGACCGTTTCTTCTAGAATCAGGGAGGGAGGCTAGTTTTAAACCAAAGTGATTTTCTAAATGATATACAGGGTAAAGAAAAAAACACTGCAAAATGGTTGCATTTCAACCCACTGCAATTGGTAGCTAGAGTATCTTCAGAACATTCGTTCCTATGAGATTTGAGGACCTTGACCAATATCTCGAGACATGTTCGGCAGTTTTTAGTTTTATGGCCCACAAGAGAAATTACGGGGGTTTTTCAAAAAGTGTGCATTTTCTTATAAGTTGCCCTGTATCGCGAGAATGCCGCTGCCGATTTTAATGACGTAAGACAAATGATTGTAAAATCAGCGGCGTACACTCAAGTTTAACAAAACCTTTCTATTCCACGTTGTACAAAAATGGCAAAAAATTTACTGAGAAACTGATCAATATTTTGTTAATAAGGACGTCATGGCGGGTGTTCTAACTTTAAGGCTCTTATTGTAATTACATTTAAGAGCCATGGTCGATATGTCGGGATGTTTTTGTCAGTTTTTTGTTTTTTGGCCTACAAAAAAAATTACGGGGGTTTTTCAAAAAGTTTGCGTTTTCTTATAAGTTGCCCTGTATCGCAAGAATGCCGCTGCCGATTTTAATGAAATAAATCATCTTTTAAAGACAAATGATTCGCGAATCTGTGGCGTACCGTGGGTTAGTAAAACATTTCTTGTCCGTTGTACAAGAATTGCAAAAAATGTAATGAGAAACTGATTAATATTTTGTTAAAAACAACGTCTTGGCAGATGCCCTAAATTTAGGAATCTTATTGTGATTACATTTTGATTTGTGATTTTTGTTTTTTGGCCTACAAAAAAAATTTCAGAGGTTTTACAAAAAGTTTGCGTTTTCTTATAAGTTGTCCTGCATCGCGATAACGTCGCGGCCGATTTTAATGAGATAAATTATTTTTAAAAGATTAATCATTCACGAATCAGTGAGGTACCCTCAAGGTTAATAAATTTCTATTCCATGTTGTACAAGAATGGCAAAAAATTACTTAGAAATTGATCAATATTTTGTTAATAAAGATATATATGATAAAGATAGGTGTCCTAACTTTAAGACTCTTACGGGAAGAGTTACGGGGCGTTTACAAAAAGTTTGCCCTTTCTTTTAAGTTACAGGGTTTTACGGGAATACTCACGTCAATAAACTAAAAAACTTTAAAAGATCATTAATTTTAAAATAATCGAGGTAGATTGATAGTGAGCAAAACGCCTCAGTTTAATTTTATACAACAACAAAAAATTAAATGGAAAAAAAATGAACACCTTATACAATCTGGTCAATTTTAAGGGGAGAGTCTTTTATAAAAATGAGTTGTCTACAATTTTTCGTTTAAAAGTTATAGGGTGTTAGTTTTATTTTAAAAATAGGAAGTTGTTGATTTCTGTAAAACCGCCAGAGATATCTCAATGAAGGTTGATAGGCATTTCATTTCCGTAGTTAAACATGGAGACTGGAGACGCTAATAATGTGTAGACTCACCTAAAACTCGCATTACTTCAGCCACCCTTCTCGGCATACTCTCCACCAAATGTCTTATAAACTCCTGGGGAATAGCTTCCCATTCTTCCCTCACTGCCACTGCCAATTCATCCACATTTTGAAATTCTCGCTCTCTCTCTTTCAGCTTTAGTTTCATTCTACTCCACACGTGCTCTATAACATTCATATCGGGCGACCTAGCAGGCCAATTCATGCGCTCGATGCCATTCTCTCTCAGAACTCCGTTAATAATTCGAGCTCGGTGTGGACGTGCATTATCGTCAACTAAGATAAAATCATCTCCAAAGTTCTGAGCGAAGGGAATAACGATTTCATTCATACACAAGTCTCGATATCTAACTGCGTTCATAGTTTGCCCAATTAAAACCACTAAGTCAGTCTTTCCATTCCCCATTACTCCTCCCCACACACTCACACTTCCACCCCCAAATGGCACTCTGGCTTCCATATTTTCTTCCAGGTTTCGTTCATTCCACCCTCTCCACACTAAAATACGTTCATCTGATGCATACAACGAAAATCTACATTCATCTGAAAACATGCAATTGTTCCACTCTGCTATTCCCCAGTGCAAATGTTCTTCTGCCCAACGTCTTCGAGAAACTCGATGGATACGTTGAAGCAATGGACATGCGGCACGTCTAGCATGTAGTCCTCGATCATGCAAACGATTTCTGACAGTGGAGGTGCATACGTTGGTCCCCGTTGTTGCTTGCACTCTTGCTTTTATTTTGCTGGCATTTAGAGTCCTTGTCCTCCTGACAGACAAATTAATTAGCCGATCTTCTCTAGGAGTCGTAACTTTTGTGCGACCGCAACTCCCATGCATTTTATAAGCAAGAACACCATAATTTTGTCTTCTTTGAAGTGCCCGTTGAATCGTCGACTTAGATGTGCCTACTAAGTCAGCAATGTTGCTTAAACTCAGACCTCTCCGGCGCAACCTGTTTAAAATTATTACTTTTCTTATTCTACATTGCTAAAAGACCTCTAAAACTTACCTCACAATATTTTCTAATTCTCTCTCACTCAGTAACGACATTTTGTAAATTAAGAAACCAAAAAAATTAATATGTGACAGATAATTTAAATTTATGTCTCTGACATGTCATACTTTGTTTACTTCGTTTCCATGGTGATTATTATAGATACATTTTTGTGGGCTCACACAATGCCACCTAGACAATATAAGGCCTGGAAGCGACCGAGAGGGAGAGCGGTGACGTCATCATATGTGGTACGAAAATTTGCCGACCGTTTTAACGCTCAAAACCCGAAGGTTTTGGAAAGCTTTTTGGGTAAATACTTTGGTAATTGGGGTTTAGATTTTAGATGGACAAAAATAAAACCATTAGTAATATATATAAACAATACAAACGTAAATAAATAAACAATTTAACTATACCAGGGTACACTTAAATTAATATAATACTTAACACTGTATATTATTATAGAGTGTAGTGGTTTACTAACAATAATTTTTAATACTTCTGAAGAATAAGTATCCCATTTTCTCTTTTTGGCTGAATTTGTTATATACAGAAGATTCTGAAATTAGCATACAATAATGTAACAGCCTAGGTATTTCAGAATAAAAAAGATAAAAAGTTTATATATAAAGACAGGTTTTCAAACGTTTCATTACAAAGATAGAGGGTATAAATAACTTTTTAAATGAAATTGTTTTTTTTTCAAATAGATAGCTCCTTCATTTTCGAAGATGACTTCAAAATTGAAATGTGATAACTCGGATCATTATGCACTACATAGATACTTACCATCTGATTTTCAAAGGTGCCTGCTTTGGTAATAGGGATTTAGATGAAAAAAACAAAATCATTTGATCATTTTAAAACATTATATTAAATTAAAAAAAAACAAATTAAATATACATGTGTACCTCAGAAAACACTATTTGGTTCATTGCACACACTACCTACACACTTTGTCTTATACTAGAGGAATTTCTTCTTTTGCAAACAGGAATTGGTTGATTTGATTCTCGATTTGATTACAACTAGGCCTAGGAAACAAATATAAAAAAGCTTTGATGGATTTGGATAACATATTTGTAACAAACTATAGCACAAACCCTACACAACAAAATGTTTAAAAAAAAGTCCTACCTGGAATTAATCTCGGGACATCTAATAGTAACAGTAGAGCTTCTAAGGACTGGCCAGTTCTTTCACATGTAAGTATGTTACTTTCCTCTGAATTTCATGTGAATGAAAATGTAACTCGCATACCTAAAATAAAAAACCCCATAAATTCTGCTGATTTTTTGAATATGAGAGGTTTTTTCGGAATATGTTCCTATGCTTATGTAGTGTTGTATGAGGTTAGGTTAGGTAGACTTACCCTGCTATGTTTATTTGGTATAAAATTATCCCTTCTAATACCGTGATTCCACTTTTCTTTTAAAATAACATCTTCTGGAAATCTAAACACTGAATTTCGCGGACCAGTCTTGTAATTACTTTTGCATCTCTACACAGCAACCGTGAGGCATGGCAATGGTTTGCTAACTTTTGAAACTTTAATTCCGAGCTAATTCAGTTAATACTAAAATACACGTTGCTAGAAAAGACACAGAACTGTTAATTATACAAATCTAGGCAAAAAACAACTTGAATATGCACGAAAAATGCAAAACTAGGAGCAAAATACTACTAAATGCCATATGAAACAGCTGACCTGTCGTACCACGCTGGCGGCCATTAAAATATCGCTTCCAGGCCTTATGTCTAGGTGGCATTGGCTCACACATTATTAGCGTCTTCGGTCTCCATGTTGAACTAATATCCCTAATTCTTATTTATCCAATTAAATAAAAAAATGCTCTCTGACGGCAAAACTTTCTGAAACGGGCGCCAATAAAAGCTCTCAATGTAAAATCTTTAAAATGCAAATCTACTGACACAATAAAAACAATTAAGTACAAAATTTTGTAGATTTTAGTTTACCTTATAAAATTTTTGAATGGTAGGTATGGTAATGGTAACGGTACTCGTATATTTTATTCGGAATCAAAAAAACAAAAGTCCCCAAAACCGTTACCAGATATTTATCAAACTTATGAAATGTCACTTCACTTAAAATTCTGAAGTCGCAGCAACTGAGCTGAGAAATAAAATGCTAACAAAAAAGATCGATACGGCAAGATTTTTCGTCATGTTTAGGGACCTGTATCTCGGAAATGCCACAGCCGAAATTCGTAACTCAAAGAGACTTTGAAAGATCGTTTCTTGTAGAATCAGGGAGGGAGGTTAATTTTAAACGTTAAAAGTTAAACGCGGTAAAAAAAAAGTGATTTTCTAAAGGATATACAGGGTAAAGAAGAAAACACTGTAAAATGGTTGCATTTCAACCCACTGCATTTGGTAGCTAGGGTAGTTTCAGAACATTCGTTCCTCTGAGATTTGAGGGCAATTTTATTCCCGCAAAACACTGTAACTTATAAGAATATGCAAACTTTTTGTAAACGCCCCGTAACTCTTTTCGTAGGCCAAAAAACAAAAAAGCACCAAAAACGTTCCGACATATCAAGCTTGGATCTTCAATGTAATGACAATAACAGCCTTAAAGTAGGGCACGCCATGGCGTCGTTATTAACAAAATATTGATCAGTTTCTCATTAAATTTTTTGGATTTCTTGTACAATGAGTCTATGCCACAGATTTGTAATACATTTATATTCTAAAATTAATGTATCTCATTAAAATCGGCAGCGGCATTATCGCGATACAGGGCAACTGATAAGAAAACGCAAATTTTTTGAAAACCTCCCGTAATAATTTTTGTAGGCCAAAAAACCAAAAACTACTGAATTTCTCGATATATCGACCACGGCTATTAAATGTAATTAAAAGAAGAGCCTTAAAGTTAGGACACCCTCCATGACGGCTTTATTGACAAAATATTCATTAGTTTCTCAGTAAATTTTCTGCCATTCTGTAAAACATGGAAGAAAAGGTTTATTAAGCTTGAGTGGACGTTACTGATTTTACAATCATTTATCTTTTAGAGATAATTTATTTCATTTAAATCGGCAGCGGCATTCTCGCGATACAGGGCAACTTATAAGAAAACGAAAACTTTTTGAAAAACCCCCTTAATTTTTTTTGTAGGCCAAAAAACAAAAAACTGCCAAAAACATCCCGAGATATCGGCCATGGCTCTTAAATGTAATTACAATAAGAGCCTTAAAGTTAGAAAACCCGTCATGACTTCCTTTTTAACAAAATATTGATCAGTTTTTCAGTAATTTTTTTGCCATTTTTGTACAACGTGGAATAGAAAGGTTTTGTTAAACTTGAGTGTACGTCGCTGATTTTACAATCATTTATCTTTTGGAGATAATTTACGTCATTAAAATGGGCAGCGGCATTCTCGCGATACAGGGCAACTTATAAGAAAACGCACACATTTTGATAAACCCCCGTAATTTCTCTTGTGGGCCATAAAACAAAAAACCGCCGAACATGTCCCGAGATATTAGTCAAGGTCCTCAAATCTCATAGGAACGAATGTTCCGAAGATACTCTAGCTACCAAATGCAGTGGGTTGAAATGCAACCATTTTGCAGTGCTTTTTTCTTTACCCTGTATATCATTTAGAAAATCACTTTGATTTAAAACTAGCCTCTCTCCCTGATTCTAGAAGAAACGATCTTCCTAAGTCTCTTTAAGTTATGAATTTCGGCTAAGGCATTTCCGAGATACAGATCCCTAAACATGACAAAAAAATTTGCCGTATCGATCTTTTTTGTTAGCAGTTTATATGAGAAACTTTATATTCTTAGTTCATCTTTAATGGGAAGATGTGTCAGCCGCCCTTATTGATCATCCCCTTGCCAGATAATATCCTGGTAAGCTTCCTTGAGGAAGAATAAATAGTCAAAAGTTAGGTAATTTTTCAATAAAAAATAAAAATATTTATTGTTATTAAAGAAAAAAGAGTATTCGACCAGCTAATAATTATCTGGGGCAAACAAAAACTGTCGCAAAACATTTCAGCAAATGAAAGCCAATTTTTTACATTTTACTTTATGACAGCATTCGCCGCGTCCCATTCCAATTTTTAACTGGGAGCAATCTAAATAAATATCCACAACGGCAGTCGCAGATGCAGAACGGCATTTTAAAAATATTAATCTTTATGAAGCAATAAAATGTCTGCCGACTTTCAGAGCTACATGCCGCCGTTTATTTAATTCGTTTAATGTCTGTGCTCTTCCCCCTTAGTTTGTAAAGCGGCTATTATTCATTTAACTAAGTGAATCGCCGGTCAATAATTTCAATTTCGTTAGTGGACTGGCTTGTTTTAATAATCGTCTAGGTCAGGTTTTGTTGTTCTAAGACTGCTCGCATATGAGCAGTTTTAATTGGGCTTAGACAATAACTGTTATTACTAACGAAGAAGCATTATTATTATTAAGCTGCCATGAAGACACGAAGGAAAATATTACCCTTAAGGCAATATAAATTTAAGTTAGCACAGGATCATGATGAATTATGTTTTATTTTATAGCAAACATAACGCATTATATCTGTTGCTACCTATTGCTTCTTGGTTGCTACGAGAAAGCGGCTCATTTGAACGGTTACATAAGAACCTGTGGGTTTTATCTAAGGTTGACGACGTACGATCATACGATTTCTTGGTATTTCTGGCTTAGTTTTGAGTAAAGCAGGGTACGTGCCTTAAATCACAATCGAAAAAAATATTTTTCAAGTGTATGTATGTATGTATGTATATCTATTTTCTTTACATATTATAAGTGTCAATCGAGAGATATCATCTGCCCATTATAATGAGAATAAACAACTATCCTTTTATCAATACTTGATCCGTCTGGTTTACTCTATCATTCCATAAGCATCCTCATTGAAGTTGTAATTTATTTTGGAGTAAACAGTAAAAGAAATCCGGTGCAAACCTAAGAGTTTGTATCATATAGGTTTTGCGTCCTTTTACCAACTTGAAAGTGTTTTTTATGTCCTACACCCGCTATCCACCTCTTTCAACTAAGAGTTTATTAGATTTGAATAGAATTTTTACGTTGACACGTGATATTAAATATAAAGCATCTATATCGCTTATATGTATTGCACCTGTTTTTAATAGTATATTACAATACGAGATGGAAGTCTTTCATTACCGTCCAGAGATTATGTTATTTATCGAGACGCGTAACGTCGATGTAAATAAAATCTCAAGACAGTAATGAAGCTTCCCATCGAGTATATTGTTGCGAACTCAGGGTTCAATGATTCCAGTGTAGGGATTTAACACGAAAACTCTATTTATTTATCCCACAAATACACACAACTACAATTCGACTACTAAATAGCTCACTAATTAACACTTTATAGCCTTCTATTATCGTTTGGTACTTGAGCTTACCTATAGCTCAATTAAAATAAGACTACTACTAACGGCGGCCCTATTCGCCTTTTATACAAAATCCTAAAAATACAGAAAAGCCTATAACATTCTCGATAAGACTCACATAAAAAAAGGTCGTAAATAACTGCGTTCTAAATAAACACAGCAATAAATCACTCGTGTCACCCAGAACAATAAATCACTCATGTCACCCATGCCACAGCGCCCGGATAGGTCGCGAAGGTCCCACCTCCAATGTTGCTCCGCCTCCCAGCGCCCGCTCTTCGTAACATTGCTCTCACAACAGATAGAGTTCCATGGTATCGTGCTAATCGATCCCGATGAACAACCTTCATTTTTGACCTGGGGTCCGCTGGATTATCTACACCACGTCATTAATCTTCTTAATGTTTGTATAAGGTCCTTCCCAATTTTGGCTAAGTTTGGGTGACCCCCACCTTTCGCTGCGAATTGTACAGCCACACCAAATCACCATCCTGGAAGCCGCGGGAGTTAGCCAGTAAGTCATATCTTGCTTTGGCTCGATCACTGGAGATTGAGATCACCGAAGTTTATTCCTGACTTGTTCATGAACATTGTTAAGCCTCTCCTTGAGCTCCTCCACAAAATTATCAGAGTTGAGCGAATCTTTTTCTGGTGTTCCATCCAGCAAATCCGCAAGAAGCCTCATTTCCCTTCCGAACATCATTTTAACCGGAGTATAACCAGTGGCTTCGTGTATAGAGCCTCGATATGCCATCAACATGAGAGGTAGATGTTGGTCCCAATCACGCTGATCATCTGCCACAATTTTAGACAGGTGATGCTCCATGGTCCGCTTAAATCTCTCCTCCATCCCATCCGACTGTGGATGCAAAGGAGTTGTCCTGGTCTTGCAAATTCCGAGAAGTTCCATGACCTTCGGGAAAACAGCCGATTCAAAATTTCGGGCCCTGATCAGACTGAAATTCGAGAGGGATTTCAAATCTGCAGAACATTTCATTTACTAGCACCGTTGCCACATTCATTGCTTTCTGATTAGGCAGGACGTACGCTTCAGGCCATTTAGTGAAATAATATATGGCGACCAAGATATATTTGTTACCTGACACACTCTGAGGAAATGGTCCCGCAACATCAATTGCTACCCTCTCGAATGGAGCACCTACAGTGTACTGTACCGTGATCTTTTTCGAGGTCTTTTACGTCTTCATGATAATTCGCCCAGTAGAACCGCTCTTTAATTTTGGCCAAGGTTTTATTGACCCCAAAATGACCTCCACTGGTTCCGTCGTGCATTTCCTGTATAGTACATCGGATTTTCTGCTACCAGGAACAACCAACTGACTGACTGCGGTCTCGCCATCCGGACTCTCCCAAGCTGTCTTCAGTAATCCATTATCTGTTCTAAGAGAGTGCCACTGGGCCCATAGCGCCTTCAGGTTTGGAATTTTACCAGCAATTTCTTGCCATTCTGGTCTCTTGTCGTCAGTCTTTGCCAAGAGTATGGGTCCAATATCTGGATCATCCATTTGTTCTCACCGACGTTCTCCTTAAAGAAGGAAGTCCCTTACGCTGCTCACTTCTTTGACAATGCCGACAATCTTCTTTACACCGTCTAGACAATGCATCAGCATTTCCGTGAGACCTTCCTGGTCGATGTTCAATTTGGAAATCGTACTGCTGCAGGCGCTCTATCCATCTGGCTATTTGGCCTTCAGAGTTTTTCACCTGTAATAACGATTTCAAGGCTCCATGGTCAGTTCTAATCAGGAAACTTTTATTTTTTTTTACTTGCATCCGTGTCCAAAATAAAGAGTCCGTCTTTTATAGGGTAAGCCAATATCGGACTAGAACAGAGGGCAGCTTTAAGCCTTGCAAACGCCAAACTGCAATCGTTGTTCTACAAGAACGGTGTTTTCTTTTCCGTTAATTTGTGCAGCGGTTTTGCTATGTCGGCAAATCCCTCTACAAATCTCCTGTAGTAAGTACATAGTCCCAAAAAGCTCCTTACGTCGTGTTTGTCTCGGGGAACTGGCCAATCTTTAATGGCAGATATTTTGCTTTGGCTAGTTTTAATGCCTTGTTCTGAGATAGTATGCCCCAAGTACTCGACTTGCTTTTGGAATATGCTGCATTTCTTGTAGTTTAAATTCAGGTGAGCATTCCGTAACTTGTTGAAGATTTCTCTTAAATTCTTCAAATGCTCGTCAAAATTACGTACCATGACAATTATGTCATCTAAGTTTTCCAAGTTAGCCCCCTCAAGACAAGTTCCTTTAGTCGCTCGAAAGTTAATGGAGCATTGCGCAATCCAAAAGGCCTAACAGTGAACTGGTATAGCCCACTAACCAGTAGAAAATGCAGTCTTTTCTTTGTCTTCGGGAGCAATCTTTCCTTGACAGTACCCACTTTTCTTCTTTCTTTAAATCTAGAGTGGAAAACCACTTTGATCCCGATAAAGTTGCTAAGGTATCATCTATACGTGGCAATGGGTAGCTGTCTTTCCTGGTCACATCATTAAGTTTTTTGTAGTCAAGACAGAACCGCGTTGAACCATCTTTCTTCTTAACAAGAACCACAGGCGACGACCATGGACTAGATGATTCTTCTAGGACGCCCTCCTTTAACATCTCATTCAGCAAACTGTTAAATTCCTGTTGTTTAGCCGGAAGGACCCTTCCTGGGTGTTGTCGTATTGGCTTGGCACCTGTGTTGATCTTATGGACAACTAAATCAGTTTGACTGTCGTTGCTCTTGAAGCTCGATTAAAATAAGACTACTAATCCTAAAAATACAGAAAAGCCAAAAACATTCTTGATAAGGCTCTCATAAAAAAAAGGTCGTAAATAACTGCGTTCTAAATAAACACAGCAATAAATCACTTGTGTCACCCACAACAATAAATCACTCGTGTCACCCATGCCGCAGCGCCCGGGTAGGTTGCGAAGGTCCCACCTCCAATGTTGCTCCGCCTCCCAGCGCCCGCTCTTCGTAACAATATGTATACTATTTTATTTTCAACCACACTTTCTGCATAACATAAAAAAATGTTCTTGAATATTATTTGTTCATATAATATTCTGGCTCAATCTTCACTCAGGACGCGGAATTTTGATGGTTTCTATGGTATAGAGCAAAACCAACAGTCAGGGTTTCTGTATAAGCATACTAAAATGACAAACATTTTTAGAAAATGTCAGATCCTATAAACATTTATCTAATTCATCTATATTTACTTTCCTTTTATTGCGCCGTTTTTGTTGTTTATTGCAAACTTCTTCAACTGCAGAATTTCAAAATCTTCAGGAAACGATGAAAAGAGATATCAGTTATTCATTACTGATGATGAAAGTATAAAAGTAGTGGTCGATTTATTAGTAAAATGTAGAGAATTTATCACATTGGGTTTCAATTTAGAAAGAACTCATAAGGTTAAAGAAAAAATTCTAAAATTTTGAAAATTGCTTTGACGGTTGATCTTTGGTAAAGTCATCCCCCTCCAATAAATAGCTGAGGTGTCCCAAGACTAATAAATACTTGGTAAATAGCTTTTCTTCATTTTCACGGTTTTGTTAATTGTTTTAACGTTCCAAAATTAAAAACAAATTTTACTTGTATTTATGTTTTGAAAACTTTTTCGTTTTTGTGCCTATTTGGTTTCTGCGTGTAGTTTAAGCGGATCTTATCAAAAGCGATGGGGCAATAGGCGTGTGTTCGGCAATAGACAAGCAATCTCCTATGCATTTCGGCGTTGACTGATTCAACCACTGAACGCTCCGTCATATTTATACTCTCACTGGAGTGGTGAGGGGCTATGGTAGGGGTGGAGTAGATCTTGCGCACATAAAATTGTGCGACGCAGAAATCTCGATTTATGGTCATAAGTTATTCTTCCCAATTGAAGTTAAACTCGTGCTTAAAGTTTCAATGGTTAGTCTCGGATGGCAACATTGCGATTCATGAAAATAAGATATTTATCTCATTGAAAAGGATTTATTAACTTTCAGAGAAAACTTTTTTTACCTTTAAAAAAAAGGCGCTCTACTACTGCTGACTTTTTTCTTAATCAGCATACATTGTTCTTTCTTGTTGACCAACATTTTCTGTCCAAACTGCTTCAACAAACTCTGTATCCCTTCTAACCGAAGGCTGTTTTCAAAGGCTTAATTTTCTTTTTCAATTCAGCCAGCTTATAAATTCTTTTTACTCTCCCAGACACAATTTTCATGGTTCAAGATTAGTCCAGTAATAACCAACTATTTTATGGAAATTTTGAGGCCAAGGCGTTTAGCAACGGCAGCCCAATACCAAAGTGCTGCTTCCGATACGTGAATGACATCTTTGTTATTTGGAGCCTTGCCGAGATTGAACTTCATCGATAGTTCAGGTTAGTTCAGGTCAGTTCAGGGAAGCTTGCGCACACCGTTTATAGAAAACCAACACACACTAACCGATACTTCAATAACGGATCAAATCATCATCCCAGACAGAAAAGGGGAGTTATAAAATCTGTGTCTGTGAGAACTAAAAGAATTTGTGAGCCAGCTGAATTGGAACGGGAAACGAAGCCGCTGGAAAGAGTCTTTGGTTGGACGGGATACAGCAAACACGAGTTCGATAAGGCCGTCGGTCCAAGGAATGTAGAGCGCCAGGAAGGAACAACGGGAGAAGTTGAAGAAAAGCGTGGATGGACTGGTCTGTCATACATCCACAAAGTAACGGGCAGGATTGGCAGGCTACTGGAAAAGCACTATGTTAAAACGGTCTTTAAAGCCACTCGTACCATAAAGGATAGCTTGACTTCGGCCAGAGGCCGAAGAGATCCTCTATCGGCACCCGGAGTTTACCAAGTTCCATGCAGCTATGGCACGGTATACTTTGGCACCACAAAACGCAGTGTCAACACAAGGATTACAGAACACAAGGAGTTGCAGGCTGGGACAAACCAAAAAGTCAGCAGTAGCAGAGCACGTTCTCTCCGAAGGTCCATCCTTTTCAACCAAGTGTATATCTTATATCAATCGCAGCGTTTTTATCCGAGACTAACGATTGAGGCCAACGAGATATTTAAACACGACAACCATTTCAACAGGAAGGAGGATATTACGTTTCTAAATGCAGACTGAAAGCGAGTTCTCCAACATATTTCAAGTGGGCCGAAACCCCGCGCCACCACTACCCCCACCCCAATCTCTCCAATTCAGCGCGACGTCGGGGAAATAAATACCACGGAGCTCACCACTGTCGAATCAGTCAACGTCGGGAAGCACGGGAGATCACTTCGCCCATTGCCTCATCGCTTTTGATAATGTCTTCCGCAGCCGTAGACGAAACGTCAGGGAGAAATTCCATTGGACCACTGCTTCAAAGCCCGGAAATCACTTTAGATTGTATTTTGACCAGCTGTGAAAGCCCTCACAGTCTTATAAAGTTTTCATGATTTCCCAATGTAAAGGTATCGGTTAGTATATAGTGGGTTTTCTACACACGGTACGCGCCAATTTTTTATTTGGTGTCCTTGATAACAAAACATCCAAAAGGATAGGTATCCTTTCTTTTCCGTCTTCTTAATGAATTGATTTTTGGGCTTATAGAGTTGAAGTTTAAGAACAAGTTTTAAAATGCATTCCCTCTATGACTGCATATAACAAACGTGTCATCCGCATATCGATATCAGGTTCTTGGCTTCGAAAATTTCTTTATAAATAATTTTGTAAAATAATTAAGACTTCCTTTCGCCTTGTTTTTTTTTTTAACAGTCTGTTCTACCTCTTTAACTAATCAATTTGTATTTTCATTGATAAAAATTGTTGTTGCTAATTTCTTCTTGCACCTCACTCTGTTTTTGAATTTTGTCTACAAACAGTTTGTGCTATTCTTAATGGTACCGTTTTGTTTTCTTATGACTTGAATATCAACATTATCATTATTCTTTAGAACTTTTGCTTCTTTTGGTTTATTTTTAAATAACATTACCTTTGTTTAATAAATTAGCATCATTCTTATATCTACATCAGACTTGTTTTGTGTTTCAGGTAGTGCATTCAACAGCTCTTCTGGTGGTTGAGGCTCATGCCTCAATTTCAACTGTTCGCTTTACCTTTAGATTTCAGCAACTTCCTTAGCCTGACTTTGGTCTTTTACAGCTGCCTTATGCTTCAAATGACTTATCTACTTCTTTATCAGTTTCATTTTTTACATATTTTTTTTCTGAATTAACATTAATTTGAAATACATTATTACATTCATTTTTCAATTTTGCTACTTTGTCACGAGTCTTTGAAGTGAATATTTTTAGATAAAGATCGTTGTCATTTATTTTCCCTGTATAGTTCAAATCTGTTTTCCTCATCAAATTTTTATTGGTAGGCTGTAGATAAAATAATTAGTCAGCATGTTGCCTCGGATAAGGTGCAAATTCACTTTCTGTTTTGAGGAAGAGCACTTTCATACCAAAACACTTATAGAAAACTTGGTATTAATGTAACTAAACGAATCCTGAAACAAATCTTAACATTAAATAATATGTGTGACATGGTATTTAGTTAGTTCAGGTTAGTTCAGGGTGGTCTATTGAAAAGAATTCATACCATTTTTCTGCCCATTGATACATCAATTTTAGTTTTTAGAGAAAAACAAAGCACATTTTTGAGCAGTTTCAACGGCCTAACCTGACTGGAGAATAAAAACAATTTAACTACACCTTAACCGCTTAAATTAAAGCATCTAAAATTTATTATTTTTTTAATTTGTAAAAAATTGTTGTAAAAGAAGTTTAGCAAGTGAATACACTTTGATCAGACCCTCACAACGAGATATTACTCGTTGCCTCTTTCCATTAAAAATTTCTAGGTCAATGCTTTTCGTCCCTTGGGAGTTCAGGTTGAAGCTGCTTAAACATTTGTTCTTCTTGAAAAAAAAAAGAGTTTGATGTGTTTGAGCGATTTTCGATGTTATTTTATATGTTCAAAGGGAAGAAAAATAATGGGATCCATTTCGATGGGTCACCCTGTATTTTCATTGTGGGTAGAAGTGCTAGCAGTTTTCTTCAGTTAGGACGATTACCAGTTAGACCCACAGCAGCTGAGCTGTGGACGCGACAGCCTCTGCAGCCCCAAACTTTGTTATTAAAAATAATTGCAGTTTTTGGTTGATATATTAGTTCTCATAAACTCCAAGGGGGCTCCCTAGAGTTGCACATCGTTGTAAAACCAAACAATGTAGTCGAAATAAACTCGCTTGTAACTTCAGGAATGTAGCGAGAAACCTGGAAGAGTAAAAATATTTTGAGCCATGCTCTTTCAAGAATGCAAACCAATAAAATCCCGAAGTTCCATTCACAAATAAACCATTCACTTATTATTGCCGTCAATTAGGCGTTGGAAATCTGACTTTGACATTTTTATCGTATCTTCTCAACATGTGCCGAAAAGAGATAGGTATAATGAAGATTTGAAGGTAACGAAATGCCAAAAATAAGTTAATGAGGTATACTTCCTCGCTTTAAGTGGTAGTAATAATTAGAAAATGCAAAGAAAAATTAACACTAAACGCTAAACTAACGCATAACTGCTAAGTTTTAAAAAAAATGACTGAATGAGTTGATAATTATCAACTAAATTTGGTTTCTAGCGCTTGGAGTAAAGACAACCTAACGAACATCACTAATTTGTAAAATAGAATACTATAAAACAAATTGTAAATATACTAAATAAGTTTTAATTATCGATTCACATCTTGTCGATACCTACTTGACTTCCGTTAATGACGATGCAGGAACTATTCACGGAAGAGCAATAGCAGCTGTCAAATGTGTAACTACAAGTTGTCTTATGACCCAAGGGCTGAACAATATATTTACGATAGAGTTCTTGAACACCTCTAAAACCAATTCACATAATGATCAAAGTCACTACGCAGAATAACTCTATTCCACCCAACAGAACAAAAGAAGAAGTTGCCAAGACAGGACACAAAAGAAAAAATAAAAAAAAAATAAAGAAATATTGGGCTGGGCTAGTTCTGATGCACCCAATTTACCAATAAAACTTGCTATTAGCACATCCTATTAGACCACATTCAGGTGATCTTCTCATAGAGTAGGGGAAAAATGGGCACATTTCGTCCAATGCAGAAAAAAAGTTAATAATTGAGAATATTGACTTCACATTATTTTGTTTTATTTAGACATCAATTAAACAAAAAGCGAAATAGAAGTCATCGAAACAATCAGGATTTGTTTCGTTATGAAACAAAAGCTCTGTCAACACTTTCACCATAATGAAATCTCTACTTCTTCGGATGACCGAACTGAAACGTAAAGTAAATTTAAAATGTTTGGCTTAGAGCTACAAATCAAACATGCAAACAATTTTTATCTTAACTTGATATAATCCAGATGAAATTGCTCTGTTGACCCACTTTATTCCGAAGTGACGTCGCCCGGGAGGTGGCGACCTCATAGGGCAAACGGGGTTAACTACGTTGCTGTGTATTGACCGGTAACTTGGTGGCATCGCTCTCGGAAGCATCGAGGACGTCGTCGTCGTCTTGCTGCCAGAGTGCAGCCGATATTACACCGGGATTCTGAAATATGGCAGTTTTCTGTGGAACTTTTCCAACAAAAAAACTTCTAACGTGTCATCAAATCAATAATTCATCAGGATCAGGGCTGTAATTTTTTTGTGGTTCCAAATGATTAAATGTTCCATCTGCAATTACCACCTGAAGTCCTCCTTAAAGGAAACTTTTCCACTTTCCGAGATAAAAGTACATACAAACTTTAATTACTTGAAACTTATTTGATAGCTTTCATTCGTTCCACGTCAATTCCCTTTAAACAGTCCGGCAATAATTACTCGAAAATTAAAGTTTATTATTTTTGTTTTCCAATAAAGGAGAAAGGAAGACCGGATAAAGGAATTATGAGTTAATTGGGTTTTATTACTTATCTGGCTGAACGATTTGGAGAAGAATTAAGGAGAGAATTTTATCATTATATTTTAATGGCTCCAAAAGTTCTTGGGAGCTTTTTGGGTTTATAATTTTAATTAAGTCTGTTATTTTGGGACCTTCACAAAAAACCTCAGAGAGCCGTTTTAATGAGACAAAGGAAATGTTTGACTTACGGGATTAAGCCGATTAGACCTCCCAAAAAGTACGGTTTCCATGCACACATAAGGATTAGTAGCAGCAGTAGGTACTTATCCAGGACCCTTCTTGCAGAACTAATTCGCTAAATTTGTATCTCGGTTTTAAATTCAAATCCTCACAAATTCCTAACACGAGAAAATAAACGCAGCATAAAATTTAAACAGCCACATTTTCGCTCCAGTTTCATACCAACAAAGAGGAAACCCACTAATATACTGTAAATACTCTTTATCGCTAGACGTAATGTTCATTGCTGAATCTGCATATGGAAAGTCAGGTGTGGCTTTTTGGAATATGAAACAGAAATTCCATCAAACACTTCTCCTTTAATGCCCCCCCATACATTTAACTTAACGGTTTCAGTTTGAGCCATAAAAATTCAGCTTGGACTTATCTCAACAATAACTTCTCGTTAAGCTTGCTTGTTAGCCGCAACTATGTGAAGTATGCGGTAATTATTATGTCTTTATGGTCCTCGGTGGGGTAATAATGTAACACGACCAACAACATGGAACATGTCCAAGGCACAGGAAGCACTTCTGAGGGCGTTCACTTACATTTAGTGTTTAATTTATTTGATCTAAAAATATAATCCCTTTTTCGTTATTTAGAGGCAATACTTACAAGTTTTTGATGCCACCACCTAACTGGCTTGGAAAAGCAATAATTAGATAATTATGCCTTAAGGGTGACGATTTTAGAAAGTTGCTCGTGTGTGTACCACCCACTTGTATGCCATAGAATTGCGCGCTTTCCGACAAATTCCTAAAATATTTGTCTATGTGTTCTTGTGTGGATTATTGCCGTCGAGGGCGTAAAGTGACAGCACCAGAAATCTAGTACTGTTGTAGTTGGTAAATAGGCCATAAACTACTAAGTCAATCATAAACCTAGATTAAATTTGGCTAACATGGGTAAGTTAGTATATTAAACAAAAAGATCGATCAGACGAGTACCTAATAACTCAGAGAAAAGAGATAGTCTGGAGTCATAGTGTCTGGAGAAAGCAAAGAAACACCCTGGAAAGCTGGATTGCAGCAAATAACTTGGTCGTTGAGTCTCTGGTGGACAAAGACAATAGTTGAAACAAGAAAAAGATGTATTAAGAGCGGAGACATACTTACAAGTGAAAGAATCGACAATCAGGTTTGACGCACCATATCCAATTCCTCCTTAAGTAAAAAATAAAAACTAAAGCTTCAACTTAAAAGAACTACAAAAAAAAAGTAAATCTAAAGCTTGAGGTTAAAAGAGGCAGAAAAGGAAGGAACTCTTCGACGAACTGGATGAAGTAATATGGAAAGTCTTTCGAATATTCTCGAGAAAACTTCTGTTCGACAACAGTCCTTGACCAAGACACTGATAACTGAAAATACTAGCAAAGCTCTTACCCGAGAAGGAAGAAATCATCTGACAACTGGAACATATGGAACCAAATGGAGACATTAACTCTAAAGCTGCTGAATGTACGCAGATGGGCAAATCAAAATGAATGAGATACTAGGACCGGATGTGCCTTCATCTGAAGTAATAGCTACAAGGTTCAAAGGCAACCCAAAAGCCCACCTGAGAATATTCTGCAAATATCTGCAACGTGGAGAACTTTCGAAGCTACGAAAGCTTGAGGCTGAATTGGCTGAAAGAAACCCAGCATCGTGGGCTAAAGTAGCAAAAAAAGCTAGAAAGAAGAAAGGTGTGCCCATATATAAGGACAATATCGTACCAATCAAAGTCGCACCATCAAAGTCGTACCTCTAGGAAAGTAGGTAGTTTACGAACAGGATAAAAAAACCGACTCATGTGGAGTCCCTAAGTGTTCTTGCTAGGGAGCATCTCTTATGACCAAATTTTGAATACTGGACTCCCTAACTTTTTTACGCAAATAGCTTGGCGCTAATTAGCAAAGAAACCAGAATAACTAGAACCGATAACTAAAGATAGAAAAGAAGATAGATAGAAGAACTAGACATCTACAATATATGAAATTGTCTGTTGCCGAGTCCAAGACAGAAATGGTTGTGCCACTGCGAATCAGAAGCTTTAAGGGTACTAAACATGTGGGTCATCTTCGTAAAGAGTTTTTGTTTTGATTTTTGGAAAGATGCCATCAAATATAAGTGATATTTGAGAAACGTGGACTCATTAATTGATCGATTAGCGATCCTGACATGTTCTGTGTACCAAACTGTCTCAAAGGAAGCAGCACTTGCCGTGACACTAATGCGTTCATTATAAAACTTCATCTAGCAGGCTTTCTGACAGAAAAGGATGACATAATCAACGTAAATGAACTTTTGTTTCTCCATCCTTTTCTTTTGACATTTTACAGCCAACTAGATGAAGTTTTATAATGAACACATGATACTTTCAATAGAACTGCAAATAATAAAAAAAGACAATTGAAAAATACGGAATAGAGATTAAGGAAAATTTGTTTAATCTATTTAAGAAGTGGCAAATTGAGCTGGGCTGGACGAAAAATAATTTTATCTCTGACATAAAGAAATGGGAACTAAGAAAATGTGCTACAGCGAACTACTCGTATCACATTGTGCAGACGTTAACTGCTCATTGAATCTTGGCAACATAGGAAAAAACCAGGTCCAGAATTTTGGTACTGCCACTCGGTTGACACTCCATTACATACCTTTTTTGACAGGAAATTTGACGAACTGAAGTTGTTAAAAACGCCACAGAGCACAAGAACCATGGGTATTAGCACGAAGATACCACCTCACATGAGAAGAGAGGCGGCGATACTGGTAAGAGTCAGGGAAAGAGAGCTGAAAGGTTTAGTGGGTAAGATACCTAGAGTTTCTTTGAGTGAGTCCCATACTGTCCGACCGCTAGAAGACCGGAAGATCATGACTAGTGTCTGCTGCACATTGATTTGATAAAAAAAAATTGTAGTAAATAATGGAAAACTTTGCGATGCGGGAAAACCATGAGAAAAGTTAGGACAAATGCCTACGAAGAATGGAGGAAGAAGTCTGGAATTTCAATTTTTCCCTAGAATCTTTAAAATTTGATAAGCTGGGTTCGGTAAGTGACAATTTAGTTCAAGAGGTCATGAGATCAAGATCAATGTACCTAAACAGTGTACTTAAGTGTGTTACTTAAACTAAAAAGGAAAACATGGAAGAAAACAAACTGCAAAAAAAAGAGATAGAACCAGTCTGAACAGGTAAGGTACAGTTAAGGGACAAAAGAACGATCCGATCAGAAGTTTAAAAGAGGGCATGTAATGTATGGCTAATTTGGAATGGCTATGCCTGGATGTGTGGCATTGATGTGGGAATAGAATACCTGGCTACTGTCTGGCTACTTTGGAACTATGGAGAATCGAGGTCCAAGCATACGCCGAAGAAATCGATATTTTGTTCTCCAGTACGTTCCAAGAGGTGCTGAATATTGTACACAGCTGGTGTTCAAAAGAAAACCTAGCAATAAACCCTAGGAAAACGATGAATGTGCCATTTACCCAAAGGAAGAGGCTGGACCTCCTGAAACCTCCATCTTTGTTGTGACACCATCTTGTGACAAGCTAGTTTACGAACGAAGTAACATTTCTAGGAGTCGTCTTGGAAAAATCGCCCACATGGACCCCACATGTGACTAACCTTAACTAACCTGAAAACTATGATACATAATAGCTAGTAGCAAACATAAAATAATTAAAGGGTTCCAAAATCACAAAAAAACCCGATTTAAGGGACAAAATCAAGTTTCACGTATGAGAGAATCAAGAGTCACTATATGAGACAGCTTCTAAGAGATCGGAGAAAAAATAGTTAAAATAGTGTATCTAAATTTGAAAAATAAAAAATACGATAGAACGAGACAACAAACAAAACAACCAAGAAGAAAAAAAGAGGAAAAAGATTTAAATTACTGTTAAAAGAAAAAGCAGGAGAAAAGCACAAAAAGAGACCTTAGATCTAATTCAAAAAAATGGTTTTAAACTTTTTTGAAAATATTAAAATAAAGCAAAACAGTCAATCAATCGATCAGTCAATGAGCTTTATTGTCCGAAGTTCGAAAAATACTTATTGACAAAGCTATAAAAAAGTTAAAATATTCAAGTATAAAATCATAAAAAAATTAAAAAAACATAAAAGTAAAAAAGCACACAAAACATTAAATATACATATAACAGAAAAACAAAACAAAAACATTTATAATCTAACAAACCCAACATACCTATCACCTATAAGACTATTAACTAACATTCAAACAACACACAGGTAAGTATAAAATTTAAGTTAACTTATGTATATTTATACGAGAGTTGAAATAGTAAATATAGAAATATAGTTTTCACAACAAAAAGAGACAAAAAAACAAAATTTTGACGCTCAGAAAGCTACCGTTTCCACAGGCCCATTTAAGAACTCGCTAATGGTATAAAAGGCCCTTTTTCGCAAAAACTGTTTCACTTTTAGCCTAAACCTCCCATATGAGGTCATCTGCCTAATAGCACTCGATAGATGGTTATATACATGGTGATTCAAAATTCAGTACAAAGATTTTAAGGGCATATTTGTGGGGTCAAAATAAGACGTTTTTTTCCTATAAACATGGGTCCTAAAATGAACCCCCTCCCCCTACGGGCGCTGAAAGCTGGGAAAGGATAAAACGTTTTTTTTTTTAATTGTGGCCATATTTATTCACGAAAATTCTTGAAAATTAACAATTTGACAGCATAAATAAAAAACAACAGTTGCCATAACTACGAAGTCCCAGCCTCCTATGTTTTTCCTTATTATGTTGTTGATAATGCAGCCGTTCAGTCAAAGGAGTTTTTCTCGAAAACGGTTAGCTTAATCAAAAATCTTCAAGAAATCAAAACTACAGATATTTGCTTTGCCTACTGGATAGTGACGATGAATTTGACAAAGCTTTCGGGAAACATAAATATTTGTCATCATAATGACAGTAAGTCCTAAAAAACTGCGAATACTTAAAACTTCAACATTTCTGAGAAATGGAATGAAAAAAGCTCGTTGAGAGACGGGGATGTACAAATTTTCAAGAATTTTCATGAATAAATATGGCCACAATTAAAAAACAATATTTTTTCTTTCCCAACTTTCAGCGCCCGTAGGGGGGAGGGGGTTCATTTTAGGACCCACGTTTATAGGAAAGAAACGTCTTATTTTGACCCCACAAATATGCCCTTAAAATCTTTGTACTGAATTTTGAATCACCCTGTATATTCTTACTAGCGTATATAATGGAATGTTTTGCTCTCGCAGTGCGAGTCAATACCTGAGCGGGTGGGGAGCAAGACCTATATTTTTTAAATACCAGACAGACAGACTCCAGAACGAATAACGAATAAGGGAGTGTTAACATCCCAACCTTTAATAAAAGCCGCCTACAGGAATCCCTGCGGCGAGCACCGAACAATGTTCTAATTGCTCTCTTGGAGTACAAACCCTTGGCGAAAGAGTCTTATCACTGCAAGACCCCAAAAAAGAAATGCCGTAACGAAGGTGTGACTCGATCAATGTATAATAACACCCCTTGAGCAAACCCGCGTCACACAGCTCCCCGACAAGAACTCTCAGACTATAACAATTGCGAGATAATTTAGTGATTAAAGACTGTACATGAATGCCAAACTTCAATCTATCGTCAATATAGAATTCCAGAAATTTAATCTCATTCAAATGACTCATCAAGCATTCAGTAAGATGTACTTCTCTCAAATCGAAACCAAAAGACATATCAATGGTTTTATGGATATATTGAGAAGTATATTATTCGAGTCCCACCATTTTTTTAACTCTAACTAGATTGGCATTTATCCTCTCGTGCACCTCTGCTCTGCCATTGCAATGACATATTATAGTGACATCATCTACAAAAAGTATCACTAAGCGTGGCAAAATCATTAACATATAACAAAAAATAATAGGACCCAACACAGATCCCTGAGGCACTCCAAAAAATACCTGTTCCTCAGACGATTACTTACCAGAGACAATTACAGTCTGAGTTCTACTAGTCAAATAAGATGCAAACAACTCATTTGCTTTATTCCTTATACCATGAAAATCCAACTTGCGTAACAGAATCCGGTGATCAGCACAGTCAAATGCCTTTGACAGATCACATAAGATTGCCGCAGCAACCTCACCATCATTCAGGGCCACATACAGCTCATTCAAAAACGAGAAAATCGCATCGTCCGTGTTCTTCCGCGGCTAAATCCCATACCATTTTGAAACCAAAATATTATTCCGTACAAGGAATGTCGTCAATCTTTCTCTGACCAAACAGTCAACCAATTTTGCCATGGTTGGGAGCAGGGGAATAGGTCTATAATTTGAAGCACTCTCTTTATCACCGCCTTTAAATATGCGCACCACTGAAGCAAACTTGAAACTAGATGGAAAGACACCACTCAGAAAGGAGTAATTTATGCATTCGGCCAGAACCTCCAATGCCTCATCAGGCAGTCCCCCAAAAATCCTTACGCTCATACTGTCCCATCCTGCAGCGTTTCGCTTCTTCATGCCATTCTTCACATCCACCGAAACATTTTTCACAAAACATTCATATGATGCTGCAGGTTTTACCTGACTAGATAAATTCGAGGCCACAGCTCAGAACTAGTCGTTGAACTCATGTTCAGTAATATGATGTGCAGTACATACTGAATTAACTAGTAATAACAGCTATTATAACCAAGTAACAATAACACGTAGGTAAGAGCTATATATTGGGAAAAATAAGTGTGAAAGGCGTCAGATTAGAGCAAAACGAAAAGAAACTTAAAAAGTCTAAACGACGACTAAAACAAGAAAAGCATTGAGACACATGAAGATCAAAAATGTTAAGATTTGACGATGCGTTTGTATTGGTGGTTAGCGAAGGTACATGACGAACTACCAGTCAGATGTAGTTTTTGACTGGAGGATTCATAGGTCACTAATCATCAAAATCAAATCAAAAACATTATGAACTACCCAAACTGCATTATAACATGTTTTTCTATCTTTGAAGTCGTACTCTAATTGATTTTTTTCCTGACGTTTTGTGCACAACTGCGGTGGAAATTATTAAAAGCGATGTTGTATGGACGAAGTGATCTCCTTTGCCTCTAGACGTTTACCGATTCGACCACTGAAAGGTGGGTCGTATTTATATTTTTTCACAGACAAGCCGAAGTGGTCGCGATGGCTCTGCTACTGCTGACTGTGTTTCAAAAAATGACATGTTTTATAAAATTAAAGAAGCATGTAAAAGGGCGTTAATAAGAACTTCTACTTACCAAATACTGGACAGGTATTTTTTTTTTGGGCTCTGCAATGCTCTGCATCAGTATTTTGGTTTACTAGTCCATCGTGAGGGATATTGTTATTAACTTTTTTCCTGATTTTTGCACTAATTTTTTAATAGAAATTCCTATAAATTCAATTGGGCGACAAAAACTAAATTAGTTTGTGACTTTCGTTAGAAAAATATGACCACCCCACTGGTTAAATCAATCAACCTCTAGCGCAGGGGGGATTACTTTGCTAATTGCCTTATTGCTTTAAATAATATCTGTTGCAGTTGTGGACGAATGGCCAAAAAGAAATTCCAATAGGCCACTACTCCAAAGTTTGCAAAAAAATTTTGTAGAATGTACGAGTATTTTCATTAACCGTAAGGGCCTTCACAGTCTGATCCTATCAAAATATTTCCCATCTTTGGCCCCGCCATGGCAAGTTTTCCATTATTCAAACAATAGTGGGGTGTATTAATGGAATTCAAATAACATTAACAATTTATCTTTTGGAAAATTTTTCTCTATAGTTTTAGAAGGAAGATGGTACCCATATCGCTTTACTTCCCAATAATATCGAACACCTAAAGTAATTAAAGGAAATATTTACCTGAAAAGTATGTTCGTTATAGCCATTTCTACAGGCTCATTCAGGGTTAGCCGAGAAAACTTACTCCCCTATAGATAGAACATCGAAAAATAGATCGTATAGTTTGCTACAATCTCTATTCATAAAACTTTGTTACTCAGTATAGAAGAGCCACGAAGTAACTTTAAATGGAGTATTAAAGAAAGAAAAAGCTTTGAATAAGCCCTCCTTGGATTGACGTGTTATTAATTCGTTTTCAATAATCCAAATCATCTGTGTCAGTTTCTTCACTTAAAATTTAAGAAAATATCATATTAAAGGCGATTAAGTAACGAAAAGCTCAGTATATCAAAAGAAGTTAGGCCTTTCTGTAAGCATTGCAGTTAATAAAAGCTCTTGTTCTAGTGGGTTTAGGACAAATAAAATTCCTTTTTCTCTCGAAAACGCGTTTCGACGTTTAATTTACGTTTTTACAGGGTTATTCTCTACAGGGGAAAGAGGATGACGTCATAAATGTTACGGTATCCACAATACAGGCAAATATGAATGCTGAAGGGTGCACACACACATGCACACACAAGTAGAAGCACCAGTACAGGTATCGAGCCCAGAGGAAGTGTCACTTACTACGACAGCATTCAGTCACCCTTCGGCATTCATATTTGCCTGTATCGTGGATACCGTAACATTTATGATATCATCCTCTTTCGCGAGAGAATAGCCCTGATGAAGACGTAAATCAAACGTCGAAACGTAGGCGTTATTCGAGAGAAAACGGAGTTTTATTTGTCCTAAACCTACTAAAACACGATCTTTTGGAATCTTGGAAACGCTAACCTGCATCAAAATTGTAGTTAATTTTGTCTAGGTACACTAGAAGCCGTAACCCAAATAATTGAATAAGAAATTCCAAAATGATGCGAGTGGCTTCTGTAGCAGCAAAACTCGAATTAATTCACAAGTAAAGAGTCCAAATTTTACTAAGCAATGCAAATAAACCCTTAACAATCCCGGGATTCGAGCAGGAATAATCTCCAGTGCTAAAAGTGACACGGTCATTGCCGAACCCGCATTCAGAAATTTCGGGATTACTTCAAACACTTATTTGGTCCATAAATATTTATTTTAAACGTTACAGCGGCCACATTAGTGTCCTTTTTGTCCTCTATAAGCATGATTAAATTTTAAACATGGCAGAGAGAACGCCCCAGGAATTGCCCCGCGCTGCATTGGACATGTGCCATGCAGTTAGCTCAGTTACATTATTGCCCCATAGAGGATCATAAAGACATGGAGATTACGGTATATTTCACATAACTGGAGTCAACGAGGAAATTGTCTTTTCGACAAATTTACTGCTTTTGCTTTTCCACAAAAAATGCGCAATTTGTAAAACCAAATAAAACCGCAAGAAAGAAGAAGTGCAGTCATTACTGTTATATTACCCAAATGTTCAATTTATTGAAATACCTTTTAATCACCCAAACCTACTTGTATTTGTTAGATAGTTTAATTATCGTTCCTATCCTGCATATTTTTGCATAAAAATCACCCTGATGCTATCGATACGATGGTTAAAGAGAAAATATGCTCTCATAAAGATAATTCCTGGATTCACCCTTTACCATGGATTTGCATTTGCCGCATGAAAAATGATGATTAAATTTATCCAAAGATCGATGATTCCCTTTTAGTTTTTTATACTGTGATCATGTAAATTTTATGTTCCTCTAATACTGTAATGTGGGGCAGGTAATCGCATGGCACAAGTTCAATCGACCAAAAATAATTGCTTGCGCCTTGCTGCTGCAGGGCTTGCAGTTTAGTTGCTAGATAGCAATCGCTGCCGGGCTACCGAGGTTAATAATAAATGTTAAATTTATAATGGTTTTGGCGTTGGGATGACACTAAAGTGTGTACCTATCGTAGCTACATAGCTATTGACAAGACCAGAGTGGAGGATATTAAACTCGGACCATGTCAGCAGATCAGCCAGATTGATTTTAGGTCAAATCGGTTTGTTCCAACTGAAAGTACACAGAAGATCAGAACTGCTTGGAGTTCATGCTCGAATTGATAATTCTGGAATCGACTTGGCTAGTGTTGGAACACGTTATAACCATTGATAATTTTGTTTGTTTTCCCCAACCTATAAAAATTCAAATTAAAAATAATGTAGAAGCGTTTGAAAGTAAGTTGAAATAAAACAAGTCGCAAATGAAGTTAGAGTTACAATGAATTGCGAAAATTGTTAGAGAATAATTATAGGGTGTAGGTGCAAAAAACCCATCTGCATACTAGTTTCGGGTTCTACCCCTTATCAGTACAGATTCAGCCCTTATCAGTACTATAATCTGATATTTATTGATGGCAGACAATTAGAAAAATTTTTATGATAATTTTACATACATGTAAAACTATTTGTTTAATACTACCGCTCAAATTTATTTTGCTTTTTATTTATTATTTTATGTTTATATGACCAACTTACACAGACTCTATTTTTTCAGAAACAGTTGAAGATAGGTATAGGGTATGCTTTATAAAATATACTTGAAATTTCGAGTAGAATCGAAATATCTAATAACATTCAGGGCGTTCCGTTAAAAAAAATATAAGTTAGGTTAAGATCTCTCGAAATCACTGGTCTTTTGTTTTTTTTCTTCCAATAGGAAAAAACTTGCTAGTCAACTAGGCAACATGGTTTTCAGTTCATCTCGATATCTTTAAAAACAAAAAAGTTACAGCTAATCAAAATGTTATCAAAGTTACATATCAAGTTACAGGGTGTTGAAATTTAATTAAACAAAACAGTAAAAACCGGATATTTCAAAAACGGCTTGAGATGTTGTAATGAAATTTTAGGCGCGTCAATGGATATGGGAGACGCATGCTTTGCAAAACACAACGATTTTTAGTCTCACCAGTGGCGCGCGTATTGACACGTCACTGTTTATTTTGAATGGAGAGAATTAGGACGTCGCTGTTTTTTTTAAATAAAAAATTGTCTTCAATCCTTGTTCAATTTTGATGAAAAAATGTCTCTTGAAATTTTATCGTACGACACATACTTTTGAAGTAAAAAATAAAAAGCATTTTAAGGCATGTACAGGGTATCCCATTTTCGGCACTTTTGAGGGGTATCTCCCTTATTTTTAAAGATAGAGGGTTGCGGTTTTCACGACAGTGTGCTACTTTTTTGTGAAACTAAAGATGGCGCCAGCAGAATTTTTATAGCCCTTTTGGTTTTTGAGATACAGGGTGGAATTGAAAAGTATCGCTTTTGAGGCACCCCCCGTATTACAGTTATGTTTAAACTTATCGAAGAAGTGAAAACGCATTCTTAAACAATTTTTTCCGTGGAATCCAGTGGCGTTGTTAGTTCTTTCCTAGCAACTTCAGTTTTTGAGTTACGAAGCAAATATATGTTTTTTTAAATGGAACACCCCGTATATTATCTTTTTATTTTATTAGTCATAATGTGGGATTTCCAAAAATATATAATTGTATGCAATTGTTTTCAAAACGAAGCTCAGAATTTAAGATTTTCTTAAATTTTCATTTTTGTCCAATTCGTTGGTAGTAGGCTATGGCTAGATGGCTAGCTTATTTGAAACAAAAGGCAATATGTCAAAAACTTTGTGGTTTTGTCACTCTTTGTTTTTATTAGTAATATGCTTGTTGTTTTGGTGTTTCTATTTTACTATTTAGCTGCTAATTAAATTAATATTGTTACAATAATGGCGGTTTACGAAAATTATGAGAAGTATGATATGTTGGTTTGTTTTATACAATCTAATGAAAATCCCCAAGAAGCTTCGGAAGTATATTTCCAAAGGTAAAGTATTTTGCACGCTATGGTTAGGATACCATCTTAGGGGTCGTTTTTGCTATTATTAGATATCCAGAGAGAAGGCAACCTTTCCCAGACATATTTGCTCGAATTAAATCAAATCTAGTAGAGCACGGATCATTTGTCCAGCCCAGGCCTAATTCATACTCCAAACAAGATAGAGAGAGAAAAGAGATAAACGTATTGGGTTATGTAGAAGCAAAGCCTTCATCTTCTTGCAAGCATATAGAGGAAGCAACTGGTGTATCCAAGTCTGATGCTCAGAGAATTTTGAAAAAATATAGGTATCACCCCTATAAATTCCACATAGTTCAACGTTTACACCCTGGCGATGCCGAGCGCAGAATGTTGTTTTGCCAATGGTATTTACAACAAATCCATACTGATGAATCTTTTGGCAGACTCGTTATTTGGTCCGATGAATGTTATTTTTCAAGTGCGGCAATTTTTAATCGCCATAATACTAGACATTGGTCCACAGAAAATCACCATTTAACTTTTGAGAGGGCACAACAAGGACGTTTTGGGGTTGGAGTCTCGTGTTTCATTTTTGGAAGACGCATAGTCTACAGAATTATTGAAGGAGGTCTGACAGCGCATCGTTACCGAGAAATTCTTGAGGAAGTTATTCCAGAACTGATGGAAAATGTTCCCTTGGCCCTTTATAATGCCGTTTTTTTTCAACAAGATGGTGCCCCAAGCCACAACTCTGCCCTTTTAAGGGAATTTTTAGACGATAACTTTCCTCAAAGGTGGATTGGTACCTACGGACCTGTAAGGTGGCCCCCTCGATCTCCCGATCTTTCAATTTTGGATTTTTTTTTATGGGGTTTTATGCAAAATGAAGTCTATAAAACACAGTATCAGTCTCGAGCGGAGCTTCTTGCGGCAATCAATTTAACTTTCCAAAATTTGCAAAGAAGGCCTATGATTCTTTTTAACGCGATTAGAAGAATAACGAAAATGTGCCAATTTTGCATACAGGAAAATGGCCGTCATTTTGAAAACCACCTTTAAAAACTGTTTACTTAATTATGTTGAATGCTGTAATAAATAACTAATAACTGAGATACTGAGATTTAAAAAAGATTTTTTGTATTAAATTTGAAGATGTTATAAATTAGAATAATTATTACTTACATCGATTTTGTTCCTAATAATATTTTAGCCATAGCCTACTACTTACGAATTGGACAAAAATAAAAATTTAAGAAAATCTTAAATTCTGAGCTTTGTTTTGAAAATATTTGCATACAATTATATATTTTTGGAAAGCCCACATTATGACTAATAAACTAGAAAAATAATATACAGAGTGTTCCATTTAAAAAAACATATATTTGCTTCGTAACTCAAAAACTGAAGTTGCTAGGAAAGAACTGACTACGCCATTGGATTCTACGGAAAAAATTATTTAAGACTGCGTTTTAACTTCTTGGATAAGTTTAAAGATAACTGTGATGCGGGGGGTGCCTCAAAAGCGATACTTTTCAATTCCACCCTGTATCTCAAAAACCAAAAGGGCTATAAAAATTCTGCTGGCGCCATCTTTAGTTTCACAAAAAAGTAGCACACTGTCGTGAAAACCGCAACCCTCTATCTTTAAAAATAAGGGAGATACCCCGCAAAAGTGCCGAAAATGGGATACCCTGTACATGTTATTATACAAAAACCATTTTTTTTAATCAAGGATATAATTCAAAGTCAAAAAGAAATATTTAAAAATAAGTGCCACCAAATCATTAGAAAAATTGTTTAAAGTGTCCACCTCCAACTTGTATGCAAGAATCTAATCTTCTCTTGACTGGCGAACTCTCTCAAAAACACCAGGATCGGTTCTAATAGAGTTGCACCCAGCAATGATTCGATTTTTTAAGTCTTCTAAATTTTGCACTGGTGTAGTGAACACCAAGGACTTCAAATGGCCCCACAGGAAAAAATACAAGGAGTTTAAGTCCGGGGATCGCGCAGGCCATAAGTGAGGGCCACCTCGGCCAGTCCAACGATTTCCGTACGCTTCTGTTAAGTAGCTCCGAGCAACGTGACTATAATGGGTTGGTGCTTAAACCACATTGCATTCCTTACTGCCAATGGTACGACCTCCAGAAATAAAGGGAGCGTGTGTTCCAAAAAGTCGCAATACACCTCTCCGGTAAGTCTCGCTGGTAAAAATACCTGTCCGATTAGGCAATCACCCACAATCCCAATCCAAACGTTCAACGAGAACTGATGTTGAAAATAATAATCAAACATTTTATGTGGATTTTCCTCACACCATAAATGGTTATTATGGAAATTTCTTATTGCATTTCTTCTTCTTCTGTAGTTGAGGGATTTGTACCATTTTGCGCAAACGCCATTGACAGAATGCAACACGTGGAGGAAATTCAGCAGGAAGAAGTGCTTGAACGCGTTATATATGGAATGGATACAACAAATTGTCTTTAAGAATATATCAAATAGTCCCATTACTTATATCTAAAGCATCGGCAATCTTTCGAGTAGATGTACCTGGAACTTCTTCGATCATGTTCAGCACATTCTGTTCTAGCGCTACCGTTTTTACTGTCCTTGGTCATCCGGTTCCTCCATTTCGTCTCAATGTGGCTGTTTCATGAAGGCGTCGATGAATGCATTCAAAACTTTTTCTTTCAGGAATAATGCGGTTAGGAAATGTTTCTGTATACAACCGCCTAGCTTCTAACGCATTGCCATCAGCAAGTCCGTAAATGGAATTCATGTCGGTCATCTCGGCATTCGTTTAGTGATTCATGATACTTTGAGGAATAAAACAAATTTGACTGATATTTTCGATTTTTCAAAACAATGAATAAAGCAGGAATTTTTACTCAACTTGTTTGCAAATACTCGGAGCGCTATTCTTGACATCATTCGAATTTTTGCGTGTACGTGTTGGTGCGAATAGTTTATTTGCGGAGATTTTCGAAAAATGGTATTCTTATTCCATCACGCTATTATATGTTTTGTCAGGGCTTTTGTCAGACCCGAGTTATTCTTCATTGAAGAAAACTTTTTGCTTAAGAATCTTTTGGGGTTCTTTTTGCTTACATTTTTTAAACTAATGGAGGCGCACCATAAAAAACCCTTATTAGAGTTCCTTAAAAAAACTCCTAAACTTCAAAGTGGCAAGTTTTCGCAGGATTTTTCCCAAAAACAAGCACAAGGTCTTTGGAAGCAACTCACTTTATTATTAAATAGTTGCCCAGGAGCGAAGAAAAATTGGACAATCTGGAGGAAGGTAATAAATAATCATATAAATTTGACTTTCATTTTTCATTTCGTTTTTTAGTATTACCTCATTCTTGGATTGGATTTCGTTTCATGGCGCGTCTCATATCGGCAACTAGTCAGTAGGTACCTAATTCATAATATTTCTAAAGTTTTAGACATGGCAAGATCTAAAGTCACGAACAAAAACAAAAAGTGGGAAATATATAAGGGAACGTGGAGGCACTAGAGGAGAGCCATACCAAGAAAACCCGATTACAACCTTTGATGCTCAAGTTTTAGATATAATCAAAGCTGTTTCTGTGGAAGGACACACAAATGTAGAAAAAGCTGTGACAGAATTTACTTTTGATGATACTAATCAAATAGAAGAACATGAAGACACACAAGAATTTTCTGAGAATCTTTTAACATTTTCACCAACAAACAATGCAAAGATCACTCTTGAGGTCCCTGAAGACGTGGATAATGTACCAAGTAGCAAGGTGAGTTCCTATATGTCTTTTTTAACAAATAATGTACTTAATGTCAACACAATTTTAGAGTAAGCCCTCCAATACTAATCCTAGACGACATACTATTGTAACATCGTCTCTGTTAAACAAGGTGACGATACCCCGTGAAGAAGCATCTACATCAATCAACAATGAGCCTCTTGAAGAAGTGTCCACTTCAAAAAAGCTGTTTCCTAGAGCATCTCGGAAAAAACTAGTATATGCTGCTGCAGCGGCAGAAAATTACAAAAAAATCTGTAGATCAGAAAAATTAAATTAAAAGAATGTATTGTTGGAAATGTTGGAAAGAATTGTTGTAGCAAAGGAGAAAAGTGCTGCAGCGAAAGAAAAAATTGCTGTAGCAAATGAGAAAAGTGCTGCAGAGAAAGAAAAAATTGCCGAACATATTGCAGATATTAGTCGAGTACTGGAAGGAATACAAGATGGAATGAATTAGTTACATAAAAAAGTTTATTTAGTTTGATATTGATTTAGTAGATAATTTGTTTTTTCACCTTGAATAATGGGTTCTTGTTCTATGAAGTATAAAGTGCAATTTGGGAAAAAAATCAAAAACAAGTTAGACATTCATTTTCATTTGCAATAATTGAAAAAAAAATACTTCTATGATATAGTATTTCATTGAAAATTTGAAAATAAGTTATTTATTAAACGGTTTCTTGTTCTTCTTCCTGCAGTAAGTTGAGGATTTAGACATCTCATTGCATCATTATAGCCTTCATGTTCTTCACCTAAATTCATCATTCCAAAATCAAAGTTGAAGAGTCTTTCTTCATTTTCCGGTAAAGCAATATTGTACTCTACACACATATTGTGCAATACTACACAAGAGTTTATAATTCGGCAGGCTGCTTGAGGTCTATAATGCAGTACTCTATGCCTGAGAAGGCACCGAAATCTCATTTTGAGCACTCCATTACATCTTTCAATCACATTCCGAGTGGTTTTATGAGCCATGTTATAACGATACTCTGGTGTATTCTCCGGTGCTTCATCTTCAAGGGGTGTCAACACCCATGTTCTTAGAGGATGCCCTGACTCTCCTTTAAATCACAAATAAATTAAACACACTAATTCACATGAAGTTGAGAAAAACATACCTAATAAATAATAGTCTTTGTGGCTCCTGGCATGGAGAGCTTTTAGGACGTCCAAAATGTTGGAATTGTCCCAAATAAAAGCATCATTGGTACTCCCTGGATACCGAGCATTGATATTTAGAATTTTCAGGTTGCTGTCGCATATCTAAGTTGGTAGATAACAAATGTTTATTAAAAAGTACAAATAAGATTAACTTCTAATCTACTTGCCAGTTGCACATTTATAGAGTGGTAACCCTTTCTGTTAACATATAGCTGTTCAGAAAATTGGGGATCATCAATTTTCGGTGTGAAAATTGCTACATGGGTGCAGTCTACGCAGCCAACCAATCCAGGAAAATTAAATTTTTCGTAAAACCTGCGCCATGTTCCATTTAAATTTGATGTTTATAACTTCTAAAACATTACAAAAACATTCTTGTAAAACTACTATAGGGCCAACTTGATCATCATAACCGATAACCCAAAAGTTAAGTTAAAAAATAAATAAAAACCAAGTAGCAAGTTTCCAAAAAAGCCTTAGGTACGTAAAAATATACTCACCCCCAACCTTACCGCATTCAGCTCTTGAAAATTCCTTGGAAAATGCACCCACGCATTAAAAATTGCTGGTTCATTTAAAATATACGTAATATCCTCTATGCATCGACTAACTGTTGGCTGCGAAACAGCTAGAAATAAATTTAAGCCAATATCCATTTGGTAACTTCCCGATGCAAAAAAACGTAATGCAACAAGAACCTGAAAAACGAGAAAAACAAATGTTACATAGAATTCTCGCCACTCACCAATATGTTACATAGTTCTGCAAACTCCAGAGAAACTTACTTCGGTTGTAATAGACAAATCTGTAGCTCTTCTCTGCGATGTCATAAACGGTCGCACAGTCTCAATAAGAAATCTGCATAGATCTTTGGACAATCTAAATGTTTTCACAAATTGTTGTTCACTCAAAATTTTAAATGGATCTAAGTTATTGAACCGATTGTGCCGTTCAACTGGATTTTCTGCGTTCTCTAGATTCTCGATTAGCTCGATATACTGGAGGTCGTCCATTTTCCGTAAAATGATTCAATTTACAGTTTGTTTTCACTTCACGGATTAAAACTAACATATAATTGTCAGATGTGAAAGCACTCGGACGTGGTGCGTTTAATTAAAACCGCTCGCTGTTTCAAACGAACAATCGATAATCGTACGAACAGTCAAAAATGCAAGTTTCATGTTTCTATTCGCACTACCCCACGATGCGAGCAACATGGAAAAATACGAATGGTCAAAAATAGCGCTGCTGGAATGTTATTAAAAAAAGTACATACATGCCTTAAAATGGATTTAATTTTTTACTTCAAAAGTATGCGTCTTACGATAAAATTCCAAGAGACATTTTTTCTTGACAATTGAACAAGAACCTGAAAACAATTTTTTATTTAAAAAAAAAACAGCGACGTCTTATTTTTTCCATTAAAAATAACTATTAACGTGCCAATACGCGCGCCTCTAATGAGAATAAAAAAAGGTTGTGTCTTGCAAAGAATGTGTCTCCCATATCTATCGACACGCCTTAAATTTCGTTACAACATCTCCAAGCCGTTTTCTAAAAATCCAGTTTTTACTGTTTTGTTTAAATAAATTTCAACACCCTTTACGTAAATATTGCCGTGTCTTTTTTAAACATCCTGTATATGAAAATATAGCGTTCTATAAAGCCATACTCTTCTGGGTCGCTCTATGTATGTTCAAGTATTTCTAAAGTAGGGATCTTTAAAGTGCAATGTTGCCGATCGAACCTTGAACAAAGTTCCTATCCCTAGCAGATTCGGGCTATCAAGTCATTCGACTAAACCATTACATCATGTTCTAACGGGTTTAGCTTGCAGAAATTATTATGATCCCTCTGAAAAATACTTCCCTCAAAGAAGGAAGACTGGTTTTTGCCTCTCAAAGTCCTTAAGTGTATAAAACGATTATTACTAGAGTGCGAGTTTTTTTTTCGACTTTAGATTGATACGCAGAAAGAAATAGATAGAAGCTCTTAAGTATCATTTTCCAAAAACATCCACATCAGCGTTAAACAAACGACTTACCATTCTTTACCCAGTATTGATAGGTGGTCGAACGAAAAGTAATACAACTTGGGCATTTACCCAGAAAAGGGCCGTACATTTTTATGCTGCTTTGGAATGGCGTGGCGTGGCGTAAAGGTAAAACCCATTTAATCTAGAACCAGCGCCAGATAGCCGCAAAATAAAGCGAAAAAGCCCCTTTCCCACCTGCGTCATTTTATTTTACCGCACCGTGAAAAATTCTTTCCTGTTTATATGGGCAATGATTAAATAGGTGAAAACTCGAGAGTTTAAAACCCTGTACGCTGATGCATTTTTCTTTTCGGCCTCGCCAAAGACATTTCCCGAGGAGAGACGTGAAAAAGTGACATGGAACTAATGTGAGTATGCTCGTGCATGAAGTGGGTATACGGGAAAGTGGATGTTTTCAGCCAACTAAAATCTCGTAACTGGGCTGAGACAGTCACATCTAAGAAAGAGATCTAAGTATGTAACAATAATGCCGCTGTTTATACCATCAAATATTGAACAGATTTTTGTCACTGACCAATCTGTGTGCTCTGAGCGAACTTGGCCCTATTGTGCCCTTATGGTAAGAGGGAATAAATAAACTTATATTGTAATAGTGTTTACTCAAACCGGTACAGTTGTGTGTTCGAACAATAAGCATGAGACCCTTGGGACACGCGGTTGTAACGCGTTGTATGTTTTAGACGTACGGAATGGGCCCTGTTAAGGTCCGCGACCATTTGTGTAAATAAATCAGCTGTGCACCCTTATATTAATGGACGCGTTTGATCAAATATTTCTGGAGGTAACTAAGTGATTTTATCGCTCTTAAGTTTATATAGTTTATGGTTATAGAGCGAAACAAGCGTCTAAGTATACAAGTTTTCAGTTTAAAGAGGAAAGTTAGCTAATAAGCAATTAATCGAGATCAAAAAAATTGATTTTGTCGTGATGCATATAGAATGTTTTCTATAAACAGAGCCAAATAATATAAAACATGTCATTACTTACCA
The DNA here is from genome assembly GCA_951812265.1 of Taphrorychus bicolor. Taxonomy (NCBI): domain Eukaryota; kingdom Metazoa; phylum Arthropoda; class Insecta; order Coleoptera; family Curculionidae; genus Taphrorychus; species Taphrorychus bicolor. The sequence continues at coordinate 47,189,635 of OX638297.1, read as the reverse complement.
CCGTGTTACTAGTGTGTATAACCAATATTCAAATTAAATTCTCGTTTTGAATTTTTATTTTTGTTGTCGTCGTTGCTAGGATAAATAGGTATTTTTGTCACTAGTACAAAAAGTGCCACCTTTTGCGCATGCGATTGCAGCAGACCAGGCAGTCGAGTGCGAAGAAGAAACTTTCTGCAATTGTTCGATACAAGATTTTTTCCTGCAGCGCAGTATACAATTATCATTCACATTCATACGTATATATATGGTATCTATTTACGAACGTACATCTTGGCCTTGGGTTCAAAGAATAAGAAACGAAATTTATATTAGACACAACATAAAACATTTAAAATCTTACTTTACAAAGTTCCAAAAGACATCTTCCTGGTTTCCAGTTTTAACAGCACCATTTTCCGAAATTGTTGGAAGCTTGCTAGTACTCCTATATAACTGCATAATATGTTCTGGGTGTAAAATACTAGATGTTGATGTTGCTGACTTCAGAATTAGTGGAGATCTTTACCTTATTGTTGATGAATTCCTGATATAGCCTAGATATTCTTCCATCCACTACATTTGTGGCTGTAGATTTGCGTCTTTCTTATATCCGTCAAAATACTCTCCATTTTCTATCTCTTTGAAGATTCTCTATTTTCTATTTCTTCGAAATCGCGAAATGTTTGCTAATATGCGTCTTGCTATGTGGCATTTTAACAACTAAGAAAAGATTCTTATCTTCAATGTTCTGTATTGTTAAATTTGTAAATTCCTTTTGGCAAACATCTCATGTTTGGAAGCGCGATGGGTAACTCCTTGTCACCTGTCTTGGCTAGTTCTATGCATGCAGGAACTACTTAGTAGTGTTATCTCAGAACTACCGTTTCATGTACCTTTCTTGTACTTATATGTTGATGACATAATTACTTGTACCCCAGACAATTCAGAAAGCCTTGTCCTTCAAAATTTCAACTCTGTTAATTTCCACTTACAATTTACCATAGAAGTGTGTTACACTTTTTTTTGTGTAATAATTTTAGCCTGACTTTTATATGTTATTGTACAAATAAAAATCGTACAATTATTTTATTTAAACATTTACTATCCTTCCAGTTAATTGTTTACCTTCCATCCGCCATTTTGTTTGTTTGTTTATTCATTTCAAAAGCTATACAGCTTCAGGGCGCCATATTGTCCTTTAACCTACAGTTTACAGTCAACTCACTTTCAAAGGTCATATGACCTCTTTATTTATCACCAATGAGGAACCAGGGTTCAAGGTGAAAAGATAGTACAAATGACATGCCTTCACCTTTTGGTCTCTAATCCATTTTTTTTTACTTTACTGAGACATCTTTGGGGCTGCTAGGCTGAAAGAAATATCGCTTTATAACGGATTTAAATTGTTTTATTTTAAATTGTTTAATTTAATTATAACGTATAATTTTTAATTTATAACGACTAATTACTGCCTTCTCGATACATGTGGCTTGTGGACCTCTTAGTCAGGAGACTGATTTTTCTGCGAGGAAGGATAAGCATCAATTAGCAATTACTTTATGGATTCAAAATACCCTTGTGATAAAGCTGCACATGGTACTTCTCTTCAAGACCACACACCAACCCTAGGTACGTAATAGTTATTTACGTTATAAGTCCGGTAAATATAGTTTTACAGTACGAGTAATATGTTTCCGGACGAGGTGCTAGCCGAGTCTGGAATTTCGAAACGACTACTGTAACACGTTACCGGATGTATGATGTACAACATTTTACTCCATACTTATTAAAAAAAGGAAAAAAATAATTTTATGCGCGGCGAATATATTTTTGACAAATCCGGCAATTTGACAAATAGGTTCATTACGGTATCCTGTACCTGTACCGGTACAGGTAACCACGGATACAATGGATTTATAGAAGATGTGCCGGTACTCAATACTGTAAAATTTTTTTACGATATCCAATCCTGTAAAAAGCTATTTACCGGATTAAAATCAAGTAGGTAAAAGTGTTTTAAATGATACAGTATGAAGTAAAATTTCTTTACGATATCCAATCCTGTAAAAAGCTATTTACCGGATTATAATCAAGTACGTAAAATTGTTCTAAATGATACAGTATGAAGTAAAGCTTTATTATCGACTGTACTAACTTTGAAACTCATGTTATTAATAGTCTCACCACCAAATTAATACCCGCGCCTCATTTTCGTATTCTCTTGTAAGCATTCTTTTATTTTACTTTTCAACTTCTTTTCACTTCACCTCACTTGCCATCTACTGGTATAACTAGTTGACCTCTTGCTTCATACCACTGGGATTTACTAGTAGCTGCTAGCCACTGTCTGTTGATTGTGTGCACCTAGAATCTTCGTTGTGTGAGCACATCGTGGGCATTCTTCACCTGAGTCATCCACCTCACTCATCATCAACACTATACCTGCGAGCACACCTCATCACAGCACACACTTCAACACATATACACACCAAACTCCGAGGCATAGTCTGCAACTAATGGTCTGGAAGTTTCAAGGTGCGTTTGTTCCATTTTTCTTTCTGTTCGGAGATGATTGGTCAACTGCCTGCTCAAGCACTTTCGGGTGCTCATATGGGTACCAATTGATGATGGTAAGTAAGTAATAAACAGGTGTTTTGCACTAGATCCACGCCCTCAAATGTGTAACTGAGGCGAACAACAAATAGTAGCACTTTAAGTGCAATGTGCTATTGTGATTAACTAACATTACCTTATGGGAATGTTAGTGGATGATATTACCGGTAAGTCTCTTTTGCTGTAACATTTCAGCTTATACACCCTGCTGGTTTCGTGCACTCTTCGCAAATATAATACCACAATTACTTGAAACTAAAATACATTATTTGGCACAGCCATTACACCTACTAGGTATTTAAACACAGTCTTAGCACCCAACTCCTGATGGGTTAAAAATTTCAAACAGCTGATCCTGAAATTATCGGTTTTTGAAACAATTGAGACCTCCCTGAAAGTGTACACATAAAAAGTAATTGTACGATTCATTTCATGGTAACCGTTATATATTGTTAATACAAATCCCTTTATTCATTAATTGATTGTAAGTTATTTCACCTAAGACCACCTCCACTGAATGTAGCCGAGCTAATTAATAGGTAACTAAATCTGATTTCGTAAAACTCGTTTTAAACTTAAGATAAAAAGGATAGAGTTTGGCGTAACAATAACCGCATTCCGTTTCTTGATACCTTAGTCATTAGACATGAAAGTTACTTTAGTCTGTTAATCGTTTTCCACCCAATGTTGTCAGTGCGCTCCTCCAACCGACGGGGGATAGAATAGGAGATCCCCAAACAACTAAACCAGATGTTAAATACTTTAAAATACCACTGGTGTCTCTGCACCACTGAGTGCCAATTTGAGTAGGATTTTGAGTGATAACAACATACAAATTGTTACATATGCAAACAAGACTGTTGGTGATTTGTATTCACGCATTAAAGATAAAACACCCTTACAGGAAAGATTCTCAGTTGTTTGCTCTGTTCCCTGTATCAATAGTGATACTCGGTATATAGGACAGGACAAACGAAGAATAAGTCAGTGACCAGATTGAAACAACACAGATATGACTGTAACGTTACCAACATTAACAAGAGAGAAAAGACCGCATTGGCTACGGATTACTTCGAAACTGGACATCATTTTGATTTCAACGCTACAATTTTAGATATAGAAATTAATAAACTTATAGAAAACGCACAATCTCAGAAATGTTACAAATAAACAAGTGGCGGGATAAAACAATCAACTTCAGGAGTGATACTCAGAATTTAAGCGTCATCGACAATTTTTTCACAGAAACGGTTAAATTGTGAGACGATTGAGGTTGCATAAATTATATACAATTGACATAACTGAATGTGTGGCAAACACAAACGGTGACCGATTTCCAGTTAATTAAAGTTTTAATTTGATGAGTTTTGGAGTCGATTTTTGTGGGTATCGCAAAAAGAAAAAAAAAAACAATAAACGATGGCTCGCGGACACGCCAGTCAGCTTGCCCAGTATTTACGTACCGTCTTGTTCTTGTTAATTTAATAAGTGTTAGTTGTTTTTAATAATTTATCTCCAATTTGAAAGTGTGTAAACCCTACCCATCAAGGAAACCATGGAACATATTAACCAGGAATTTCCATAAGGTATTGCCAAGTTGTTCCAACACTGCCTAATCACTACAGATTTTCAATGGAAGGAAGATTTCTACTAACAAATTGATGGTGTAGCTATGGGCACCCTCCTTAGTCCACTAATAGCCAACAACTTTATGGAAATTTTCGTTGCCAGGGCGTTGGCGTGGAAGACACCTTTGTTATTTGGAGCCATGGTCTCAACTTCCTCTTGTATCCCAACTCTATCAACCCAAAAATTCAATTCACTAGGGAGACAGAAAAGGAAGGACGCCTACCTTTTTTGGATGTTTTGGTATCAAGGGAGCCAAATGGGTAGCTTGCGCACACCGTTTATAGAAATCCAACACACACTGACCCATACCCCAATAACGGATCAAATATCATCCCAGACAAAAAAAGGGAGTCATCAAGATTCTGTCTGTGACAGCCAAGAGAATTTGTGAGCCGGCTGAATTGGAACGGAAATGAAGCATCTGGAGAGAGCCTTTGGTTGGAATGGATGCAGCAAGCACGAGTTCGGTAGGGCTGTCCGTCCAGGGAATGTAGAGCGCCAGGAAGGAACAACGTTAGATGAAGAAAAGCGCGGATGGACTAGTCTACCATACAAGCCCAAAGTAACCGACAGGATCGGCAGGCTACCGGAAAAGTACAAATTTTTCTCCTCTTTTAAGCCCACTCGTACAATGCAACAGAGCTTGAGATCGCCCAAAGACCGCAGAGGTCCCCTATCCACACCCGGAGTTTACCGATCATGCAGCTGTGGCTCAGTATACCACAAAACGCATTGGCAGCATAAAACGCAGTGTCAACACAAGGATTACGGAACACAAGAATAGTTGCAGGCAGGGATAAATACAAAAGTCAGCCGTAGCAGATCTTACCACAGTCGAATCAGTCAACGTCGGGAATCACGGGAGATCACTTCGTCCATTGCCTCATCGCCTTTGATAAAGTATGCCGTAGCTGTAGACGAAACGTCAGGAAGAAATTCCATTGGACCATGGCTTCAAAGCCCGGAAAACTTCAACTTCAAAACCCTTTCGACTGTATTTTGACCGATCGTGAAGGCCTTCACAGTTTTATATTTAATGGTTGGTTGGGAAATTTGATTTTTGGTTTGTTACCATGTGTTTACTAAAATGCAGCTATTCGTTAAAAACACGATACAAACAATTTCGTGAGTTCAAAATTTGCAAGGTCGTTTATGTTTTCTGACTTTGTTTAACAAATTAACGTTTGATTCGATTTGACAATGCATTTTGTTGAACAATGTTTTTTTAGGCAACCAATCAGCCTTTGACAAGATTCTGGCCAAAAAAAACCTAGAAATTACCACTCTTTAACAGAACCCAAAGTCCACATCCGATGATAAATTGCTTCTTTCTGTACGCTGACATCTTGACGTATTTAAAAAGCCAATTTACTTCTCACTGGGGCACATGAAAGGGATTCAATTAATCTTTAATCGAAACGCTATTTTCTGGATGTAGTCATTCCGGGTTTTAGTCGGTTATCGTAATTAATGTCCGACTAAAATTGTCATTGGCAAAAATACGTTTTTATTTTTTTTTTGTTTTGTAAAGATGAGAGACGAATCTACTCTAATAGCAGCCATAAGGTTTGATGACATAGTATCCTTGCTAATACGTAGCCAATGCGGTTAAGGGATGTGATTTTATTTCTTGGTACGGAAGCTCTATCTGACGCCCTAGCAATAGCTTTAGACCACAATCAAGGACAGTCTATCACACATACAAACCGCATTATCAAGACTGGACCGCAATCAGAGACAAATTAGATTAATTGGTCTGATTTGGAGGTTTCTGCGATTGCCTGCGGCCATCGTGGCTTGAGATTACAATGGATATGCCTTTTTCTTTTTTTAACTCCTCTTAAATAGTGCATTAACATAGATAACGAAGTTCATGGGCACCCATATTTTCTGCCAATCACTACTGGAACAAACACATTTTCTTATTACCCAACCCCCATATACGTATATATCGAACAGGCCCCAATGACAACGTGATCGATCACTGAGTCTGCGACGAGCAGAACTTGTTTGTTTCATCTATTGGTGAATGAATCATCTGTTAACATTTTTTAATATGGGATGATAGATGGCTCCTCGTAATTAGCCCTTGATGAATTACGCTGCTCTTCTGCATGTGGGTGGGTTTTTTTGTCCTGTTTGTAGAGAGGGTTACTAACAATAAAAGCGTGTTGGGTGGTTTGTTACAAGAAAGACAAATTAGTATTCGGTTTACGCGGTTATGGGTTCGGTTTAGTATTCATCAAAGCAAAAATATTAGTCAGCACAACTCACAGTCACACAATAATAAAAAATTCAAGTGAGTATTTTTCAACTCGTTGGCGAAATCCCTATGGATGGTTCCTGCTGGTGTGACATTATTTTTGTTAGTACTAGTTACAACCCTCTTTTTATTAAAATAAACTTATTGGGCTGAATCATTTTATTTGAAGATGTTCTTCAGAAGAATGTAAACATATAAAAATATAATACATTTTAGAATCATTGAAGTCAACCTTACGCTTAGCACCACTAGACATGCTTTTGAGACAAAAGCCTTAGTCTTCATGAGCCTTCCGAGGAGCAAGAGGCAGAGTCAGTACGTAAAAAATTACAACATATCACGTGAGTTGAAGTGACGTCGTCTATTAAGAGACATGCAAATTGCTATAAATCACGTGAGTTAGAGGGAGGTTCCTACCACAGTAACTCTTTCATGCATTGCCATGATGGCTCCTACTAGAGATGAGAAACTGCGGTATTTTATTTTTCGTTGTATTATACAGAGTAAAATTCGTTGTATTATACAGTATTAAATTCAAGAAATGGTGGGTTTATCCTCCCATTAGTATAAAGAAATTGCAGAGAATCTGATAATTAACAAATATAATAAAAACAAAACAAGAGTCAGCTTTATTCGATCTTCATTCGACTTGCCTGAATCTACCGTCTCCAACTCTTGCCAGAGTCAGACATTCCTCAACAGCGCTATTTCAAATACTTATATCTGGTCTCCCATCTCCGTAAGGCCGTCATCATCAAACTACAAACATCAAACAAAGCTACTCCAAATTCTTCTCTGAAATCTTTTCTATAAAAAAGAGTTATAAATCTACAAAAGAAAAAGAAGAAACGTTTAATTGCATCTTTTGTCTTAAAGCACTGCAGATGGAAAATATTTCCAAAAAGCAATGTAGATGTACCTTGCATTGTTGTCGCTGATTCATCATTTGCGCTTAACAAAAAATAATGAGACCTATGACAGGTAATGAGAGATTTTTATAAGAAAAAAAAACTATTTTCAATTACAGATTATACCAAACAAAACTGATAATTGAAAACACTTTAAGAATATTAATGCCAAAGTTTGATATCTGTGAAATCTGTGCAATAATTATACAGGCAACTGGGGTGCTTCACAAGTTATTCAAAGTTCAGAATTCGACCGTCTGAAAGGACGTACTATTCCACAGGATATACAGGTCATGATAGTCAAAGGAAAGTGCCGAAATAGGTTTTGGAGGGGTGAAACGACCCCTCCAATGAGAAAGGACGTAGAAAAGAATCCTTCAAGACTGGATTTAGCAATCAGATACTTTCTTGAAGACTCTTTTATGATAGAGAAAGGGGGATTGCATCACAAATAGATTATATCAATAGATGAGGTGCACCTGATTTACTTTGCTACGAAAAAATAAATAAGATCCACTAAATTTATTAACTAATTTTTCTCAGTATTTTCTGCAACAAATTGTATAACAACGAAGTATTTAGTTTGTAACATTGTGGAAACTATGGCTCAGTTACTCTAGGAAACGTCAAATATTCTGACTAGTTTTCCGATTTTTTCCATTTTTCCGCTTAAATACTTATAAGTTCCTGGTTAACGTTTTTATTTATTTTATTGAAGTGTTCACCACCCTTCTTCTTAATCTGCTTTATTTAATTTTTTTCGTTTTCAATTATAGCTCCCGAGCAGGCTGTATGTCAACAATTTCTGTTCTTTTTTCAGTGTTGGATGTTTCCATAAGTGTGCATTTTTTTGGAATCACAACAGATCCAAAGCCCATATTATACCTTCTTTTCAATATAGTTTCCTTTGTTTCTAAATATTATACACTTTTATTCATAAAAGAAATTACAGAGTAACAAGAAGTGATTTTGATTTGTGATGAATTGGCGGATTGGGAACAACATTCGAACTACAAACATCGTTAAACTTCTTCAGGGCTACAAAGATATAAATTTTTCAGAAGCAGAAACGGCACTCATTTGAAACACCTTACCTTGAGCTTAGAAAATAAATCAAATTGATAGAGGAGAAAGTACAAATATGCGCTACCATTTTGTTTTTTTTATATATTTAACACATTTTTGGTGTATATAACGTTTTCTGTTTTTTTTTTTTACCGGACAAGTAGAACCCCAATAACATTATGCTGGTATTTATTTATCTTTTTACAAAGATATTTCTTTAATTTTATTTTATTTAAAAAAGAATGACATTAATGCAGTAATTGAAAACGTGCTACAAATATGGGCTACGAAAGAAAATACCTACAAAAAATTAATTTATGCATTTTATTCAAGTGCAAAATTCGAAAGAATTAGGACCAGTTGCTCAGTTGCTACAAATAACACCTTAATAATCAGTGCGACAAAAGTCACAAACATAATCATCTCTGTCAGCTCCTACACAGGAAAATAACTACCACTGCAAAATTCCCAAACACCTGTTAATGCAAATCATATCCAAACAAAACTACGCAAGTCAAAGCAGGAATTTAGGAATCAGTGGGTGCGTACATATGCTAAAGTAAATATAATTGTCTCGTTAAGCAATAGATGGTATTAGATCCATGTGAATACTAGAGTGCCTGTAATCAGAGTGTGGCCATAAGGTGCTATCGTTTTCTATTGGTGCCGCCATGTTTTTTCCAAAGTCAGAAGTCAATGGTCGGATTGAAATATCTGATATATGGCATTTTGATGCCTTTTCGGAGAATACGCCCTGGGAATATACCCGTCCTTTGTTTCCTCAATATGAGTTTAAGCACAAGAATACTCTAAGAGCAATTTGGAATTCTGTCGGCTGTCAGTACTCAGTACGTTAACTCGATGATGGATAAACGTCATCTAAAAGTGGCGGAATATTCAAAAATTACCTGTACTTAAAAGGGTTGTTGTGGGAATTTGTAAATTCTTCAACAATTCTCAATTGCTCATAATGTATCTTGAACTAAAGCGTTTACTTATTAGTAGGAAGAAAGAATTATAGTTCATCGTTTGCCTGAAAAAAAATCATTTGAAGGCTTTCGCCCATAAGAACAATGTTAATCTTGGAAAAAAACATGGCGGACAAGTCCTTATGGCCACACTCTCATTACAGGCACTCTAATGAATACCATCCATAGCCCATATTCGAAGCATAGCCCATATTTGTACCTTCTCCTCTACATTTAAATTTAAAATTAAAAATTTAAATGGGAGCGCCATGGTGTGAGAGCGCCAAGTCCATAAATATTTGAGATATTTTAACTGTATAAAGAAACAAGGTGCGGCAAAATTACAAAAATGTCGCGAGAACGAGAAACGACAGTATGTCAAACTTCAGACAATGACAGCACTGACACCGAACAGCCGTGCCGATCAGAATATAACCTCGAAAATAGCAAATGCAAATAAACCCATTATTAGTAATCGGAAGGTGAAAATTGATTAATGAAGCAAAAAGCAAAAGGATTCAGACTGCCTTTCAGAAATCATCCAAAGGAAAATCAATCAGCAAGCTAAAATGTACTTTGCAACAAGATTCTACTAATCAACGGCAAATTTATCGAGTGTAATGAAGCCGAAGAGCAATCAAGAAGGTAAGTTTACTATCATAATTCTAATGGCAAAACCAACATATCTGTTACACGTTCCAGGAGTACAATTCCAGATTTACCACATTCGAATCTTTGCTCTTAGCATGTCTGAGAGCAAATTAATAATAAGCAAAATCCTTAGACAAAAATAAACGGCAGAGAATAGTGACAAAATCAGAAGCTCTAACCATTGATGCTATACTGCAAAGGATGGCCAACAAATAAAAGAGTGGCAGTTAAAAAAAAAACACCAAAAACAACATGAGAGGAAAAAAAGACTCAAACAGTGAAGATAAAGATGATGCGATGGAAAACAGAGATTCCACTAATGTTGAAGATTATTTAAATGATTTGGAAAAAAAAATTGAATTTTTGTCTGATAAGGTCATGAGGCTGTGAGAGTAAGTTTAATGTCCGCCAAGCCTTGGCAACTTTCAGTTGTTGACTTCCGTTTTTTATTGATCTAATTTCCAAAGTCAACCACAACTATTGTATTTTTGATTTGACAAGGCTGTTTACTTGCAAACATGCTACCGAATGGGACGTAATTCCCAAGCATGGGTTAAAAACGAAATTAGAAGACTAATATGAAAAGTCTCCAGGGAGGTAAAAATTGGTTGAAGTATCTTTAAAAGTATAACAAATAAATTTGTTTCCCCAGACTACGAGAGTTCTGAGGGGAAATATTGAGAGTATGTGAGATGTTTGAAAAAAAGTTGGGCCTCTCAGCGAAGAGCTCCAATTTTGTGACCCCAGATGATGATGTTGGGTATTTCTCAATGTTCTTCAATCGTACATCGGAATATGAGGTTTAAATACTTTTTGACCCTTGAAGAAGTTTCAACTAAAATTTTGAAATATATGGCCCTTCTATTTCTTTTGCTATTAGGTCATATTATCAATAATTCTCTATTAACGGGGATATTTTCAGATAAACTGAAGATTACCATAGTTGTATCTCTTCACAAGAAGGGATATCCATACTCTTCGTGCAACTACAGGCTTGTTTCAGTGTTGTCATCATTCTCAAAAATATTTGAGAATTATATACACTCGAATGCTTAAATTCATGATTTCTCACAATGTACTACAGATAACTGCGAAAAACTTAGAGGATATCTTAGGGATCCATATTGCGTTGTTTATTATTTGCTGATGACAGGTCAATTATTGTGATATGTTCCTAAGTACAAACAGTTTTTAAAGTGCAGAAACAAATTCTGACAATTCTGGATAGAGCCTCCTTGAGTCGAACTACTGGCTTTATTTAATTCTTCTCTTGTCGCATGTCATGTCTGTCAGAAGCAACCCAAGGATATTTACCCAAAATTGAGCTTCGACAGGTTCTCCCAACTATGAGTTGGGAGAACCTGTCGATTTCACTACGCTCTTATAACTTGCTTTTAAACACAATCGGGGATTTATCAAACTTTCCAAATTTTGAAAAACTGAGATATTAGCATCAACCGTCTCTACTCAGTAGAATAAGCAGTTTGATATATTATTGACAAATTAATCTAGGTCTCATTATTACAGTGGGTAAGACAAGAGTGTAAATTTCTTCAACCAAAACCAATATATCACAATGTCAACGTAAGAGGTTGGTTATATCTGGTTATTATTTACTACTCCCCAGTTTAATCAGCATAATACACTCCTGCACGGACAGCAAAACGTGTTTCCAAATGGAATAAGAAAAATAACCGCAATAACTCTTGGCGGTGTCGAGTTGACAATTGCCCGCTCCTCGAGCTGTATCTTATATAGTCTAGGGACTAATTCGTCAAAGTAAGTGTCAGTCGGGATAGAATGAATAAACGAGGGGCTTAATATCTGCTGTAGCAGTGGCATCGATATGAAAACAAATTAACTTTTAAAATGAAAATTGGTCGTTGATTACCCCGTTTGCAAGTTTATGGTAATTGAATTAATAAAATGGCGGTTAACTCAAATGAATACCGGCCCTCCAATATATCAAGCACATAATATCGTATGAATTAAAACGTCACCCATTCATATCTTTTTTAACGAGCGCGACACAAAAGCATGCAAATTGTGAACGCAAGCAAAATACATTTCTGCTTAATCCATTCGTTAGACCGAAAATAGGACATGTTAAATACTGCAGATTTCATTAAAATTTATTAAAGCGAAACATTTTATCTAGCTAAAGCAGAAACGGCGGAGGCCCTTCATACAGAGCGCAATTTCTATTTCTTATTGGCACGCGAAATAGTAATTACAGTATATTTCCAGGACAACAGACGTATAAATTAAATGTCTCTTTTGAATCGTCTTCCGGCGCGTTTTTGTCCAAAGATGAAGTAGCCAATTTGGAAACATTATGGAGGGGACTGGACATTTGTGTTGCACTTTGATCTTGTATCGTTTTTGAGAGGACATTATGTGCAGTAATACTTATTAGTTTTAAGAGAATTTTAATAAGTTTATTAGAACTTAAGATTCGTTTGCTTTTGAAACTTTAATAATTATAGATCTTTGCTAAATTTTTATAATTTCTGAGATGGTTGTTAGCTCTACAGGGTGACCGTTTTTCAAGTTTAACAATGGAAACCTCTCTGAGAAATAAGTTTAATAATTAACTTTTTAGGCGGAATCTTTCTGCACTCAGTCCATCATCAGCGCGGAAATCTGCTACGACTACCTTTGTTGACTATCTTTATTAATTTCTTCTTTACTAATTTCTATTAATAAAACATGCTCATCTATAGGAATCTAACTTCAAACGGTGGTCAAAATAGTATAGTACTTGACGTTGATGTAGTGTCAGTGGGGATCCTTCCATTGTGGCAGACTTGTTTCTGAGAAAGTTCGACACATCATCTATGGCTCGCCTTAGAGTTACACAAGTTAGTTATTGGCAACCCCAAAGCAGCCTACTTGAGGCCAATAGATGATCTAGAAGTATTTAGGATTATAATGGCCCTGCCCAATAAATATTTAGCGAGCTTAGATGAGTACCCAACAGTAATAATTAATTGGGTTGCTAAGTGCATTTCAACGCCACTGGCCTATATTGTAAAAGACTGCTTTAGTGCCGGGATATTTCCAGACATCTTGAAGAAGTTAAGGTTACTCCCGTACATAAAAAGGGAAACTATAGACCCCTCTCCACGCAGTAATAGTCAGCCACCAATAGGTCTACACATTTGGCAATATTTGACTTTATTACATATATAATTAAATATGTTGACAGGGAGAAAAAAGTTGCTGGATTGTTCTTTGATCTCTCAAAGGCCTTGGATACATTAGATCATGAATTACTCAGGAACAGGATATCAAGCTATGGAGTCGGGGGAAAATTTGCCTCAATCATAAACTCTTATTTAACAAGCAGGTAGTATCTGTGCACCCACAGGGATTTCAAGTTCTTTCCCTGTCGGTAGGGATCCGACAGGGCGTATTCTCCATTCTGGGTCCCGTGTTGTTCCTTCTGCAAAGTTCCTTCTCAAGCAAATACAAATTTTGGAAAATATGCTAAACAGTTTCTGCGCCCTAATGCGCAGACTCAGAAATTGCCTATCACTTACCACGCTAATGCAAATATTATTATGCCGGACCATAATCTATAAGAACTTACGGTATTCTATTCTGGGGCTCATGTAGAAATGCTCAAAATATTTGTGGTCCAGAAGCGGATTGTAAGATGTGTTCAAAAGCTACACCCTAGAGTGTCATGTAGGCCCCACTTTAATGGTTAATTATATATGCTAGATGGCTTAAATATATGCTCAAGGTATAACCATGAAAACCAAAGGCGCAGACACTCTCAGAGTGCCATTGCACAACTCAACATTTTTTAAGATAGGTCCATATTATCAGGCGCTCATGGCCTGTAACAACCTATTACCTAATACTATTAAAAACAAGACCAGTCCATGTCATTTAAAAAAGCCAAAGGTGATTTTCTGCTAGATAAGTACTACTATGGCTTTAGCTTTACTTGAGCCTTGTAGCTGAATCTATGGGTTGTGAATCACAATTTCAGAGAGTATTGTGACTCTGGGTGTGGCTGCATACTAGGAATAATTTTTAAAATGTTGTTCTAGTTTGTTTCTTTTTGACGTTGTTTTGTTGACTATGACGATAAATATTGATTGGTGGCAATAAAGATATTATTATTGTTATTATTATTATTATCATCAAACGCGAATTGCTTTCCAAATATTCCAATTGACGACGCAAAGAAAACAATTTGGTTAGTTTAGCTTTCATCCAGGATCAGGATCGCATTGAAAAAACGGGATATTAACAGAGAAATCTGACAAATGTGAAAGAAACAATTTAACTATTCTCCGTTAGTCAATGTTAGAAAGCATATGAGGGAGTCATTTGACATCTGCCTTGGACTCAAAGTTTCGTCTAGACTCTTTGAGGGGGTTTCTACAAGCAGAGGTGGATCTATTAAGATCCACTCCATCCGTGTGGTCAAAAATAAAAAAAGGAACGACACAGTTGGCAGAAATGGTTTTTTTGAGATAAATCTAGAAGGCTCTGTTGTGGTGTGTAAAGCACTACATTAGGGAGATTACTCGGAGGAAAAGAGCTCGGTATTTTTTTCATCAAACGGGCCATCAAATTTAAAGATGAACTTAAATTCGCAGCTCATTAGCACCAACCTGGTTAAAAGATTGGTTTTCTGACACCCGGGTCCATTTCAGCAGTGGACCCGGGTGTCAAAAAAAATCATCTTCTAATCCGGTTGAAGTTGTTGCAGTTTTGAAAATTACTCATGCAGATTTGCATAATATTCTCAATTTTTATAAAGTAGCACCAAGATGGATGCCAAAGCAATTGACTCCGGAATTGAAACAACGTTGTATTGATGCATGTGAAGAAGTTTTCTTTGGACATTGAAAAGAAGCAGGGGCCTTTTTGAAAGTAATGAGTGGAGATGAGTCGTGGAGTACTATTATTAACCTAAATCCAAGAGAACAAGCAATGAACCTGTCTTCATTGAAACCCAAAAAATTTCGAGGGGGTAATTATGAAGGACTGTCACTAATCTACACTCAGACACTAATCTACTGTGGTTACAGATACTAGTACCACCTACTCGGGACCACTGAAGAATCGCCTCAAGCTTGCCATCAAAACCAAAAGGTGGGAGTCTGTACGTTAGATTACTCTCATCAAACTTGGAATTGCGGCAACCATCCAAGTTTTAAAGTTTGAGTATTTACCATGTTTTTCCCATTTCCCAGACTTTGCCCCAAGTGATTGTCACCTGCTTGGCCCATTCGAAGAGGCAATAGGTAAAAATGAATTTTTACCTACTGCCTCTGCATCTTAAGAAATTATGCAGTTATCCAGGATGTATATGAGTTGAGCTCAGCACACGCACAAAACAATTTTCTTTAGGTGTTGAAGCACTACTCAAAACGGTGAAGAAAGTGTATAGGAATTAATCGAGATTAAAAGTTACGTATTTATTATTGATATTATTGGTTCAATAAATTTTTTACTAGCGACATTTTTAAGTTTATCACATTTTGACTCCGCCTTGTAGATAGATACCACCTTTGGCAGGCTGGTGAATCAACCTTTAGTGTCAACAATGTAGGGTCTACGTCAGGGTTTGGTTGAGGGAGATTCTCTGATGGAGAGTAATTGTTTAAAAATTATAATTTTCAAAATTATATTTTTTGTAGTAAAGTAAGTTATTCTTATATTAGTAAGTAAAGTAGAAGTAATTCTGCTAACAATCTTGCCCACGACGCTCATTATTACAGTCAATAATCTTGATGGTAATAACCTCCATTTCCAAAAGTTTTACTCCATATAAGAACTATATGGGGTATCAGAACTATAAGTAATCTATAGCAATTTTTTCTTGTGGATCTTTTCATGGACTTTCATGATCGCTTTTGTTTTTTAAGAATGGCCCAGAAGGGACTTCTTCCAAAATCACACGGGGAGAGCAGAGCATATTACCAATCCAAGGGTCAGGTGCCAAATGCCAAGTGTTATCTGGTGTTGGATGGTACCTTTTCAGTATTCGTTTATATGTTAGTGGATGTCGCTTGCTTTTGCACTCCAATTTGTTGACCAGCCAAAGTTATACTAATGAGGGTTAGAGTACGAAACCATTATGCAGATGCACTCTGCTTGTTACCAACTAAAATAAATAAACTTTCCACTAGCTTAGCTGCTCTACCTAAAACTTTCTCAACGTACAAGAATCAGCTATTGCTTTTAATGTTCAGCTGATTAAGCATCATCTTTGAAGGGCAGTGTTTCTGCTTTTTATGTGCTGTCTGAGGCTGTTCTCCTGATCCGGTCTTGCCAATATGTTTTGCTAAACATTCCTAACAACTTGAGCCTTCCTTAATTCATTCAGACTTAGCTTATGGAACCCGGTGAACAATTTTGCTTTGCTTTTTGACTTTTCTTTGCTTTGCATACTACAATCAGCCACTGTGGAAAAAAATGGTGATGATTAGCAAGAAGTTCCGCAACGGTGAAGAATTCACAACTTAGAACTTGTGAATGTGGAATTTGAGTAAATTAACGGATATTTCTCTATTGAGTCTATTATTATGAACAGAGAGCTCTTGGATAAAGGAAACTGAAGCGCCTTTTTTAGGCAATCGTCAGGATGGCTCTCTATATTTTTAGCTTTTAGAGCTATTTGAGTTTTCGGGTCCGAGTTTAGCATCTTTAAGTAAGCATCACCGATCACAGTTCACGGGCATATTAGAAAATGGGGCAAGATCCGAAACTGGCTTAACCTCTAAGGTAGGTAACAACGGACTTTCTGAATGGATGATTGCTTTTGTGCTATTATACCCTTAGCAATAACCAAGATGTGGCTGAGTTCCTCTAAAAGCTCAATCATATTTTCTCTAGAATCAAAATAGTAAATAGTTAGGTTCAAACATACTAATACCAGTCACATTCACAACCTTAGGTTCGCTTATCGATTTGTACGTTGGTATTTATCGAATTTGTATTTTGTAGTTCTAATGACGGCAAAGTTTGGTGCTGAAATGTTAATAAATAAACTGCAACAAATAAACAGTTTTTTTTGCGATCACTGGTGATTGCTAAAATGCATCGAAGCGTTTGAAACATAGACGAGGTTCGGGACAAAAAAAAATGTTTTTTTTTTCCTAACCTGAACTAAAACAAAGCCACAACTCAAAAACAATTCCTCATATAATAAAAGCAGGACTCAAGAACGACTCAACTTTAAATATCGCAATTACATATTTATAGTACCAAAAACGTTCCAACGTTTCAACCATTTTTCTTTTGGAAACCATCTCAAAGACACTCATTAGAAATTCAAATCCGAGTCAGATGTTAAATTACTTCTTTAGATTACTTCCAAAAGTTGCAACTGACCCGATTTCATAGAAGTGCTTGAAATCAGCCAGGAAATGTTTGCTGTTTCTCATTGTGCCAAAACTCCGTCTGATATCTCTCTCATCAAAGTCCGGTTGATATAAAATTCTCTTTCATAAAAGATTACTGAAGTAAACGGAGCTTTTCCTATTATTCACTGGTTTCTTGAAGTTCCCGTGTCATCTGCAAACCTTTGAAAAGTTAATAATGTGGGTAATACCACAAAGAAGTCTGCTTTTAGTACATGGTGACCCACACTGTAACAATGGTAAATACAAATAACTTACCATTTTGTATATTTTTCCAATAAATTATTACGAGATGTATCATAAATCGTTACTCAACATCAAGATCCTTCACTGATCCAAAAACTCACTTATATCCCACATTGTTAACTCTATACAGAGACCATTCACTTGTCAAATGATGCCATCTATAAGTTTGTCAGCCCAGCATTTGTTGCATGCCCAGCAGATTTGTACAGGGTTTTACAATAGACTCAACCCTTCTTTTGAAATCCATCTCAGAACCCTTATCACACCTTGAAGCCCTTGAAGGTGTGAAATAAAATTATTAATTATAATAAATAAATTATTATATACTGAGTGGCAAAGAAGGGTAAACATCCTGAAATACTGCCGTGTTAATTAAAATAGGCGCATTTGCACAATAATTATTGTTTGTTTTGAGTTACGAACATATTTTTGTTCTTCTTTGTCTAGGCTTCCATATATAGATAGCTTATACAAAGAACATAAATATGCTTTGAGTTAACACGACAGAGTATTATCATACGATATAGGGCCATCTTTACGCAGAGACCTAATAGAACTAAAAAAAAACTAAAGAAGAACATTGAATAAATAATCGTAAGCATTAAAACACCCACAGTGATGTGGAAATTATGACAATAGTTACATACTCTATAAGACATCAGCTTTTGATTTTCGAAAGGTTTGGTTGGTTTTTCTACATTTACCGGAGGCCACCTCAATCAAGGGCCTAGGGCTTCATAGTTTGTAAAGACGAACCTATTGCAAATATTTACTACTTAAACTTACTTGCCCTCCAACACCTTGTTTTTTTTCTAACCATAACTGTATTAAAAGATCTAAATGATCTTTTAATGTTTCTATAGAAAAATCCTTCCCTGTAAGTAGGAATACGTTTTTCTCCCACAGCTCTGTATTTTCAAACGGATTTTGCCCTGCCACCTCCCGTAATAAAGCAATATCATCTTCCTCTCTAAATCTAAGCCGTTTTCTCACAGGTATGACCAAACCACTGTTAGCATGCATCCTATCCTACAACATACATAGCACTATTATACTAGCTAGTATCCAAATATTTATTTTACTCTGTACAACTAAAAATGAGAAGTTTACAATTCTGAGAGATCAACTTTATACTTACCATTTTTGTCGAATACAGTCGGCAGCTACTAATCGATCAATGATCATTGAAAAACTATTAATTATTATTTATTTGTGCATTAAACAACAAGTACTGGTCTGAAAAACATGGAAAGAAAAATACAAAAATGAAACAATATTTATGGGAAAATGAATAATGATTTAGGTTATGTATCAACCTGCTGTTTACACGTTGCCAAATTACCTCAGAGAAAAAGTGCTTGCAATAGCTTTAGCAACTTCGAGAAACCAGAAAAAGGAGTTTAAAGGTTACTAGCAAATCATACATACAAATAATTCTTATTAAGAAATTTCTTTGATATTTTTTTCTTGATATGTATAATTTTTACATAGGAAAATAATCCTCAAGAAGATAATTAAGTTCCAAATATATTGACAAAAAAAAACTGATGGCAATGCCGCGATTAGACAAATAACGATAACTACAACGGACGGCTTTCCTTACTCCTCCGTTAATAACGAAAATTGTTATCCTTAATAAAGTTAAGGAACGGCCATTTCATTTCTGCGCTTGCTCATAATAACGACAAAACTCTCTACTATCACAACCATTATGCAAAAACTTAAAGTTAGATTATAATCCCGATAAGGTTGAAATAAATATAATCTACAACACAATAGCATGCAAAATGTCATTTAAAGCAAAACATAAACACGAGGTGTAAGATGGTGTGAAGTGTAAGACTTATAACAGGCTGGATTTCCTGGAGGATAAGGAAGTCACCTTATTGTTGCACAAACTCTAGCAACCAGTTTATAAATACTATTATATTATTCTATAAAAATCGTTCTAGCACTATTTTTCTCGGCCTCCTAGCTTCCTTTGAGAATATAATATTTTAATTATTTACGATTAACTTTTGCCATTTCACGTACTTTTTCCTGAAACTTCTTAATAAATGTAAAGCATCCAAGTTCAGAGAAAAATTAATAAGTCTCTTTAATGTCTCCCTGGGCACGGGAAATTATACTCAAATAAAATGCAAAGCAGCGAAGCTTTATAAATATTTATACTTGCAGGGAGACGCATTTTCCGACAATGCATTTAAAATATTTTAAGGTAATTCCCGCACTTTTATGAAAATCACGAAGTACAGATTTTTATTTAAGCGGTTAAATTTTTAATGGAGCACTGTCTGGGCCCAGTGGAAAAATGGCTATTTAATTTGAATTCTATTTTTACCCTTCGTTTGTGCGCAGTGCTTTAATGGGGTTTTTTTGTACCTACGAACCAAGGGACGATGAATAGGCTCAACGTCGTCGCATAAATAGATCACAAATTACTCTTCGGAGGCGGATATCGTGACTACTAATGAGAATTGTTTAATTTGATTGCCCTCCACTCACGCAAATAGCACTTTAATAGCTCAAAGAAATATTTTGGGCTTTTCTAAATCAGGACTTGGATTTGGTCATAATGGAATTTTCCAACTCAGTGCTGGAATTTTAAAGGACCACTGTTACTTTACAGGACGTTTCAGAGCATCTTTACCCTAAGGTTGTAATCTGAATTTTAAGTTCACCCCATTTTTTTAATAATCATTATAATACTTTTTTCTGTTGACTTTTTTTGATCAAAATGTTTTCCTCAATACAACGACACAATAACTAATGTGGGCGCCTTGCGACCCTTCTAGAAGGCAGTCTAGGGGCTTTTTTGTCCACATTTTAAGGACAATATAGATGTTGTCAATTTACAAACAAGTGAAAATGATTGCAGCATTTAGGAGAGTAAAAAGTCGTCCTAATATTTTTTTTGTCTTTTCAGAACACAAAAAAAATGAAACTAAAAAAAAAACATTTTGCAGTTCGTTTGATCAAAATGAACTCCCATTGAGTTCGGGTAATAAAAAACCTTCTGATGCCCATAAATGGGCCAAATTATGTTCAAAGTCCGAATGAAAAGTAGTGCAAAACGGCAGTAATTGCCCTTCGAAATGGCCATCTACCCTTTATGTGTCTATCAGCCGCTCAAAACCGAATCGTTCGAACGGAAACCTTTTGTGTATAGGGATCACGTGTTTGGTTTATTGCTTCAATTTAAACGTTTACAACTAAAATTTGGCAGAGTAGGAATCTTTCCTGCAATTGGAATCAATCAAGCAGATGTAATACGTGGGATTGGGATTTTGTGTCTTTGTTTAAAAAGAAAATATGTACTTCTTAAACTTGTCTTTGTGGAAATATCGTGAAACCTAATACCAAAGTTTAGTGCTTCCCAGAAATACGAATTTCCTGTAATCAATTACCTAAAAATAACGAGTTCCGAACAGTATTTGAAAAATGATCCGGAACAAATGACGAGACAATTTAAAAGTTTACAACAAAATATCGCGAAAACTACATTACAAGTAAAATAACAAACCGTAACTTCCCGGTAGTTGTTATAAAGTTTAAAACATAACCGCCAATCATTACTACATAAACTATACCATAACTTTTTCCTAACTTGTATTAAGTTTTCAGCTATCTGGATTTATAAGAGTTAGAGACTCTTGCACCAGATTTCTGCCATCAGGTAGCGCTTATTTAAAAGTTAAAAGATGGAAGAAAGTTTTCGGAATAATTTATGTGCTACACGCGGGTCGGGGAAAGGCAAACCGAAATTGACGTTTCAAGTTTTGGCTACCTATTCGGTTTTCCACTAAACAGTTAAGTCAAATCAAAGCCTATTGTACTGTACGCAAAGTTTTCAGGTTAAGCTGCAGCTTGGCTCTGAAAAACAATCTTCAATAAAATTTAGGAATTTTATGCACAGGTTGTTTCAAACTCGAGCCACATCATGGGGATCTTGAAAACGGTAAGAGAAGCGCAGTAAATGGAGGACAAGTTGGAAATGTTTTTTTCTTGTGGGTTAAAAGCAAAAAAAAACCCAAGTTCTTCGAAAATTTCTCCCCTATTTTCCTTTCGTCTAATTTTCGATTTTTCTTTTAATTTAAAAAAAGACAATACCTGAGAAACATAACATCATTTTATGACTTTATAGTACCAGAAAATTAATTTTCTAAAAAAAAATATTTCTTGCGAGAACCAGTCTGTCGTAACTTTTTGGAAGTCATATGATGGAGCTCTTTGGTATCTGACCTCGGATTGAAAGTCCTGATGAGATGATATGGGGCTAAGATTGACAAGTGCTGCCACATGCACATTACAGTCCTGCAAACTAGGCTTCGAATCAGCACTTTGTGAGAATTGGTTGAGCTTGGTTCTACTAATTTAAGATAGTTATCAGGAAAAGTTGCCTGCAGCCTACAGGATGGATCTCTGGGTGGATCTACTGGGAAGAACTCTTCTTGCAGCCTACTGGGTGGATTAAGTAGCTCAGTAGTGCTGTTGCCGGTCCCAAGCCCGAAAAATAGGGAGGGGTTGGAACGATGGGCTGGCAACTCATCTTCCGGAAAAACCCCAATTCGCTAAAAATTTCGATCAATCGCCTCGGAAACAGGACGGAATAAAAACAAGACGAACGCTAAGGAAACGGACAATGAGTTTGGCTACATGGAATATCCAGGGACTTAGAGCAAAACGAGAAGAAGTCTTTCAGTAATTAAGGCGTAGAAACATAGACATCTGCGTTCTCATGGAGACGAAGAAGAAAGGTAGGGGGAATGAGAGAATAGGGGATATCCATTTCTACAGTGGAGTATGCAATAGTGCAAGAGCTAAACAAGGAGTCTCTATAGCCGTTCAAAACAGACTCAAAAATAACACAAGGAGCTGGAAAGAAATAGACGAGCAGATAATTACGGTGGAAATAGAGAAGAACAGGGAATGCATAGTAATAATAGGAGTGTATACACCAAGTGAAGATGCAGATAACAGTATTAAAGATGCATTCTACGAACGCCTAACGGATGCGTTCGTGAATACTAAGAAAGGAAAGGAAATATGCATAGTCGGGGATTTAAACGCCAGAGTAGGGCAAAAATAATACAACGAGATATTCAGAAGATACTGCGGGGAAAGACTAAACGATAACGGCCAGCGACTTATAAATCTGTGCCAGAGTCTATCGTTGAAAATAATGAATGGGCTGTTTTCACATAAAGATATTCACAAGTTCACGTGGGTGCAACCCACAAGAGGTCTAAAATCAATAATTGACTACCTAATCCAGATCACTAAGGTTAAAAACACATGACGTAAGGGCGTATCGAGGAGAGGAATGTGGATCGGACCACCATCTAGTGATCGCAAAAATAATAGTTAGCTATAGAAAACTGAATAGTAAGACGGAAGACGGCAACAATAACTCGAATCGATAGGTGGAAACCGAAAGATACAACTTAGACAGTTTGAAACAAGAGTCTACACAATTCTTGTATAAATAAAGGTTTGCTGCGAAATTGGAAAGAAGAACTAGGGAAGTTGCTAGTACAGAAGCAAAATATCAAATAATTAAGGAATGCATACATCAAGCAGCCAGCGAAACGATGGCATACCAGGAAACAAGGCAAAGCCAAAAGCCGGAATGGTGGTGGTCAGGAGAGATAAAGGAAAAAATAGAGGAAAAGAAGAGCGCCTACGAAAAGTGGCTACTCACTGGTGATGCGGAAGATATGAAGACATATGCACGAATCAACAGAGAAGTTAAAAAAGAGGTGAGAATGGAGAAAAACGAGATGTGGGAAAGGAAATGTGAAGATATTGAGATGGGGGAACCAAAGTAGCGCAAGCGTGGAGTGCTATAAGAAACCTCAGGAAGGAGAAGAAAGGAACGAAAGGCTTAAATTTGATAAAGGGAGAAGAATGGCAAACGCATTACAGACAATTATTAACGGAAGATAGAGTACAATTTAAACAACAAATAGTAATAAAGAAAACAGCGGAAGGTATAGGAATACAAGAGATAAGCCTAGGGGAGGTTAACGGAGCATTGAAATGTATGAAAAACGGTAACGCTCCAGGTCCAGGAAACTGGAGTGGGAAGAGGTAGAGGAGCAAAGTGGTTTTCGAGCAGGAAGATCGTGCTTAGATAATATGAAATATAAACTCTTCAACAGAGAATAGAAAAACGGAAAGCTCGTAATCTACCTAATTACCTCGTATTCATAGATCTTGAAAAAGCTTACGATACGGTACCTTGGATAGAGCTTTTTAAATAATTGAGAAAGATTGGCCTCAGTGAGGAGTACATAACGCTCACTGAATACAATAGTGGCACAACTCAAAAAAGTCGAAATTCTAGATAACAAAATGTCTGAACTAGAAATTCCAACCTCTACCTTAGAGCCAAAACTGGCTTCTTTTTATAATCGTATTATAAATCATTCATTTTGAAGTCAAAACCCAAATCTTAATTATTGATTTTCTCAAAACAATATTTTTTGAGTTGCGCCACTATTGCATTCAATGACCGATACGTGCAATTTGGATTATACATAGGAACTCAGAGAGCATGGTAAAAATTGGCAAGAAGACGTCCGAGCCATTTAAAGTTACGAAGGGTCTTAAACAGGGATGCTGCCTATCACCAACACTATTCACAAGAAGCCCTGGCAACCTGGAGGAAGAAATGTGCAAGAATGGGGATCCAAATAGGTGACAAGGGTTTAACAACTCTCTTTTTTGCCGATGACCAAGTCATCATTGCAAACAGTGAAAAAAATTTAGATTACATGCTAAGGAAGTTAGGGGAAGAGCATGAAAATTGTAAAATGAACATGAACATGACAAAAACGGAGTATATGAGCATAGGAAAAGAGCAAGAGGACCCGACCCTGCAACTCAGAAGCATAAGGAGATGCAAAGAATACAAAAAATTAGGATGCATAATATCGGAGGAAGGAACATCAACCAAAGATATAACACACAGAGTACAACAGGGACAGAAATGCGTACGCATACTCAATTCCCTACTTTGGTCCAATCAGCTCTCACTAAAAACGAAAATTACAATCTACAAGACAACAGTAGAGCCAATACTGACATATGGAGCGGAGTGCTGGCAGATGCCGGCAAAGGCTAGAAAGAGGGTGGAAGCTGTAGAAGTGGATTTCCTAAGGAGAGCATGCAGAGTGTCCACGATGGAAAGGATGCCAAATGAAGAGATTATGAGAAGCACAAATAGAGTCCACACGACAGCTGGAAGGATTGAAATGAGACAATTAATATGGTACGGACACGTCAGAGGAATGGAGGATGGCGACAAAAAGCCCTAAATTAAGTCCCAACAAGTAGGAGAAGGACAGGAAGGACGGCGCAAACGTGGATGAAAGGGATAGAGGATACCATGAAGGATAGAGCCATAAAAGAAGGCGAATGGAGAAACCGAAGAGGATGGAGATCAAAATGCGGGATGCGGCAGAAGCTGTAGGACCCCCGCTAATAAAAATATAGAGAGAGGTTTTGGAACAGAGAAAAATAGTTACCGTCCGATTTCAATTATTATATAATATACTAAAGGAAATTGACTGAAATGTAAGAGACAAAAATCAAGAAGAGCAAAAAACTCTTCGATTTACTTCAATCGGTAAACTTGTGAAAACCCAAAAAAAAGAGTAAAAGAGTTCTTTATGCGTTTTTTATCGAAATTAAAGAATTACAATTTCCTACGAACGTAACAAACTTAATTCGAAAGAAATTATAGACTCGTAAGTAAATTTCTAAAAAATTACAAAACCATTTTAAAAGTCTAAAATTCGGCTAACAAAAACTGCAAAGAACAACCGAAATGTCTCAACTGCACTGACAATAATAACCACAAAACATACAGTTACGAATGCCCGCTCTATAAGAAGGCATTCTTAGAAAGGAGGCAAACTCGTAGAATGATGTATGATGATGACTCGTAGATAAACATAGACAGAAAATATAGCGCCTTAGACCTACTTAGGCAATTTACATACGAACAAGACATAGACATAATACTAGGACAAGAACCAACACATCGGAAAAAGAAAAACTTCATTTATGACCTAAATAACGACTGCTTCATATGGACATCCAAACAACTAAAGCTGATGAAAATAACCCGACATCACGGATTTGGTCCGTTCCGAGCTATTGAACTCGACACAGTCATTGTCATCTCATGCTACTTATCTCCAAACAAAACCCTGCAAGCATTTGAAAACTTTCTGAGCCAAATAGGTTGTTCCAAAAGGTATTTGGATCAACGGTGCAGAACCCTAGAGGACCGCTATTAGAAGAACTACTAATCTCAAATAATCTAACAGCCATAAATACTGGAAACTTACCCACGTTCTCCAACGCAAACGACACCTCATTAATAGACATCACAGCCTCATCAAGCAGAATATGTAATAAAATTAGCAACTGGCACGTAGTTAACAATATAGACAGCCCAAGCGGACATTTTTACATAACATATGAATTAACATTTTCCGAACAAGAAGTAACGAACAACAAAGAAAACTTGGAAGGGTGGAAATTGGACGAAATGGGCAAAACAAAGATGGAAAACTACCTCAAACAAGACACACAGACGAAACTAAACACTGCTGAAGAGCTGACCAAATACCTAACAAATTTATGCAATAAACTACTCCCAAAAAGAAAATCACCAAACTCAAACTATAGACCTGCACACTGGTGGACAACAGATATTGCAATGAAAAGAAAACAGTGCAATAAAATCAGAAGAACCCTCACAAGAATAAACGCAACACCGTCTGACGTAAACGGAAAAGAGGAAATTAAAAAGTTATACAAAAAAACTAAGCAAGAACTGAAAAAAATGATCAAAAGTGAAAAACAAAAAAGTTGGACCAAATTGTTGGACGAAACGGAACAAGACATATGGGGACGGGGCTATAAAATAGTATGCTCTAAACTAAATATCAAACCAAAAATAACTCTAGATAAAGAAACCCAAATAGAGCAATTTTACAAACTGTTTCCCTCACATCCTACAAGAAGATGGCACAATAAAACAATAAAAAAATGGCACAGTACCTATAGTAACTACAGAGGAAGTGATATCAGCAACAAGAAACATCAAGAGCAAAAAAGCCTCGGGACCAGACAACATCACCTCTGAAATAATTAAAAAAGCTATAGAAAATAAACACTTTGTAGACAATATGGTAAATGTAATGAATGCATACGTGACGACCGGAACTTTTCCTGAAATATGGAAAAAAGCAAAACTAGTTTTGATAGAAAAGCCGCAAAAGAACCCCAACGACATCCAAACTTATAGACCCCTATGCCTCATAAATATGCTCGGAAAAATTCTGGAAAAAATAGTAAAAGATAGACTAGAAACGGAACTTCAAAAAAAAACTTTATCCACGAACACCAATACGGTTTCAGAAAAGGACGCAGCACAATAAGTGCCCTACAAAAAGTAAAAGAAATTGTCCAAGAAGTTAACAAAGTAGCGTACAAAAACAGGAAGTTTTCAGCAATGGTCACCATCGATATAAAAAATGCGTTTAACCCAGCCCCCTGGACAAACATCATCAAAGCGCTGCAATCGGCAAATGTAAGCAGCTACCTGCAACAAGTTATCCAGGATTACCTTGAAAACAGAACTATTACTCTCCCCTGCGGCGAGTAAATGAAAATGAGCTGCGGAGTCCCGCAGGGCTCAATAATAGGGCCTCTATTGTGGAACCTTTTCTACAATAGGATACTCAGGGAAATACAACTGGAAGAGACGCACTTGATTGCATACGCTGATGACCTCTCAATAATGACAGTAGCAAAAACCAAAGAATCACTAGAGGCAAGAACAGAATTGGCAGTTACAACAACAAAATACCTACTACACAAAATGGGGTTTGAAGTAGCAGTACAAAAGACAGACTTAATAATCTTAAACGGAAGAAGAAAGCTGACAGAACTTCAACTAAACATAAACGACAAGCAAATAGTCTCAAAGAACTATATCAAATACATGGGCCTCAATATTGACAAGGACTTCAAATTCCACACACATATAAGAACCATACGCAACAAGGCGAAGACAGTAATAAACATGCTCTCAAGGGTCACACCAACAAAAAACGGACCAACATTCACCCAACGCAAAGCACTAATGAGCACAGTGACATCAATCATCCTCTATGGATCACCGATCTGGAAAAAATAACAACCTATAAATACTACGCTGCACTCCTAGAGAAGACAAACAGGCAAATAGCTCTAAGAATCACGAGGGCATACAGAACTGCCCCCACTACCGCACTCCTAGCAATAGCAAATATACTCCCCATAAAACTACAAATAAGGCAAAGGACGCAATTACACAACAGCAAAAATAAAACTCAGATAGCTGAAATAAAGGATGAAGTACACAGAGAGTGGAGTAATGAATGGAATAACTACAAAGGAACAGCAAAGACTTTCATCACAGACCTAGAAAAATGGATAACTACAGACTGGACAGAGACAGACCATTACATGACGCAAATATTTACAGGACACGGAGTATTCGCGGAATATCTTCACAGAATAGGAAAGAAGACAAGCCCAGGTTGCGAATACTGCGACCTCACACAAATAGACAACTCACTACATACTCTTTTCAAATGCCCAAGATGGGAGACAGAACGACGCAAGACAACTGTAAAATGTGGAACACAAAATTAGCCCGAACAACATCGCTTCACTACTCTTGTCAAATAAAAAAAACTGGGAGGCACTAAAACAATTCATAACAGTGACAATGAAAACAAAAATCGAGGACGAGAAAAAGAAACAAGAAATGGACCAACGATTGTAAATTAAAAAAAAAGAGAGGAAGAAGAAACACAAGAAAAATTTACGTAATGCCGTAAGGCGGTACCGGGAAGAGAGGGATGGAGTTTAGTCAGTCGGTGCTCCTGGAGGGAAGACGCCAAACTGACACTATGTGGGAAACCTCGATCGCCATGTGCCAAGCCCTCATGTCTGTATAGCAGATGATCTAATCCTCTTATCCCGCCTAAAAAAAAAAAAAAAAACTAAATTCAAGTTTTTGCAAGAAAAATGTATAAACACGTTTTAATTTCCATCAGAGCAAATCGTGAACCAAAAAAATGTCTTGGTTTCCCCCCCCCCCCCCTCAAAAGGTAACTTCTATAATCGAGATAACGATGCACGGCTTAAAAGTCAAAGTAGCGACTTGTGCGGACTGCCAAATTGAAATAAAATTTCGTGACGTAATCAAAGAATGTTTTTAACACTAGCTGCATGACCGGAACCATGGGCGTGGCACCATGGGCGTGGGGCAGGGTGGGGCGCTTGCCCCTCCCGTGGCTTAAGGAAAAAATTAAAAAAATTAATTGAAAAAGAAAAAAAATGCAAAAATTTAAATACTTCAAATCTAAAAAAGTACATTTCAAGTTTCGTGCAAATCGATACACATCAAGAATGTTATATGCGTGGAACAAATTAGCAACTATTTATTCCTGCTTCACACAATGTTATAATGGCCACTTTAAGCAAGCTTCGCGAGTAATTTTTGAGTGTCCAAATAAAACAATTTATATTTTACTTTTCTTGTTTTTGCCCCCCCCCCCCCCCCCTGGATAAACTTTTGGCTGCTCCCATAGCCGGAACTATAAAATATTTCGTCGCTTCTTTTTGAGAACCGCAGACGTTTCGACTCTACGTTCAGTTCTCGTTAAGTTACTGGATGCATGTCTTAGTTTGCGCACCATTTCTTAACTCTTGTTTCTGAAAAAGCTTTTAAATTTACCTAATCATCGACATAAAAAAAGCGAAATAATACAGGTACTAATTTCATATCTGTCTTTTTTGGTAGATCCTATATTGGAAAGAATGAACAAACCATTCTCTGCTTTGAGTCAAGGCAAACTCTATAAGATGAATAAAAGCGGTCAACCTTTTTACTTATTCTGACTCAAAATCTGAAAAAAAATAATTATAGCTAAAAGTTGATTTTCGGCTTAAAATTGAGCCTCGTTGTTTGGCATTATCTACCCCACGCAATATTTCATGAATGAGTGACTTAAGGGTGAATTAAAATGCGGACCGAAATCAGTGTCCCTCGGCAACAACGGATTCAAATGGCAATTAAGGCGCTTTGCTTTACTACTGCTTTCACCGTTAGAGAACTAAATGTTGCAATCTATCACGTTATTTATATTCAAATATTTCAATCGTCAAGAGGAGACAAATTTTAATTAGATCACAAAGGGATCTCCCCTTTCCCTTTAGGTAAGTCATAAGAATCCTCTAACAGAACCCCCAACCCTTCGTTCATTAATCCTTCTCGGATTTTATCAGAATTTGTCATGTCGTTGCAATTCAGAAGTCCATCAGTGTCAGTTTTGGCAGAGAGAAAATAATTACTACTGGGAATTGGACTTAGCTCTAAGTCAAATGAGATGTTGCACTCGAAAATCTGAAACGGTAATTTATTTCGATAAGACTTTTCACGGATTATCCTTCTAAGGAAAGAAAATGCACTCATTTATTTAAGTTCTTTGTAATAAAATTAGAAAAGTTTGTTTTGGCCAAAAATCAATAGTACCAGTCATAAGCTCAATCTGTTCTGAGAGACACAGGCTTTAAATTAAATAAGTTCTAATTAACTTTAGCTTGACAGGAATTTTGTTGATCGTTTAGGCTTTATGGTGAAATTTCCTACAGACAGAGTTTGACATATCTATTGACTTTCTAACCCGCATAGTGCGGTTCTCCGACTGAAGTTTGATTGTTCAAGGCAAAGTTCGTATTTGCCCAAGGCGCAATACGCAAAATTACAGAAATTGATCTTGTTATTTACTTTATTTCACTCAGCTCAACAGAGTTTTACAAGTGAGCAGTCCTGCGTCATTTTCTATTGGTTATTGAAAGTGAGAGAAGAATAGTTTTCGTTTTAATAAACAGAAAACATGGTCTTTATAACTGACAGGTGACTTTCCAGCGGGCAAAGGTGAGCATGCAATATCCGAGCAAAATTTGAAAAACAATATAAAAGTTCGGGAAAGTTTGCCCGTTTTCCCGAAACTCTGCGGGCTCAAAATCAATAAGGGCACGTTAATATTAAACGGTCTTTAAATACTCTGTCGGCTAGAAACAAGTTTAAAACGACTTGCAACGCTCTCTGTGAAACTATGAATATTCAAAGGCACGTTCTGTCCTCAGTACTGCTAAAGCTCAGGCGGTGAATGCGAGAAATGTCGTCGTTGTGCCAACTGGGAAATTAGATTACGGAAAGTGGACGTTTTTCGCTCTTTTTTTTTAATCTCATTTAATGGCAATTTGTAGGCAAATACGATATAGACATACGGAGTGTTCATTATAAAACTTCATCTAGCAGGTTATGAAATTTTGACAGAAAAGGGTGACATAATCAAAATAAATGGACTTTTGTTTCTCCATCCTATTCTTTTGACATTTCACTGCCAACTAGATGAAATTTTATAATGAACATCCCGTATATTGGTATATGACCCTATTTCGTGCATTTCCGTATCACATTTTTCGAAAACCGCCACTGTGCTCAAGTTTCAGGGAACAGTTGCCACCCTCTAAGTCAACAGTGGCCACTAATGGACCATCATAAAAAAATTGGATTCTCGGAAACAGAAAGTTCATTAATAATCCACTTTGTGTCATAAGAATTTAAATCACCAGGAAATCAATATGTGAATATTGGTTTTACTGTTTTACTTGAATAATACTTATTACTGAAATAATAAACTGTTTTTGTCTTCGTCAATAGGAAAAAAAATGCCCTTTGTTTCTTCGTAGAAAAAACAATTATACTGTCCAGTATTAATTTGTTTCTAAACTTGTTCTTTTTAATATCTGCAAAATTTTTTAGTCATAATTTGTTAAGGAACGAGAGCACGTTTTGCGACGTCATCTAGGTCTTCTAAGAGGTCATTTTCATTTTCAATTTTTTCACAGAAATTGATGCCATCAGAACTGGCAAAATTTGACATTTTAACGTTATTTCTGCCTGAACAAATTCTAGTTTTATTTCAATTATTTTGTATATTTCTAATGAGGCAGCCACACAGTAAAGTAAAAAACTGACTAACAGATTGCTGTTTGCAAACAGTACAATTAGTTGTGGCAAATATCTGGGTTCTTGGGATATGTCAATGCCTTTTTCCCAAACTTCTTTTTCTGTAATACGCTTAAATTTAAAAGAGAAGTGGACTTTTCGGTTTTAAATTTGCTTCGCTTTTGCTGTGGCAAGGGCTAGACATGTAACTCAAACTTAACCATCACAATAATTTAACAACTAGGACACAATACGCTTTCCAATTGTAGGCTGTTCGTAACGTCATTCTAAAGCACTACAAGCGTTGGTTTCCATAATTTGATGCCAGCTCGGATCAACAGGGGTACCCCATTCACAAAACCATTGAGAAAAAACGTCACACTAAAAGGAAGGAGATCCATCAGTCACATCTCACATGTGGGAGTATTTTGTGTTATTTTACTGATAAAATTGCCATCAAGCATCGAAACGTCTAAGATTTCAAGAAGTTTGAGTTTGATATTTTGTAAAAATTCCTTGAATTCTTAAGTGACAAGGTTACCGTATTCTTTCTTTTGGCACCTTGAATATCAGGACAAGGTGCTCTGCTAATTCTTAGCTATCTGCAGCTGCAGATTTTACTGCAGATTTTATTATAGTGGAAGGGCAAAAGTCCCGCATAAATTCATTCAAAATTCAAGGAAATTATTTTTTATCAAAATGTTCGAACACGTCAATTGTGGTTCTTAGTTGTGCATTTTTTGACATGACAGACATGTATACAGGGTCATCCATGTAGTAGATAAATGTCACTTTTTAATTTTTTCTTCTGGAATATATACGAAGTTTTTTAAATTCTTTCTGAGTTTCTGAACATATTTCGTATCACATACCCTATCCCTAAACGCAACAGTTAACGAGAAATTTACGGTAATAATACCTACATGAAAATAACGAGTTAATTTATTAACAATTGAAAAAATTACAACAGAAACTACTCTAAATTACAATATAAACTAACTCTAATGAATTAAATACTCGAACTGTTTCCCGTTAACTTCTTGACAGTGGGCAAGCCGTAATTCAAATTCGTCTAGCACGTATGTATCATTTCAGCGGGTATTTGTTGAGTTACGTGCGTAATATTATTTTTAACTCTTCTATACTCTCTGGCTTATTTAGATACACTATATGTTTTAGATAACCCCATAAAAAAATCCATTGGGGTGAGGTCAGGCCACTCTAAATGGTCCCTTCGTCCAATCCATCGACCCGGAAACACTTCGTTTAAATATTGTCGCATCTCCCTGCTAAAGTGTGGTGGCGCGCCATCTTGTTGAAACCAAATTGATTCATCTGGAATATTCGGGTTATTTGCATTTGGAAACATAACACAATGGTCAGGAATTAGTTAATTTCTTAAAAATTGCAAATAACGGTGGCCTGTTAGAGTATCTTCAAGAAAATACGGTCCTATGATTCCACCTCTCACAATACCGTCCCAAACATTGACAGACGCAGGATATTGCGTGTGAGATTTATTTGCCCAATTTGGATTCATGGATGACCAGTAGCGGTAGTTTTGTCTGTTCATCATACCGATTAAACAAAATTTTGATTCATCAGAAAAAAATGTTCTCCTAGAGAAAAAACCGTCATTCGACAAGCCGACGATCTGGATCATCTTGGTTAAGCTCGTGGATTGATTTTATTGTATACGGATGATATTTTTCTTTTTTGAGGATTCTTCGAACAGATGATTTTTCGATTTCATTATCCAATGCTATTTTTTGAGTTGGTTTATGGGGACTTTCCTCAATGGATAAAAGAACGTTTAATTTCTTATTATGGGAAATCGAGGGTCTACCAGATTTGGAAAGGTCTCTTACGTGTCCCAATTCTCTAAATTTCCTTTCAATTCTGCTCACAGTAGACTGCAATATTTGACTGTCCGGATATTTGGTATTGAATATTTCACAAACTTCGTTATGAGTTCTTGTTCGATTACCAGATCCAATTTGCTTAAAATTTCTGTTCTTTGAGTTTCGCTTAATTTCGCCATTTTGCCGCACAACAGTGAACAAAAGTGGAAATAAGTGTCAAAATGTCTCTTTTGAAAATTAGAAACTTAAAAGTCATAGGTCAATTAGGTAATTTAATTACCTACCTAGTATTTGTAGGTAATTAAATGAGTGCGCTTTGTGGTATTCGGTCGCAAATTTCTCGTTAACTTTTGCGTTTAGGGATGGGGTATGTGATATGAAATATGTTCAGAAACTCCAAAAGAATTTAGAAAACCTTATATATACAGCGAGTTCCATAAGAAAAAATTAAAAAGTGACATTTATCTACTACATGGATGATCCTGTATACATGTCTGTCATGTCAAAAAATGCACAACTAAGAACAACAATTGACGTGTTCGAGCATTTTGATAAATTTTGATGTTAGTACCTTATTTATAAACTTATGACCCTTATAAGCATGGATACTAAAGCTGTTTGAATCCCAGCTGAGCCTGATAGTATTTGTTATTCTTGTCAGTCGCTGGTCCTGCTATTGCTATTCATGGGCCTAGTGATAGAGTGATAATATTACAACTTTTTTCTGCTCTTAAACTGTTCCTCTGGGGGCCTTATGGTATTATCTCTATCAATGTACAAGCCACTTCCTGTGTTGCGGCAAGCTCACCCCAATATCTCATTACTCCCTACTGAGGCTTCATATTGAACAAGATTACCAAAAGCCTAGCACAATCAAGTAATTTCCAATTATCTTGAACAACTAGTGCCTTGTTCAAGCCTGTGTGTTAAATCTGCATATTGCAACAATAAAGTAGGTAATCTCTTGTTTGCTACGGTTTACGTTTTGCTGACTAAAGTCACGTGCGCATTTTTACTTGATTTTGGTCTAAATGAGCCTTTCTCGGAAGCTTTATTTTTTGAGGAATAATTTATTGTTTTGTACCAACACTTTTACGATTGTTGTACATTTTCTTTTACAGAAGATTTTTACACTGATGACGCCTTGTTAGCTGAAACGGGCTAGTCTAAAAGGATTGTATTTAATTGATGCATGAAATCTACAGTAACAATGAAACAATTAAAAATTACTGAATAAATTATACACGATCAACAGGCTGACTGATGATCTTTGATTTTACTTTGATACAATCTGATCTGATTTGATCGATCTTTGATACAATCCTTCCTGCTGTTTTTTATTATTTTCTCAGCAATGTACAGTTGTTTATTTTCTTCCTTGCTCTATGACGTCATCAAGTTCGACTACTCAATTATTCGGATATGGTAATGTTGGCATCATTGAGGAATGGTTCTTTTGAAGATTGAAGGTCACCCTCGAGGTATAAAAGGAGGGGGCACAGCCATTTTGAGTTTTGGTTCTGATTTTTGGTGCGTGAATCAGGATCCCGTGGTGCTGGCCAAAGACTGCAAGTGTCCTAATGATCTTCATTTAGTGCTTTTTCTTTTAGGTACAGTTAATGCTATTATAATTGACGTTTTGCGGATAATTCGTCCTGGAAGCTCCAATTAACAAACAAGTACTAATCAATGCAAAAGTAATCCCAATAATTAACCATATATTAAGTTAATAAGAAAAAGCGTCACATATTAACGGTACTCAGCTACTGTAGTTATGATAGCTAGGGAAACTATCACAATTTCTGATACCCCTTAGGTACCTACCACTCAAATTTCAACCGTGTACCATCAGCAATACCCTATATATGACGTAATCTACATTCCACCCATATAATATGCATTAACCAACGTTTTTCTTATGAGAAACACACGTATAAAAACCTGAAAACTTATATGCAAAATTTCGTTGATGTTACTCATAAGTTTGGTACCATAAGAAAGGTTTCGACCCATGGCAACTTGCACTCCATTCCCTAATGAACTATAGTACGAAATTTCAGCTCTCTAACTTTATCCGTTTCAGAGATATCACCATTTTTTAATCACCCTGTCTACGGCGGCCTTTTTTTTCGTCTTTTATTTATGACGAAATTAATATGGTCCTATTTAAAAAGTATTGCACAATGTACGGGGTGTTCATTTATAAAACTTCATCTAGTTGGCTGTGAAATGTCAAAAGAAAAGAATGGAGAAATAAAAGTCCATTTATTTTGATTATGTCATCCTTTTCTGTGAAAATTTCATATTCTGCTAGATGAAGTTTTATAATAAACACCCCGTATTTCTTATGAGAAGGTGTGAATTGTTAAAATGTACTGTATCGAATTGTTAAAGCGTACGGTATGCAAACAAACTATAGACCTCGCGGTCGGGCCTTGACGTCATCAGAAATCATAAATCCTGACACGAAATTTTCAAATCGACCAGTCTTTGGGAAAACGTTTCCTAGAAATGTTCAAATTTTCACCTGCCATACTTTTTTCCTCGCTTTTCCGCCTATTTTCCTGGGTCTAAGTGTTTAAAGTTTGATCTGTCAAATGAGGAATTTTCGGCATCAAAAAATGCGATCGCACCGCACGGTTTACCCGAAGACGGTAGCGTCAATTGTCGGAACTAACGGAAATTCTGCCAAAATTTCAAAATTCTGCAGATTTTCTTTCGAAATTCAATTAAGACCATTTGGCGACGTTCCAGCAAAAAAATGGTTCCTTGGTAACGAAAAGAAAAAATTCCAAGGTATCCCCTGGGATAGAAATCAAGTCAATTGGATGCACGGTTTCGGCATACATAGGCCTCAAAAGTCAGAACCGACAAAGTTTGATATTTAGACGTTATTTCTGCCTGAAGAATTTTTTAGCTTCATTTCAATTATTTTGACCGAAGGAGCCAACGAAATTATTCATTTGTATTTTCTATTGAGGCCGCACAGTTATTTAAAGCTACTAGTTATTTAAAAAACTAATTGCTGTTTTACATTAGATGGGGCAAATTTAATTACAACATTAGAACGTGCGTCGTTCTTACACTCTGGTTGCATTATACGGGAGGGTAGTTTTTGGGATATGTGGGTTGCCAGGCCTGACCAACATGGGTACCTCATTTTCACAAAACTATTGAGAAAAAACATCACACAAAAAGGAAGGAAGTCCATCAGTCACATCTCACATGTGGGAGTGTTTTGTGCTATTTTACTAATTAAAATGCCACAAAGCATCGAAACGTCCAAGAGTTGAAGAATTAAAGAAATTTGAGAAAAAGACATTTTTTTTTTTCACCACATCAAGACCATATCGCAAGAACTACCACAACCCCCCCCCCCTCCCCGTTTTAGATAAGGCTTTGGTGATATTTTTGGCAGAATGACAACTTTCAATAACGTTTGAGGTTTTTTAACTATCGCTACATTGTCTACTAGAAACTGAGTAGACGTACAATGCTGCCATCTAGGTTGTGGATTGAAACTAAATTTTTCTGGTATTTTGTAAAACTTCTTTAAATTCTTAAGTGACAAGGTTACCTTATTATTTCTTTTGGCACCTTGAATATCAGCACAAGGTGTTCTGCTAATAGGTGTAGAAAGTATTGCGGGTGTAGGACTGGAAAAATGCACTTCACACGAAATTACCAACGTTTTGAGTAACAAGTTAAGCAAGTTAAGGCAAGTAGCATTAGCGTGGACGCTAAGGCTACTTGAATGCCACATGTTCTTGAACTAGCCATAGACTTTACGTGTGTTTTAATGGATAAGAATTTTACACCTTACAGCTCGACTATGTTCACTCACTGAAAAAGCCCTGATGAAGATCCAAAAAAGAATCGAAACGTTGTTAATTTCGAAAGTGTGAAGTGCATTTTTCCAGTCCTACACCCGCAATACTTTCTACACCTATATCTATAAGGACGCTAAGTGTCATGATGTTCTGCTAATTCTTAACTATCTACAGAATTTATTATATGAAATCCCAGTCAGATATTGAAAATTCATATAGACCACTCACCATCTCAGATATGTTGTATCAAAGTATCTTTCCAGGCCATTATTTCTACAAACCACCACTCTTACAAGAATTTTATCCATTAAACCTTTTTATGAAGATCTTGTCTCAAATTTTTTAACCGGGGGCTAATTCTGGAAGAAAAATTCATGTATTGCACAAAATCTTTGATAATATTGGACGTAAGTACCTAATTTATAAATTTATGAGCAATGTGGCGCAGGATTTTAAAAAAACTTGCTGAATAAATTATACACGATCAACAGGCTGATTATCTAGTAGCAATTTTACACCCGCTCGCTGAGAGAATATTGAGAATTGTTGAACTCACTCCAACCGGTCCACTCGTTCTTTATAATAGGCCGTCAAATTTGAAATTTCAGAAAAAAGAAGGGATAAAATCTTCCTTTAGTAATTTTTAAAGAAACGTTGGAATTTTTATGCTCTTTTTATGAGTTTTTTAAAAGTAGTGAATAAGTCGATTCTAAAAGCGCTCAAAAATCGTGCACCGATGATGTATCTCGGAAATTATTGAACCAATGGGACTTCTGAAAGCAGAAGGTGGAAAAGGACATAGACAAAACCGAAAAACTGTTCAATTTACTCTAATCGATCCACTAGCCTTAAAGTTGTAGGCTTTCAAACTTAGATTTTGAGAAAAAGAAGGCATATTTCTCCTGTGATAATTAAAAAAAAAAAAGATTTTTGTTTGCTGCTTTTTAATCAAATTGAGACTGAGACGATATCAAACTCCTATGAACGAAACAATTTTAATGCGCATCAGGGTAATCCAGTAAGTGGTTTTTTTTTAATGTAGGAAAAGTCGAATCTGAAAGTGCCAAAAATCGACCATTGAAAGAGTTTACCTCCGAAATTATTGAACCAGTGGGATTTCATGAGATGAAGGAGGACATCGAGAAGAACAAAAAACTGTTGGATTCACTTCAACCGGTCTAATCCAAAGTTATAACCCTTCAAATTTGGAGTTTGAGAAAGAGAATTCAAAATTTTACAAACTAGAAAATTCCTGGCTGTTATGATCGTGTTTATTTTAAAGTGTACCTTATTTATTTTCTTTTAAACAATATAAAATTATTACTTAGCATTATATACTCTCGTCTTCCTGCAAAACAAAATTCAAATTCAATCTTTCAATGGGTTATTCCTGAAACTGCGATATCGGAATTCATTCGAGCAGATATGGCTGGTAACGACTTCTTTGTTTTGACTCTTTCCACGATTGTTTCGAAACCGTTGCCCTCCATTACAGATGTGAAAATCAATAGCAATTTAACTTTGTTCCTGCCAATTTATAAAACTCAAACGTTAAAGAAAATCGCAAAGCTCTGTTGGCCTATTTGACGTTACTCGGAAACTAATCCAAGGGATATACATTATGTTGTTTACGTCAGGAAGTATATATTCATTAAAAGCCCCGGTTGTCAGAGAGCCTGCTAGCAAAAACAATGTAATTGGTGAAAAATGAGAAAACACCGATTTTTGCTGCTAATCCAAATTGATTAAATTGGCCGGAGGGGACAAAAATTGTCTTAAGTAACAAATGTTCGACGGGAGTGGGAAAATATCGCCATCCCGATTATGTCCAGTGGCGCCTGGAGACGTAGGGCGAGGTCACGACCTGACTGGATATAAAAAGAAAAAGAGTGTTCAGTGAAAATTGGTTTCGTAAACTGATAAAATTTTTGCTTCTTGCAACAACTCTCCATTGTTTGCTTTTCGCTAGAAGCAAAATGTTAAGGTTTTCGATGCGAAACAGTCTTCCTTAATAACTAAACTAGGTACACCGCTCTACTTATTTCGTAATTAGCTTTTCCCAGTCAAGTAGAGTACTTTACATAATAACCAGAGAACTGTAGACTTCGCGTTTAAGAAACATTCAGACAGAGAAGACTCTAAAATATTAGCGTCTTGTCTGCGGGAAATGGAGTTTGTTGAAAGAGGTGCGTTTTAGAGTCTGTATATCTTCAGCAATAAAAGCCATTTTTTTCCAGTTTTGGTTTTAAATTGAGCTTTTGTTATACATGTTTTGTGCTTTACTTGATATTTAAAAATGTCTCCTAATTTGTATGAACGAAATTTCCTAAACAATAAAACGTTGTTTCAGACTATGTGCTCGGCGGAAGCCCGAGGGCCTCTTTATACCCAGCCCGGTCACCCATGGCAGCACAGCCAACTGCAAATAACCAGCACAGGTAGGTTTTTGTGTAAACATTAAACTTGTGCAGTACACCAAGGGCTATTATTGCAAAAACAATGCCGCCTTCCCCGAAATGGAGCCGATGCGTACCTGGGTTCTTGGAATAATAAATGTTCAGCTTGTGGCGATTGGGGAATAATTTTAGGGAGTGCATATTGAAACATCAACAAATTTGTAATTACAGGGTACAGTTTACGTAAGTTTAGCCGGAATGATACATTCGCTGCAAAATGTAATTGAATTTTCGCTAGAGAGCAAGCAAGGAAAGTTGAGAGGTTAAATAAATGAGTTAAATAATTAGTAGTTCTTTTAATATATAAACACTGTTCCAACTAATAAATTAGGACATGTTAACCAGTAGTCTTCTGCTTATGACGCCTTACAGGATTCCTGCATTGGCGACCGGCCCTTCTTGAAAGTTCTGTATGCTTGTCCACTGTCGGATGTTCCGTAGCCAGGATAATTTTTTTCGACCTATTTCCCTTTTTCCACTTTCGATTTTGCCTTGAACAATGAGGCGCTGAAATGATAGCGGTCTCCGCGTAGGATGTGTCCCAGGTATGAAATGTTTCTTCCATTTATATATGAGAAGAGTTCCCGGTCTTCTAGTTCAGCTCTTTGAAGTACTTCCTCATTTCTTATGTGTTCAGTCAACATTTCGAACGCTTCAATCTTATTTATTGTTGTTAATTTTAATGTCCATGTTTCCTCCCCATATACTAGGACTGACCACATGTAACATTTCAGAATTCTGTATCTAAGTTTAACATTTAAATGTCTGTCTACAAGAAGTTTTATAAAGACTGTTCTTGCTTGTTTTATCCTACTTCTTATCTCTGGGTCCCATTTTTCATTCAGCATAGAACCTAGATATTTGAACCTTGCAACTCTCTTAACAACTTCTCCATTTTTAAGTATTCTCGCGTTTGGGGGATTATTTTTACTCACTATCATTATTTTGATTTTATTATGTTAATTTTCAACCCTACTTTTTCACTTGTTTCGTTAACCAGGTCAAGCAGTGTCTGGAGATCGTTCACATTATCTGCTAATATTGCAGTGTCGTCTGCAAATCTGAGATTATATACGGGAATCCCGTTTATATTTTTAATTCCTACAGGACTCTCTGAAATTGCCTCTGTGAACGCTCTTTCGCTCGCTGTGAACGCTCTTTAAGTTGAAAAGCATTGGAGGCTATATACAACCTTGCCTTACACCCTTTTTTTTTCATCTCAGAGAGTTCCGTTGTTGAGTTATTTATTCGGATTTCTGCTTTCTGGTTCCAGTATAGGTTGGTTATAAGCCTTATGCATTGTCCTTATATTCATAGTGTATCAATGATTGGTTAGTAAATATGCCCATTACTAGATGACAGTGACTGCCGATGACATAAGAGTTCCAGCATATTTCCCCTTTCTTTTTCAGTGGAAGGATGGCACTGGGTAGGGGAGTACGTTGAAGGTATAAAGATGAAGTAATAATAAAATCTCCAGTGAAAAGAGAGATAATCACTGAAACGACGTATGGCAAGAAACGAAGTTATATAAGGGGTTGATGTGATGTGAATAGACTTTCCTTATCAGGGAGTTCTTTTATTTTCTTATGATGACAACAAACCGACCATACCATGTTTCTGGTCATATACGCATCCCATTCCTAACATTTTGTTAGGAATGGGATCGATTTAAAATTTGACATTTTTAGATTTGATAGTCTGCTCCGAGGGCTTGCAGTAGCTGCAAACGGTGCAAACTTTAAAGTATTTAGCGCTCTCAAAATATATTATCGAGAATAAAAATTTGAGTAGGAAACTGACTCCATTCAGTGTGTTTATCAGTGTCTTCAGTGTGTGACTTCCAGTGTTTGCAAAGCAAAAGTATCTGCCGTTTTCCCAGTTTTATCCTCTCTTGTTTCTTAACTGCTAAAGACTAGACTTAGTTAGAATAAGTATGTAGTCTGCGACCAGTTCAGAGTTTTTAAAATACTACGAAATATTGGCCTTCACCATTCTTTCAACAAATCGAACGCGACCAAATTAGGTAGACGTGGAGAAAGTATCCAGTTTCCCTTTCCTCGTTTCAAGACTGATTGTGGCCACATCTATTGGTTTCTCCTGGAAGCTTATTGAACACCTATATCTTATCTAAAATTATGCCTTATGTCCTCGTACAAAAAATCTATTTTTTCTCTCTAAGAGACTGGTAGAAATTCAAGTTTGAAGTTAGTCATCTCTAAGTCAACAGTCTCAAATTTATTATGTTGTACGGCTACATATGAGGTCTTCTGGGCAATTTGTAAACATGTGAACGTGTTTTAAATTTTTAACTATTTTAACGTGTGTTGCTGTGTGGCCTGATGATGCCTTTTTAGGCACTTGCTAAAGACTTAGAGTTGACTAATTTCAAACTTGCCTTATGTCTTTATCGTCTAGTCCTATGTCTTTTAAAGATGTTATAATGAGATCATGTTTAACGTTGTCAAATGCCTTTTCGTAGTCTATAAAGCATATATAAGCATCTTTTCTTTGATCTTGACAATTCTGTATTTATGTTTGTAGACTAAAAATCGCTTCTCTGGTTCCGAGCCTTTCTTGAAACCAAACTGGCTGTCTCCACTAACTTCTTCATATTTTTTGTAAAGCCTTGTGTGCAGAATTGGAAGTAAGAGTTTTAGAAAATGACTCATTAGGCTGATAAGGCAATGTTCTTTACAAGTCCTTGCGTTGTTTGATTTTGGTATCATGATGAAAGTCGAGCGGAACATCCTCATTAAAATGTGCCAGTAATAAGAAGTTTTAAAAAATCTGAAAGAACTGCCCCAACAAAAACAAAACAATAACTTGGACCATAAAGTAATTGCCACGATTTTAGCTGTTGTACATTTAAAACTCAAAAATTACCCTGCGAGCAAGTAACACTCGAAGTTGAATAATTCGCAAAAATCGTTGAGCACTAAATGAACACTATAAAAGTGATGTAAGCGATCGTTCAACACTACAAACGTGATGTAAGCAAGGTGAAAATTCAAAAAATGTATACATAAATTCGGCATCAAATTTTGGAAACAAACTCAAGTTAAATCTTGAAGATGGTGTTAATTAATATTTCCGAAACGTTATTATAATTAATTAATGAAATTTAGTATGCTACCACAAATTTTGTATGCTCTTTCTGCATACTAAATCGGTACAAACACATTTGTCCAGGGGCGGGTGATACAAGGGTGTAGTGTGTAAAATAATATCAAAACTTTTTTTTGTAGGTAGAATTTTGGCAAAACTGAAGTTTTTTACAAAAAAAAGGTACTCTTATTGAAAGTCGCTATTTGCGATATTTTTCGAATAAAAAAGTGAATTTTATTGTGGAGAACAACACCATTTTAATTAATACGTCGTATACTTGTGTATGCGTAATTGAGATACACAAGGTGTACAATCTAAAGTGTTTTCCGGGCTCTGAAGCCGTGGTTCAATGCTGCGGGAGATATTATCAAAGGCGATGAGACAATGGGCGAAGTGATCTCCCGTGTTTCCCGACGTAAACTGATTCAACTGTGGTGAGCTCCGTGGTATTTATTCCCCCGCCGCGCGCCGTCGCGCTGCAGTGGAAGGACTGGGGTGGGGGTAGTGGCGGCGCGGGGTTCCGGCGTACTTGAAGTATGTCATAGAACTGGCTTCCAGTCTGCATTTAGAAATGTAATTTCCTCGTTCCCGTTGAAATTGTTGTCGTGTTTAAAGATTTCAATGGCCTCTCTCGTTACTCACTGATAGAAACACTCCGATAGATATAAGATATCAACCTCGTTGAAAAGGATGTGGTGACCTTCGGAGAGAGCATGTTCTGCTACTGCTTATTTTTGTGTTTGTCCCGGCTTGCAACCCGTCTAGTGTTCCGTAATCCACGTGTTGACACTGCGTTTTGTGGTGCCATTGTATACCAAGCCACAGCTGCGTGGAACTCCGGGTGCCGATAGGGAATCTCTGCAATCTTTGGCTTTGGATTGTACAGGGTGGCCATCGAGAGATGATCCCATAGAGGATTTATCAAGGTAAAGGTCTTTATTAACATTTTTCAATATTGGCGTGATAAACAAACCTTCCATACAATGTTGCCAGGATTACTTTGCTAGTAAATTCGCACATCCTTTTTTTGTATGATATGTTGTGAATCTTTACACCACGAGAGTACTATAATATATATTGCTGTCCAAATAATTTTTGAATGGTGATTATTAGAACACTTATGACGATAAAAGAAAAAAAAATAAGTTTAAGATGGCCTTTTTTTCAGGATAGGATAGGATTTAAGAAGGATAACTGGTCACAATCGGCAACATTGCAGAATCCTGTGACACGTGGTTCCTGAATGTTTTAAGAGTTTTCCGCCGACTTTTTCGCTTTTAGCAACTGTTTCTTTGTTTTAATTTGTTTGTTAGCCATGGTGAGACAATGTTTTGTGTGTAAAACTTGGGATTATAAAAATAAATCTAGGAAATTATCTTTTCACAAGTAAGCTCATTTGTGTTTTGTGGTTATGTTGT
The DNA here is from genome assembly GCA_951812265.1 of Taphrorychus bicolor. Classification (NCBI taxonomy): domain Eukaryota; kingdom Metazoa; phylum Arthropoda; class Insecta; order Coleoptera; family Curculionidae; genus Taphrorychus; species Taphrorychus bicolor. The sequence continues at coordinate 47,145,159 of OX638297.1, read as the reverse complement.
TACTCCGCTCTTGGCCCTTAGCCATTAGCGTCGTTTGTAGTTTTATTCTATTATTAATCTTTAATCTAAAAGAACTCAATGAATGGGTATAGTAGATATGTATTAAAAATATTTGAATGTTTTGGTCTGCATAAAAATGCAGATGAATGCTGCGTAAAATTCGTATACTTGTTTCCTTGAAAAATAATACGCCTTTGTTTGCTTATGTCATCTGGAGATGTGTCCTTGGAGATTCAAATTGCGCCATATTGTTTTTAGCAATATTGGCAATGTTCTGCTTCCCCCTCTACCCGAACAACCCGCAAGTCTCTAAGTATGCGGTTTGTATATCATGCCAAGTAAACAAATGCCAATTTATGATTAACTCGCGGCATCTATTTATTAAGTCCATTGTCAATGGATGATCCTATACCTTATCTCCAAAAGTATAAAAGTTAGCAAAAAAAAATCAAATACAAAAGTTGCTTGACTTGTTAAGAACTTTTAATTTATTTTATTTTTGTATATACAGGGTGTTTCATTTTTTGGGTACAGCCACTAACTTCCTGAAAGTAAATGGAATACCCTAGATATTTTTGAGCTCTTGGATTTGCCCCGAAATTCTAAGTACATTTTATGTAGCATACCCTATTCTGATTGTCAACTGTTTTTAAAATAGTGACGTTTGACATATGATAGTTCTTGCACTTTCGACGGTCGTAACTTCAAAACAGCTCGAGTTACAACAAAACGGTTTTCACATTCCTCACATCTTAGCTTTTCAAAATGAATCTAAATATTGACTTTAACACCTTTCAAATTTTTTTATATTTTTTGACATTTTTGGAATTGGAATATGAAAACCGTTTGGCTCTGACTTGAGCCGTTTTTAAGTTACGACCATCGAAATATTTCAAACGTCATTATTTCGAAAACAGTTGACAATCCGAATAGGGTATGCTACGTAAAATGTTCGAAAAATTTCGAGGTAAATCCAAATGTGCAAAATTACGCACAAAAAGTTTAGGTACTTTTTACCCACTACCCCCTCGTATCATCCGCCCCTGGACAAACGTCTCCATATCTGCGAAATAGTAGAAAGGATATATCCCTTGTAGAAAGGGCATACAAATTTATGGTAACATGCCAAATTTCATTAAATAATCTCAACACATTTCGGGAATATTAAAAACTCTCCTAAAGATCTAATTTAGAATTCCCAGGAGGTTTTTATTTAATAGCGTTATTTAGTTGGAGAAAAAAGACAAGAATGAAGAAATAAAAGTCAATTTACTTTGATTAGGTAGAGTCGAAACAGAAGTCTTCATCAAGGCAAGAATTGATTGAAGGATGATTATTGAGAGAATTATGTACCCACTCCTACAGAGACCTATTCGTAGCCAATTTTTGAAAGCTTGAGAGGTGATTTTAGCCCACAATGACAAGCATTTTAACTTCTGCTTCTAACTATTGGTCACTGGATGGACATGGACAAACTTTTTTTTATAATTTTCTGATTATTTTTGATTTTTTTAGAGTTTATTGAATTTTTCTTATATTTTTTAATGAAGACCCAACTAACATTCGTGGATGCTTTCGGTTTTTTTAAACGGTAACCAGATTTTATAAGAGATTTATAATAATTATCTAGCTTTATAGATCGTTTTGTAAGTTTTATATGAAAATTTTAGGTGCTTATTGTTTTCTAAAACACTCAACAAATACCAGTGCACGTTCGGTTTTAAACGAAAGTAGCAAAAACGTTTTGGTTGCAATACGTATAAAACTTTAGTTTATCTTTTGGTAAACCCTCATTGAAGTTTAAACTGAACTTGTAAAAGTCGTTCTAAATCGCCATTTTGAAGGAAAATGAATCTACTAAAAATTTCAGTTTCACTTTCTTTTGACACACTTTTACGCCTTCTATGATTCAACACCATTTTAACCACATTTTGTGACAATCTATTTTGACAATATTTCGTCGACTTTTCACTCAGAATTTTTTTTAATTTTCAGGATTTCCTCCTTTTTATCGTAAAATTCTAAGACTTTTTAATAGCATGTTAATAGACAGTATGAAAAGGTTATTGAGAAATATGGGATAGAACCACCAAAACCAAGCTGCCGTTTACAGTTTTTGAAAAATAAAAAAAAATATATAATTTTTACCTCATGTTTGAGCCACCCATGCTCATTTACTATTATACGAAGACATTCGGAAATTGGCTTAAAACGTGACCTCATGGTTCTACTTTCTTAGCTCTTCTTACAGATTTAGGGTCTTATAGATTTTCGGACATATCTTTATCGAATTCAGATAAAAGTTATAGGTGTCCCAAAAATTTCACGATATGCTATTTTTGATGGTTGGATAAATAGTGAAAAACCGCCATTTTAGTTGACATTTTGAAGGGGAAGAAAACTACCGAAAATTCCAAATTCACTTTTTTTTATCATTTTTTTATGTCCTCTATGATTTGACACCATTTTTAGTAATTTCTGTGACAATCTATTTCGGCTGAATATTTCCTCCTATGACATCCTATGACGACAATCTTTCCTCCTATGACACTTCTAAAATGTTTAAGGTTTTTTCTATCTCAGAAATGATGAGATTTTTCACTACACATGCTAATAGACGGTACGAGGAGGTCATTAAGGATAAGATAGGGCAAGCAAAATAGAGCTTCCGTTTAAAAAACTAACAAAATTTGCAAATTTTGCATCTCAGATTTGGGCCACCCGTGTTCAGTTAGTTTTATAGGCAGACATTCGGATATTAGCTCAAAGTGTAGCCTCTTTATTCTACTTTCTTATCACTTCTTTTAGATTTTCCGATAAATCTACATTAAAACAAGATAAAAGCTATTAAAGAACAGATGCATGTGCAAGTAACATTTATGACATCATCCTTTTTCGCGAGAGAAAAGCCTTGATTATGACGTAAATTGAACGTCGAAACGTAGGCGTTTTTCGAGCGAAAAATGAGTTTTTATTTGTCCTAGACCCACTCACCAAAGATTAACAGACTTATAAAAAAGTTTTATAAAGGTTTTCCACAGTTTCTTTGCATCTGCCGAGTTTTTGTAAAGCCCGTTCTAAATTTTGGGTACTTTCAGTCACTTTTTGGTAACTTAGTTTACCTAAAGAACCAGTATAATATTGTAACCAGGAAAGAAGTTTTATACTACAACGGCAATGTTTTATAGGGGTTTGCACATGTTTTTATGGGCATTAATAACATCTATGATACCTTCTTTTGTTTATAAAAAATTATGTCGGATTGTGCTGAAACACATGAAGTCGGCCATGTTGACTTTTATAGTACATAATGACGCAAAACCTCAGATTATTACTTTTCTATAATATTTTATTGATTTTCGTAAATAGAACTTATTTATTTATTTTATGGCTATCAGTGAATCCATTTTCAATCTCTGAAATAGATGAACGTTCAAGGTTATGTATTTTCTTTAATGTTTTATTTGTGAGAGGCGCGTCTCTTTTGTGAGGGGTAGCTTATTCACTTTCACAGTAAATTTAATTTGGCAACCACTTTGGCACTCTGATCGATTTGCACTACCTTCATTTGTGATAAACTTATCCCAAAACGCCAGCCATTAACTATTATTGCTTTCGTCGGCAAGATGGAAGATGACTTCCGACCAAGTGCCAATGCCATATCATAGCATAGATATATGAATCTGTCATTGAAAGACATATGCGAGACAAAGATAAAACTAGCAAATTTTATGCATGGGTGTCGCTCCTTGTTCTAATATGCTCTTATAAGACTTTAAAGTAAATTTATAATAGGCACGGAAAGAGGGTTCGCTTATGGTTTCAGGAATATTTGTATTACCACTTATCTTCGACCAAGGAATTTATAAGAGAACTTCTAAATAGTCATCATTACCTTTATAAGATTCTCCATTTAAGTCCTGACTCCACAAGAAGTATATTAGGGAAACCGTTACGTTTCCACACAATTTTAATAAAACTTAAGTTTAAGGTTTAAGCTTTGAGTTTCTGTTAAAAGTACCTTGTAGAGTATGACGAAATATTTGCACCCGTAGCTAGAATTTCAACATTCCGTTTCATGTTAGTCTTTGTAAAACAATTTGATCTATTAATCCCTCAAATGCATGTAAAAAAAAACAGAAAATTGAAAGAGGAAATATAGATGGAAATTCCAGAGGATGTTAATGTTACCAATGGACAGGTGTGTAGACTAAGTCGCTAGATGGATTAAAACAATCATCCCGTTGTTAGTACGTAAGTTTTGATCAAATAATGAAGGACAGGGGTTTTAAAAAATGTTCATCTGATCATTGTTGAGAGTGTTGTAAGTAAAAATATTTATTTACCTTTATATGTAGATGATATTCTAATAGCAACACGTGATGAAGAAACTTTGTTTAATTTTAAACACTCTTTGCATAGTTGTTTTAAAATGACAGATATGAACGAAGTGAAAATTTTTCTAGGAATATCAGTTCAAAAATTGAATGGTTCTATAACACTTAGTCAAACGGCAAAAAATGTTTTAGACAAGTTTAATAGGGCTTATTGTAAGACAATAGCTACATACTCCTTTACCTTTGAAAATAGATTACAATGCGTTAAACTCAGATAAGCCTTGTGATTTACCTTGCCGAAATTTGCTTGGGTGTCTCATGTATGCGATGTTGTCTACAAGACCTGATCTATGTTTTTCAGTCAATTTACTTAGCAAATTTCAAAGTAAAACCTCACAGGAATTGTTGGAAATATTAAAAAGAGTAATAAGATACGTCAATGGGACTTTAGAGTTAAAACCTGTGTATTGGAATCCTGAATATAAAAATGTCTTAATTGGCTATGGGGATGCAGATTGGGGCAATAATGAACTTTACTGGTAAAGCACAGGTGGCTATTTATTTCTCATTTTTGATACTTGCACAATAACTTGGAATACTCGACGTCAAAACACTATCTGATACTGTCGATTGTAATTATTGAGTGGGAGTATTGAATTTTCCTTATATTTTTTAATGAACAAAAATCAAGCGACAGAAACTACTTCTTATATTTGCTTATTCAGTGACATGTGTGAACACACGTAGAAAGATTGTATACAAATGCAAACCCTTTTTTTGTGCGTCCAATGCGAAGCGATAGGATTCCTTCTTAAGAACCTAGCTAGTGTGAGTAATATACAGTCGAGCGTTCAATAAGCAACACGCTGCGTTTTTATTTAAGATTCCCCATATTCCAACACAGTTTAAGGGGGAATAAGATAAAATAAAAAAAAATAGGGGTTTTTGTTTAAAAAAAATAACTTTATTTTTTAGTCACCCTGTATGTTTGAAAAAAAAATTAATCGCGGCGTAATATAAATTTCTATGGGCATGTTCGATCGTTTTTCCACAAAACAAATCTCCGAATTTTAAATGATCCACACATTTGCTGCCAACTCTATAAAATGTGATTATGTACAGGGTTATTCATAAGTGGCGACCAAAAATGAGCATCTTATTAACATTTTTGATATACAGTGAGGTTTTTTTATCACTGAACATACAAGCAATTTTCCCTATGTTCAATTTTTAAAAAATCACCTCAACTCATTGGTGTCAGACGTCGATGTTTAGGTAAAGGTAAAACGTCAAAAAAGCCTCCAAATATATTTCGTTAATTATTTCAATTTAGACATTGCTTTGAAACATTAAATAACATTGATAAAAAGGTATACAGTCCTAGAAAAGTAATTGGTTTATATGGTTGTCGGATTGGGACAAGGCAGCAAATTACAAAACTCTCTCTCTGCCAAAGCAGAGAGGCACAGGCACAGAGATAGTTGTGTAATTTGCTGCTTTGTCCTAGTCCGCCAATGATAGCCACAAATTAAATAACATTTTTATAACAAGAAAACATTTATTAAAAACACTAGAAAATTAAAAGTTTATAACAAATTCTCAAAATGTCACCCTTCGCGTTCTAAACATTATGCAAGTCGATCTTGAAAGGCACGAAATGTGTTTCTTAAGAAATTTTGATTAAATTCGTTGCAGGCTGTTTGGATACGTTGTTTTAAAACGTCTACATTTTCAATTTCAACATTGTTATAAATTATCGACTTTAGATAGCCCCATAAAAAGAAGTCGTTTGGGGAGAGGTCAGGGGACCTTGGTGGCCATGAAATAGACCCAAACCTTCCTATCCACTTGTCAGGAAATTCTTGATTGAGGAAATCTCTAACTTCGTTCGTGGAATTTGAAACCACGGATTTTCAATATTCAAATTTTCAATTTCTGACATAATTTGGTCACGTAGCAGGTTTAAAAATTTAGCCTAATTTAAATTCCCTTCAATAAAGAATGGTCCTATAACTGTATCTCCGTTGACTCATGCATTATATTGGGAGTGAGTTAAATTTTGTAAATGCTGATTTGTTTGAGACCAGTATCTAAAAACAGTATCTAATTAGGATATTAAAAAACAGAATTCAGGCGATGGCTAAAAAAGTTCTTTACCTATAATTTTGGGAATTTACACAACCATTTAATGAAAAGGATGCTTCATCTGTAAATACAATTTTTCGCAAAATGTTGCCATTCCTATGAAGTAAATTTGGGAATCTTTCACAGAAATATGTTCGTCTCTCTTTGTCGTCGTCATAGAGCACTTGATGATTTAGGTCTTCTTCTTTTAGGGTCTTTCGCATAGAAAATGTTGAAATTTGGAAATAATCAGCCACTTGTTTTAAGGTGGATCCAGGATTTTCTTCTATAAAACATAAAATTTCCAGTTTTAATTCCTCTGTAAGAACATGCGGTTGTTTGCTCCTCTTCCTATGAGAGTTAACTACACAACCTTCTGAATAAAACATCTTGACGATATTATGTATCGTTCCAATAGAAGGAATGGGCCTGTCTGGATGACTCGTTGCAAATAAATCACGCACTCTCCTAAGGCTATTTTTATTTTTGTAAAGATTAAATAATTTTATTTTTTCCTGTTTAGAATACATTATCTAAAGTCTATGAAAAAAATTCAGCAAAAAGTTTACTAAAAGCAGCGTTATACAAAATAAAGTTTGAAGTTTTCGAGCTGTTAAAGTTACCTGTACAGATATCTGAACCTAGAAATTATATGTTCAAAGTTAAAAAATCTCACTGTATATATTTTCTACGATGCCTGTCTAGATACAGACAGAACAGGGCGTATTAAACACGCAAATTTAGAAATTGCTTAAAATGCTCTATTTTAATAAAGTTTGGTAAACTGTGTGGGCCACAACGTAAGACGCATAATTTGCAATAAAAATTACATCGGTTATTCCAACAGTGGCTCACATGTCCACTCATTACTTGGTATGCTTGGTGGAAAAATATGGTAACGATATGGTATTTTGTCATTCGGATATTAATTTTTTTTTGTAATTGTGCCTCCAATTCTGGAGAAAAGGTTTCTTTTCAATTCAGCATGATTTTCAACTATTTATGGAATTATGGAAAAAATCATTCAAAAAAAAAATTGCAGATGGAGTCATTTATTTATAATAAAGCAATATTTATTAATTATTAACATCTATTGTTTATTAAATTTTTAATTCATATCACAAAGTAATATAGTTATAAGCGAACAATGAATTTTCAAGTAATTACATTTTTGTTAATAAAAAGATAGGTATCTTGTTTGTATTCAGACAAATGAAGGCATAGTTAATGTGAGTTATAAATTACTAATTTACTGCTAAAATTTTGTTAATTCACTTTTCCAATTAATGCAATAGAGGGTTAAACATTATGATAAATTATGCATTAAGAGAAGCAAAACACGTTTTACTTACAAAATAAGGGTTATTCAGATACCCCTTTTTTTCATCAAATCTAACTTTAATAACTCGTAGGTACGGGAACTATCTCGAGTAAATTAACCGAAATGATTTTTATTGCAAAATATGCACCATTCAATGTAGCTCACAGTTTCCAAATTTCATTATAATTAGTGCAGAGCTTTCAAGAAACCATAAACTTCAATTTAATCGAATACTGATTTGATTTCAAGTAGTTTAAATTATTAAGCTTAAGAATTTTGTCAGTAACTAGATCACTCTAGATAATTTAAATGTATTAGTGTGATAATTGACAGTTTTGTGTAACCTAAAATCAACTATAATCCGGTTTGCCAATTAAGAATTTTTGTAGATAAATATCAAATTAGATAAATGTCAAATATTAATAAAAATTATATTCATTATTATTTAAAACACACACCTAACTTTTGAACTATAGATATAGAGAGCTTAGAATTTCTTTCTAGATAAAAATGAAAATATAGCACAATACAACACAACTAAAACCAATTTACGAGTATTTTACATAATTTTGAATTTCAACTAACCAGCCAACGGAAAAGATCGATACAGCAAATTTGTTTTGTCATTTTTGGGGGTGTTTATCTCGAAAATTCCTTAGCCGAAATTTAAAACCTGAAGAGATTTTGAAAGGTCGTTTCTTCTAGAATCACGGCGAGAGACTGATATTAAATAGGTTACTCTCTAAAGGATATACAGGGTAAAGAAAATAACACTACAAAATGGTTGCATTTCAACCCACTGCATTTGGTAGGTAGTGTAATTTTAGAACATTTATTGCTATGACATTTAATGGCGTTACTTGGTATCTCAGGACATGTTCGGCAGTTTTCTGGCCTCTAAAATAAATTACTGGGGATTTTCAAAAAGTTGACGCTCTTTTGTAAGTCACCCTGTATCGCGAGGATGCCGCACCCGATTTTAGTAAGATAAATGATCTCTAAAAGATAACCAGTTGTAAAATCAGCGACGTAGACTCATGGTTAATAAAAAAATTTTATTCCATTTTGCGCAAGGATGGCAAAAAATGTAATAAAAAACTGGATAAAATTTTGTTTACTACGATGCCATGACGGGATCCTTAACTTTAAGACTCTTTTTGTAATGACATTTAAGAGCTATGGTCGATATCTCGGAGGCGGTTTTTTGTATTTTTGCCTACTAAATCAGTTACAGAGCGTTTACAAAAAGTTTGAACTTTCTTGTAAGTTACATTACAAGGTATCATGAAGTTAACTGAGAAATCCCTAGGCAGAAAGAGGGTACAATGTTCATACAAACATAACCCGCAAAGGCTTCTTCTCCGAGATACAGGGCTTTGAATTTTTTTTTTCTTTATAGCTCTTATAGTTTTTGAGATATTTAACTCATTTTTTAAATATAGGTAACCATTTATTTTCTGCATCATTGAATATACCAACCTCTAGCCAAAATCGACAGGGTATTATTTTTTCTCGGGTTGTACCCCTTTTATCCTCACAAACTTTTTCTTTTTGTAGCGAGCCACTGATCGTTTTTTCTTAAGAGTCTGAATTCTCTATTCAATTTAGAAACATTCTTGCATTCTTGTCTTTTCTCCCACCGTTTTCGAGAAATTTGCAAAATGTCTAGAAATGCACATAATTTTCCATAAGTGACCCTTTTTCATCATCATCTGGGAATTTAAATAGGAACGCAGAAAACAGACATTTCTTATGGAAAAATTATGTGCATTCTTAAACATTTGCAAATTTCTCGAAAACGGTGAGACATAAGACAAAGATGCGAGAGGCAAGAAAGTTATTAAATTAAATACAGAATTCAGACTTTTAAGAAAAAGAGATCAGTGGTGTGCTACAAAAAAGTTTGTGAGGGTAAAATTGATACAACCCGAGAAAAAATAAGACCCTGTCGATTTTGGCTAGATGTTGGTATATCCAACGATGTAAATAATAAATGGTTACTTATATTCAAAATTTGAGTTAAATATCTGAAAAACTCTCAGAGCTATAAAGAAAAAATTAAAAAAATTCAACACTGTATCTCGGAGACAAAGCGTTTTTTAAACATTGTGCCCTACTTTTGCCTAGGGATTTCCCAGTTAATTTCAGGATACCTTATATTGTATCTTACAAGAAAGTTCAAACTGTCTGTTAACGCGCTGTAACTGATTTAGTAGGCAAAAAACCAATAAACCGTCAAAACCGTCCCGAGAAATCGATCATAGCTTTTAAATGTCATTACAAAAAGATTCTTAAACTTAAGGCTCCCGTCAAGACATCGTAGCAAACAAAATTTTAATCAGTTTTTTATTAGATTTTTTGCCATCCTTGTACAAATTGGAATAAAATTGTTTTATTATTTTATCAACTATGTCACTGATTTTACAACCAGTTATATTTTAGAGATAATTTATTTTATTAAAATCGGCTGAGGCATTCTCGCGATAAAGGGTGACTTACACAAGAGCGTCAACTTTTTCAAAAACCCCTTTAATTTATTTTGTAGGCCAAAAAACCGAAAACTGCCGAACACGAGAAATCCCGAGATACTAAGTAAAGCCATTAAATGACATAACAATGAATGTTCTGAAATTACGCTACCTACCAAATGCAGGGGGTTGAAATGCAACCATTTTGCAGTGCTTTTTTCTTTACCCTGTATATCCTTTAGAGAATAACTTATTTAGGATCAATCTCCCGCCGTGATTTTAGAAGAAACAACCTGTCAAAATCTCTTTAGGTTTCCGGCTAATTCATTTCCGGGATACAGACCCCCAAAAATGACAAAAAATTTTGCTGTATCAATCTTTTCCGTTAGCAGTTTAGAACATTTAGTCTGTTTAAGAGAAATGAAAATATTACATTAAAAAAATTAAAATCTACTTCTGTAAATCTTGAACAATCAACCTAAAACAAACAACAAACAATCAACGAAAAAATTATTAAAGTCAAATAAGTATTCAAAGGCGCATTCGAGTCAGTATCCGAAACCGAAGTCGTAGTTCTCTAAAATAGGCCTTAAAATGAAGTAATTTATTACTAGACTAGAAGTGTTACTAGACCGTCATCTATCTGACGCATCAAGTGTCGCGCCGTCGATTAGCGAAACCAGTCGTGGTTTTATAGTTGTGAATTAGCTTTGTGGCACCTACTTATCATATTTGAGAAAAGCCAGGAATCTTGGCAGTGGATAATGTATAGTATTCAACTCGCATTTAACGAGCGTTATTCTCTCGGATAACTTGTACCACTCGCTTCGCTCGTGGACTCAAACTTTACCCTCGAGAATAATGGCTCTCATTAAATGCTTGTTTTATAATATACTATTATCCACAACCTTACTATAATCATCACGTTATTCTTGTACGTTCCCAAGATTAATGGCAATATTTATTCACAAGTGAATAATGAGTTGTCGTAGGTAATTGGCAACTCAGAAAGTAAATCACCTTAAACATGAAATCGGTAGTTACCACTGGTTCATTCAAATAATTATCCTTCTATTTGGATGTATTGAGACAAATGTAGGTTATAGTGTCTCTCTTTCACTAAAAAGTGTACTTTTCACTAAAAAATACTTAAAATAGGCCATAAAATGAAGTAATTTACCGTCCAACCTCGTAGCATGGAAATGAACATGCACGGGCGACTAGACAGTTATCTATCTGACGCATCAAACGTCGCGCCATCGATTAGCGACACCAGTCGTGGTTTTGAAATTGTGAATTATCTTTATGGCACCTATCACATTTGAGAAAACCAGGAATATTGATCGTGGATAAAGTATAGTATTCAACTTGCATTTAATGAGTGTTATTTTCTCGAACAACTTGTGCTACTTGCGTTGCTCGTGGGCTCAAACGTTACCCTCGAGAATAACGACTCTCATTAAATGTTTGTTGTATAATATACTATTATCCACAACCTTACTATAATAATCATGTTATTCTTGTACGTTCTCAAGATTAATGGTAATATTTATTCACGTGTGGCAATTGGCAACTCAAAAAGTAAATCGCCCTAAATGTATTTGGATGTATTGAGATGGATGCATTGAAATGTAGGTTACAGTGTCTTTCTTTCACTAAAAAATGTACTATTAACTAAAAAATCCTTAAAATAGGCCATAAAATGAAATAGTTTTTCGGCGACTAGACCGTCATCTACCTGACGCATCAAATGTCGCGCCATCGGCGTTAATTAGCGAAAACAGTCGTGATTTTAATTTTGTGAATTATCGTTGTGGTACCTATAGCCTCTCATATTTGAGAAAATCCGCATTTAGTGAGCGTTATACTCTCGGGCAACTTGTGCCACTTGCCTTGCTTGTGGACTCAAACTACGAGAATAACAACTCTCATTAAATGCTTGTTGTATAATACGGTAGTCACGTATTTTCTTGTTTTTGAATTTTTCTCGAATTTTCATTTTTTTTTCCAATTTTTCGTGAAGCTTCCAACTAACCTGAAGTAAACACTTCCTTTTTCAGCAACCAATTTTTCCGGATGTTGAAACCTCTAGTTGTGTCTACATACGGATTTTAAATATTGTAAATTGGTTAAAACTTGGTCAAAACTAAGTTTATTTACTAACGTTTGACCCTCATTTGACAAAAAAAATGTAACTTCTTGGGGTATTCAGCTAGCCTATTTTGTATCTACAGATTACTTTGTTTTTTTTTCGTCGAATTAATAGAACGTTAACCTTATAAAGCTCAAATCATTATAAAATGTCAACTTCGTTACAGTTTAAAATGTGGTCACTTTACCCAAACCATTAATTGTGAAAACTATTACCATTTTAAAAATCTCAATTATGTGATCTAAATTTGACTAAACATCCGGCAAGTTCGTTTAACATGTCCCTTTTTATAAAACTATTATGCTTCATGGAAATGGCAAATTCACAATTAATCTTGACGAATGGCCTACAAAAGTGAAATTTATTCCTACATTTACGACTCATTAATATTTTTAGCGCCATCAATTAATTATACCGAGGGCATTTCACCGGGGGATTGTAGGGCCCCGTAGTAATAGTTGATAATTTCTCCCCAAGCAAACAATTTTAGCTCGTAAACAAACAGATGTCATTATAAAACATTCATAACGCGTCCGGCGTAATGATGATTAATCATTTAGATTTAAGTGAATATTCATGAATTCGGAAAGGGTTGAAATCCCGTGTCCGGGATAAAGGGAACCTTGATAATAATGTAGAGCTATCTTTAGATGAGATGTGTATGCGGGATCTGGTGCAATTTCTGGATTAATTAAAGCTGTGTTCTCGACCTTCGCTGTGAAATTATCATACCGGTTTCCTATAGAACACGTTAAAGAGGTTTTGAACCCTTCGCATTTACACAAAGCCCGCTTTGGAATATTTCAAATGTAACTAGTGTGCCTCTCATTTCTATCTATGTAATTTTTTTTTCTGCTTAGCCACACTGAATCGCTCCCAAAAATAAAATGTGGTATTTCTATTTACACTTTGGCCGTGTTAGCTGAGCCGGCAATTAGAATAATGGCCACATAAAAGTGCAATATATTTCCATTATATCCTTTATCTGAAAAAGTATTCAGCATTTAACAGGTAAAACATAAAATAGAAATTCCTTTCTGTCACGCGAAATGGGCATTTTAAAATTATTACCCTCGTCGAAAAGAATTAATAATTCTCCGTATCCCAGAAATGTCCGATAGGCAAGAACAATATTAATTTACGAGGGAAAAGGATTGTTTTGTTTCTTTTTTTTTGATATATGTGTTCCCGGTTATTGAACGACTCTCAATATTTATATAGACAGGTGACAATTGATGTAAAGAATAAATATAAATTGGCCTAAAAAATAAAAATAAATCCATGTCAGCAAAGCTTTCAAACTGGTCGACACAAAGTTCAAACCGCTCAATGCTTTGATCATATTTAACGTTCACATTTTGTGACTTTCAAAACCGATCTCAATGATCTTTGCGGCACCTTAAATCCCAGTCATTTTGTGTTCTGCTAAACTGTTAATACTAAACGACAAAATATTCGTGTCGCCTTATATTACAGGACTTCATTTTCGCTGTTTTGAAAAGCGTCAGCTGATGCCTTAGGACGAATTTCCCAGCTTTGTGGGATTTAAACAGAAGTATGAGATTTACGTTTATATCAAGACGCTCTTATGAAATATACAGCTGGCCAATTGCTTTGCAACACTCGATTTTGCACTAAGTTTGAGGGATCATAACTCTGACAAGTTAAGTTGTTAAAGAGAACCTCTACAGGGTGGAAAATAAGGTGATGTAATTTTGATTACTTACTTTTCGTTGCACAGCAAAAAATCAAAAATTATTTTTTGGTGCACTAATATAAAGAATGATGTAATACCTCAGGACATGTTCGAGTTTAAAAAAAAAAATGTTAAAATTATACCATAATGTTTAATCTGTTAAAATCGACACACATGATTGATATAATTCATGAAGTTTTTTATTGCTTTTGAAATTGTTTTGTAACATATATGAGCAATTTTATCTATCACTAAACAGAAAATATTTGGAAGTTTGACCGTGAAACATTCACTGCAAGGTTATGAAGTGCTACATCATTCTTCATAACCCTGTATCAAAAAATCAATTTTGATTTTTTTTTCTGGAACTTGTGAAAACGAGAAGCATACACAAAATTACATCACCCTGTTTTCAACCCTATATAATTTGTCCTCAGTAACTTTCCTTATTTGAACATATCACGTGAATTAGTACTAGGACGGGTCTACTCAAATTTTCGATTTCGATCAGTTGATCCATTTCAGAGTTATGCTGCTTTCTCAAACTTGTTGCAAATATCGAGTGTTGCAAAGCAATTGGCCAGCAGTTTATAACAAAATTATTCACTAATTGAATCTTGAGGAGATCAGCCAAGTATCTTAATGCCAATGATATTACATGAGCTTTTCCCTATTCAATGAATTAGGTACGAACCTACAACAAACATTGATATGAGTTTGAAACTAAAAAACAGGACTTTAGTCAAAAATTTTTAACAGCTTAAAGTCCTTTTAAACAGTTTTCACAGTTTTGAGTCATTTCAGTGCTTTGTTGCTTTGTGGCCCTGTCTCTGACCCCGTACACGTGTTCTGCTCTAAAGCATTCAACACATATTGATCATACTGAAACTGTACATAGAGGGTAAAGTAATAGTGTGACAAAATTCCATATTATTTTAATTTTTTATCTTTCGATACATTTTTTTTATTATAGTTGTTTATGGTGATCAGGTCTACAATACAAAATACTTTTGGGGGAGTTGCGTCAATGCTAGCCAGTACAAATTTTGTTATTTCAAGCGAAACATCTTCTATATTTTTTATTTATAAAATTTTCCTGTAAATTAATGATCAATTTTGCAAAAAATGGCGACCTTATTTAAAACAATTTTGAAATTAGGAGCAAAGTATAAATCTTTTCTATTGGCAATAATTGCCAAACTACTTGTATATTTTAGAGAAAAAGGGTTAGCAAAGCCCCCAGAACCATGAGAACGGCAGCTTTGGGATTATTGAGAGCTAAGTCTTGGTTCGATTTAATAAAAAAGATAGGTATAATTATATAATACTCAAGTGCGTTTTCTATAATTAGTTTCTATGCCTAAAATTGTAGCGTTGGTAAAATTTCAGACATAGAAACTAATTATAAAAAAACGTAGGATCTCAGAAATGTTACAAAGTGGTGGGATAAAACAGTCAACTTCAGGACTGATACTCAGAATTTAAGCGTCAACTACAATTTTTTGGCAGAGAAGGTTAAATTGTGAGACGATTGAGGTTGCATAAATTACACACAATTGACATAACTAAATGTGTGGCGAACACAAACGATTACCAATTTCTGATTAATTAATGTTTTTAATTGGGAGGGTTTTGGACTCGACTTTTATGGGTATCGTATATAAATAAAAGAAATTACAATAAACATTCACACATTGCACAAATAAGCTTCTGTGTGGTTCAATTTCCCTTATGAACGACACGCCAGTCAGTCTGCTTGCCCAGTATTTAATAGGTGAAATTTTAAATCCAATTAAGTAATCTCCAATTTTAAAGTGTGTAAACCTGTAATATTTTATAATTTTTTAACTTGTTAAAATTTTTTAATTTTAATTTTGAATGAATCAATTTGATTTATTTTCTATGCTCGATGTGAAGTGTTTCAAATGCCGTTTCCGCTTCTGATAAATTTATATCTTTCTAGCCCTGAAGAAGTTTAAGCATTATTAAACGAAACGTCGGCGATGAGCTTGTAGTTCGAATTTTGTTCCCAATCCGCCAATTCAACGCGAATCAATAGATCCTGGGACGCAATTTTTCACTTCGTAACCTGTAACTATTTTCGTAATTCGTTAAACACAAAGCTGGGAAATACGTCCCGAGACTTCTTTATAGACTGTAATTTCTTATTATGTTGTGACACGATATTCCTTTGTTAACTTTCAACAATTTTGCACTATAACACGTTAAGTGATTTGTTAGAATAACCAATCTGCACTCATTGCGTTTTCTTTGTTAACAGTTCATATAAAAGTTGCCTTGTCTTGATCGTCAGTAACATTACGTTGGACAAACATCTCAATGATTAAAGCAAAGCATCAACAAAGGCAAAAGAGCGATGGAACAGACATTTATGGAACTTGCGAATCAGTTTCAAGAAACTAGGAAGATAAATAGATGAAGTAGAATCTAAAATGTTTTATCTGTTATCCCACTTGGTTTAATTTTTGCAATAAAGTAATAGTAAGTTTGATATTGCAGAATATATAAAGATGTTTTATTAGCACAACAATCTTCGGTATTCTGAATTTCACGTGAAAAATTACCAAGTTGTAACGAAAATTGAATAATGACAATAGACATGTCATCTAGTAATCTTTAGAGCGTCAAGGCCCATCACATAAAAATCCTCCAATCAATAAAACGATCAAGTTCAACTTGCCACAATGTAGATCGTGTCCCTCCTTTGTCTAAAGCAGCAGGCCATACGAATCATTAATTTTATAAAGTATCTGAATACAGAACGGCCATTAGTTTTTAGGGGCCAAGCTAAACTTCGTAAGCCCCCTAATAAAGTTTTCCAATTGTCGGATAATAAACGCAAAAACGGCCCAGCAATTTTTTACCATGTAGGCGTGCTCATTTCGTCGATGTTCTCCCTTTATCTCTGGCCTTTCTTGGGGTGTCTTTTTGTTCTTCGTGCATTATTTTGCGACCGCAAAGTGGAAACCAGACATCTGGACGTCCGCGGAATTTTCTCCGTTAAAATAATAGAAGCGGTCCGCTCTCATTTCTCTTTGTTGGAAGGTGACGGCGTGCCGTTCTCTCCAAGAATGCCATAAATTCACCATCGCGTCCAACAGCCGGAGCTCCGGACGTTATTTGCTTTATCAATTTTATAGGATACCCGTGGAGATTCTGTCGAAATTCAATTTCCCATTTTACCGATTGATTTGCCCTCCTAATGGCGTACGTGGGATACCAAAAATCCTTGAACATTCACAGCTGAGCTTCAGGTCGGAGTAACGTTGACTATTTAATGTTGGTGTTTTCAAACAAAAATGTTGAAGTTGGGGATTATTTTGAAGCCTGAAAGATTTATTTTATTGGTAATCCGTATTGCAGAGGATCGTGAATACTAAAGCAGGATCAATACCCAAGTCTATTGCAATATCTTTTTCTGAAAGTAGACTTGATAAAAGGTTCTTAACGGATGCCAGCCATTAAGAACAACGTAAAACTTATGTTACCCTAGTAACCGCCCTGTACATGTTTTCAGTCGTCTGTCAGTTCGCTCAGTCTTTCTGCTTAGTGAAATGTCGAAAAAAATGACGTGTCCATTTTATTTGTAAGACATACGACCGATATGTAATTAACGTTCTCGCTTGATTGTAAACCTCGGCTGCGTCCTAGAAGTTCCTCCTAGATTTATTATAATAATATTGTTACTTTTGAGGTTATGATTGTTTGTGGATAAATTAAAATGAAACTCGTCCCTTGGTGCGACATAGTTTATTCAACAATATCCTTCACTACAATTTGGATAATGCTAAAATATAAAAATAATATAAACAAAATAAGTAGGTATCATCGACCGTCAAACTAGATAGGCTCAGTGAGTCAATCATAAATTGTCAGGTTTGTTTAGATCCAACATGCATATGGACCACAGCGGCGCGCGACGCTAGGGGAATGAAAAAATGGCCGCCGAGTCGGGTAATCGGTGAAAACATGATACATGCTTACCTGTGATACGAAAGATTTCTGTCTGACTTTTTTTTTTGACAAATCTTTAATAAAACACCAAAAAATTGCACAAAACGTTCACAAGCACTGTCTCAACTTCAAACACAAAGGAAACACGTTTTGACGTTTTGTGGTTAACATCCGTTCAATGAGGTTGAAATACACATTGAGTTGACAGCACTGTTGCCAATTCGTCAATTAAGAAGATTTTCTACCTATGATTTGGTCATGCTGTACGACTACATTTGGCAACATATAAACATATCGGTTGTGTAGTTGGACCCTTAGAGCGGGCAATATCGCACCGAACCTTTAGAAATGATGGCAGACAAAATTTTGTAAATAAAGCACTCTAGTTAATTCTTCCTCTGTGGTAGGTTGTCAAGTAAATAATATGTTTAAAACATTCATGCCATGAATATAATCCTTTACTTATATTACTACTTACAATTATTGTATCCTGCTTGGTTAAGCACTATGTCGGTGAAGACAATAATTGTAAAATGAAAAAAATGTACTTAACATTTCTTCCAATCATGCATTTCTGAGACATTAATATTGTGATTTGAAAGTAAATTATTAATATTTACCTGAAGCAGATTAGGATCTGTACAAAGTTCCAAAGAGTTGCATTTTTATGCAGGTGGAAACTTCAAACCCAACAAATGACACTTGAGCTAAGCATAGCTTTCGTGTCATTAGTATTACCTACAATTGATAATTGACATGAATAGCAGATAGAGGGTATCCAAACTCTAAATCTTCAGGTGAAGAACGCTTACGTTTCGACGATATTTTGGCAGAGTGTCAGCTGCAGATGACCATTTTGGGACAAGACCAAGGTTACTAATAGTAAGGTCATCTTCAAGAAATAGGACAGAACTTCCTTGGTGATGAAACTCCTCCTTAATGGTTTGAAATTTAGGTCACCTCTCAGAATTAAGAACGCGATTATTCTTTTCTTAAGACCCTAGATTTAGCGCGGTTAGGAAATATACATATCTAATATTGAAAGAGGTGACTATGTAAATTATAAAAAGTGAAAAGTATGTAAATATGCTCACAACACATTAGAGACGAATGGACAACTAGAAAGTGTATACCGGGTGTTGCATCGTAGGGCGAGACATAGGAAATCCCATGTAAACTTTGATAGGATCAATTATTGGCTTCCCTAATTATTTTGGTGAAAAGCTGTATTTAGTTTTTTTAAAGAGCGCTAAAATAGGATAACTCCAAGCATTTTTGATCAACCCGTTTACGAATTATTTGCCAGTAACATTTTTAATATTCTGTCTTTTTTATCGCCCCGTATTCACCGACACCAGTGAAAGTAAGAGTTGGCTGTCAAATAAAGCTGCCATTTATGAATTTTTAGTGTTTGATAGCCAATACTTACTGGTGTCCGTAAATACACGGCGATAAAAAGAAGAAAATACTTAAAATTTATTGGAAATAACTCGTAAACGAGTTAATCAAAAATGTCTGAAGTTATCCATTTAGATGTGGTTCTTACTGTTCTTCAAAAAATATAAATAGATTTTTTCTCTAAAATAATTAGGAAAGCTAATAATAGACCCTTTTAAAATTTACATGGGATTTCCTATGTCCTGCATGACGATGCAACACCCGGTATATTGTTAGATTTGTAGCTACTCCCAAAAATACGGATTTACCGGTTTTAGTTCTCCTTGTGCCAAACTCCTTTTGTTTTCGCCCGAACAATCTTCACGTACATATAAAGCGTTCCATAAAGTTTTTCCAAAGGCTATTATTTGAATGACCCCTATATAATTTTTGAACTGCGACAATGTTAATGGTTATGTTATAAAAACCGTAAAGGAAAGATGAGAGGAAGAAGAGAAACGCGACATACTAGTTATCCATAAATTGATTTGCCAAAATGTGATTGACAAGATTTTAACCAATAAATTAAAAGCTCGTGAAGGTAAATGCCAATAACAACTTCCCTACAAGTTGTTATGATGGTTTAATGTAGATTTACTTTAATATCTGTCATCAGTTTGACTTTGAGTAAATCAAATTAATTTCCTCGACGTTGCACACATTATATTAGAAAAAGTTTTTATCAGTTTATAAATGTTCTCAAAATCACTTAGTAGCTAGCACATTTAAGAAGAACAGTTTTAATTTCTCTGCCGAACTACCCCTTGTAAAGAAGCCTAGTGTTCTGAGGCAGAGCGTTGTATCTACCATATCTTAAGTGCAGATAAACACGGATCCTGGTGAAATATTGAATGCATTTTATGTGCACATTGTTTCATAACACGAGTATGTCCCTCCCTTTTTGTAGATTTCTTCCTTGATTTCTACAGTGAAGAAATGTCAACGTTTTGTGAAAGAGCTCATACACAGTGAGTAGATAACTGCAAAGATACTTTTAATAGAAAGATTTTATGGTACCAGGAATAAGAGCCATTTACGTAAGACCTTTCAGTGGTTCAGTGTTAGAAAACCTTCTTTTAATATATATTATGTTGCACAGAATGAGCAAAACTCCCAGCTCTTTATCTAAAGAAAATGTTTTGTCCTAAGAATTACTTCTGCCAAGTATTTGACCTGAAAAACGTAGTATCACCTCTAGTACATGAATTTTTTATTTTCGCTTACAACTATTATTTTTGGTAAGTTCTGGCAACAAAATTTTTTGTAATGGCAGCATTTTATAACCCTTAAATTATGTCAATATAACCAATATAAACTGACACAGTTCAAATATTATACGGGGGCCAATCTGTCAAATTTCCATGGCTTACTTTTCCGAAAAATATAATGAAAAGCTTTATAGGTACTGACCTGTTACTGACTGTGTTACACTCTTTTTCTTAAAGCCAAAATATTCAAGAGTTAGTTTAGCAGGGTAACATTTCGAGTAATCAGTTGAAGTTTTCTTCTTCCCACACCTCCTGTCTCCTCGTTGACAAGGACGTCGTCTTAAGTTACAGTGATGTTGGTTTCGTTGACGACCTCTTATTAGGAATATATCTTTTTTTACGAGCGTTCTTAATATATCACTTTCCCGCACGCATTTTGTTTTTGAAAGCTTCACTTTCCCGCACGGCGTGAAAGTAAACTTGGCGTGCGGGAAAGTAAATATTCAAAGAATGACTGATTTATAATATAATTTAGACTTTATAGTCTGTCTATCTAGATAGGTGCACCTGCCTTACAGCCGGGCCAAACATTTTTCTCTGTTTTAAGGAACTATTATGTTTGCCTTTATTGATTTTTGATACAACATTTACCAATAATATACGTACTTTTTATTCCAATGTCACCAGTTCATGCCTGAAACATTTCGTCACACCAACTCACACCAAGTTTTTGTCATAACAACCAATTGATTGGTCATTAATTTAGCTGTCATACTGTTAACAAAGATAAAGTTGTTTATGTATTGTATATTTATTCTTTGTCTTTGTTAGAATGAATTGGCTCGTAGGAAAAATATTGTTCTTAACTCGTACCGAAAGTGTCTTTCCCGCACTCGTCTGCTGCCCGAACTCCGCTTTGCGTCGTTCGGGCATCGGCAGACAGCGTGCGGGAAAGTATCACTTTCCGCACTAGTTAGGAAAATAACTATTTTTAATCATCATTCAAGTTATCGATATCTTATATCTTGGTACTATAATTCTCCCCATTTGGGTAATAGTACCTACTAAAATTAATGAAATGTGGGGTCTAACCTGTGATTTCATGATCGTGCGCATAGCAAAAGCTATACCAAATTTTCGTCCTAGATACTGTGATCAATCTGACTGATGTAAGTGTGTACCTTATTGAAAAAAGTTTTAAAAGTGGAATGGGGAACAAATTGCGAATTCCCAAAAAATCCTTTAAAGTAAAATGATCACATCATGGTACGAAGGTAGGACCTACAAGTTGTAGTTCCTCTGCAGAACAATATTTTGATGCTTTCGTCCATAATAGCCGACGTTACTTTTGAAAAAACATAACAGCCAAATCGTTATCCTCATGGATTGAAGAATATCCTTACGTCAGCAGAAAACAACTCAAAAGTGCTTATTAGTATCAAACGGAGTTCTTTCAAAACACATAAAACCCTAACATTGCACGCAAGCTAATTAAGAGTTTCAAATCAATGGAACTTTCAACCTAACTAACTTTCACGATCCATCTTTTAGCCGGATTTTTTGTGGTTCCCATGTTCCCATCATCTCCAAAAAATAACTCTTTATGTCTCTAAAATTTTTAATAATTTTTTGCCAAAATATTCCATGCAATTAGGAAGAAGAATTAATACCACACCGCGAATTCTAAAGAAAAATTGTTTAACTTGTTGACTTTTGCTAAAGTATTATATGCTAAAGTGTGATAATTGTAATTCAAAACCTCATCTCAACTTTTGAGTTTTGAGCCTCCACGAGATAAACTTCTATTACAGAAAATAGAAACCTGTTCAATGCAGGGTTAATTCTTGTCGAGCCTCTCTGACGTCCACAATCCTAATTCTGTGGCCAGAATTTACATTAAAAGCCTCATACTTATAAGGTCGTATCAGAGCATCGCTGAGACTGCAAGGGTATTGGTGTGCAAAAGGGTGGAATGCAAGGGTATTGAAGGACACAAAAATGAAAATCCACTTACAAGTCGCTCAGCATCTGCAATGCTCATCTAAACCTTTAGCTTTGAACCTGATACCAAAATGACTTTCTGCTTTACTCCTGACCGTTACAATAGATTGGATTTTAAAGAAAAGTTTTAAATTGGCTTCAAGTGATGGCGAATGCTAATTGTCTCCATACATAGATTCACCATCGATGTTCTTTCTATTCTCCATGCTTCTTGTTTTTCTCGTTTGATCACTTCGTCCAGCAACTGCTTCAGAATTAAATCTTTTCAAGACTCTTTCGTCAACGACCACAATCCGAACTCAAATGTGTCAAAATTTATCTTAAAAGTCTCATACTCCTGAGTTCCTATCAGAGCATCGCTGGGACTGTAAGATGCAGTCAATTTTACTTTTTTAGAGTGTAGTACAATTTATTGAACAGAAATGAAATTTCACTTGAAATTGGCTGCCCCTTTCAGCAATAGCGATGCTCATCTCAAAAATTTGGAGTTTTGAGCGTCCTCCAGATGAAAAAATAATTTTCCACGTTGCTGCTAAAAGATACTATAGAATGGATTTCAATAAAGATTTTTAAATTGGCCTTAACTGCTGGCTGATCTTGACTGTCTGTGCACATAGGTCAATCTCAATAGAATGTACTTACCATTCCTCATCAGTCTACTAAACTAGCTTACATCAATCATGCTAAAGGTGGTCTTCAATTAGTAACAATAATAATGTGAAGCACTAATTCCAACTCTATTTTATGGCGCACATATATCGGCTTCATAAATTTAAGGAGACCGTAAATTGAGCTTATTGTCCACGAAGACATTTTTATATCACGTCTTTCAATAAATTGCTGAACTGCCACCTGCTTCCATAAACTTATTGAAGGATACAGAGGTGAAATGCCACTTGAAATTAGCTCAGCACCAACGATGCTCATTTCAGAGATTCAAGAATTGGCCATAACTGCTGGCTAATCCCAATTGTCTCCATACACAGGTTAACCTTTCTAGCTACCTAAGGCCCCCCTCTAAATTTAGGGTCTTAGATTGAACAGGAATCAGCTCGCCATCGTGATTGCCAACGTCAGGGGGACTTGATAGGGCGCAATAAGAAGAAGAAGATTGAACTTCTGATCCGCTAAGATGTTATTTATATACGCCTGATTCCAAAATAATTTTCCACGTTATTTCTAAAAATTACATTTCTAAAGTTTTAAATTTATGTATTTGCTTCCGAAGCTATTACCGTTCAGAAGTAAGATCAACAGTGCAGCCGAAGCCGTTAAAGTCATATAGAGTTCAGTTTCTTTTGGCAAGTGGCTTATCGTCCTGCAAGAAGACTATTCTTCTGCAAGAAGTCTGAGGTACAGTTGAATGTAGAAGTCGCATGTTCGACTGAAGGAGACAGCAAAACTCAGTTTGAAGATTGATTAGAGGGAATATTTATGCCATGACATACAGAGATGTGTGTGTCTGATGTCAAATTCTGTTCACTTTGGGGGCGATTATCTTTACATTTAAATTATATCTCAAAATGGCCCGTTTTGCTGCAATTCAAACACTGACTGAGTCTCTGTTGTCTATCGATGATCGTTTTATTGTCGAGGCCTCTCGTATTTGTTTGTTCGATCACCTTCTCTAGCAATTACGTCAGGATTGGATCTTATTAAGACTCTTCCTCGACATCCACAATCGTAATTCTATGGCCAGAATTTACCTCAAAAGCCTCATAATCCTGAAGTCGTTTCAGAGCATCGCATGGGCTGCAAGGGTCAGACGCCTTCACGTGGCTCTTCATCTCTGTGTCCCTCAATAAATTGCTGTACTGAAAATTAGCTGACTTTTTAAGCATTTTAGAGCGTTTAGAGCGTTTTAAACCTCCGTTTGATGCCAAAATAATTTTCCACATTAGCCCTAAAAGTTACAAAATACTGGATTTCAAGATTTTGTAATTGGCCTTAACTCTTATCTAATACTGATTGTCTCCGTACACAGTTTAATCATGACACAGATGTTCCTCCTATTGTCGATGCTTTTTATTTTTCCTTGTTAGATTACTTCGTCCAGCAATTGCTTCAGGAATTAATTTTGTTTAGACTCTTCTTCGACGTCCACAATTTAACTTTAACTAATCACAACTCTGTACAAATTCACTACTCTTCTCTTATCAACTTCAATGTCTTGGTTTTCATACGTTCTATAGCTGGACTCTTTTATTAAAACGCAGTGATATAAGTTTTTGTATTTTGTGTTTATTTTATGAAAATCTAGAGAGAGAGAGTACTGTACATTGGAATAACTTTTTTGATAATGCTTTGAAATATCTATACTCTATACTATAGGTTTACGATACAGAGCTTTTCACCTCTGTGTCCGCCAATAAATTGCTGAACTACCAACTGCTTCAGAAATTTATTGAAGAACCCAGAAACGAAAAGCCACTTGAAATTGGCTGGCCCTTTCTGCACTAGCGATGCTCATCTCAACTTTTAAGTTTTGAGCCTCCGCCTGATGCAAAGATTATTTTCCACGTTATTCTCAATTGACAATAGAGTGTCAATGGGGCTCTTCTGTTATCGATGCTTCTAGTTTTGCTTTGCTCGATCATCTCGTCCAGCAATTGCTTCAGAATTGAATCTTGTCGAGAGTCTTCTTCGACGTCCACAACCCTAACTCACTTGCCAGAATTTATCTTGAAGTCCTCGCGTTCTTGATATTGCCAACTGCGTCAGAAATTTATTGAAGGACACAGAGGTGAAAAGCCACTTGAAATCGGCTCAGCACCAACGACGTTCATCTCAGTTTTGGATTTCAAAGAAGATTCTGAAATTGGCCTTAACTGCTGGCTAATCCTGATTTGTCTCCATACACAGGTTAGCTACCTAAAGACCCCTATAATTTAAGGACTTCTCAGATTGAGCTTCTGATCCACTAAGACGTTTTCTGTATCACTAAAAATATTATTATTAATGACACAGCTTCCAAAAAATATAAGACACACTTCTATTTACAGAGAACAGAATCGTTTTCAATGCAGCTTGAAAACATAACCAAACTCGTTTTTAATTTTTAAGGGTAGTCATGGAAATACCTACATAACCCGTCTTTTGAATGACAAAGTATGGAAATGATATGCCCGCCCCACCTAATTTGTTTTTATGGCGTGTTAAAGCTATTTGCCTTGGGGTTTTAATGCCTCGTCACCCCTCATATACCTCTTTAATTGAAAATGCTTACATTTATTATACGGGGCATAATTTTAGGTTGTATAACACGAATCCCTGATTTCGGTAATTCGTGAGGATAGGCAGTGGGGCGCTATGTCGATACTCAACTGCCAAAACGAAAATTTGAGCACTAAAGAGGTCTTTAGACTTGAGCTTGAAGTGTAAAACTTCTTCGATAAAATTTTTGATGGTTAGGTGTAGATGGTCGTAAAAGGTTAAAAGTGAACCACTGTACGTTTTTTATAGATCGCGATCAAATTTATCACAAGTTTAAGCAGTTTTTCACAGCTAAGGGAATGATGTAATCTCGATAATGGGGTGAATTTTTTATGATCCTTCGAGTCAGAAAATATTAATATTTATACACGTAGCGTAATTTAATCAAGCCAACTTCACAAACTGCATTTGCACATGCAACTCATTTGAATTAAATCCATTTGCTTCGTTCACGTGAGTTAGTCCGGTTTCGATGCCATAAAATGTTAAATTTATTTTTACCTTATGAATAAAATACACAGTTACATTTCCAATTTTGATACGGGCTGGATTCCAATTGGAATGCAGTATCCGAAAGGTACGTTTGAATTACGAATATTTGTGAAAATCGAGAGGGGCCACCGCTGATCATCAGTGCAGAATTTTTGTATTGATTGAATTGTTAAAAAATTCAGCAGGTGATAATCTATTATTAAACTCTTGTTAAATTTCTTTTTCAGCGCAGTTTCGGAGCTAATCTAAATGTTAACTAGTTACTCGACCTTTTAAAGAAACTTCTCTTCGTCCATTAGTGCCGGCACTAAAAATTAACATTTTGAAACATGAATCTGGGAACGAATAAAATCTGTCTTCAAGCTGGATTTTTCCACATCCATTGACCCATCAAATTCCGACGAAGACTGCAGATTTCAGTGGTGGAGTAAAATATGCTTGATATTCTATGCATTCGATGCCCGATTACCTTTAAAAAGCTTTTCAATTTCAGAATGGATATTTGATAACATGGCATAAGATATTCCGCCCGTAATTTCGAATTCAACAACGAGATTGCTCGACGGGGAATGTTTGATGTCGTCTATCCAGGTATTTTTAAACGGAGAATTTCTCTTTCGTTATGAGGTGTATGCTTGGGATGACACGCAATTTGTGTGCCCGAAAGAAACGAGAAGTCATATGGGTATTTGGTTGTAACTCTGCAAACATACACGGGGGTCCGATTGCCTTGGTTGGTGCATCAATGTGTAATGTTACAGTTACTTCACAAATACAAAGAAGAGTTTTCTTTATGGGTCAAGCCCTAATGATTTTATTTTCTGACGTCAAAAGTTTCAATCAATTTTTCTTTTTATTCAGATCTTATTTAGATCAAGCTACTATTTTAATGCGTAAAGTCAATGTCTAAATGACCTTTTTTTTTAATAAATCATCAAAGCTTGATTAACTAAGATTTTTTTTTCAGACGCCCCACTATATAAACATTATCTTCGTCTTCAGTTTTCGATTATGATATCCACCTTATCCAACTCTACGGATAAAAGAGATAGCAAAATGATTAACGATGGCAATTGGACGATCCTGTCTATTTAAGCTTCCATGCATCTGGAAACTTATAACAGGCGATAGCGGGGCCGGAAATTCTGCTACCAGCAGGATCAATCAGGTTCGGTTTATTAGCACAATATCGAATAATCTAATTACTATAGGTTAAATGTCAGCCTGCTCCCTAATGATTACTATTCCATGGCGTCGCAGGGAAATGCGAAATATTAATGTCCCGTTTGATTCAAATGTCCCTTGTTTATTTTGCCAATCCATGCCTGTGCGTGATCGACAAATACCTAGGCATATCTATCTCATTACATCGGAGCGAACTAAACAGCACTTTCCAACCGAACGCTATCAGCCTAATGCCAATTACATAACGTAGTCACCATGAATCTCTCCATTAAAAGAACATAAGAGGGTCTAGTATAAAATGAAAAAAAAAAATGTGATCTTTTACAGATAAATTAGTCTTCTAAAATACCCTGCAGCAAATGAAAAAACGACCATTTTACATATATATCAAGAATCCTTCAAAGAATATCACAGTGATGCAGATTTATAGTAGTATGCACGATATCCCTGTCAAAATCTAATTTGGCAGATCTCAAGGTAGTCTTGGAAATCTTCGTTAGAGGTGCTAGGGTTTCTCTTATTTCTTTGTACTTCCTATGGACTACAAAGGTTAGTATGGTTTCTGCATTTTCCTAAAATACAGTGGCGCTCATTTTTTATAAGACCTCCAACGAACTCTCACCCGGCCCTCCAGATTATTCGACTACCGTTTCTAAAGTGACAAGCTAAGGAGGCCAAACCTTAACACCTTAAAAATAACGTTACAACGTTTCGTCTACGGCTGCGGCAGACATTATCAAAGACGTTGAGGTGCTTCCTAATGTTGACTGATTCGACTCCGGTGAGTTCTGTGGAGGCCAAATGGGAAGCTTGCGCACACCGTTTATAGAAAACCAACACACACAGACCGTTATTCAATAACGGTTCAAATCATCATCCCAGACAAAAAAGGGGGAGTCATACTAGGAGAGATAAAAGGGGAGTTTACAGTCTTTGTCTGTGAGAGCCAAGAGTATTTGTCAGCCGGCTGAATTGGAATGGAAAATGAAGAATCTAGAAAGAGCCTTTGCTTGGAATGGATACAGCAAACACGAGTTCGATAGGGCCGTCCGTCCAAGGAATGTAGAGCGTCAGGAAGGAACAACGGGAAAAGATGAAGAAAACCGCGGATGGACTAGTCTACCATACATCCACAAAGTAACGCACAGGATGGGCAGGCTGCTGGAAAAGCATAATGTTAAAACTGTCCTTAACCCACTCGTACAATAAAGCAGAGCTTCAGATCGTCCAAAGACCGCAGAGATCCCCTATCGGCACCCAGGGTTTACCGAGTTCCATGCAGCTGTGGCTCGGTACACATTGGCACAACAACACGCAGTATCAACACGAGGATTACGCAACACAAGAGGAGTTGCACGCTGGGACAAACACAAATGACAGCAGTAGCAGAGCACGTTCTCTTTGAAGGTCACGACATCCTTTTCAACGTGGTGGATATCTTACATCAATCGCAGCATTTCCATCCGAGACTAACGAGAGAGGACATTGAGATCTTTAAACGCGACAACAATTTCAACAGGAAGGAGGAAATTACGTTTCTGAATGCAGACTGGAATTGAGTTCTAGGACATAATTCAAGTGCGCTGAAACCCCGCGCCACCACTACCCCTACCCCAGTCTCTCCACTGCAACACGCCGACGAAGGAATCAATACCACAGAGCTCACCACAGTCGAATCAGTCAACATCGGTAAGCACGGGAAATTAATTCGCCCATTGCCTCATCGCCTTTGATAATGTTTGCCGCAGCTGTAGACGAAACGTCAGGAAGAAACTCCATTGGACCACGGCTGCAAAGCACCGAAAACACTTTAGATTGGCTTTGGGTTTATTTGGAGTCTTCAGTAGTAGTTGTACAAAGTGACCATTAGTGTGTCTCAAATCGCCAAAGGCGGCTCCCACGGCATTAGTTTTAATTACTTCAACATGCATATGATCTGCAGTGAGTTGTTTGTAGAGTAGTGCAGAGCAGGGTCCCACATAACATTCTTTAAGTAATATGAAGGTAACATAAATTTAATGTTCTCTGGAAGAATGTGCAAAAAGTACGTTCTTGTCATGCCCTCGCATATCACGTACTTTTCGGTATGAGAATATCACATGACAAGGAGGTTACTGAAAAGAAGGAGGAACTTAGTTGATTAAGTAAAATATTTATATCCCGTTTATTAAATTACCAATAAATAAAAAATAATAGGGATAATAGAAGTGAATATTAAGTATGATAATATTTCATATGAATATCACAGGTTGTTCTCCTGAAAGGCATATTCTTGTCAGATGATAAGAATGTAAAATTACTAAGTGGGGTAGTATGTTCAACCCATATAACATTAAAGTAATATTCATGTTCCTATCACATTCCCACAAGCTACCCAATAAAAAAGCTTTCTTTTTGTATTATAAAGGCAACTTGAATGTAATGCTCCCTCGAAGAATATTTGACACGATCCCACATGTTACCTACTTTTTGGTATGAGAATATCACACGATAAGGAAGTAATTGAAACGAAGTTTTTGTAAATAATATAATAAGAAAATTCTTTAGGGAATTTAGTAAAGTATTACTTATGCATTTATAAAATTAATTTATTAAGTGAAGTTTAAAAATTACCTATTTTTAGTTATATTCTATTTCTAGGCATAAATAGAGTAAAAAATCATGGACTTTAAAACAGCATTTTTATATATGAATATAGTTTTGAACCTGCTAATGCAAATTACAAAAAATACCTCTAATCCCATATCTGTGTGGTTGGTGTTTTAGGTTCCAGAACAGCTCTAACTGATCTACGTAAAGACCATTCGAACAAACTATTAATAACGAAACATTGTGTTATGTCATTAATGTCGCTGCCACTAAAGTCAGAAAAAACAGGAATGAAAATGTCCAAGAATTTTTTGTCATATTTTAATTTTTCCATATTTATGTGTGATAACTGGTGTAGTTGTAAATTTTGTAGAATCCGAATAATTGAACGTTAGATATATAGAACATATTCAAAGTATGTCTGTGTATGGCGATCTGTTAGTAATAATGTGCTTCATTAACAATTTATTTTCGATTCCATGTTAACAAATTGGTCTCTCCCATCCAATATTGTGCTAGAAGATTGCTAGGAAATTATCTGCCAAAGGCTTAACATTGTAGATTTTGATGATATTTAACATTCCATTAGTTACCGAACAGTAAATACAAAGATTATGAAGCAAAATTCAACAGAACATAGTCGAGCTCTGTGCTGCATACTCTCGGAGGTACGAGTAGCCCATGATATATTGAGTAATGAGGTTTAATTTTTTTTATTTACAACCATCTATCTAACACTATCATTACAAACGTCATAGGAGGGTTGGAAATTACCTATTACCTACCTCTAAAATAGACGTAGGTAATGGGTATTCATTACCATCCAAGGGCGGTAATGGCTTATTACCTACCTCTCTTTCAAACCTCATTTTTCATGCTTATTTATTGGCCCCTAAAATTTAATGTCTTTATAGAATTAAAAAGGTGTCCCTAGTAGCATCAAACTAGATAAGAAAGTTAACTGGTAATTTAAAAAAAAAAAGATAGTTAAAAATATTATAAATATCTTATACGAAAAATATAAATTCATATTATGTAGGTTGTAAATAAAATAGTATACACACCTCGGTAGGAAGTTTCCTTACCGTCTCGAGATTTTATAGTTCATCTCGACGCTGGCGCGTCTCGATAAACAATCAAATCTCTCGACAGTAATTAACGACTTCCCACCCCGGTATGTAATATACTATTCCACTAGACCTTATTACTGATTAGGCAGCCAGGAAAGACATATTTGTTGTCTATGTGAGGCATTCAGAATGCAGCCTCTTGCATTTTTGGCCGTCCATTTTTACATTAAAACGTGAATGTTCAACTTAAACAGTAGTTCGAGTTGTTATAGCAATATCCAAGTGTTTTGTTCTTTTATTGGCTGGGAAAGGTGGATGCGGAGCAACCTCTTGACGTATAATATGTTTTAAATAATATTTATTTTGTTATAAGTACTAAATATTTATACCCACTTTAGGTATATTTATTTTCTTATTAAACCCACGTCTTACGAAAATTGACAATTATAGGTCGGCACTAAGAAAAAAATCTTTTCTGACATATAATGCTCTTGTCAGGTTTTCTACAATTCTGCGGTAAAAGCCTCTATCGCATGCGTTTTATGGCAAAATAGGTAGCGCTTTACGAAACGTTCTTTCTTCTCATATGGTATTAAGGTTCCACATGATAATTTTCTATATGAATATCACATGTGAGGAATGTTCCAAAGCTCCGCACAGCTAAAGAATGTGTGGGTCATGTTATAATCATATCACACGCAACATAATTAGAATGCTCTGAGAATCTGTAAAGGAGGTTGCAGAACTCGTTTATCTCATGTAATGTTCAAGTTCCAAATAAAAATTTTTCACCTGACTATCACATTGCATTTCCTCAAAGGCATATTCTTGTCAGATTATAAGAATGTAAAATTAATTTCTATGTGGGAAAGACGCTCCAAGGTGGTAGCTGACACTGTGTCCCAACCCTCGCCAAACGAAAGCGAAATTAGATTGGTAACAGTTTACATGCTTCATAAAGTATCTTGAAAACTGCGAGAAGCTCAGCTGGCAAATTCACAAATTCGAAAAGATCATTGACTGATATAAGAGACCTGTGAGACTGATTACAAACGTTGCACAGGGGTGTTATACGGTTGATGGAGTTCAATAACGTTACGAACCTGAATTAGACCAAGTTTTAGCTGAGCAAGTTTTATCAAGGATTGGCGCACCCAGAGATCTGCGTGAGTATCACAATTACTTGGTCTTGGACTAAGCGGTAATGTCAGTGAGTCTTCCTTGCGACATTTCTCAAAAGTTTAAATCTACTAACGCAACAAAATAGTATGCCCTACTTAAAAATGAGACACGATCTGTCGCTCTACTCCGCACCAGCTTTCCCATCACAAAAGGCATCAGACTTAATGTGCACTTCATACCCCAATCTAGAGTCAATCGATAGTCTCAGGAATCTCGCACACGGAATCATCCTTGTCCTGAATGCTCTGCTGAGCTAACGTGATGTCCTCTAGCAAAGAAACCCTTAACACGAGAATATGCACTTTGACAGTATTAATTGGGAACAGGTTTGCTACTCACCAGATTTTAATCGTCTCCAGGTTTGAACTAATACGAGAAAGGAGTCCACCGATATTCACATTTCTACAGAATAATTGTGGTGTCATCAGCAAGTACTGTAAATGATCTCGAAATCCTAAGATCCATCAAGTAATTAGTGTTCAGAAAGAACAGAAGTAGACTTAATACAGGGTCCTTTCTCCCCACAAAAACCGCCTGCAGACCATCAAACTAAAAGAACCGGGGTTACCTAGGCGCTATATTATTACCTACGCCTGAAATCTAAATCATCTGGAGAAGTATATTCTGATCTACATTATCAAGTGTTCTGGACAAATTTCAAAACAGCGCCACTTAACTGCATCCTTGGTACCTCGGATGCTAACCGGAAATCTCAACTCTTTTTCATTCAGCTCAGCGAGCACTTGGCAATTTTGGCATTAAAACATTGATAATATGCTTCATTACTTTGCGAGTCCTGCTGAACCATATGTGCAGTGCTGGCAAAGTATCCCGTGTCTAATCTTACATTGTACCATTTCTGTGGTGTAGATGTAGACGTCAGAAGATTACAAAACGGCACGCGAACCTAATGGCAACCAAAGAATAATAATGTTCGTCAAATCTCCTCTCTTCCAGCATGGACCACGCTTTTTACTCCATATACAGCATATTTGGCAAATTTGTCAGATTTTTTGCCTTTACCGCTAATCTTGTCTCCTAAATTGTTAATTAAAACACATTTTTTTTAGATTCTGTAGCTTCACCAGTCAAATAGCACAGTTTTAACTGCTTCGATTTTAGTGCTTTCAATAACACATTTGTTTGCTTTCTCGGTCTTTTTTCTAAGTATCTCAGGTTTCTTTAAGTCTTCTTGTTCTGCTTCTTGGATTGTATGTAAATATTTTTCACCTTTTTCATGGACTTCTGCAGCTTGAAATAACTGTTTTTTAACATCCTTCGCTTTACCAGATACATTGTCTCCAATATTTGTAAAAAAGGCAAAATTCTTCTTTTTGGAATTTTTTTTTACACCATCAGCTAATTCCTCATGAGCTTTACCTAGGTTTTCCTTAGCATTCTTCTTAAATGACTTTACAAAGAGCTAACTCTGCTAAAGTGGTTGCTTTAGATGCTGCAAGACTGAAGCTATTTTTTGGTACTCTTGCACTGGATTTTTAAGAGCTTTATCAGCAGAAGATATAACGTAGTCATCATTCTTTGAGGAATCGTCTGCTACCCTCTGCGACACTAACCCTCCTTGTCTTTTACTCTGCGATTTGTTCAGCATTCTTTTTAACTGACTTTGTCCTATTAGAGATTTCATCTTCAATGGTAGCTGGTTTTTGTGCAACATCTCATCGAGTGCCTCATGGCGGCATTTTCTCTTTGATTTCAGTTGCGGCGAAAGAGCTCATCTCAACGCCTACATATTCAAGACATTGTTTTCCAGCTTGTTTAACATCCCTTTTTTGCCAAACAGATGGTTTCCAATCTTAGTAAAAAAAACCATCTTCTTACTTTTTGATCGTTTCTGAGCTGATCAGCTGATTCTTCTTGAGCTTTGCCTACGCTCTCGATAGCATTTTACACCAGCCTGCAAACAGTAGCTAATATCTTTTCGTGTGGAAATTTCTGCTTTACCAAGTAAGCTACCAGATTAATATTTCGCGTCTATGGTATCTTCAATAGACCTTTTTTACGTATTTTCTTTACCTAATAGCTTCTCTCCAATCTTAAGTAAAGAAGCCACCAGCTGCCTTCTTAGTAGCCTAGCACCACCAGTTAAATCGTCCACGTTCTTGAGGTGTCTTAACATTAGCTCGCTAAGATTGAACCGTCCGTGGCAATTTTCGCTTTAGATGCTGAAGGTCCTCAGTGTGAAGCTATTTGTTGACCGGATCGACCTCCTTATTCGAAAGTTTTCCGGTTATCATAGTTTTACGGTCAACACAAAAATTGTTTTGGTTACCATGAGTGTCGAGTTAGTAGTATTTTAAAACACTACACTTTTTCTTCGGCCATGCTAACATTAGGTCCTCATTAACAGTTTGGTCAAATTTTCAACAATTTAATTTGCTTTTGTAAGGCCCGGTAAAGCAAAATTTACATGTTTTTGTGTGATATTACCATTTTCCACAGTGTTTTACAAGATTACTTTCGTCACTAGAAACGAAATTTAACGCTATTGGATTTTCTCTCATCAGAGGCAAAAATTATTATTTTGGCTAGCATAAGATATGACAAAACTTGCGTATTTTTACATAGTCGTAGAAAGAATAAAATTGTGTCAGGGCTAATTCCCAGGAAAAAAATGTATTATCGTAAAAATAAATAATGTAACGTTGATGGCTAAATTTTGAGTTATACTTTAGAGTTCAGATAACTCAAGTCACATAATATAAAAGTAGTCACTAAGGGTGTATAGTGAAGGCGAATATAATTTTTTAATTTGTTTATTACAATTATTTATAATTATTAACAGATAGCAACTATTCTTAACTCAAAAAAACCATACTTCCTTCTCAGCTACATTCAAACTTAAAAATCTAGTTCCAGAGAAAGAGCTTTGCAGTTTGAATCAATTCTGCCTTTACCTGGACGTAGCTCGTATAGTTAGTGACCCCGGCTGCCCATTTGGTTCGAACTGCCCACTTGGGCTGCTTTCTCCCCTGCACTGCTCCCTTATCTTATCATTTTTCTAATATGCCTAAATGAGCTCCGTCCTCACATTAATTAAAGGCCTCTTCTAACTACTAACATTTTCTCAATGATTAAACATAATCTACCTGGGATTTATCTGGCCCTATCTCAAATTCTCTTTTAATATGTATACATTATAATTAGGCAAGGAAACTCGACGATACAGATACAAGAGTTGGTTGAGACCAATTTAGCGGACCCTTGAGGTAAAGCTTTGAGCTTTTGAGATAATTTGCGTCTAGACGACATTCACGGGATTCATTCAATACATCAAGGGGTGCGCAATTATTTCCTATTCCTTTCGGTTTAGTTTCAGTTACCCCAGTTATTAGGACTGCTTCCTGGAAACGTTACAACGTGCTCAGATAAACGTACAATGAGGTATATTTCTTCAGAAATAATGATGTACATAAATTTTATTCTTGTTCGGATAAAACCATATTAAAATATAACCATACCCAAATATATACAGATACGCACAAAGAAAGCCTTTTATGAATCCTTTTTACGTTTCTTCCTTTTAGAGAGGAGGCAATATCCTCAGAAAATACCGGCAGTGCAAAAGCAATATAGTGTCAACTTGGACGCCACTAGAATACGTTTACGGATCGACAATTTCCTTATCATCTTCTAGTTTTGTAAAGGAAATTGCTTACAGTTTTCAAATGCCTATGCGATTCCTGCCAATATTGCGAAGCTAGAGAGTAAGGGAAAGAGAGAGAGAGAGAAAGAGAGAGAAACATGGCAAAAAACATTTGGGCTATAACGAAGGGATTGTTGAATCTTGTAAATGAGAAATATTTTATTTAAAACGTTCTGCATTACAAATTTGAAAAGGCGATAGAACCAGGCTACCTTTAGGGACACTATACCTCGGGACGACAATAAAAACCTTAATATCCTTCCATAAGTCTGGTTTATCAAGGAAAGTGCAACTGATGTTGGCAACTTTATGCCTAGCAGACCTCTTTTTTATGTTGAGAATTGTCTGGCAGCTATAATCCACACTACACCACTATAAAGGTCTTTCCCTCTTTCCCTATCTCTGGCATAATTGACTTCATCTTAACACCTCTTTAAAGCCACAATATAAATGTTAATAATGATCCCCAAAGGTGAGAGCCATAAATGCCGTCATATTTTCATTTTAAAGACCTGGTTACCGGGTCCGCTTTCGTTCACTAAACTAAGTTATCGTCTTAATATAAGCTAAAAGCAGGACGAAGTCTGCTAGATCGTTAATAGCGAAAAAGTGGGGTATTAAGCAGGAGATAACGTGATTAGTGTGACATGTTCAGAGGTGGACACGTTGCCTAGTAAAAGCATATCCTTGTCGAACGCAACGTGATCGATAAAGGGATTGCACTCCGGGCTTATGCATCGTGACGTTTAAAGGTCAATCCGATCTAATAACTGTAATTTGATTTTTTTGTTTTCTGACAAAGATAGTCAGTACGGTAAGTCTACTTATTTTGCCTCTCCACTAATTTTTCTTTAACAAGAACTTACCACTCGCACTAACTGATGCCGAAGTAATTGCATAATATACCAAAAAAAGGTTTCTTATGTAATTTAAGTTGTTTCGTTTTGATAAAACTACGATATTCAGACCTAAAAGAGTTATATTTTGAAAAGAAAATTAAGGGAAATAAATTGATTGTGGTAAGGAAAATAGAGCAGATCTGAAACTTTTTGAAGCCTTTCTACGCCTTGAAGGGAAAAACTGAAAGAATGTGAAAGTTTACATATACTGTAAAATTTATTCTATAAATCTCTAATAAATAGAATGTACTTGAATGCACACAAAGTCTTTTAACTGAAAAGCATAACACTCATTTTTAGGTAGATACTTTTCAAATTTTACATGATTACAGCGTTTGTGTAAATTACGTAGCACGAACGTGAATTTCATTAATTATATGGAATCTCTAGGGCGGTAAATCAGCGTAGCCTGGGCTCTAAATCCTTCTCTTTGAGCTATTAGTAACCAGCTGACTGTATATGAGTTATGTATTTAATTGATTTAAGTACCTGCTATCATTAATTATGACCATAGAATCAAAGCTAGGTTCTGTATTTGATGTAATTATAAGGGTCTAATCTAAAAAAAAAACTAGAGGGAACTTCCTGGTTAAATTTAAATTTTTAAATTGTATCAACGTTTATATAGTCCAACTACTTTACAAGTCATAGATATAAGTAAAACAATGTCGTACTTAGTTTGGAAACTTACAAGAGTATATATCGGAGAACTAGTTAGAGCAGCCTATTCGTAAGCTCCGGAAGACTTTTTTGGACCATGTTAGCGCGCAGAATTTTACTGATGCTTTCAGTCCCAGCGATCTACAACAAGCGTTGCTCCTTGGATTGGAAACTTAAATGAGGCTAGGATCTACAGTTTAGAGTTTGAGGCTCCCGGGAATATTTTATATTATAAAAAGAGAAAGTAACCAAAGTAAAAATCCACAGAGGACGAACTAAACGAAAATGAGTCTAATGGGTTTAGTATAACAATCCTTCAGTAGCAATTGCAAACATTTCTTCAAATTAATTCAGAGGCGACTACAACAAAATTTTCTAACTGTAGGCGACAACAGCCCATCAGTACTGACTACCAAGACCATCGACAGCAAGAAAACGCTATTTTTTTTCTGAGCAAGAGGCCCCGGCAAACTACTCAGTAGCCTCCAAATTAAAGATCTTCATGGTGAAAAGGAGTAACGTGATTGGTGGTCACCAAGTGGTGTAACTATAGTCTAGTCGGGGAAGGACTGTTAAGTGGTAGGCAATGTGTCCATCAAAGGTCGGTTCTACAGGTCGGCTACGAAGAATTTCCATATGTTGCTACCAACAAATGTTGATAAGATTACAGTACACAAAGTTGATGTAAAGTGCGAGTCTGTAACTCTCCAAAAGTCTCGGTTACACAAAAACAACAATCATCTAGCGAAGAACTTGATCAACGCAAGGAAACCTCGAAACATAACGACAAAGCCTTACTCAACAGCTCAACAGCTCAGTACCAGAAAAGTCCTTACTTCATTTGTGCGATCTTATACAGGGTGATTCACGTTATTTGATACGGAAGATTATGGCTAAACTTTTAGATTTTAAAAAAGTTTTGTATATGGAATGGATGAGGGTCTATTGGAAGTATATTTTAAAATTATTGTCATTGTATACAGGTGGTCCCAAAAGTATAAAATTAATTAAAGTTTTATTTTTTTAAATGAAACACCTAGTATATTAATGTATTTTCGGTATCTACGGACAAAAGTAAACGTAGTTTTATTAAGGTTTATAGCATCTAAACCGTAACGTTCTTCAGATATTCGTGATTGTGTGAAAATGCAGCGTCAAATTTAATGTTTAAATTCTCATCACTTGGTTTCTTGTAAACCCCCGAAATTGGCTGGTAGTACATTGAATTTTTTGCGATATGTATTAAATATTTACTACTGTGTACCAAATGTAAAAAAATTAACACTAAATTATTGCAAACTTCAATCAGTAATAACTCGTTTAATTTAAATTAGACACCCTGTATTTTATAGTATCATTAGATGCAGAATTTAGTTTCCTATCAAAAACTATTAAACATTCCTATAGCTTGGTCGTTGCATTTTCTTGGAAATTTGATTTTTTCTGAATTTGCGCTGACAAACGAATGTAGTAATCTAATTTACCTGTTCAGGTCTATTCAGGTGTTAACTGATTTTGACAAACCAAAATTTATTGTAATTTCTAATTGTCACATATTAATTTAAAATTAAATATTTTTCTACTGTTATAATTGATGGTTAACAGGAAGTTTTTTATTTAATCAAAATGCTGGTTTACACAACAGAAGAACGAGTCGATATGATCTTCATTCTAGGAGAATGCTTGCAAAATTGTCTTTTAGCATCAAGGGTTTATGCTGAAAGGTTTCCTAACTGAACTCAACCGAATAGAGCCGTTTTTGAAAGACTGTTGGTTCAATTTAGGCAAACTTAGATTTTATAAACTGTAAAGTTCATAAAATCTTTACAGTTTATAAAATCTAAGTACAGTGAAACAAAACTGAACAGTGAAAAGAAATGTATACTGCGAATATTGATATATCAACCAACTATCAATTTGAACCACATGACGTTAGGCTGCTTTTCAAACAAAAAAAGAAAATTTTGCGGATAGACGAGGCTATTAATATTAACATTCTGCCATTGTTGGTACATTCTACAGGGTGTTATTAATTTTTTTTAACCAAAAGCCTATATTATAGCGACGCCCGATATTTACTGAAAAATTTAATTTTAATTAAATAATCATAGGGATTATTATTCCTGAAGGAACAACCGAAAAAAACACATTTGTTGGGTATTTGTTGGTATTTGTTAAATAATGAAATTTGTTACTCCCCAACAATAACAGCAGACGGTCACACAACCGAACCAAAAAACGACATAAAATACTTGGGAGTAACTATCGACAAAAAATTAAAATTTACTAAACACGTACGAAA
The DNA here is from genome assembly GCA_951812265.1 of Taphrorychus bicolor. NCBI lineage: Eukaryota > Metazoa > Arthropoda > Insecta > Coleoptera > Curculionidae > Taphrorychus > Taphrorychus bicolor. Next base: position 47,105,184 of record OX638297.1, on the reverse strand, counting down.
TACTAGAGTGGAATTTATTAAAAGGACAAAACACTTTCGATCCCTGACCTACAAAAACAAAGAAATTAGCACAAAAACGGCTATAAAAATATACAAATCCATTTGCAGACCACTGTTAGACTATGGACACGTGCTAAGAGCAAATGCGTCAGAGAAAACTAAACAATACACACAAACAACAGAACAAATCGCATTAAGAATGACAACCAAGATAAGACACCCCGAAAACCCGCTGCACAATCCTTCCAACCAACTACTCTACGAACGCACACACATGACAAAATTAAGTGAAAGACTGATACAACTTCAGACTAAATGGAAAAACAACCCACACAATATGACTCTACTGAACCCACTTTGCTTAACAAGACAAAATAGACAGTCCCGCTTCGTTTTCCCTACAACCACCCTAATGGAACATTTCCAAACGTAGAGAGGCCAAGCTCAGAAATGAGTCGCTTTTCTTCCTTTCCTTAAGTTTGTAATATTTGTATATGGAATTCATTTGTGTAATATTATAACATGGGCAGAAAGACCAAATGGTCGATACCCTATTTCCCTGGAAATAAAGATGTTATATATGAAATTTGCCTTTTCAGTTTGTTAACTTTTACTTCTCTTATGCCACTGAATACCGAAGCGAATAAAATGAACACTACATTAACAACAAGAGAGTTATTTCATGGGCGAGCTTCAAATTTGATACCAAAATTTGCTGCTTGGTATGTTACGTTTCGACAGTAGTTTTGAATTGAGTTAAGGTAACTTTAGTAGGTAAAGATTTTTTTTTTCATGTTAACTAATTCAAATAACGTCAACTCTGTGCAGAAATTAAGCACTTTCTTGAAAATTTATATATACGTCAAAATAAAGATAAGACCAGTGCTTAAATTTAAAGGATCCTGGTACCTTTTTAGCCGAACGCAGTGAAGATTATAACGAGCAGGTCACTCTCCCTTTTTGGTTGTATATATTTGGTATTTTTTCTTCGATTTTACCGTTTCTACGTTCCGAGATTTAACTGATTAAATTTTTCATTGATAGGGGTAGAGTGACTTTTGCCATTTTATAGCAAAGCCATTTATGACAATAGCACAACAGTGTCTCAATTAAACGTGAGTCGGCTAAAATACTGCTCAAAACGTTAATTACTATTTTGCTTAGTTTCATAACAGTCTTATATGAAGTGAAAAACTGTTAAAATTTTGCAAAAATTACCTAATGTTTTTATTTGATCGCACATTACGTCAACTAAATTAAAAACCTTGAACGACAAATTAAGCGGGTATTTTGTGGTCGAGAATGCTCTATTCATCGGTGTCAATAGCATCGTTATACCATGTTTACTTTTCGAATTATATAGATATAAGTATTAAAATGTCGATAAAAAGTGGAAAAATTACGTTTTTGGCGCCATTTTGAAGGGGGAGGAAATTACCGAAAATTCCAGAATTGCAATTTTTTTACATATTTTTGTCCCCTCTTTCATATGAGACTATTTTTGATAAAATCTATGACAATCGATTTTCGCTGAAAATTTTCACGCTACCACCTTTGAAAATTTTGAAATTTTTACATTTTTCTGTTTATCTTGGAAACGATAAGGTTTTTCGATATGCAGGTTAATACGATGTATGAAGAGGTCATTAAGGGCTATCAGATGCATGTATCAGAAAGAAGCTAGCTTTCGCGGTTTTCGAGAAAATTAAAAAAAAGTGCAAAATTTTTACCTTATTTTTGGGCCACCCGTGCTCAGTTACTGTTCTAGTCAGAGCTTCGAAAATGGGCTCTACGTGTAGCTCTGTTCTTCTACTTCCTTAGCTGTTCTTATACATTTTTTGATAAATCTTCATCGAAACGAGATATTAGCTGTTAAAAGCAGCAATGCACGTTTTTTATCTCAAAATTTAGTTTTTTGGGTCGGTTTGAGAGCCCCATATGTTTAACATAGAATTTTCGATATGTGTCATTTAAATCTATAGTAATCGATTTTATTTGTTACTTCGAGTCGTTTTATAATGAATAGGACTTTGATTTCTGTTTTAGATAGTATAGGGTGGTTCAAAAAATGATGCAAGAAGCTAATATATGCTAATAATGCAGAAAAGGACCATAAGCAGTGTGTATTTTACATAGAAAGGGTGGATTATATAGTACGTAGACAAGCCAGAATAAAATGTTAGATATAGGCGATGAAAGAGTTATTAAAACTTAGTAATGAAAGCAATTTTAATTATTCAAGGAGTCTGGTGTTGTCAGATATGAGTAATATTTACTGCAGAACATTTCCTTCGCCATTTTATCCACAAATTGTTAAAAAACACTAAAATTATTGTACTTTTTTGGCTCCTCATATAGCTTTTCGGATAAATCTTAATTAAAACGCGATATAAGCTGTTGAAGGCTGAAATGCACGATTTTTATCTAAAAATTTAGGTTTTTGGGCCAGTTGACTCATAGGCTTAATATAGAAATATCGACTTTTCCCATATAAATCAATAGTAATCGATTTTATTCGTAGGTTCTAGTAGTCGTATGATAAATAGGGCATATATTTACGTTTTGGATAGTATAGAGTGTCCCAAAAAAGTGTTGTAACCTAGAATTTTAGGATTTTGTCATGTAGATTGATAACAGTTAATTTATTGCGAAAAATCCATTAGTTTTATAATAAATAGAGCGTTGATTTATGTTTTAAATAGTATACGGTGTCCCAAATAATGCTGCAACATGTAACTTTAGTTTTTTTGTTTATCAATATTTTTTTGTAGGTTTTATTCCCTTATTATAAACAGTTAGGAACAATCAAAGCTATAAAACTGAAATTGACGAAAAGACGCGCGTATGTGACAAAATCACACCATAAACAAACCAACTCAAGAGTTTTGCTGACCAACTTGTTACTAAAAAGCGTATCTTCAAAGAATCATGTGCAAACGATGCAAAACTTTCACGCCGCATCTCCTCATTATAAGATTCAAGACTCCGTGACCAGCTAAGCTCACAACTTGCTAATCTATATCTCCGCTCTTGTATGCTCGCATGTTAGAGGTTTTTACCCCAAATCCCCTGAACGGAGATGAGGCAATATTTTCGCTCTTCGGGATTAAGCCAAGCGAGTTTATTTTTAAGAAGTTTCCTTTTTAGTCGACACTCCATAAAAAATAAGCTGCAGTAAATACATGCTCAGATAAAAGGGACTGTCATAAATCCTCTCCAAAGCCAAAGCATAAAGCGACATTTAAAAGCGGTGCTTCTGATAAAATGCACATTCATTTATTTTCCTTTGTTAAAGCATTTAAAGTTTTAGCGTAATCTGACAAAAGGTTTAAAATGTCTCTTACAAAGAATGTGCTTCTTCAACAAGCTGATTTTTTTTTTGGGCAACAACAAAGCCGCCACTATTTTTGATACAAATTAGAGCCGTTTTTGTGTTAACCCTACAGATTTAGCTGCTTAATTAAACCGCCTTTATAGCTTTGATTATTCGCTTGCCTTCAAATTGGATAAGACTGAAGGCACTTTGAACTCGTCTGCTCTAAGTAATTTCGAATCGTTCAAGCGAGCCTCGGATCCTATCTCCCTCAAATTGTTATTCAAAAACTTGAAACTAGGGCCAATAAATTATTATTATGGACAAGACGCTCCCTTGATAAAGAATAAAATAGTCCCGGTCTCGTCTAGAGGATTTTAAGCATGAACTTCGATTATGGTCGCTCACTCAGCGTATCAACCGTTAAGGGGGATTAATATATCTAAAGTTTAGTTCAGCGATAAGTTAAAATAAGAGACGAAATTGGAATATACGGGAAAAACGATGACGCTGCTGAATTTTAAGCCGGGACAAGATTTTCTGGTCTTGTAGATGATATCGAACCATGGCTGTAACAAAATCCGTTGCGCACGTGATAGTGCATCCGCTCAAGTTTAAGAAGAAGCCATTTAATAATTGGTTGAAATGATTAGTTCCTGGCAAGCCCTAGTAAGGTGTTTATTTTTGCTGCATTAAGTTTAATAGCTAGCCTTTTTTATTTAAAAGTTTTTTTATCTAACATTGTATAAATTTCCCGTCCAATTTACAACTTGGTTAAATATCAATCGACGAAGAGCTCAATCTAAAAAAGCCCATCCTGAGGCAGACGCACGTCATGCTTCCGTAGTTTTTCCACGTCAAAACAAATAAAAACCAAGGAAACCGAAATCAGTGTTCAAATGGGGATTTTATTTGGCTTGGGAGTAACAACATCGAATTTCACTTCGTACTTACGAAGAAGCCCTTTCAAATTTTTATATACCTCCTTTCTTTGCCACCGCCCCGGTGTTAATATTTGATGTTGATGTCGGAGGAAACGCTGTTTGCCAGTTATTGACCTGTTAAGTAAATAGGGAATAAATGAGTCGGCAGTATCGTGGCCAGTGACGAAGTGATGGCGTGTCGAAGAACGTTCTTTTTGCTCCATTAGGACGAAGCAAAGAAATAATTATTAATAACGCCCTCGCTATGCTATAATATCGAGATTGTAGGGTTAACTCTCCAACACCTGATATAATTTTTTTCCTAATAGTTATCAATGTAGACTCTAGATGTGATATTATGTGTGTGCAGAAGATTGGGAACAGTCGCCAGATTTATTGCTTTTATTGTAGTTTACATTATTGTAAGAAAATTGTAAAACACTTCCTAAAAAATTGAAACGTTTCAATTTAGTCTTTTACGTAGGTATTTCAAAAGAACAAAAGAAGTTCTTATGTATTTCAAGAATAAAAATCAGTGAATGGACCTATGGACGAGTTATTCACGATGGTATTTCCGGAAATTGCAGTATAGCATTTTTAGAAACAAAAAAAGAAAATTTTAACGATAGAATGGCATTCCCGATTGGTTCTTCATTTGTATTTTGGTAGAACTAAAAGTCAAGTTTCTAATATCCCAACATGAGACCATTGACATGAATGTTTTAATAAGTCTTCTCTTATTTTAATGGTAGTTTTTGGTCTAGGTGCTAGCGATTGTAAGTGCTAGTATCAGCGCTAGCACCTTTTTGTTGATTGTGTAGGTACACGGTTTCCGCGTTCAGATGGATCCCAATAGCGTAATATCGATCTTCTTTACCCCGACGCTAAGAAGGATTTCCACAAATTGATAAAAGAGCGAATGACCTGTAGTATCAGACTGTTGTTTGACCACGAGACGTGGTAGTTAAGTAAAATTTCAGACAGTTTGGTTTCAGGTTCGCACGCAATTACAAGGTTTGAAAGCAATATTGGGATATTTATGTTTAAGTCGAAGGCCGAGTGGAGTTATGTAAAGAAGATCGAGCTTAGGTCCAAGCGTATAATTAGTGTGCATGCAATGATGGTGTGAGAAGATGGACAGACTAGGGGGGGAAGGGGGGGGGGGAGGCGAGAGACTGTGATCAGAGATGCTTTTGAAGACGATCAAGTGGTGATGATTCCGAGGAAATCCCTAAGGGCACAGAAATGACTGAAGACACTCGGTTCTTGCAATAACACTTTTCTGGAGTTTGATTCTTATGCCTGTAAGTACCAAAACTGAGACGGCAGAAATAGAAGACTTTTCCTCACACCTTTTCCTCACACGATGAATATGATAGCCTCACCGAAACGCCAAGAAAAAACAGAAGTCTTTCAAGACTGCTAAAGAATAGTCAAAAAACAGAAAAAACTGTCCTCGACTGTATGTTCGCTGAACTGACCAACACTCAAGAAGAAGCAAGAGTCGGTCTTGACAGTAATTTTATTCAACTAAAAAACTATGATGAGGTGAATTTAACCTGACATATTATTGACATTAATTGGATTGATAAAAACCACTAAACATTTCCAATTTTTCTGTCTAAACTACAAATGAATGAAGAGCTTCCATAAATTAACTAAAAATGAGTGGGAAGCCAAGTGGCACAACTAAACCAGTTGGTGGAAGTCACCGAGCCCCGAAGTGATAGAGTAGTCAACGAAAAAGGAAAGAAGTGGAATTGAAATTAAGAAAGTTGAAAAAAGCAAAAGAAATGCCTGTAAGTGCATATACTAGCGCATTTATCACTTTCGGATAGAAAGTGAACCCCCAAAATTTACTTTTTTTTTAAATGTATCTGCGATAACCGATAACTTAAGACAGTTGGAGCCCCAAATAACTGAAGGGATGCTGAAAAAAACACGCACCTACTACTTGCGCACCTACCTAGATGCGGAGGGGGATGGTAAATATTATGTCCGTTCAAAAAACCCGCTTTTTCTTAAAAAATATATAGTAGCTGATAGATTATACTTACCTCTTTCATATTAAGTGCGGATAAATACACTTTTTCTTATAATTTAAAAAAATTTTACCCATTTTGTTAAGTTCGATTACGTTGAAAATAACTATGATTACGTTAGAAAAAACGCCTTTTTCTTGAAAAAGATTACTGCAGGTAGTAGATTAAACTTACCTCTTTCATATTAACTGCGAGTAAATGTTCTTTTGCAAGATCTGAAAACAAAAAATAAAAAAAAAATACGAAAAAAGTTACTAAAACTGTATTTCAACCTGCGATAAATGCCAAAATGTTTCTTATTGAATATGCAACGTTGCCAAATGTTACGTAAATGAAGAAAAAAAAAGAAATACCTCAACTAATCTAAACTGCCCTATTTCAACACAGAAGTGAACTTGTAGCTTGTAGCGGCACATTAGGTTATTTGTTCAACCAAACTGAACTAACCTGACCTAGACTAAACTAAACTGAGCCAACCTGAACTAACCAAAACTAACCTTAACTTGATCAAATCCGGGTCTGGTCAGTTTTATGCATTACAAAATTTCGAGGTTGAAATTTTGTAATGCATAAATTTACATTTACAAATTTGAAATTTACATGAAAGAGGGCATCAAATTAAGTAGTTAAAAGAAAAAAAAATGCGTAATAATCATATTTGTACAAAAAATATTAAAAAAAAAAATGTATACATATAATAGGACCTATCCTATACCAAGAAAAACAAAACAATAGCTTGCAGTGCAAAGTAAGGGTTGTGGGGGCACACAAACTGAACTGGAATGAAATTCTTTTAATCTACAAAGCTTTTTTTTTAATTTCATTTCACTAAATAATTATTACCAAAAGAGAAATGAAATTGAATTTTTTTTTATCTATTTTTAACTTCCAACCTACAAAAAGGCAAATATGAAATGACATTCATGACAATGACAGATCGTTGTAGTGCTTTTGGCACTATGCAACATTGCAAAATTTAAAGAAAAATGGAAAAATAAAGAAATAATCTGGACTAACGTAATTTAAACTAACCAAACCAAAGAAAAACAAAACAAAACTTAGCCTATCCTAAAGAAAGACGGAAGTAATATAACATGAACTAATGTAACAAAATGCAAAGTAAAACTAAACTTTACCGCCGTAAAGGACAAGTAAACCTGAACTAGCAAAACCAAAGGAAAAACAGAACTGAACTAACCTGGACAAACCAAAGGCAAAGCAAAACTGAAGTAACCGAACCAACAGAGCCCACACTTACACACTTACCTAACACACTTAATGTGTAGCACGCAAAAGGCAACAAGAGGCAGAGGCGGCCCTAACAGGACTTCCATATAAGGCAAGTAAGACTAGAGTAACCAAATCAAAGGAAAACATAACTAAACTAACCTAACCAAAGGAAGAACAGAACTGAACTAACCTGAACTAACCAAAAGCAAAGTAAAACTGAGCTAACCTAACACACTTAATATGTAGCAAGCAAAAGGCACTGTAGTGACCCTAAATGGCCGCTGAAACAAGAAGCAAAGGCAGGCCTAATGGGCCGCCATAAAAGACAAGTAAGACAAGATCAAGTCAATAGAAAATATAACTAAACTAACGTAACCAAACGAACAACAAAACTGAACTAACCAAAAGCAAAGTAAAACTGAATTAACCGAACTAACAGGTAGAAAGACGCACGTTCATTTAAACCGCCTTAAAGGACAGGTTTAACTGAACTAACTAAACCAAAGGAAAAACATAACTGAACTAATCTGAACCAACTTAACCAAAAGCGAAGTAAAACTGAACTAGAGTTTTACTTAGTTTTTTTTGGGCCGCGTCGCCTGAACTTAGGGGCCTTTGCAGGGTCCGATGCATACTTAACTACCAACACCCTCACGAATATAAATATTCCGCAATTTTTTTTTTAAACTACTTAATTTGATTTCTTCTTTATTGTAAATTTCAAAAAAAAACCTTGAAATTGCGTAATGCTTAATGTCGACCAGCACCTCAAATCGTTACATCTGCCTGAGCTAGCATAAACCAAACTGAGAGACATTGAACTAACGTGATCTAACCGGAATTAACCTGACCTAGACTAAACTAAACCGAGCAAACCTGAACTAATACGATCCAACCTAAACAAACCTAAACTAACCAGAACTGACCTGAACTAACCAAAGAGTCCTGTGCAGCGACCATCACGGGCCGCTGCTTTACTTGCTCAAATATTATTTGTTTTTGAATATAGATTATAGAGAAATGTGGCAACATTGTCGTTATAATTTATAACAAATGTTAATCCATGACATTTTTGACATCCAATATTGATAAAAGCCCGCGCGGTGGGTTTCTAAAGTTACTACAGATGGACTGTCAAATGTCGAGACTGATGAAAGTTGTCAGTAAGGTCGTGGTAATTTATAATTTCCTAAAGATATCGGCAAGGCGGCAAGACGAGTGTCAAAACCTTAAAACAAAATTCCCAATATTAGTAATTTATTGTTGCCAAAAAAATGCAATTTTCTTAAATTATTAAAAGAAAACACACATTTACCATCACTTAATATCGAAGGGGTAAGGTTAGATTTTTACATGCAGTAATTAAAGAAAAACCTGCTATTTCGAATGTAAATCAGGTTATTTAGAATGTAATCGAAGTTGCAAAAATAAGTAAAATTTTCTTAAATTATTTAAAAAAAAGTGCGTTTACCCGCAATTAATATGAAAGAGGTAAGCTTTTTTGAAAAAGAAAACAGTTTTTTTTGAACGACATAAAGTGTACCTTTCCCGAAGCGGAGTTTTGAATGTTTTTTCCCACTGCAGAAAAGGAACAGAATTCCAAATGCAATTTCAAGTTCAGTTGACAAGCAGAACTCAGAGGTCAAGTGAAAGGTTATAGCAGTTTTCAAAGGAGATTCCTTTTTTGTCCAAATGCTCCAGCTGACATCAGCTAGCGACTACTCCTGCAATGCTTTATTGCCGGAAACAAGAACATTGTGTTGCAGCAAGAATCATATGTAGCCAGGTGTAAGGTGTTGTATGAAGAATGGTTACCATAGAATTTGTGGCTGCAGTGCAACTCATATTCGATAAATAAGACGCCATCCTTCCGTTGAAATTCCTGGTCATGGCAAAGAAATTCGTAGCAATAAGAATCGAAATAGAGCCAAAGAACACCGAAGCACGAATTTAAAATAGAAGTAATCACTTTAAGAAAGAAAATTGAGATTTTGATGAGACGTAACCAAAACCATATAAGGTCAAAGTGTTCAAAGATAGAAAACTAAGATTAGCCTGCCTCAAGAAAACTGAATTTTGGCTACACACTGCCAACACTATAACAATTAAAGTATCCAGGATTATTCATGACAATACTAGTCCGGTTATGTATTGAAGCCTGTACGGCCGGAGTTGCCAAATGATTGTCGTCACTAGTTTCTGTCACCCTATAGAAAGACATAAAGTCTATTGTTTCTTACTAGTTGGTTTTGGAAACTGCCATGAAAATTATGGATTGTGAAAAGAAAATAACGTTTTAGTTAAACTTCTATGTTTAAAACCACCAAATCAAACATTAGGAAATTTTAATTTTAAACTTAAAATTTTCTAAATAGATAGAAATAGTTTTTTTTAAACAAAGTCATTAAACAACGCCATGACAGAAACTAGAGGGCAGGTCTGTCTTTTGGATCCCATAAATGAGCATTTTTGTGTACAATTGAGAACATTCGATGTTGGTCAGTCGACTAAAACATAAATGCTGATAGTTACTGGGAAAATAATTTCAGGATTCACTCCTGAAAAGGGCTCCACCTACTTATGCTATAAGCCCTCCAGAAAGCAACCTACTCCCTTAACCTTGTCTGCGATTAGGTGAACAGATTTTTGTACCATAAGGTATAAGGTTCTTATGGTACAAGACATCTGATCAGATGCTTCTCGAGGAGTAAGTTAATATTTTTCTCTAAGTTCTGATATAATCTTTCTGTTGTTATTTAAAAAAAATGTATTGATGTAGCTCAGAATGAAGCTAAGCGGACTTTCTGAGCATACTCGGAGAACTTCTGAGTCATAGCACTGACGTAGACAATAGCCCGCAAGATCCTGGCTTTTTAAGTTTTTTTCAAGTATTTCAGTATGTCGATTGCGATGATGAAAGTTAGAAAAAAACAAATTTTCAAGAAACGATAGGAAATTAACAAAATAGAAAGCAATTGTTTGCCAAACGCAATATTAAACAGCACCACAGACTGTATCACGTAAATGAAGGTGCGTTTTTTTGATTTTCTAAGACGATATATTTCAACATATGTAAAAATATGTAAAAAATGAAGGCTGCTTAAATTGCAAACAATAAATATCAAATAAACCAAAGTTAAAGAAAATAGTAAACGTTTAGCAACATTGCATGCCATAATGACGTTTCATTGTTTTGACGTATGACTTATCCCATCTATCATCATGCCAAGCAGATCGGCCATATTGCTTTGACAAAACACGAACGCTGCGTTGCCATTTAAGTGAAAACACATTGCGGGAGAAACAGGTTAAATAGTGTCCTTGACCCTTCTAATAGTTGCGATTGTTGTCCCATAGGGATTATTTTAACTCTTTATGAAAATCAAATGGCAAGTTATTAGAAAACGTTTTATTAGAAAAATTCTCAACTGATCTTTAATAAAATATTTGTTTAGAGGGAAAGAGAGAGAGAGAGAGAGAGAGAGACGAGAATCAGGTGTAATGTAGGTAAGACAGAAAGTGTGAATATAGAAACAAGTAACAAGTACATACCACTACTAACCACTCTGTGCCCCTTCGGTAAAGAGCATTTTACACACCGGAAACTAACCGCACGCAGTTTAATCTAATATGACACTGACTGAGCAACCGAGCGAGAGATCGGTTGATGGACAAGGGGATACTCTATCGGCATCAAAAGTTTACAAGGTTTTATGCAGCTGTAGCTCAATATACATCCAACACAGAAAGCAGTATTAATTCGAGGGTTACGAAATATAAAAGCAATTGCTGGCTGAAGCAAACGCAAAAGTCAGAGGAGATTCAATGAGAGCACGCTGTCTTTAAGGGTCGCGTTATTCTTACCAACGAAGTGGATATTATATCAGTCGCAGCGTACTATCCGAGGAAAGAAATTGAAGGATTGAGTTTCCACAATTTACAAAAAAATATCACTTACGAAAGGACAAAAACTTAGCCTGGGAGCGAGTTCTGCGTCACAGCGCATGACCCTGCCCCACCCCTACCCCAGCCTCCCACTTTAGTGTGACACTGAGAGTATAAATACGACGAAGCGTTCAGTGGTCGAATCTGTCAACGTCGAGACTTAAGTTAGATCGCTTCGCCTATTGCGCCATCGTTTTTATTAATGTCTAGCGCAGTTGTGGATGAAAGGTCAGGAAGAAATTCCATTCGACCATAGCTTCAAAGCCCGGAAAAATTTACTCAGAAACATATTTCCTTTCATTCTCCTCCATCTTTTTTGCGTCGATTCTTGTTAAATCTGAAGTTTTGGTGTCTAGCTTTGTTTCTTCACTAGGTTTGCTTTGAATTTTTTATAATTGGTGTGCAGAAATAGTTTAAAAATGAGAACATACAAAAGCACCTCACGAATCTGTGGCGTCTTACTCATTCTTCTTGCTTCTATTTTTTTAGCAATACATTGCTTCTAGGCTGTCCCAGGAGCTACTCGCTTATTGCCATGCCGAAAATAATATATAGACCTACTGAATGAGTATTAAGTAACACTGTGGCCATTTTCTAGTCATTACTTGAAATTTTCGAACAACGAACAAAAAAATCGTTAGTATCAATTGGGCATACATTAACGAGTTTTTGCAGATTCGATCACTACATGACATTTCTTTCGATTCCAAACGGTTTGCAAAAATTTGATCTTAAGGCACTATGAAAAACTGAAGACATCTATTATAGTAAAGGCTAATATGTATACAAATGAAGGTCCCAGACATCTGAGAAGTCTCTTAAGATGTATTAATGATGGGGCAAACCCAAATCCACTGACATGGCAACAACGCATAAAGGGTGGCTTTATCTTTAAACTGAGTTTCATTCAGCGTTGGCTATTCATAGTGTATCCCTGTAAATGACATATGCCTTTTACAACTTCCCGACTCTACCCCCGTATATAGAGTTCCATTTAGCAATAATTGGAGTTGAACCCTTAAATGTTTCCCGGCAACTACCTATTGTACCTTATCTCCCGTCTACCATCCTGCCAATTGAGGCGCATGCATTCACGTTATAACGGCGCTATTTAGTTAGAACAGTTAATTAATGTTACGTAGACCATGTCGATGTATATGCGTATATGCAGCGCAATATTCCATGCACCCTTGATTCCGAATTTCTGATAGGTGCTTGTGGGTAATGACTTTGAAAATTAGAAGCGTTGCTGGCTGTTGTCAACAGTGTCATTCGCTGAATGCGCTGCCACTAAACCCTGTGGTACACAACCGCATTAATTTACAAACTTACATTTTGCCATTCAGCTTATGCTTGCCACATTTCATCAAAAGACCTATTTTCCAAATATTGTAATAAAATCTAAATGTATCTATCACCTATAATTTCTAATACGAGACCCTGATTAATGGTACATTGTGGAACATCATCCGGTTCCACTTCCCCAACGCCGATAAATAGGCTTGCACTAAACAATTAAACTAATTAACGAAGTTACGTGCGCGCATCGTCAGGTTACAGCCTCTAATTAAACAGACTCATGTTTCACAATGAAATAAATGGGTAGGCCGCTGACGGCAAGGGGTAATTTTAAAACGAACCCCCGAAGAGATTTTGAATGTTTTGATTTAGCTGTCAGTCACCCTGTGAAAAGGGTTCGCTTATTAACGGGGCCCTTTCTAGTTTCCGTTGCACTGGCCACTAGTTTTCTTTCACGTCTGGCTTGAAAGACTTTTGAGTGAGTTTAATTCTATGGGGCCGAGTGCCTACGCAAAACGCCTGTCCATATCAATTTTTGAATTGTTATGGAACCATTTTCGATAACAAAAATTTAATGTCCTAAAGAACATGGATGTCCATGGATCAAGTCTTCATTATAACCCATCTGTAATTGTACCTTTTCCAATAATAATTATTTTCCGAGTCCACTAATTTTCCCCCTCCCCCCTCCTCTTCGCCCTAAAGGGGACGTTAATTATTACCCAACAAATATCGTTTATTTTAGCAATGAGCCATGTGAATCAGAAATTAAAGTTGTTTTTATTTACTTTCATTAAAATATTCAAAACTAATAAACAGAATTTAATATTAAAATAAATTTTCAGCCTATTTGCGTCTCATTTCGCCTGTCATGAATTTAATTAAACTAAATTATTATAACGTACATATTAGTCATATTTCAAAATAATGGTCAATATCGACTGATTGGTAACGCATAGGTATTTGTATAGAAGTGGGTACATTGAAATGTTTTACAAGCGGATATTCTGTACGGTGGTAGACAAGGCTGGTTAAATTAGACAGAAGTTAGCAAAATAGTATTGGAAAGTTTATTTTCAATCAAAGAATATTGAGGAAAATTTCAAAAAGGTCTCAAAAGTATTTTATCACAATAAATTCAAAATTGTGTGTTGTATATACATTAGTAGTAGTAGTAGTAGTAGTAGTAGTAACCATTGGGGGGAGAGGAGGGCGAAGCCTTGTGACTAGGCCTTAAAGGCCCTTTTCACAGTGCCCCGATCCACGCATCCCTACTCTATCTGGGCCCTGATTCCCTCCACGAGTCGACCGGTCCCTCTAATGAAGGAGAGTATCCCGTCCCATTTTAGAGCCCTGCCCCACAGTGGGGGGCAGAGTGGACTGCCAACCATTCCTAGGAGGTTTCGTCTGCAGTGGTTAGTGAGGATTCCGGTAAGGTTTCCCAGGCACTGCCGACTTCTCCCATGTAGCCACGAGGTCTTGGATCTATTCGGGGTAATGTAGATTTTCTTTGGTCTGTTTTCATATTCCTGACTGTGTTCAGTTTGGCCTTGTACGCTTCAATTTCCTTGTTTGAAATGCCAAGATTTAAATAAACAGTAAATGCATCATTTTTGGAAACATACTTAATTAATTAATAGTTAATCAACTAAAGTTAAAATAGCTTTGTCACTAAAAGGAACCGCTTATATATAGTGAAAATTGCCTGAACATTTTCAGAACGAACAATCTATATATTGTACATTAAAATACTTCTTTCACTTAACTTTCAATTCTTTCCTCCTAGTGAAAATTTGTTAGTTTTAAAAACATTTCTCATAAACAATTTACTCTTTCAGCATGTCAGAATTACAATAAAGTTGACAAAAATTGTGTTTATTAATTTAACTAAGTAGGATGTGTTCATTTGAAAACGTGATCTAGTTGAACATCTAAAAAAAACAAAAGTCCATTTACTTTGATAATATCATCCTTTTCTGTAAAAAATTCCAAGTCAAAAACCTTTGAGAGATTAGTCCACATGACACAAAAGGTACCAGTAGAGGCAGCAAAAGATGTTGCGCAGGAGGACACCTAAATAGTAGTAGAAGTAAATAATGGGGGGAGCGGGGCGAAGCCTTGCGGCTAGGGCTTAGAGGCCTTTTTCAGTCCCTCGGTCCATCCAACCCTACTCCACCAGGGGCCCTCATTCCCTCCACGAGTCTACCCGTCCCTCTAATGAAGGAGAGTATCCCGTCCCATTTCAGAGTCGAAAGCTCTTCTCGATGAAGAAAAGCGGTTCCAAGTATCTTAGGGCACACTCCCAGAAAGGGACTCTTCCCCTACCCTACAGTGGGTGCAGCGTAGACTGTCGGCCATTCCTAGGAAGTGCATGTGCCTGTTTAGTCTGTAGTGTCCAGTAAGGATTCCTATAAGGTCTCCCAGGCTTCTCCCAAGAAATCACGAGCCCTGGGATCTATCCGGGTTAGGGTAGATTTCCTTGGTCTGTCTACACATTCCTGACTATGTCCAGTTTGTCCTTGTACTCTCCTATGCCCACTCATTCAGAGTGTGAGAGAAGTGCCTTTTACATACTCCTAGACATGTCTCTGGTCCAGTAAAGTATGTCTGGGACCCACGCTTGGCCGATCCGTCGGCACGCTCGGTCCCCTCGATGCCCTTACGTCCAGGGACCCATCCCAGAGGTACCCTTTTTGTTTCTTCCAGTGACTCTAGAGCATCCCTGCAGTGCTGAACGAGCTTTGAACTCGTTCTGCTTCTACAGATGGCTCGGAGAGCCGCCTGAGTGTCGGAGTAAATGTAGATGTCCTGCTCTGCTTCCTGTCTGACTCCTGTTCGTGTGGCCACCTCGAGTATTGCAAACACCTCCGCCTGGAAAACCATCGTGAGGCTTCCCAAGGCGAAGCCCTTGCCCTCTACATGTGTGCCTTCTTTGTATATTCCGGCTCCTGACGACTGTGCATTAGCCATACAGCGTCCGTATACCATACATGATTATTCTCAGAAGATTGCTGAAGCAGCTCTTCCTGAATTCGTCCCTTTCTTTTCTCAAATGGATGTTTCAGTCTCAGCTGATCGCGTGGGTGTCCCTCTTGCGACAGGACAAACGGGATGTCCCGCTGAATGAGGCTGACGATATGCGTGTGACCACTTGCCATAGCTGTATCTTTCCACTGGCCGCAGCAATCCATCCTCCTGCAGAATGCCATCGTCTCAGTCTTAACCCAGATTGGCAGCTCCGGCAGACTCAGTAGGGCATTGAGTGCGCCTCCCGGTGTTGTTCTGAATGCACTCGTTATGGCCAGGCAGACTGTTCTCTGCAGTCTGGCCAACCTCAGCACGTAGCATGCTCTGTCCAACGCTGGCCACCAAACCACGGCCATCCTCGGTCTGATTACCGCATTGCAGAGCCAGTGACTTTTAGACCCCACTTCCTGCCCACTGCTCTGCGTAGTTGCCATGTCAGTGCTGTTGCCTTATTGTATGGCTTTTCCAGGTGACTTTTCCAGGTCAGCGCGCTGTCGATGGTCACCCCCAGGTACTTAGCGTCATATGCTTTAGTAGCAGAGATTCACCGTACAGCGTGGGTGAGCGGACTCCTGCAGTTTTCCTTCTTTTGGTGTAGAGCACAAACTCTGTCTTGCCAGGATTGACTGACAGTCCCGTCTCGGTACGCCATTGTTCTATTATTATACATGTCCTTTGCATTCGATCATAAACGCTGCCAACGAACTTTCCTGGTGCACTGAACCCGTCGGCTGAACCCTTCTCCGAAAGACCATCAATTAAGAGATACCATAGTCGAGGTGATAAGCAGCTGCCTTGTTGGCAACCGCGACAGATAGAGAAGCCGTAACCTTACGGTTGCGGAGTGCCGATCTCACCCAGTTTACCAACTGTGTTGGGGTTCCCCGGGCCCTAAGGTTTTCGCAGATGTTATTTGTTCTGGCTTTGTCGAATGTTCCCTCAATGTTGAAAAAGAGTGCCAACAGCCCATCCTTTGTGTATTTGAGTATGCCTTCTCTATTTTATGCACTACAGAGTGGAGAGCCGTGGCGGTCGACTTCCCTTTGCTGTAGATATTTTGATCTTTTTTTATGGGATATCTTCCCAAAATTTCCTCTGTGATGTACCTATCGATTATCTTTTCTAATCTTTTCATTAGATGACAAGGATGTCAAACTTATGGGTCTGAACGATTTGACGACATTTCAGGCACCTTTCCCAGCTTTTGGTATGAAGACCGCGTTCGCGTTTCTCCAAACCTGCGGGACATATCCCAGAGCCACAGTCGCTGTGAATACTCTGCTCAGCGACGGGAGCATATTTTTTAGTCCCTCTTGCAGCACTGCTGGGATTGCACCTCTAGTCCCGCTGCGTTGGTCACTCTTCCTTTGCAAGTGTCCAATCCTCCTGTGGGTAAGTGGGTATCCAAAAGAGCCCCGTTATCAAAGCACTTATATACCTACGTTTTTCTTTTGAATAGAAGAGTACCTACATCTACAGTATAATAGAATTAGTAGAGTACCTGCAGCTACTTAACAATCTAAAGATTAACGAAATAGTTGGTTTTTTTTTTAAGTTTTTTAATGAACAAAATATTTTATCACGATATAGAGGAAATCTTGCGGGAACTGGGACAAGGCAGCAAAAAATACAACTACCTCTTCGTCAAGTGGACGAAATTCCCGCCGATTTCCCCTACATCGTGATTCGATTCTGGGACACAATCTTCATTCAATTGAATTATTTTAGTCCTAAGTTCCTTTTCCCCACAGAGACCTAGCGTACATTAAGCTTGTTCGGACTGACCAGAAAATTCCTGCTTAGTTCTAGAATTCTCTTGTCAAATGTTAATTGCTTCTTTTAACTTGAAATTGGCAACGTGGATTGTGCAAAAGGTTCCTCAACCGTTCTAGGACATACTTCTTGATGGGTTGGAGCAAACCTATAATTTACTGGACAATCCTGATTTATTCAGGCATTATTAAAAGGTTACTTAGAAAGTGGTGTAATGTTCACCTCAGAATCGAAGAATAATGTAGAAGATTTATCGAATATTCAAATTGGATATTTAGAATAGCAGAATAGTTTAGAAGATTTATGGAATATTCAAATTAGATATTAAGTAGTCGAAGAAAAATTTAGAATATTTATGGCATATTCAAAATGGATATTCATAGAATATCGTCTACTTTTTCATTTCGAAATTCCAGAATATTCTGTAAATATTCTTAGACAACTATGTATTATTCTTTAAAGTGCGGGATTATTCTACGCCAATTATGCACACCATTATGCACGAATATTCTATAAAAGTTTTGTGCTATCTGAGATCATGACCAGTCCGTCATCCGCATACTGCGCACTGAATCTCTCGGCTTGCAACTTTTCCAAAAGACCGTCCATTAAGAGACACCATAGAACTATATTCGAATCCTCTGGGCCCTAAGGAGATGCTATTTGTTCTGCCTTTGTCCAATGCTCCCTCAATTCTGGAAATGACTTCCCTTTACTGTAGGCATGTTGATCTTTGTTTATGTGTTGTCTTTCCAATATTACCTCTGTGATGTACCTATCGACTATCTTTTCTAACATTCTCTAATATTTTATGTATTGTATAACTTTATATATAAAAATCGAATATCTCAAGAACTTGGGACAGTAGAGAACTAACTTTCGGGCCATTTTAAAGAACTTGTTTTTCACTACTATTTGTAGTTGAAAAAATATCCAAGTCATCGGTAGAGTGCAGTTTTTTAGTGGAGTTTCCAGCAGTCATCTAGAAAAAAATAAATACAATAGTAAAGCTGTGGACAATTTGATGTTCTATTGCGGCATGAAAATTGTAAGACCCTATATCTGCTACAACCCCAAATATTAATAAAAATCTGCTAAAATTGGTTTTCTGATGGTTTCAAACATTATCATTTAAATAAAGTTAATATATTCTTAATAGTAGTAATTGTAACAATATTGGTTTGCATAATTTTCACTTCTCTTTTTCAAGTGAACATTTTTGAAGATTGCAATAGTGGTAGCGTCCCCTTATATGAATAGATCTGGCAAGTCTCAGAATTAGGAAAAACAAAAACTCCCTTGTAGTTATCAACAAGAAATTATGTCAAAAGGACGTTATTACTCACTATGATGCTGGTAGAAATCACATCACAACATCATCATCCACAACAAACACTCAGATCTGACTTAAAGGAATACGTTGGTTTTTTTTTCAAACTACGAGGAAGTTGTTGTTTGTCCCAATCCTGCGACGTGGCAGATAATTTTGAAAATTTCGGTTTTTTGGTGGAAATCCTGCAACATCTTATTGACGGAACCTCCTAACCGCAAACAGTATGGTGACACTTGAATACGTCAAAACGATACACGTCATTTAATTGAATTCAACTGACTTAATGGAAGTTTTGCCAAGAGCTTAGTTTTTTTTTATGTCATCTATAGAGTTATTTCAGAAATGTTTTAAAGAATTCATAAAAATAATATTTTAAATAGTACTGGTGAAGGTAGCAGGATTAGGACAAATAATACACCTCATCTTTATCGGAACATTTTGAAAGTTTCGACTATTTGTTTTGTCTTCTTCAGGGCTGAAACCCAAGAAAATGTCGGTGTGACAAATGCCAAGGCTCAACATTCAACCACAAACAATGCTTGTTAGAAAAATGATGGAAAGTAACTCATACAAAAATAATACATAAAAAGTGTAAAAACCGTACTAGCATTTAACATTTAACAATTGACAGTACCAAACCAAAAGTAAGGAGTGAGACGTCATTCTGGAAAAACACAGCTTACCTATCTTCCACTAGAGAGAATAGTCATTACACAGAAATTTTCTTGGGTTTCCGCCCTGAGAAAGACTAAATAAATAGTCGAAAAGTTGGCCATTTTGGAGGATTTTGGCCATTTTGGAAGAGGGGTATTATTTGTCCTCATCCTGCTACCTTCACCAGTACGTACACCTCATGGACGCTAATCACAATCATGAATTTTAAATAGTTTATTAAATCGAATCGTTCTTTGTTTAGATGTTTTCAAGTACCACTGCCTCGTTTGAAGTTGCGAGGAAGCGTCAAGAGGTTGAAGGTTTATAACCATAAAAACAAAATTTTCAAAACTTCTTGCATTAAAAAAAAATGGCATAGACAACAGGTGCATCAAAACAGTCATCAATAGAATTACCATTTATGGTGTTATTTTGACTTTTTGGTTTTTTAATGTTGTGTGTGTGTACCGGGTGAGACACAAAAACTTTTCGAAATTGTGAGCGTCATGAAACCTTGAACAGAATGAATATACAGATAGCGATGCTATTGGATCCACATCAATAACTTGATTCAAAAAGAAAAATATTTTATTTTTGACCTAAAATATTACTAAAACTGGAAAATATGAGAAATTGGCAAAGCAATAAACAAATTATTTTTTCATGTTTCTCTGTTTTTCCATATTTGCAACTCTTAATGCCAATTGCTATTTTGAAATTGATATTACTATTTCAAAAAAAGAATTTAAGATAAAAAATTTCGCTTTGGTACATTGGACCTAAAATTTACAACCAAATTTTTCTTATAATTCGAGTTAAATGAACCAGAATACATTTGATATTCAGATCTTTGAAATAACACTTAATTTTTAAACTTAAAACAAGTCTAAAAATAACTACTTAAAAGAGACTTAGAGACGTTTTAGACATCTGCCTTTTTTTGTTTTCCATTTAGATATACTAGGATATACAAGGTGTCCCAAAGTTTCTTGGCCTCTCAATATTTTTACGAAAAGTTAGATTTAGAGCAAGAAGCTAAATACGAAAGTTGCAAGATACGATTTACCGTCCAATCTAGAGAAAAATCGAAGATGGTGTATAAATGGGCGACAGATATAATTTACATATTTTTAAAGAAAAATCCATAAAAACTTTTACGTATTTCTTTCCTATACCTGTTTTTATTTGTTTTATTCATTAATCAGCGTGAAGCTTCGAAACTTTTCAACTTTAGTGGGTTGTATGTCTGGGTACTGTTTAAGAAAGGACGAAAAGGTGTACAGTTTAGTAGCTTAATTTTTGGAGGTCTATCAAATAGTAACAGTTTTAGTTTTAAAGTTTTGTAAAAAAAAAATGTATATTTTTTAACAACCAAAATTGTCAAAATTTTATTTCATACTCTCTCAAAAATTAAGATACAAAAGTGCAAAGCAAATTTTTAACGGTCTTGTAGACACAATCCCTCAAAGTTGGAAAAGGTCAACGATTTGACGGTGTTTAATAGGAAAACAAATAAAGATAATCATAAGAATGCTTCACAAAAATTCTTTCTTAGTTAAGCGACTTTAGTCCCAAAGTTACGACAGATTAATGAATGTGAATTAAAATTAACATTTTTTTTTCAGGTAAGTGTAGCTGACAAGACCACAGCCTTCCACGAGGTGATTTGTTGGCATCCGCGTTAAAAGTTAAAATGAGGCGGCCCTTCAGAGGTAATAAATATTCGCCCTTCATTTCAATCACCCCTAATGACATTCCCTGTTCCTAAACATGTGGTGTGAATTTTTCGGTCGACCCATAACCTTATATCATGAAGAGTTACGATGCCGAAAAGTCTGGAATAGCACGAGACGGATTTTCGCATTAAAACATCAATAACGTGTGCTCTACAATAGTCAATACAGGGTGACCGTTTTTTCAGTTTAACCATGCCGGTCTAGGTTATCTGAAGAAGGTTAAATTGGGAAACGTTTCGCAATTAGAAGCATATAAAAATTATGTTTTTAAATTTTGAAAATTCTGACTGATTTCGGAAATAATTCAAATAAATAATTCAAACAAAAATTGTAAAAAACTTTTTTTATTTAAATTTTAATTTAAAGAGATAATTAAAATGATTGACCCCTCTTTATAGCTTTCTTTAATGCCAGACTTATACCTCTAAATTAAGAACTAAACTAATTTTCATTTACACTAAATTAACACTTGTCCAAGTTAAATGTTAACTTTTAGTTCGACCCATTTATACTTCCATTTAATAATTAATTTAAGTTTGACAAGTGTCAATTTAGCTTAAATAGAAATTAGTATAATTCTTAATTTAGATTTATAAATTAGGCATTATGTAGTATTCTTAAACTTAAAATCTGACGTTTTGTTTTTAGGCAACCATCAACTTCATTTTTTTTTTAAATTCATTTAAAATTTAAGATTCTGGACTTTTTATCTCCTCTGACTCTGAATCTCCTTGCGATTCTGCGTTTGGTTATACGCGAAAATTAATAATCCTATTAATTTTTAGCTTAGATTTTGCTCAATTTGTGATATGATTATTAAAATTGTCGATAGAGTGGGTTCATGATCTCTTTGGCCCATGGACTTTTCGGTGCATTTCGGTCTCTTGGACTTGACTTGGACAGAATTTTTCATCGGCCGATATTTTAGTCAAATTGGGCTGAATCTTCACTCACTACAAAGAATGAACTGCTTGATTGGTGGTGGGTAGTAGACACAGACTGTAATATCTAATTAAACCACCAATCAAATTGTTTAATCTTTATAGTGCGAGAAAGTTCAGTTCAATCTGACTAAACTATCGGCCGATGAAAAAGTCTAAAATCTGTGGGTGACAAAATAATCGTGACCTGACTTTATCAACAAATTTTAACAATTACGTCACAAAATCGGCAAAATCCAACGTAAAAGTTAATAGAAATAATAATTGCCGCGTATCACTGAATGCAAAATTGCAAGTAGATTCAGAATCTGGTAATGATAGTTACATGAAAACAAAACGTCGGATTTTAAATTTTAAAGCACCACGTTGAAGATATCAAAAGGTAGTTATGAAGAAGTGTCATCAATTATTTTTAATTATCTTTTTAAATTAAGACTAGAAAAATAAAAAACGTTTTCTCAAAATTTCGATTTTTTACGAATATTTCCAAAACCGGAATTTTCGAAATTTGGAAGCCTCAGTTTTATAGGCTTCTAATTGCACAACTTTGCCCTAAATTAACCTTTGTATCTCTTCAAATAACCGAAATCACCACGGTTAAACGCAAAAAATTATCACTTTGTATATACTGAAAATTTTCGTTTTAAACCCTTTAAACCACCTTAGAATAATACGAAATATTAAAATTTGTTCATAATATTTTATCATACTGTGTTTTGGAAAACCTGAACTAAAGTAATTTCGACTACAAAACGGGTATAATTTTTTTTTTATTTCGGCTTTTTCATAATTTTTTCGTAAAGTTTAAACACTATGTATTTTGAAAACCTGAACTAAAGCTATTTGGACAAATAAAGATATATGAACTTTCTTATTATTTCGAACTCCCTGTGTCGTGTTGTACCTAACAGGCATTGACATTTTTATCAGTGTCACTCTGTGTAAATATAGGTCCTAGTGAAACGCATTGTTACATAGATACCTAGAGGGTGTTAAACTTTAAAATCTTAATTATTCTATTTTGTAGCTCATCCAGTTTTGAAGATAATAACTTCAAATTTGTAATACAGGTTACTCATGCTCTACACAGATCGGGTTTCAAAATCTACAGAAATGTATTTTGTGGGTAACAGGCCCCATTTTACTAGCCGAAACGTTTTTGTTGGACGCCATTGGTAGTTTATTTTCTAAGATCTAAGCTCCTTGAAAAAATGACATAAACTTTGTAAAGCTAACGGTTTTTGGGATATTTGGGATTTTACAATTAAGCAACAATTTAAAAGAAATTCAGGAATAATATATCAGAGAACACTTGAACAAAGTTATTTTACACTATCTAAATAACAAAATTGTTGTCGATGAGAATTTTAAACAATAAAAAATATTTTAAATGACAAAAAGTTTAACTAATTTGAAAGGTATTTATTTTGAAACCCAAAATTATGTGTTTTTATTCCGATTTTTGCAAATATCATGAAAAGACTTAGTGGCATACAATAGGTAGTAAAGTAAGGGGTCCCGACGCAAACAAAGAAAAATGTATGTAGATTTTGGAAAAAAACAAGTTAGTAGGTCTATCCAGGGTAACCATTTTGAAGTTTATTCACAGAAATCTTAGTTAATTGAAGAGGTACAAAGAAGGTTAATAAAGTTCAAGAATTTTGACTGTTTTTGGGAATATTCTCAAAAAATCGAAAATTTTAAAACCGTTGTAATTTTTTTTTAGTGTTAATTTAAATAGATGATTAAAAATAATTGAACTTGTACAAAGCCACTTTTAGCACTATTCCACGCGGTATTTTCAAATTAAAAATCCGACGTTTCGTTTGAAACGTCGGATTGGGAACATGAAAAGTCTGTATTCAGCGGTGGCCAAAAAGATCGTGACCCGACTGTATCAACAAATTTAGGAATCACATCACAAAATCAGAAAGAATCGGATCGAACTGAGAGCCATCTGCCATGCAGTATTAGACTTAATACGCTGGCAGATGTCGCCTGCTTCTGCTCTATACATCTCACCGCTCTTCCGTAGATTTTTGGCTTTAAGCCGCGAACTCACGTTCTTCAATTTGTCGACCAATCAAAGCGTACTGATGAGGGGTAGACCCCGAAACTAGTATGCAGATGGGTTGGTCGACAAATTGGTGACCACCTACTCCTTACAATTCGTTCTGGTTCCGATAACCTGCGAGGTACAGAGCAATATGGGCTGCTTCTCGAACTGAGAGCAACCTGCCTTGCAGTATTAGATCTAATTCGCTGGTAGATGTCGTCTGCTCCGGCTCTATACAACATCTCAACGCTCTTCCGTAGATTTTTGGCTTTAAGCCGCGAACTCACGGTTTCCAATTTGTCGACCAGTCAAAGCTGTACTGATGAGAGTTAGACCCCGAAACTAGTATGCAGATGGGTTGATCGAGAAATTGATGACCTACTCTTTACACTTCGTTCTGGTTCCGATAACCTGCGAGGTAGAGAGCAATATGGGCGGCCTCTCGAACTGAGAGCAATCTGCTTTGCAGTATTAGAGCTAATTCACTGGTAGATGTCGCCTGCTCCTGCTCTATACAACATCTCACCGCTCTTCCGTAGATTTTCGGCTTTAAGCCTCGAACTCACGTTCTCCAATTTGTCGGCCAGTCAAAGCTGTACTGATGAGAGGTAGACCCCGAAACTAGTATGCATATGGGTTGATCGACAAATTGGTGATCGCCTACTCTTTACACTTCGCTCTGGTTCCGATAACCTGCGAGCTACAGAGCAACATGGGCTGCTTCTCGAACTGAGAGCCATCTGCCGTGTAGTATTAGATATAATACTCTGGTAGATGTCGCCTGCTCCTGCTCTGTACAACATCTCACCGCTCTTCCATTATTACTTATCGCATTTTGCCGAATGAAGAATTGCAAGGAGGATTAGAATGCGATTCATAAGAAAAAAATCCAAGGCCGTTTTTAAAAAATTGAAGTTAATGATTGTTGGATGCGAACAAAATGTCGAATTAAAAATTTGAAAATACCAGGTTGTAAAGAGCAGACAGTGGCTATGAAGAAGTGTCAATTATTGTTAATTATGTATTTAAATTGAGGATAGAAAAAATCAAAGTTTTTTCAAAATTTCGATTATTTGCGAATATTTCTGAAACCAGTGGGAATTTTAGAAATTTGAAAAAGTAATGTTTATAGATTTCTAACTGTAGAACTTTGCCCTGTTTGAAGTTTCATCGTATTTAAAAAAATAAAAGCAACTAACTACAATTAATTACAAGCTATTTCTAGATTTTATCAAAAATACCTCAATGGCTCTATACAAAAATTTAATATTAAAGCGAAATTTCCATCATCAACAAGTGGACACCTCCCAGCCCGTTTCGCCCCTAAATTAATGCGCTGCAACTATTTAAATGTATATCTAGATTTAACCTTATCACCGGGCTTTTTGCTGGCATCAGTACCCGGGCACAGAAACGCTTGTTAGGGTAGCGCTTTCATTTACAAAACCGGACAAAGGCATTAATTTCGAGCACTTTTCTGTCGTCGACAGCCTAATTAATAGTCCACGCTAAGTTTTAATGTCACTTCACAATAAGTTAGCTGTGTACGTGCTTTGGTTTGCTCTTTGACGGGATGACGGGGGCCATTTTGTCCGTTCCGCAGGAGTAAATTACCGGTAAATGGTTGCCTTTGCCCTGCAAATTTTTGCAGTATTGCATTACTTGCTTAAAGTACAAGGGACCATTAAAATGATTTTCCCAGCAATTTTAGACTTGTAAAATATGTCTCTGTCATGTGAGACTTTATGAGTAATGGAGATTGAGTTGAAATTGTAATAAATACATCGCACCCACTGCTTTCGTAGGTAGAACCTGAATCAAAAATTGGACTGTTACTTTTGAGGGGTCGCCACCTTACTATGTAGGTCGAAATCAACCGTCTGTGTAAAGTGATAATTATATAGTAAAACACTTCTTAGTTCAGTTGGACACATGTCTTGAATTCCCTTCTAGACCACCCTTCCATCGTTAGTTGGCACCCACAAATGAACGATTATTGTTTTCCTTCTCTTCAGTTTTCCAACTTTACCTGTTAGGACTGTACGGCCGAATGGGTTCGTTGTAAAACTCAACTGAGGAAGGATTCGCCTGACCTGAGGTCACCTATTTATAGGCTATGCACTACATTTGATGCCAAGTGAAATTTCCAAACATCAAGTTTTGATAGCTTTACCACCCACTTTCCAGCCCAATTTGCTTTAAGGACAGAGCAAAATTGATATTTTTTCCAGATTTTTATTCATTGAACGTTACTTAATATCAGGACTTATATTTTAGTTTCTTCTTGTTTCTGTGTTGAAATTCTATTCACGATTTTAACTAACTAAACATTTTCTGTGTAACTAGAACGGGAACTAATTGCAACCAAGTCTTGAGTCAAAGAAACAGTGAAACTTTTGCAAAATATTAATTTTTCGTGTAGTTGTTTCATCTCGTCTTCAATAGGCGTATCACGGAACGATTGGAAGCTGTAAAAATCTAAATTTACATGAAAGATCTTTCTTTTGGAGGAAACGTTTGCGCCTTCTGATTTTACTTTACGCGCCTTTACCTACGGTAGTGTCGGCTCCACCATTCTCTTGCATATGGTTTCTGCCCAGGGGATTTTTTTCTTTCCTCAGTGGAAGTTTTATTTGCAGTAACACTGAGGATTACCATTAGCATTTTCGTGCTCATATTAATATGAGCGACTATTAATATAAAGGACCTATTTATAATATAACACCTTTTGGGTACTAACCAAAGCCGAAACTTTGATCCAGTTCCCTGACATGAAGGTTCAAAACCTTTTTTTTTTCATCAGTTTTAGTTTTAAACGTGATCTTTCTCCACTAAGCACTGTTTTTGACCATCAGCTTCCAGTACACAATTAGTACCACCAGTACTTAGAGCGATTTAGTGTTAGGAAAACATGCTTTAACATTTATTTCTACAAGAAGTTATTTACTATTTATAACTCACTTTTCCCTCTTTGCCTTGAAAATTATGGCTAAAAATTTTGCACAATTTTTTCCTATTAGTTTTTATTAGTTTGTTAGAACTATTATCGTCCATCTCTTAACTGGTAAGATTATCTAGCTTATTGAGAAACCCAAACGGGATATTTATTAGTTTGTAAGATCTCAGCCTTTGTCTCAGCCGCAAACAACTTTAAAATTGGTACATGATTGGAATAAAACTCTGAGCTCAATGGGAACCTAGAACAAGGGAACATGGAAGAAGACGAATATTCGGGATTAAGCGCTTGAAGACCTGGTTTGAAACATTCATAATGGGACTCTTCATATCAGCAACAAATAACCAGATTGCCAGGATTTGCTAATTCATAGACTTTAGAAGAAGAAGGTTTTTTGGGGATTTTATTGGACTTTTGAGTTATTCGGATATTTGAAACGCAGTTGTCTAAAGCAGTGGCCAATTTTACCATAATGTACACTTAAAACATTCTCAACTACGATATCTAATGTTTTGGTTTTGGTGATCTCAGCTAAGAAAAATTGCACATAAATAAATATGAAGTATTAAGATCTGGCTTCAAATTGGAGTGTATTTTCTAGAAATTGTGTAAAAAAGGTGTTTTCTGGAGAATGTTTTGAGACTTTGAGAAATTACTCTTGTATTTTTGAACGCAGTTGTCTTAAACAGTTTCTAGTTTCCTAATAAAGGACGTGTAAAAATATTCTCCAATAGGATTCCAAATTAATAATCCTTTTTGTGAGATTTGCTGGTACAAAAACTAAAAGCTTCTAAATGTGAAGACAGGAAATCTAGAGCTTATAATTTACTGATGTAGAAGGATAAAGAAATTGAACAGCTTAAACGGAACCTAGCTTTTGCAAGATCTCAAAAGGCTGACTTTGAAACAACTCTGGCTCGTTGTGATGATGGATACCATAAAATTTTAAAAAATAACACTTACCTCCTTGGAAACCTTAATACTTGCATAGGTCGTGAAGACATATTATTATGTAAAAAGGATCACCTTGTAAAACTTTTGGCTTTTGTAGGAAAAATAAAAAACCCAAAAATAAGAGCACCGTTGTGTAGAACTTTTTTGCTAACTTAAATAATTTTTTTTCCAAAACCGTTTGTTTCATTTTCCACTGAGGGGCGCTTGGAGTTACTCATCTACACTGTTTGCCCTGCCTGTCAAGCATGTCTTGCCTGTCTAGCCTCACCTAGGTGTCACAAGTTTTAAGTTTGTCATATGTCACACCTCACCTGTACTATCAACTGTCATATGTCACACGTCATCTGTCATATGCCATCTGTGAAATCTGTCACATTTGACAAGAATGCCAGCATTTTGAAGCCCCGAGCCCCCTTTTACACTAGGGATCACGTAGGCCTCAAGGTTAAAGTGTCCCAGAACCCCGTCGTTATAACTACTAACATAGAGTATCTAATTCTAATGAGTGCATTCAAAAAACGTTGCACATACATGGTGTTTTAATAAAATGTCACACCAAGTATTAAAGTCTCGCTTCAGAATTGGAGGGCAATTTTCTGGAGATTCTTGTTTGATGTTGAAATTAAGGCTAAATCTTTGAACGTATAGTTGTCTAAAACACTTGACAATTTTTTTATAACGGACATGTAAAACCATCCACTAGGTTCCCAAATTAATTATTATATTTTTGACATACATAAACTTTTTTATTATAATAATATCTGCCATGAAACGTTGCACATACAGGATGTTTTAATAAATTAGTACCTACCTACCACGTCGGGTTTTAAGGTTATAGTTTCATTACCGATTTTTTTTATTTTGATGATCTCAGTCAATATCTTGGTGGACACACAGTGTGTTTAGTAAGGAAATATATTATGTGGAGCATTAGAATTTTGCTTTAGAATTGAAAGGTGATTTTTAGAAACCAGAAATCGTTTGAATTAATTCAGTAGAATTTGGTTTACTCATAATTTTTGAACGTAGTTGTCTAAAAGAATTATAATTTTTTTTCTATATATAGCACGTAAAAGCTTTCTCCACTACGTTCTTAAATTTCATTCATTTTTGTAACAGGGTGTTTTAAATAAATAATACTTTGAAGATATGTATCACTCGCTTCAGAATTGCAGTTATTCGCAGTTATTGTTCAGTATTTTATTTATAAATATTCATAAATTTTTCATTGCAGTTTTCTAAAAATTTGCCAGATTCCTTATTATAGACACGTAAAAGCATTATCTACGACATTCCTAAATTAATATTCATTTCTATAATATATGGAGACTTTTTAATTGGAATGACAAATTGGAAACTCAATTAAGAAACACCTTCACTTACAGGATTGTTTTATTATAAATATCAGATTGAGTATTCAGGTTTCGCTGTAGATCTGAAAGGAATTTTTTAGTACTGTGTGGAGAAATGGTACTAAAATTTCTGAACGCAGCTATGCGAAACAATGTGCTTTATAGTTCCAAGGATATTAGTCAAAAAGCCTTTGCATATACGGGTTCCTAACACTAAATATCGCACAGCATTTGTCCTTCTCAGCACAGTAGGAGTTCAGCTTACTGACCTCCCTGATATTATATGGACGTTTCTTTGGCTATCAGGTTAGCCTTGGGGAAGGGATGGCCTATCTGTGTCAGGTTAGACTCAATCAATCCTTCTTCGAGGCGTGTTTTCCCTCTCAATATCGTGGTTGTTGCACTCTTCAAAATTATATCACATCTAGTCAAGAGAAGCATCGTGCCTTCCTTGAATGCCAGTCAAATTCTGACTCGCAGATACTTTCAGATTTTGACCTGGTATTGTTACTTCGTATGCAGTTCTCACCTGGAATAGGTGTTTGATTGTGTCGATCGCGATATACTCCATCAAAAGGATGCTGGTTGCTGGCGGTGTGGGAGGGGGCTCATTGCCCCCAAGACAGCAATATTGTGTTCATTTTCTTCTTGCGTGATGCACCATTGGAATGAGAGGCTCATTCAAGATATTTGCTGACACCACAATTTTGTGGACAGATGAGTATATCTGTAGACTGAATGTGGTGTCAGGCAACCGTTTGACAATCAGTTCTACTAAGATGCATATTGTCACGTTTAGCAATTATTTGCTGGTAAATCAAAAGAGTATAAGCCATTCACCTTTTACTGTCGTCAAGTAGGCGTTGAAAAATTGACTTTGACATTTTTATCGTATCTTCTGAACATGTGCTAAAAGGAGATGGGTATACAAAAAATGAAGGTTTCAAAGGTAATTAGATGACAAAAATAAGTGAATAGGTAATATTGGGGACATCTCTTTTGCTACTTTCGCCAGATCCTTGCGTCCTATGCCTATTGTGTTAAGACCGGTTTTGCGGAACTGGGAGGGCAATTGGCAAGGTCAATATATTTCGCCTTTGTTACCTGTTCACTCGTACTAATTGAACACAATAATGCTTTTTGATTTAAATGACTATAAAGGACAATTTTTATTCAGATTTAGACACATACCCATTGTTCAAATATTTTGTTGATCAACCAATAGTTTTGGAAACTTTTAGGCCAAATCGACCCTTTGTCTTAATGTTCAATGACAATAATTATTAGTGAGGAAAAAAAGAAAAAACATAAATTTAGTAAATTATTAGAGATTCTTGTGAAAACGGCTAGACCTTAGATAAATAAAACGCCCAGACGACAGCTCTTAAGGTCAGTCCAACATCTTACCCTAGCCAATATAAAAATCCCCAGGGAATTATCGCTGAACACGATCGAGCTGGCAAAAATGACATTTTTCGTATCCGAAATACATCTGTAAGTCGACGTATGGGCTCTTAATAAATATTTTAACACGTCGCTTTTCGCTCTTCTTGTTTCTAATTTTCCTGCAGCCTGTAGACTGCGGAAATATATGGCAGACATTTATCCTGACTCAGGCTTGGGCGCAGTTTAGAGGGCGGGCACATAAGCAGCTTAGCTAGGAATGTTGCTATTTTCAATCTGAAGTTCACATAAAGTTTTTCCGTTAAGGTGGGCTCGCTTGCTATCATGGGATTTGACCGTCGTCATTCTAAAGTGTTTCCCAATTTTTTGCCCTTTCCAGGTCTAAGGAGAATGATAAAAACTAATTCGCATTATCGGGTTTTCTTGTGCCTTACCTAACATCCTTGTTTATTTCCCCAGAAGGCGTGTCTGGGTTTCTTAATTTAGTCGAGTCGGGGAAAATACAAAAATAGATATAAACGCTTGATTGCAGTTTATATGATCCAGCAGATTGCTTTTTGGTCAATATGAGGCAGAATTTACGAGACATCGTGACTGGAGACAAATAGATTAGGCCGGGGTTTTATGGCGGCTTATGTGACAAATTGTGGGGAAGTTGCGAAGTTTATTACTTGGGAGTGGTACCTGGCTGCGTTTAAACAGTTTTTAAAGCATTTGTAGCAACTTATAACGAAGAAAAATTTTTTGTGTTATTGCCTATCACTCAGTGTCGTAAAATATATATGTGGTATTTGAAAAAGGAGAGAGCAACATTTAGTGTGCATAAATACCAATTTAGCATTGAGAGAATGATTGGAAAGATGTCGTCTTTTTGGGAGACGGTGACCCTTTTCTTCAATGAGAATGAAATGTTTTGACACACAATGTAAAAAAAGCTGAAACCGACCTAGCGGCCCTTCCGTCATATAAGTTTGCCTCTAACTACTGACTACATGTTCTAATATGATAAATCGGAGGGACCTGACTATCCTTAGTCTCCTCCAGTGGTCATTATAAGGATAAAAAGCAATAGTAAGGAAATATGTAAAGAGGAATGTTTTTGTTGACAATAGAAACTAGAGGTGTCTGTTCGGTTGAAACAACTATTAAATTAATTTGAGTTATTTCCCAGATAAGAAGGAAAATCACCACACAACGATCAACTTTTAAACAAAAAAAATTTGCAAACAGTTATATTGTGTTAAAAGCTGAGACGTCAAAACGTTCTTCTTTTGTTGTAACATGTATGTATATTCAACCAAAAAAGATGTTGGAAAGGAACTACAGCTGACGAGGTCTTTTCTCAAACCAGAAAAACTTGACTCTGGTGGGCCAGAAGAGGTTAAACAACCATCGAAAGCACAAAGCTTCCACCACAGTTTCTACTTTATTTACTCAAAAAGCATAAAATTTTGTCAATTGTCAAAACTGTTTATTGTGGGGAACTAGAGACATAATTCCACCAAGGAGAATTAGTATGTTAATGGTGGAATATTCTTCATACCCAGATTTTGTTAAAATTGAGGGTCTTGCACGTTACTTTATATGGTGGCCTAACATGGATAATGAAGTAGAGAAGAGGCTGAAAGTGAGGCATTTTCCCTAAACATAAACAGGCTCAAAGAATTACGCGAATTATTTACTACCCACAAAATTCCAGTTATTGTCTATCCGAAAATGATACTGCCTTTACCTCTGCAGACTTTATATTGAGTTCATGTGTGCGAATAATATCATCAAGCAGAAAGGATGGTGTAGAGTACCAAAGCAGCTCTGAAAATATTTGGCAAAAATATGACTACAGAACTCTCAGAGGTACCTATTGACTCAGCATATTTCACTACATTCCAACTCTTTCCAGATTTCGCTAAGGTAATGTTTTAAAATGAACATTCATTTGCTGGTTCTTATTATGCTGGAGATAAATGGACTGCTTTATAGGTTTAGGTCTTTTGGGTTTTAGGTTTTAGGTCATTAGGTTTTAAAGCTACAAGGCTTTAAAACCTAATGACCAAGTTGTATATAACAAAGCGGACTAATCAGTCATGAGGGCGAGGCCTTTAGATTAGATTAGATTTGATGAAAATCATCAAATATCGGCTCTCCTTTGTAAATTGAATCGCCGCTTGAGGAACCAAATACAAATATGTAGGCTTTTAGCTTCTGTGGTTCCTAAAAATGAGATTCTGGACCCTCTAAATTACCTAAAACAGAAACTAATGTGTTCTTTATTACAAAACTTCTAAAATCAATGAAAGAAATGTGTAGATTTATATGGAAAAAAGTTGGCATGTTTCAATAAATATTTGCGAAAAAATTGTTATAAGATCTAAGGAAATAGAAAAGTCAAGCTATTTTCGACCCTGGTGCCTCTAATAGCAACGCAGCAAGAATGGCCCAAAAGTGAGATACTAATCGTGGACTTTTTTTGAAAATTGTGAATTGTAGCTTTGCTCTGATTTTTGACTTATAGTTCTTAATCCTTAAAAACTACAAACCGAATTGGGCGAAATAGTGCCAACCCCAGAAGAACCCCTACAAAAATGGAACAGAACCGCCTAAGTTATTAGAAAAACCAGTGAAAAATACCTAAAAAAATACGTGTGAAGAAGAAGGAATGGATGACAGATGAGATCCTGTGCCTAATGGACCAGAGACAGACTAGAAAAACAAAAACAGGGGCCAGAAAAACAAAAACAGGGCGGAGTATCGATCAATACCCAAGACAATAAAGAGGAAAATCATGACTGCAAAGGAAGAATGGCTGGCAGGGAAATGTAGCGAGATTAAGGAACTAGATAGAATGCATGATCATTTAAATACACACAGAAAGACAGAAATGAGAGATGAACTAAAGACGTGGAAACAATATATTCAAACAACATTTTCAAATGATAGACCAGAACATTACGTCAGTGTCGAATCTGAACCATGCCCACGCATAACAAAAGCAGAAACTGAGAGAGCTATCCAGAATAGGCAAAACAATAAATCGTCTGGACCTTAGGAGGTCCGCGTAGAACTAATAAAAATATTATGTGACAGTAGCACGGAATTCTTCATGTCTCTGGAAGAAATCTTCAATCTCATCTATGATGGAGGAAAAATACCTTCTGACTGGTTAATGTCTTCCTTCATTATCCTCCCTAAAAAACCTTGAGCCAATACCTGCGACCAATACAGGCTCATCAGTCTCATCAATCACATCTTTAATGTGTTCACCAAGATCATTCACAGAAGAATATATAGAAAATGTGACTTATACAGCAGCGAATTTTAATTTGGATTTAGAAATGCCCTGGGAACTAGAGAGGCAATCTTTTCATTACAAGTTCTAGTACACGCTGTAGGGACATGAACCGAGATGTGTACGCATGTTTTATAGATTTTACAAGGGCTTTTGACGGGGTAAAACACACAAAGTTGGTGGAAGTAATGAGGGAGGTAGCCCTAGACAGCAAGGATATACGAATTATAGCGAATTTGTATTGGAACCAGTCAGCTTACGTGAACATAGCCGGCAACAAAACAGAGGAAGTGAAGATCCAGAAAGGCGTTCGCCAAGGGTCTGTCCTCTCGCCAACCTTATTTAACATCTACTTTGATAAGATATTTCAGGAGGCACTAGAGGATTCTCCTGGAGGGATGAAAATAAACGGCGAAAACATAAACATCAGATACGCAGATGATGCATATGCATACTGTTATCCTCGCAAGTAGCCTGGAGGATCTTCAAACTCTTTTGGAGAAAATTAATACAACGAATGAGGAATATGGACTTAGCCTGAACACCTCCTAGACAAAACAAATGATGAGCACCAAAAACCCCTAGCTTCCTATGGTTTTGTCTCTAAATCAAGAAACTATAGAACGAGTCGAAAGATACACTTACTTGGGATCACTGATGAATGCAAAGTGGGATCATTCCGTAGAAGTAAGATGCCGATTGCAGAATCAAGAAGGCAAGAACTGTATTCAATAGAATGAAAACATTTTTCGTCAACAGAATCCTTAGCCTACAACTGACAATAAGAATGGTCAGATGTTACATCTTTCCAGTCCTTTTCTACGACATTGAGGCGTGGACCATGACAGAAGCCTTGATGGGGAAGCTCGAAGCGCTCGAAATGTGGATACATCGGAGAGTTCTGCGCATCTCATGGATCGAACACGTAATGAACGAAGAAGTACTTGGAACAATGGGTAAACCGAAAGAAGTGACATTCATAGTGAAGAGAAGAAAATTGGAGTACTTCGGACATATTATGAGGAACAGTAAATATCGACTACTGTAGCTTATCCTTCTGGGAAAAGTCGATGGTAGGAGAGAACCAGGAAGGAAAAGGAACTCAAAACGGCTGCACCTGCGTCAGTGGTTTGTGAAGACATCTTTACAATTATTTAGAGAGGCAGCTGATAGAATAAGAATAGCCAACGTTCGCAGAGAATAAGACACCACAAGAAGAAGACCTTAATGACTTTTCATATTTCTATTTATATATATATGGAAACGTCTTATCGTTGTCAAGCAATAAAAAAAAAATTGGAGTTTTCAAAAATTCAAGGTCGTCGAATCATGAAGCCAAAATCGATTGTTACAAGTTTATCACAAAAATGTCACATATATGTGACTCTAAGGTCCTACTGAAATATTCCCTGACTTATAACAAAAAACTGTCAATTAATCCAAAAAAAAATAAGCGTTTAAAAGGAAAAACGTAAAAACGGAAATGTAATACACAGGAGTATATAGACTATATTATATATTAAAAATTTAAGATAGATACAGATATTAAAAATTGAAAGATTTAGAAATTTCTTGCCAATCTTATGCCATTTACTGATCGTGTAATCAATAGTAAAGAAGGAAGATAAGGAGTGTTTAAAACAGTTGTCAGAAGCTTACAATAAAATTATCTTGTTAAGAAAATCATCAGAAATGTGATTGCTAGTGCTCATCATATTTTGCAATTACAGAAAATTAGATTTTTTAGTAAATAGACCATCTTGTAGGAAGAAGGTAATGGAGGAGGAACCCAAGGGCAAATCTGAAGCAAAACCACTAGTAGGTGTAGTAGTGGAAAATGTCTTCAGATCTTCATCCAAGTATTTGCTAAGCGAAAAAAGTAAGCTTTGATAACAAAGATCCTATTTATAAAGTCTCCCACACTAGTACTGTTTTATTTCAAATTATTTTTGTCTATTTGTTGATCAATTAGTTGCCCATTTAATTGACAAGATTATTTTGTATCACATTGAACGATATTAAATTCATTAATTCAAACAAATATCACTTGCGCCTTGCCTTAATTAGCGACATAAAGATAAAAATAATAATTTCTTGAATTTGGTTATATAGGTATTTATAACATATTTTATCATTTTTATTTACTTTTCTCTACGTAATGTTTTTGCTTTCTCACATGTGTCAGCTTCCACCATTTCCTATTTGTCAAAAAATATAAGTATGTTTGTTTTCAAGCAAATTGGTAGTACTGAATTGATGGAAAAGTTGAGACGAAAAATAGAAAAAGTTCTAATCCTTCAAGAACTTGATGAACTTTTCTTATAAATTTGTTGTTCAATTGACTGACAGAGTTGACAGGAGATTGTTGAAAAATGTGGCTTTAAAGCGACTTGATCAATTAATTGGTCAATAAATTGTCCGTTTAAAATATTGTTAAGGCAGTTGAGCCTAGTCCTGAGGTGAAGAACACAAGTACATAGTAACACCAGGAAGTTTACCAAATGAGAACCAGACAAATGAATATCAAAATATATGTAATATACCAGACATGACTATTTCAATAAATATTGTTAATAATAAAATTATTTTTTTGGCATGGAAATGAAAGTAGTACAGTCTGAGTAATATCCATAAAAGACCAGGATAACTGGGCCACGAAACTATTGTGGACTTTTCCAAATGCAAGATAAATCCTCATTAAATTGATTAATATTATAAATGATTAATAGATAAACATTAAATTCGAAATACTAAAACTAAAAAAAAATGAGGTTGAAATCCAATCTTCCAGAAAAAAGGTTGCAGAAAGACCCTGCTGACAGGACAGCTAGACATCAAAACTTTTTATCACTTTCACTTCCCCATCCTTGCCTTTTAGATTTCTTCAGGACACGAAACTCTTCATATATAACGCACGTGTACGAGGTGTTCTTTGTCCCGACTTCCCCTAGCGAATCCGAAAATCTTCCTGTTGCTGGCCCATAAACATTAAATATTTAGGACAATTTTCGTGTCGTATTCATACATTTCCGAATGTGAGGGACGTTGAAGAAACAATATCCTAAAATAATAAAATCCAATAACGTTTCTCCGGGAAAACGGGAACGTAATTTAATTTAACTCAGGTATTCTTTAAAATTAGACAAAATGGGACAGGACGGCTGAAGTTTGCAGAAATGTAAATATTAATATTTCTTTCTTTTTATTTCTTGAGGATCGGTGCTGCGTCTCCTAAAAACCGTGCATCTGGAGCTTTTTATTGCAGTCCGAAAGGAAATTTGCATGGCGATTTCCCTGGGAAAGAGTACAAATTGGAATTTGGTTTTGTGTGGCTTGTAACCAGTTCTGAGATACGTAAAAATCATGTTATGGTTCACATTTGCTTTCGCGAAATTTGGGTTGACTTTATTTGCCTGCAGAACGAGGACGAGTGGAATTGCCTTTGTGTCTTTTACAACAATAAAAGAAAACTCTCAAGAATATCTTCACTTTATTGTTGCATTTATTTGTTTTTTTTACGTATCATTATACTAATATTAGGGTTGCTCTTTGAGGCCAAACATTTTAATCTCCTTTGCAGAGCTCGTTAACTTGTTCCAATTTCCATACGAAATCCGACATGAAACGTCGAAGGACCCCAAAATACCAATTTATGAGTTCTTGTATCTGAACAAAATATTTACGTATAAGAGGCGATCCCTTAAAAATGGCTAAAATATCTGCGTTCAGCGGGCATCCTTTGTTACTTATCTAGAGGGGTTCTTATGTTGTCAGTCAAAACATAATCTCTTATTTTTCATTCCCCATATATATAGGCCCTGACAACCGATCTTTCTCCATGGTAACTACACCGCTGCAGGTAAAGTGCAGGGAGTTCGACGTAATGAGATTACAAGCCGGATGACCAGGGTCGGAACACTAGCTTTTTTTTCTGAAATTTGAGTTATCTGTGACAATCAAAGAGGATTCTGAAACTAATTGGGTGGGTGCAGTTGTCGAGTAGAGATATGCAGGTTTCATTTTCCGACCTTTCTCGCAAAGATTCCAACAATGGCCCGCGATTAACAAGAAGGACCCGGAGACAAAGAGCATCCTGATAACGGTAGCTGCGGAGGACAGCAGTACAATAACATGTTAAGTACCAAACGGGTAAGCCGCTTTAGAAGCAACTTAAGTTCCAGAATGGCGGCGAGGAAACGAATTGCGAATTTGGATGACGGAATAGTCTGTTTGCAAATGTGGCCCCTAATTACTATTTATATACTTACTGGGAGAGAATATTGAAAAAAGATGAAAAAATGTCACACTAATTATAGTAGTTCCTTAAGTAAACATTTTGTGTAGACATGTGACGTTTTCTTCTCATTGGAAAATGAAAATATTAAGTGAAAACAACTGAAAGCTTTAATAGGTTTATTAACACCACCCTTAGAACTCCTCCTCTTCCCAGACACCAAAATTAATTTTAATTCTTGTTCTCATAAATAAACGAATGCTAATGATTATATGGTCATTATTTGCAATTCACTTAGCAATCTGCCGAGCTTTGGCTTCAATTTTCCTGTGTACAAAGCGAGCCGTTAAGTAAAACAACCATTTGGGCCCGGTCTATTATTCTTCCGTTCGTCTACCTTGTTGATCTTTTACTTCGCCGTAATTAAGGTAAATAATAAAGCAATTTTAAAACACAATGGCTGTCAGTGGCAGAACCTTTTAATACAGATTTTCTTAATTTTATGCTCAGCCATTTCGAGCTTTATGCGGAACCCCATACCATCAACTTTTAAAAGGGTATATACCTTTATGATTTGTTATTCAGACAAACTTTTTCTGCCAGTAGTCTTTTTTTGAAACTTTTAAAGAAATGTAGCCGGCCAATTTGTTTACATTTTGCTTTTAATATCAAATTAATTTTGACTTAGTTCTCTTTTATTTTTTCGGCCTTTAAGGTAATAATAGACAGTTTTGCAACAATATTACACATATTATGTCTCATGAATGCTTGACAATGTTAGTGTATGAGCTGTGATGAGAAAGTTGAATTCTAGTAATCAATAATTATTATCGCCTTCGATTATTAATTTTTATTTATTATTGCCAACGTTTCGACCTTTATTGAGGTTTTCCTCAAGTCTAAAAATAATTATAGGTACTGACATATAGAAAAGCTATAAAAAGTCGCAAATATTTACCACCAACAAGATCAGTTTTAAATAATTATCGTTTTTGTTTTCCTTTTTTTCACTTTTCTTTTTCCTTCCAAAGAAAAAAAAAGAAAAAAAATAGAAGAATTGCTATTTTAACCTGACCATGTTGTGCTAATTACCTACTTTTCTTTTATATATAATATTTATATTTTAGCTCTGAGAAACACCCCAATAAATTTTGAAACGTTGGCAATTTCACAAACTTGAAGTGCTCTTTATGTGCTATACTCACTATGTATCTCTTTCAACTTGGCTAAAAAGAGCACAACATAAAAGATTACATTCACATTAAGATCTTACTCAGTATTTTCAAGTTTTACTTTCTCTTTCCAAGTAACTGTTTTGGGATAATCAGGAAAATAATCGAATCACGTTAATAATCGATTTTGCGGTCTCATTTATTCACATTTTGAAACTGCAATCTCCTTTTTCGTACTTATCTCAATCTAAATTTTCTCACTCTGTTTTAAGAAAATATTAACGCCTTTAAAGCCTTTTCGCAGTGTTGCCAAGTTTAGTATCTTTTCCGGAATAATCAGAAATACATCAAAATTGAGTTTTTAGCAACAACTCTGGGTTTTACCTGTCTCGTTTGTTCATGTTTGCAGCGGCATTTTTCTGTTTTCTTTTGCTTGTTTCAACCTCAATTCTTCCTCCGTTTCCGAGCGTTTCAAGACATTCTAATGCGCAATGATGTCAAGTTTAATTTCTTTTCCAGAATAATAAAGGAAATAATCCCGTTTTTTTAACAATAACCATCGAATCAGTTTCTCATCTGTTTAATTTTTGCAGCTGCATTTTTTGTACTTATATAAAAGTTTCAGGCTTTTTCACAGTGTTGCCAAGTGTCTTCCCAGGTAATAAAAAAAGCCGAAATCGCAATTTCATCGACACGAACCGATATCTCCTATTTCATTTATTTATTTATTTTTGCAACTGAATTTCTCTCTCTTTTTTTACTTGTGCTAGTACATGTGGTAGTGTTAGTACATTTGTCGCTCTCCCACAATGTTGCCACGTTGAGTTTCTTTTCGGGAATAATGAGGAAAATACTCAAATCACGTTTTTAATGAAAAGTTGATTTCTCGTCCTCATTTGTTGACTTTTCCGCCTGCATTTCTTTCTTTTCTGTACTTACCTCAATTTGCATTTTCACATTTATTTCAACTTGAATTTTCTCACAAAATTCCGAAACTTTCACGACAATTTAGGCTCTTGCACCATGTTGTCAAGTTTAGTTTCTTTTCGGACATAATCAGGAAAATAATCGAGTTACGTTTTATCGACAGGTATATATCGATTTTCCCGTATCATTTTATTCACTTTGTGAAGCTGCTTAATTCTGCATTTTCTCACTCTTGTCGGGCACTCTCGCAGTGTTGCCATCTGTAGTAATAAGCAGAAAAGTATTCAAAACGCGTTTTTAGCGTCAAGAATCTATCTTTTCTGTTACATTTGTTCACCTTTTGCAGCTGCATTTCTCTGTTTTTGTATCTACCTCACTCCAAATTTTTCTCACTATTTTCAAAACAAATTTCAGGCTTTTTCACAGTGTTGCCAAGTTTCTTTCCAGGTAATAAAAAAAATACAAAAATCGCAATTTCAACGACATGAATCAATATTTCCCATCTTATTTGTTTATTTCTCTCTCTTTTTTTACTTGTCTTAGTACATGTCGTAGTTTTAGTACACATGTCGCTCTCGCATAATGTTGCTACTTTGAATTTCTTTTCTGGGGTAATGAAGAAAATACTCAATTCACGTTTTTAACAAAAAAATCGATTTTTATTTTTCATTTGTTGGCTTTTGCACCTGCATTCCTTTCTTTTCTGTACTTACCTCAATTTGCATTTTCACACTTATCTACTTATCTCAAATTGAATTTTCATGATGATGATTCACTAACTTTTCGAAACTTTCACCACATTTTAGGCTCTTGCACCATGTTGCCAAGTTTAATTTCTTTTCGGAAATAATCAGGAAAATAATCGAATTACGTATTAGCGACAGGTATATATCGAAGTTCCCGTATCATTTTGTTAACTTTCTGGAGCTGCCTAATTGTG
Organism: Taphrorychus bicolor; assembly: GCA_951812265.1. NCBI lineage: Eukaryota > Metazoa > Arthropoda > Insecta > Coleoptera > Curculionidae > Taphrorychus > Taphrorychus bicolor. The sequence goes on along the minus strand of OX638297.1, from coordinate 47,063,687 downwards.
CATTTTCTCACTCTTGCCGCGCACTCTCACAGTGTTGCCAACTGGTTTTTTCGCGTCAAGAATCGATCTTTTCATGTGTTTTCATGATGTTTCATTTCTTCACTTTTTGCAGCGTATTTCTCTGCTTTGTGTATTTACCTCTTTCCGAGTTTTTCTCACTCTTCAAAAAAAAGTTTCAAGCTTTTTCACAGTGTTGCCAAGTTTCTTCCCAGGTAATAAGAAAAAGACCGAAATCGCAATTTCATCGATACGAACCGATATTTCCTGTTTTATTTATTTATTTTTGCAACTGAATTTTTCTATCTTTTTTATTTCTGCTAGTACATGTGGTAGTTTTAGTACATTTGTCGCTCCCGTACAATGTTGCCACGTTGAGTTTCTTTTCTGTGATAATGAGGAAAATACTGAAATCACGTTTTTAAAGAAAAAGTCGATTTTTCGTTCTCATTTGTTGACTTTTGCACCAACATTTCTTTCTTTTCTGTACTTACCTCAATTTGCATTTTCACACTTAACTCAACTTGTTTTTCACTAAGTTTCCAAAACTTTTTCGACATTTTAGGCTCTTGCACCATGTTGCCAAGTTTAGTTTCTTTTCGGAGATAATCATAAAAATAATCGAATTACGTTTTGGCGATAAGTTTTTATCGATTTTCCCGTATCATTTTGTTCAGTTTCTGGAGGTACTTAATTCTGCATTTTCTCGCTCTTGTCGGGCACTCTCGCAGTGTCGCCAACTGTAGTTTCTTTTTCGAGATAATCGGAAAAGTATCTAAAACGCGTTTTTATCGTCAAGAATCGATCTTTTCTGTTTCACTTATTCACGTTTTTCAGCTGCATTTCTCTGTTTTTGTATTTACCTCAAACCGAGTTTTTCTCATTCTTTTCAAAAAAGGTTCTGTCACAGTGTTGCCAAGTTTAATTTCTTTTCCTGGGTAATAACAAAAAGACCGAAATCGCATTTTGAAAGACATGAATCGATACGAACATCTAAATTAAAAGTTATTTTTTATTATCCCTTTTGTATGCATATTCATTTAACAAATAATGAAAATGATTTCCATTATTCTGGAGACAATAAAGGACTTTATCTTGAAACTCTTGACTGAATTTTGCAAATGTTTATTTGGAAATAGCTCGACTTTCTTGAGTTATCCGTTCGTGCTTCTGCACAAATCCGTTGTTTTAGTAACTACAGATATCAAAGAATTCAAGAGATGAAAAGAAATCAGTGGCGTTAGGTTCTGTATAAATTCGTAAGTGTATAAATAAAAGGCCGACAAGAGTATCTTCCACCGTACCAGCCCAAACATTAATTTTATGAGGAGCGTGCGAATACTCATCACTTAAGGAAATATTTTTAACTGCAATAACTTTTTCAGTAACAACATCACAGAATTCAATTTTTCTATCACAGTCTCCTTTATGAAAAATTTGCATTTTGTACCGAAGAAACCTATTATTCAAGTTCAGTACTTCCCTTAAGGATTCAAGTAATCTCGGTTGTGTGATCTATTCCAATCTTATCATTTTGTTAAACGTATTCCGTAAGGGTGGCTCTCGGCTATAAATAAAATCATAAAAATTAGCATTAGTTATTAAAACCCAATATCGTCTCGAAAGTAATAAGGGCGAGAAGGTTCAGTGAGCAAGTGTTCGAGTATAAACACAATTTTCTTACATCAAAATAACTTCTGCCCCATAAACCCAAAAGTTTTCTAATATCCCATTATCGACAACTGTGCCAGTCATGCTCACGACTTCGATACCAATATCGAATAGGCGTGTTGCTGGCTCTCAAAATCTGACACGATATAATTTTCTCGTGCTTGGGAGGACCCTTCCACTGTTTTTCCGCTACGTTTAGCATAACGATTATCTTCAAGAATCAAGTTTTTGTTTTTTTGATGTTGTTTTATTTTAAAGGTTTTTTTTTGGGGGTCGAAAAGATGTAAAGAAAAGTAAAGCGCGTAAAAGGGTCAAGGTAATGGCTCAATATCTTGGAGCTCGCCTTAATGGCATTATTTTCCTCAGAATTTGTGTATACAGTGAACATTACCCAATTAGGTAAATAATAAAATCAAAACGGAGATAGATGCTATTGTTCTAATGAAACCCATGTCAGTTATTAAAATATTATTGATTCTATTGCAAAACATGTCCAACATGTCAAGGTAAGCACAGAGACAGTTATTATTAACCTTTTAGTTAGGGGTAGACCACGAAACTATTATGCAGATGGGTCGATCGGCAAATTGGTGACCACCTATTCATTAACCTTTTAAATAAAATAGATTTTATTCTGACAATTCAAATTTACCATAAGCAGAGAAAGCAGCCCTAAAAAATAGACTTTACACTAAGATTGGTCTGATTCTGAAAGTTTCACTTCGGTTCGAGTGAAGCACAGGTAAAGAAGCAAGAAGATTCAACTGTGCAAACATAATTTGCAATTTTGGATTTATGGAAAGATATTGATGACCACTTTGATTGATCACCAAGGAAACCTGTTACAGCTACGAGAGATTGCAACATTTTCATCTGATGTAAATTGTTCTTTGTCTAGAGAAAATGTGACCTTTTAACAAAAGTTTTGTGGATTTCTGAAAAAAAAAATACCGTAATGAGTAACTAGACATTTTGAATAAAAAGGAAAAAATAGCAGTTCCTCCTAAGGACAAACGAAATAATGATCGTGATCGGATGTTCTTTGATTATTCATGCTTTACAATAAAGTTCAAATTCAACGTCATTACTGGTCTACCCACGCTTCTTTGGGAAGTATAAAAATCAAAGACGCTATATCTAGAAGTAGATTTCAGTGGTTATATTCTAAATTACACACCAAAATCTGGTAAATTTTAAACATTTGCTACATAAAAGAGTTATCACCTACCTCAAACATACGGCTCCTCAAGCAAGAAGTGAAAGTCCACACAAGAGGCAAAGGCCAACTCCAAGAATCGTAGTTCTTATAACAAAATTTTCGTTTAAAGCCAATAAAACGAAGTTTAAAATTGTGGGTAAGATGTGACTTAAAGAGCAAATATAGCTACTTTCATTTTATTCCAGGTAAATAGGAAGCGTCCGAGGACCAAAGCTAAATTTTAATGTAATTAGTTGGGAAGCCTTCAGTATTTTGGAAAGACACTAAAGACATAACTGTGCTATCGAATTTCCATGATCCAGCAATAACAGAACTAGATAAAAATGAGAAGGGTGAAAACAAGATTTACATTTCTTGGCCAGAAATTATGACACTTGTCGTAAGAAGAGAAGTTTCACAGATTACCAATATAATGTGCAATGAATTCCTGGATTGTACCTACGTACACCTGAACAAGCAGGCAATGTGATAATTGTACAAAGAATGAAGAAGAATAAGATGGAAAGAAAATCTTGTGCATTTCTTGAATTTGCTTCTTTCACCTATGAGTGTAAAAGAATGCCGCCTGCCAATCAAGTTTTGATAATTTAATGGTTCATTTATTACGACAAAGTGAGACAAGATATGCCACCGCATTTTACCAAAGATTTCCGCATGTCCTACCACCCAACCCCATCATCCCTGATTATTAAAAAATTGCAAATGTACTCAATAATCTCCTCCGAAAACAAATAAGGGTGAAGAAGTAACGAGCAAATAAGTCCAACAAAAGCTAAATTAGGACTTAAAGGGCAATAGGCCCATATCGATGCAAAAGATTGGAGTGCTACCAATTGGCAACCCAAATGCGTGTTACCAAAAGATACTTATATGTGTTGTACAGTTTTATGAATGAGATGAATTCGCTAAAGAAAAGAGAGTAGTTGAAGTTTAAAGGAAGATAAAATTAAATAAGTTAAATGCAAATTGTATAGAGTGTCCCAAAATTATGTTTCATAATTTTAATAGCATTTTTTACCACCAAAAATAAGGTGAAAACTTCATAAAAGAATAGGTCCGTAAATGCTTAGTTTCTGAGATGTAAGGACTAAAAATATTTTTTTTTCAATTTTTTAAATATTTAGACTCTTAGAGCTTTCAGATATTTAACTTAAATCTGATATATACCAACTGACAGGGAGAATCTACAGGGTTTAGTTGTTCCTGCGATCGGGCCCACTTTTACCACCCAAACTTTTTTGCATAGTACCACTGATCATTTCCTCCTAAGAGAGTGAATTCTCTATTCTGTCACGGTTTTCGGAAATCTGCAAAAGTACCTGGGAATGCACATAACTTTTCCATAAGACCTACCATGCTTCCTCCATTCCCATTTAGATTTCCAGATACGCATGAAGAAGAGTCACTTTCAATGATAAAAATTGTATTATTTTCCCGAAACGTTGCATTTGAGTGCATAGTTTTCGGGAAATTGTGCAAAAAGTCCGAAAACGGTGAGATGTGAGAGAAGTGCAAAAAAGTGAAAAGATACAAGAAAGTTTCTAAATTGAATAGATTTTTTACAAAAGTTTGAGAGGGTAGAGGAATAAGAAGGCGATACGATAATTCGACAAAGAATGAAGAAAAAGAAGTTGCTGGTGATTGCTGGGGGCCAATTTGACAGTGATATTAAGCTAATTTCATAGATAAACAGATTCCTTAAAGACGATTGGTTGAGTTTTATTAAAATTCAACTTATTACATTCAACTATAAAATTCAACAATTTATTGGTTATTGGTTTCAAGACTTTGATTTCGCACCTCGTTATGGACGTGATAATAAACTCGGCTTAAGGTGAGCAAACTAGAACTAACAAATCAACAGTGCCAATCTAGGTATAAGTGAAAAAAAAAACTAAAAACCTGTATGTAATCTGACTCATTTACCAACTCCAGTATTCAAACTCATCAAGTTGGCCATGAATTTTTGATAGCCAAGGAAAGAGAGGGAAAAGAAAGGAAAAAGTTTAGATAATAGTTATTTTCCTAACAAGTGCGCAAAGTAACACTTTCACTAACACGCGCTTCGCGTCGTTCGGGCAGCAGTCAAGTGCGCGAAAGACACTTTGCGCAAAAATTAGGAACAACATTTTTTCTACAACGGTATAAAAGTCCAGCTGCCACTAATACGGCATCTTTAACGATTTTATAAATGATTAAGCTTCACAGTTCTTTTCTGCTACCCATGTATTGATGGCGTGCGCGAAAGACTTTGTCGCACGTGTCCTATGGCAACCAATAACTTTTTTTACGCTGCTATGGGCGACGTACGCGAAAGATAACAATGAAAATATGTGTCAGTTTGCATACTGTCAGTAATGCGCGAACCGTGTCATATTTTGACGGTTGTAGAAAAAAAACATTTTTATTTTCCCGTCACTACTCCATACTACGACCTATCCAATTTGTAGCATTGGATGCGTCTCAGGGATCTGTGGAAGGCATAATATATGTCAACACTTTTTCTGAAGTAATAAAAATGACAAATGATTTTAAAAGGAATGGCGAAGAATTTGGTGCAGGAGAGTAATTATTAAGAATTGGGGGCGCCCACTAATTAGTTTAATGGTGAAAAAAAAAGCAAAAATATTCGAAAAACTAAGCCCAAGTTTTTTCTTGGGCACCAAGAATCTGGGGTTGGAGTTTTCTAGAGAAGAACCTGTGGAAGAAAGTTATAAATTCACCTGCTTTTGGAAATTCATCAGTCAATTCAACCAGTTAACGCATTTTCCTCAAAAGTATTTAATTTCATGCTATGTACCTATATTACACACCAACACCTGTTATCTTTTTTATTTCTGCATTACATTATTACATTTTCTGCAATCTGTCGCTTTAGCAAGTCTATAAAAAAATAAGTAATCAATACTTTAATCTCCTTTACTTTGTCCCTGGATACTTTCTTTATAGGCGAACATATTGCAGGGATTAAACCTATAGAAGCGTGCCCGTTTTAATAATAGAAATCCGCATAACGAATCTCACAAAAGCAACCCCAGCCCTGCACCCTCCCTTAAGTGACGATTTATATGGGTTGGGGTTGTCAACCACTAGATTACGTCAGAAATCATTTAGACTTTTATGTACCTTTTAAAATTGCAAACTCTATTTTTGAGCCATAAATTATTATGTTTTAGGGGAGGACGTACGTGTAATATACTTTGATTAAATTTATTTTTTTATGTTAATTTATTAGGACCCTTCCACCACTTTACTATAAAAACTATCGTATGTCTCCTCGAAACTTTGCTCCAAAAGAAGGTTTATGAGGAGACGCAGCCTTGGCTTCCGCTCTAAATCTACTTTTCGCTGAAGCAGCAATCAATTACCGGAAGATTTCAAAAGCTTCATCCCTCGATGTTTAAGCACAAAAGGTCTTGAAGTATAAAATCTTAATCAATCATCTATGCCGATCAAAATTAAAATACGGCGTAACATCAAAATACGGAATTCCTTATTAAAAGCAGGAGTTTACCGGAAATGAAAAAGCTCCCTTAATATCGAATTAAAAAGCAGGTATCGATCCCGGGACTTGCCTTTTGCAAATTGCTAATTTATAGCTTACAGGACATCCGATAGCCAGGAAGTTGTTGAAAGCAGCTTTGCTCGAGATGCAGTTATAAATTAGTGACTGCGCCGGTTAGGAGCATGCAGTTAATTAGATTCTTTACGTCACCCTAAATTTTTATCTCACTAAATCAAATTTCACGGGGGTGTCTGCTTAATTGCGTATCAAACGCACTTCCTTCAAAACATTTTTCTCCCCTGTTGCGCCAGGGGTTCTCTCTACATGTCCTTAATTCAGTTTTTGTCAGGACCAAAGTCTATTTATTACCCGTCAAAAAGCGAATACGAAACAACTTTTCAGTGTCAATAGGAAAATGAAGTAGGCTCGAGCTTCTCTTGGAAAAGCTTCGAAAGAGAGAGAAAGAGAGAGACGCCATGTGTCATTCTTTATGCTACAGGCAAAGCTTTATGTCATACTTTGTGAACATCGTATCTGGTCCATAGACAAAACTGCCACATAAAGAATATTTTGATGTAGGAATATATAAGAGTATTATCTCTTATAAGCCCTCGGATGCAGGATACTACCGCATTAATTAAAACCTTTGCAGCTTATTGGATAGAGCGAACACAAAAAGAGCAATTAATCGATGCGCACAGTTAATAACGTTGGAGCTTGTGCCAAATATTATAAAAAACAGCAATAAAATTACCCTCAGCAGCTTTGTCCAAACGCTCATTAATAATTCAGCGCTAAAAAGTTCAAAAACACGTTGATTAGTCAAAAACGCACCCCCCGAGCTAAATTGAAAACGCTCCCCCCTAATTTACGTTCAAATTCGTTGTTTGTACAGGCGGAATTTCGCCCGGTGTCTAAAAACTTTTTTCAAAAACCTAATCAAAGCAGCCAGGAAGGGCTTATAAGCAAACAGGGTTTTGCTATATACGATTTACACGCGCCCGGTACTCGAAAAACGACCCTCTGGAATTGACACAATAGTCTGCTTAACACAAAAGCCCACATACTACTCGTACAATATTATATTATGCGTTTTGTGTTAAAAGTATTCGATAGAGTGTGATCATTGGCGTACAGTTTAAGTAAGTTATGTGGTATGCAGTAATTAAGTGGTGGATGTCTACGGAAAAAAACGAAACGTCTGGTTTTCACGTATCGCTAGTGCACCCGTGGCACCTAGGTGAGAGTGCAATTTTGCATTTGTTGAGGTGCTTAAACTCGACGAACTTCATATCGCACATCGGATCCCACGATCCGATTAATTATTGATGAGTGCGATATATGCATTTGTGAATAACTCTATTGTTCTCGAATTTTGTAGCTCGGTCGAACGTCGGTTTCGTTTTTTCCTTCATTTAGAAGAGGACCCAAGTGCTCTCTTCAGGTTGTGAACAACTTAATCCCCTCGTTCAACAACTTAATTCCCTGTTGCGAGGAATCTAAGACCGTTTCGAAACGAGTCCAAGGTCTTTTGTTATCAAAAAGCTCGACATTTAGGGATTAGACCTTTCATTGGAAATTGGTGTCACCATGGGTTATCTGTAGTCCAACCGCATCATCATCCCATCCTTGCTGATCTTGGAATTAAGATAGCAATCCCTCTAACAGGCCAAAGATATCGATAAGAAATTTTTCTGTTTTTTGGATGGTCTACAAGGACTTGTCGACTCTCGTTGTGACCCCTAGTAAGCCAAGTGAGATATGAGTAACAACAACAACAACAAAATACACTTTATTGCCATTTCTGTCAAAAGATTAACGATTGGGGTATTCCTACTCTTCTGTTCAAAGTAAACAAAAACTAGACCAAAATAAGCCCTGGAGAGTCTTCAGATGGTTCACACTAACGTGGACAAGGTGAACACTACTAAAGTGCTAATCAATGATCAAGATGACAAATAACACCCCAGAGCTCCTTGCTTGGTCTAGTTTTGTTTATTTTGGCTTAGATTTGAATGGAAGGTAAGATAGTGTCAATTAGCACAAATATGGATTATTGCACAATAATTGAAAAGCACTAAATTTGCAAAATTCAGTGCTTCCTTAAAGCCTTAATGCGAAGACATCATCTGTGGATATTTTTTTCTCCCTCTAGGGGCAATATTCAATTTCTGCATTGACACACAGGTTGCTGAAAAGTTCGAGGCAACGACTATTGAAATTCCGGCATTGAGCATTTGTACTGTAAAACTTTAAAACTCTGCTTTTTTGCTATTTTTTTTTAAATTTCACCTATTGAAACAAGTTTTAACTGATATTCGGTGTGTTTAAATTACAACGTTGCTAATTTTGCTTTGTTCGTTTGCTGTTTATCAACCTTAATTATTTTTTCACTCCTTCCATTGATTTTTCATTTATATTCACATGCTTTTACTTTTGTGCTTATTTAAGAGAATTCGTATCTTCAAGTTTCGGTCCCTGTTAGATTTATATAATCTTTTTACTTACGTAAACTTAACATTTTCTAATTCTGTTTCTTGTTTATTCCTTTCTTTGGTTTAAAGACAGTTTTACTTCCCCCCCCCCCTTCTCTTTTTATTTATTATTTGTCTTAATTATCTGTTTCTACCTCATATTTTTGGTCTAAAATAATTCCTACTTTTCTTTGTTTTTGTCGACATTTACTCCTTTTGTTTTTCTACTTTAATCAATGTTTTAGTATTTCCTGGCAATTGACATTCTTTAACGCTTTCTGTCTATTTAAAGCGATTCTTGTTTCACAATTTTTTCTGTCTATGGCTACAATTATTGTGTCTTTTTTCTAATCCAAACTTTTTTCTATTTCTATTTTCTGCATCCCTCTCAGTTTGGGCTTCTTATGTTCTTCTCTCTTATGTTTATCTGTCTCTTCCAGTCGGTTTTTCTTAATATCCTTGTTTCATTGCCTTTCTCAATCTCCTCTACATTAATTTTTTTTCATCGAAAAATTTTAGTTCTATTCGGTGAGTTTAATTTTCAACGTTCTTTGTTATCTTCTTAGTTATTGTTTCATTGGTTTCTTTGATTTTTGATTAACATTTACATGTTTTTAACTTTTGTGCTTATTTAAAAAAAATCCTATCTTTCAAGTTTTGGTACTTAGGTCAGTTACATATATATTTTTTTTTATTTATGTAGGCATTTTAAAACTTCAAGGCTGTTTTACTTGATTTCTTTTGCTTCTTCTATTTTTTATTATTTGTCTTAATAGTCTGTCCTGCCTTTTTTCAGTCTAAAACATTTCCTGTTTTCTTTTTATTTTGTTTTTTGTCCACCTTCAATCCTTTTAATTTTGTATTTTAATCTATTTTTTAGTATTCCACTGGCATTTGCATTTTTTTGATGCTCTCTGCCTATTTAAAGTTATCTTGTTTCACAAATTTTTGGTCTGCGGATACAACTATTTTGTCTCTTTTCTAATATAAAATGTTTCCAATTCTATTTTTTGCATTTATTCTTTTTCAATTAAGACAGTTTTTCTTCAGTTTTGGCATCTTGCTTTCTACCAGGCTGTTTTTCTTCCAATTTTTCTTGTGTTACCTTCCCCATATTCATCTGCTTCCTGCTCTTTCTCAAAATTCGATCCTTCTAATATTCAATTTTAGTCTTGTTTTTTTTATTAAAAATTGCAATTTTTTTGCTCACCTAAGACAACTCTTGATGTCCAATTTTGTTCCGTTAGACAGTTTCTCCTCTACAATATCCTTACCTTTTTATTCTTAAATCTTCTACTTTCAAGATGTTTTTTCTTTTAGTTTTGTGCTTGTCCTCTTTATTTTGCCTTTTTGATCTGTTCGTTCTTACATGTTTGATTTCAAACTTTTCTTTTCGTTTTTTTTACTTTTACTTTCTGATTGAACAAAAGGTAAACTGGGTTTTTCATACATCTTAAAAAGGTCTGGTTGATTATACCAGAGTGTAGCTTGAGAACGCCTCGACCGATTGGAGTGAATCCAACTGCTTTTACTCCTTCTTATTGTCCTCTTTAACCTCCTACCACTGGAAAGTCTGTGGCTGCAATATTTTGGGAGATAGACCCCTTCAGTGGTCGATTTTTAGGCCCTTTTTGAATCGCATTTTTGGACCATTTTTAGAAAAACTTTTTTAGAGGTTAATTTCATTTGAATTAAGTTTGTTGCGTTCTTAGGGGATTTCAAATGTGCCATTCCGATCAAAAACAGCAAAAAAAGTCTTTATTTTTTTTTTGAAAATGTCCAAGGGCGTTATTACGTTTTTTCTCAATTTTCAACTTTGACCACCTGTAGCTTGAGAATGCCTCGACCCATTGGAGTGAATCCAATTGTTTTTTCTCCTTCTTGATGTTCTCTTTCACCTCCCACCACCGGAAGCTGTAACTGCGATATTTTGGGAGATAGACCCCTTTGGTGGTCGATTTTTAGGCCCTTTTAGAATCGCATTTTTTTACCATTTTTAACTTCACTCCGCCTTTACCACACCAGTGTTTAACTGTTAAAGCAGTTAAAAATATTAAAAAGTTTTTTTAACGGTTTAAAGCTTCCCACAAGTACCAGTTTTATAGAAAATAAAATAAAAAATTGTGACTATTTTACTATTTTCGAAAGGAACTATAATTTCTAAAATTCGAAATCGTCTTAGTCAGCAACAAAATTCTTCTGATTTCTGTCTGTTACGTAGCTTTTATTCTACGATCTCATTACTTTTTAGTCTTAAATCTTCTACTTTCAAGTTTTTTTTCTTTTAGTTTTGTGCTTGTCCACTTTATTCTGCCTTTTACTCTCTTCATTTATAACATTTTTTATCTTTAACTGTTGTGTATGTTTTACTTTTCTTGCTGTTTGCCCAACTTTAAGCCTTGTGTTTTTTTTTCAACTTTTTAACACGTATGGAAATTGTTTACTATGTTTATTACTTAAAGGATTTGTTATTCACGATTTTTTTTCACACCTTTTTTACCACTTCCTTTTCTATAATTCTGTAACTTTCTAGGCTTAATAGAAATACATACGATCGGTTCTTCCTCATATTTTTTATTTGTAACGATCTCAATTTATTTTGTTTCTTGCTGTTTGTGTGCCCAACTTTAATTCTGGTAATTTTTTATTTTAGATTGTTTTTACTGACACAATTTTTTTGTTATTTGCTTAGTTAAAGAGATTCGTGCCTGCCAACTTTTGGAATGTTAACCGGATTCTCTTTTAGTTTTTGACTTTCTAGTATTAATACTTTCTAACTACTTATTTGCTGTATGGCCTTCCTTTTACCTTTAAGAGAGTTCTTCTTCAGCTTTGGGCTGAAAATCACATTGAGACATTCAAATTTTGAGTGTTATTTCATATTCTTGTACAACTTTACTGATGCAGGGTTTTCTTCCAGTTCATGAAGGCTTTCGATTGAGTACAAGTATGTACAGAATAGTGTGCGCTAATTCAAGTACGGGGTATTGCACAATAATTAAAATATAAATTGGTTAGTTAGTAATTCTTTAAAACAAGGGTTGCGATTTCTCAAAAAACTCAAGACTCTGTCGTTACGCTCCACGACAAAGGATCTAGAACCTTCGCGTCTCGCGCCGTCCGGGCGCTCCAGCATGGGACTGTCACGAGTGATTTATTACTCTGCTTATTTAGAACGTAGTTGTTTACGACATTTTTTTATGTGTCTCGTATTAATTATTTTTCTTCTAAAATATTCTATAGGCTTTTGTGTATTTTTAGGATTGTGTATAAAAGGCGAATATCGCGGCCGATAGCAGTAGTCTTATTTTAATCGAGCTATAGGTTAGCTATTTGTGGAATAAATAAATAGTGTTTTCGTGTTAAATCGTTACACTGGAATTATTGAACCCTTAGTTCGCAACAGTATTTTCAATGTACAAATAGAATTGAAGTAAGTGGTAATCACTAGTTACCATTCCTTTTGTAGCAGGGATAGTTAGCACCCCTTTTTCGCACATTTTTCAAGGTACCGGTTGATTCTCAAGTCTGGATAAACCTATGCACTATTTCAGAAATTTCTTGTGCGTTAAAACTAACTTCAACTAACAAACATTGAATCTTCTAACCTGAACCCACCCTGACTGGTTACAATAAAATTTTGTGAATGGTAAACTTGCTTTTTGTAAATGTTGACTCCTTCTTTCTGAGGCTTTTCTTAGATTCCTTGGTTACACAAGGTTATTAAAATTCTTCGTTTATCACTTGAGTTTTCTAAACCGTGATGAGACTTGTAAGTGCCAAAAAAGTGATCCCAGAGCTGGAAGCTTTTCCTAAGTTGTAAGGAGTAAAACTTTGAAGAAAATAGTTTAAGCAAGAGATAAACATGGTTTTTCATACATCTTTAGAAAAATCTGGTGGATTATGCCAGAGTGTCAAAACGTCCGATAAATAATCTAATTATGTAGTTTCACAGGTGGAAGCAAGAGCCGATTTTATAAAAAAAAAATATTTTTTTTTACCACTTAATTCTGGAAGGAACTATAATTTTCTAAATTTTAAATCTTTTTATTCAACACCAAAATTCTTCTGATTTCCAAAAATCACTACCCTTTACTCTTGCTGCTTAAACATAACCATTACTGAAGCTTTCTTTAACTTGAGGCCTATTACTTTTTGGGCCGGCCTCAACCAATTTAATATAATTTCTAGAATCCTAAATTATGAACTGCTGATGGAAAATAAAGATCTCAAACTGAAACTCTCCATTTGCCGGAAATAGCAATGTCTCGGGAATAATACCCTAACAAATTGATAAAAATGTCTCTTCTATTTTCCTTCTTCAAGTAATACGGGGGCGCTCGAGAAAAATATTTCTCTCGATAGTAGCCTTCAGAAGCAAATATATTTTATTGCCGTACGAACCAGTGCACATTTGAGATTTTGCTTCTGGATTCTCTATTAAGTCCAATCTCTTGATGGGATCGAAAATAGATACTTAATTGCGTTGCTGGACGTATGGAAAAAATGTTTTGCATTGGAGGTACTTATTGTAATAACGATTATTGTTCTCAAAACAAATGTCTTTGATGTTGTGTTGCTTTGCATTAAAACTAGACGGATGAAATACTTACTTTTGCTTAATAATAAATCTTGAAACTTGTTGTTTGTCTAATACTGCTTTCTGTGTGTCAAGCGGTTTATCTACTAACACGAAAATCTAGAGCATCCCATTCAGCGAAGAAAATTAATTGCTTTTCCATTAAGTAGGTATATTTATTCCGCAGTTTTCCGATAATATATTCCGCAAACATCTTCTACAGCTCTCCTCCTTCCTGTCACTCAACCCTAGTAAACTATACTGTTTTACTGCAGCAGGATAAGATTCTGTCTAAGCAAGGTTTCATGGTAATTTCCTTCCTGTTGGAAGCGTAGTCCATTGGCGTAGGTAGTATATCTTATTTTCTTCAGGCCTGGTTTTATTTTTATTCGATTAGCAATTAGGAGTGTGCATTTATTTCACACATTATTCACCCAAAAAAAAGCCAAGCGAATGAGAGCACTTCTCCAGCTTTGATATGAAACTTTAACAAACAACATCCGAGAAACAGTAATAAATTATTACCGAGCTCTTCCTGTCCACGAATGCCGGTAGCTCTTGCCACGAACCGGATGTGTGTGTGCATGCGGCTATAGAACTTCCATCAAAGCTTGTTCACATTAGACATGGAACTGTTAAAAAATTAAAAACTAATTTTCATTAAATACCTTTGCAGCCCGCAAAACGGTCGACAACATTCCCAGTTTCAGTGCCTGCATTTTGGTGCCATTAAATATTTGCCATGTGACTTTATGGAGACGCTGGATATTTGGAGCTGGCTGGGAGAAATAAGCAAAATTATTAATTAGATCAGACTGTGAAGGCTCAAGGCTTTTAAGGCTTGTCCAAATACATTCTAAAGTTCTCAGTTTAGAATATAACATTCAAAGCGCGGTGAACACTTTAGGACGTAATAATTAGATATTTGAAATATTGATTTTGACCAGAAAATCCTAAATATTTCCAATCGTCGAAGTAGGTACTTTATATGGATTTTCAGAATGTACACTGAGAAAAAAAGTTACTTAGTTATTAGGAAAGGTTTTCCAAAAATGTATATATACGGATATCATTAAAGAGGAATGTTACATCTTTATTTTCAGTTTAGTTTTACTAACTAAACTGAAGGACCCAAAAAACATGTTCTTAAGCTTTATGTTCAAAATTCCTTGCGGTGGCTGAGAGTATTGTTACGTGGGACGGACTGGTCAACTTGTTAAAAATCGTACACATACATTAAAATAAGTGTTATTATCAAAACGAAGCTTTGTTTCCCTGTAGCAACCAAAATATACAGGGTGATTCACGTTATGCGACACGGAAGATTATGGCTAAACTATTAGATTTTAAAAAAGTTTTGTATATGGAATGGATGAGGGTCTATTGGAAGTACAGGGTATCCCATTTTCGGCACTTTTGCGGGGTATCTCCCTGATTTTTAAAGATAGAGGGTTGCGGTTTTCTCGACAGTGTGCTACTTTTTTGTGAAACTAAAGATGGCGCCAGCAGAATTTTTATATCCCTTTTGGTTTTTGAGATACAGGGTGGAATTGAAAAGTATCGCTTTTGAGGCACCCCCCGCATCACAGTTATCTTTAAACTTATCCAAGAAGTTAAAACGCAATCTTAAATAATTTTTTCCGTAGAATCCAATGGCGTAGTCAGTTCTTTCCTAGCAACTTCAGTTTTTGAGTTACGAAGCAAATATATGTTTTTTTAAATGGAACACTCTGTATATTATTTTTCTAGTTTATTAGTCATAATGTGGGCTTTCCAAACATATATAATTGTATGCAAATATTTTCAAAACAAAGCTCAGAATTTAAGATTTTCTTAAATTTTTATTTTTGTCCAATTCGTAAGTAGTAGGCTATGGCTAAAATATTATTAGGAACAAAATCGATGTAAGTAATAATTATTCTAATTTATAACATCTTCAAATTTAATACAAAAAATCTTTTTTAAATCTCAGTATCTCAGTTATTAGTTATTTATTACAGCATTCAACATAATTAAGTAAACAGTTTTTAAAGGTGGTTTTCAAAATGACGGCCATTTTCCTGTATGCAAAATTGGCACATTTTCGTTATTCTTCTAATCGCGTTAAAAAGAATCATAGGCCTTCTTTGCAAATTTTGGAAAGTTAAATTGATTGCCGCAAGAAGCTCCGCTCGAGACTGATACTGTGTTTTATAGACTTCATTTTGCATAAAACCCCATAAAAAAAAATCCAAAATTGAAAGATCGGGAGATCGAGGGGGCCACCTTACAGGTCCGTAGGTACCAATCCACCTTTGAGGAAAGTTATCGTCTAAAAATTCCCTTAAAAGGGCAGAGTTGTGGCTTGGGGCACCATCTTGTTGAAAAAAAACGGCATTATAAAGGGCCAAGGGAACATTTTCCATCAGTTCTGGAATAACTTCCTCAAGAATTTCTCGGTAACGATGCGCTGTCAGACCTCCTTCAATAATTCTGTAGACTATGCGTCTTCCAAAAATGAAACACGAGACTCCAACCCCAAAACGTCCTTGTTGTGCCCTCTCAAAAGTTAAATGGTGATTTTCTGTGGACCAATGTCTAGTATTATGGCGATTAAAAATTGCCGCACTTGAAAAATAACATTCATCGGACCAAATAACGAGTCTGCCAAAAGATTCATCAGTATGGATTTGTTGTAAATACCATTGGCAAAACAACATTCTGCGCTCGGCATCGCCAGGGTGTAAACGTTGAACTATGTGGAATTTATAGGGGTGATACCTATATTTTTTCAAAATTCTCTGAGCATCAGACTTGGATACACCAGTTGCTTCCTCTATATGCTTGCAAGAAGATGAAGGCTTTGCTTCTACATAACCCAATACGTTTATCTCTTTTCTCTCTCTATCTTGTTTGGAGTATGAATTAGGCCTGGGCTGGACAAATGATCCGTGCTCTACTAGATTTGATTTAATTCGGGCAAATATGTCTGGGAAAGGTTGCCTTCTCTCTGGATATCTAATAATAGCAAAAACGACCCCTAAGATGGTATCCTAACCATAGCGTGCAAAATACTTTACCTTTGGAAATATACTTCCGAAGCTTCTTGGGGATTTTCATTAGATTGTATAAAACAAACCAACATATCATACTTCTCATAATTTTCGTAAACCGCCATTATTGTAACAAAATTAATTTAATTAGCAGCTAAATAGTAAAATAGAAACACCAAAACAACAAGCATATTACTAATAAAAACAAAGAGTGACAAAACCACAAAGTTTTTGACATATTGCCTTTTGTTTCAAATAAGCTAGCCATCTAGCCATAGCCTACTACCAACGAATTGGACAAAAATGAAAATTTAAGAAAATCTTAAATTCTGAGCTTCGTTTTGAAAACAATTGCATACAATTATATATTTTTGGAAATCCCACATTATGACTAATAAAATAAAAAGATAATATACGGGGTGTTCCATTTAAAAAAACATATATTTGCTTCGTAACTCAAAAACTGAAGTTGCTAGGAAAGAACTAACAACGCCACTGGATTCCACGGAAAAAATTGTTTAAGAATGCGTTTTAACTTCTTCGATAAGTTTAAACATAACTGTAATACGGGGGGTGCCTCAAAAGCGATACTTTTCAATTCCACCCTGTATCTCAAAAACCAAAAGGGCTATAAAAATTCTGCTGGCGCCATCTTTAGTTTCACAAAAAAGTAGCACACTGTCGTGAAAACCGCAACCCTCTATCTTTAAAAATAAGGGAGATACCCCTCAAAAGTGCCGAAAATGGGATACCCTGTACATTTTAAAATTATTGTCATTGTATACAGGTTTTTTTAAATGAAACACCTAGTATATTAATGTATTTTCGGTATCTACGGACAAAAGTAAAGGTAGTTTTATTAAGGTTTATGGCATCTAAACCGTATCGTTCTTCAGATATTCGTGATTTTGTGAAAATGCAGCATCAAATTTAATGTTTAAAATCTCAGCACTTGGTTTCTTTTCAACCACCGAAATTGGCTGGTGGGCTACTAGTACACTGAATTTTTTGCGGTATGTATTAAATATTAACTACTGTGTACCAAATATAAAAAATGAACACTAAATTATTGCAAACTTCCAACAGTAATAACTCGTTTAGTTTAAATTAGACACCCTGTATTTTATAGTATCATTAGATGCAGAATTTAGTTTCCTATCAAAAACTATTAAACATTCCTATAGCTTGGCCGTTGCATTTTCTTGGAAAATTGATTTTTTCTGAATTTGCGTTGACGTAAACGAATGTAGTAATCTAATTTACCTGTTCAGGTCTGTTCAGGTGTTACCTGATTTTGACAAAGCAAAATTTATTGTCATTTCTAGTTGTCACATATTAATTTAAAATTAAATATTTTTTTACTGCTATAATTGGTGGTTAACAGGGAGTTTCTTATTTAATCAAAATGCTGGTTTACACAACAGAAGAACGAGTCGATATGATCTTCATTCTAGGAGAATGCTTGTAAAATTGTCTTTTAGCATAAAGGATTTATGCTGAAAGGTTTTCTAACCGAACTCGACCGAATAGAACCGTTTTTGAAAGACTGCTGGTCTAATTTAGGCAAACTGGTAGTGTTCAGTATGAAACGACTGCCAAAACGAGACCAGTTACAGAAAACCAAGAAACTGAATTGGCTCTGTACTTGAAACTCCCCATGTCGGACAACGAAAAATTGCACAAAACTTAAAATTAGCCAAGCAAGGGTATCAAGGATTCTTCAAAAACATAAATATCACGATTATAAGATACAACTACATCAAGAACTCTCCGGTAACGATTTTGGCCAACGAGTTGACTTTTGTATGTGGGTGTTAGAAAAAGTTGGAGAACAAAAAATGTTTTTGAATCAGTTCTATTTAGTGATGACTGTACTTATCATAACGATGGTTCTTTTAACCGACACAATTTTCATTATTATTCTGATTTTAACCCCCATCAATTTAGAGTTTTAATAACCAACGTAGGTGGTCAGTAAATGTATGGGGGGCATAATGGGACAGTATGTGATTGGACCTTATTTTTTTGACAAACATTTAAACGGAATGTCGTTTCTAAATTTTTTGAGAAATCAGCTTCCAATTTTACTGGAAGAAGTTCAAGAACAGCCATGTGATTGCAAATGGATGGGGCACCTGCTCATTATCATCGTGAAGTCCGGGAGTTCTTAAATGTTCGTTTCCAAAATCGATTAATTGGAAGGAATGGAGCACAACATTGGCCACCAAGGTCCCCTGACATAACGCCTCCCGATTTCTTTTTATGGGGATATGTGAAAGGAATCGTGTGTAGTACGCCACCAACCACAAAAGAAAATATGAAGGAACGAATCAGAGAGGCCTTCAGAAGCATCCTATACAGTCCCTATATGTTACGCAATGTGAGTGAAGGATTTAAAAACAGAATACGTTTGTGTTTAGAATCAGATGGTCGTCATTTTGCACAAATTTTATAACTGTTTTTGTTTGTTTTACTCTTATGTTAACTTGTTATTTATTGTATTTCAAATTGCCACTATTATTGCACTTAATTTTTTTGTAATAGAGATGCAAAATTTTATAAGAACTCTTGTAATATAATGTTTTATTGTTTTATTTGATATTTTATGCTAAATAAAGACACTTTAACATTCAGATGACTGCTAAATAATCTTCATGATCATAGTTTTGTAACTTATAAATTAATATCCGACAAATACGGGGTGGTGTTCATTAGAAAACTTCGTCTAGTTGGTTGTGAAATGTCAAAGGAAAAGAATGGAGAAACAAAAGTCCATTTACTTTCATTATGCCATCCTTTTCTGTAAAAATTGTATAGCCTCCTAAATGAAGTTTTCTAGTAAACACCCAGTACTAATGATAATAAATTGTGCTTTCTCAAAATCAGGTATTGTAACAGGTAAAGTAGATAACTTAATTCGTTTATGTCAGGACAAATTCAGAAAAAAATCAATTTTCCAAGAAAACGCAAAGACCAAGCAATAGGAATGTTTAATAGTTTTGATAGGAAACTAAATTCTGCATCTAATGATACTAAAAAAAAACAGGGTGTCTAATTTAAATTAAACGAGTTATTACTGTTTGAAATTTGCAATAATTTGGTGTTCATTTATTGACATTCAAAAACACACCGCAAAAAATCCAATGTACTATTAGCTCACCAGCCAATTTTGGTGGTTGAAAAGAAACCAAGTGCTCAGATTTTAAACATTTAATTTGATGCTGCATTTTCACAAAATCACGAATATTTGAAGAACGGTACGATTTAGATGCCATAAACCTTAATAAAACTACCTATACTTTTATCCGTAGGTACCGAAAATACTTTAATACACTAGGTGTCTCATTTGAAAAAATACAACATTAATCAATTTTATACTTTTGGGACCACCTGTATACAATGACAATAATTTTAAAATGTACTTCCAATAGACCCCATCCATTCCATAAACTAAACTTTTTTTAAAATCTAAAAGTTTAGCCATAATCTTCCGTGTCGAGTAACGTGAATAACCCTGTATGTCCTGTAAGTGAGCAGATCTAAAAATGTTTTATTCTCTATGACTCTAGTGACTTATTAGCGACGCAGTACTTGCATAAATCACTCTTAACTCGGCGATTTGTTTATTGGTGTGCACCATTATTTTATTTATAATGTTCCAGTGTGACATTATTTTACACTTGGCTCTGTGAATGCCTACCAACAAAACTTGAATTTTTTTACAGCTCACTGATTATCGAGATGGCATTTGCTGTGAACTGCTTCTCCATCGTTCCAATAGTGGTTTTGTTTAATAAATGTTTTTTTCTTGGAAAATATTAATAAAAATCTCACGCACACGACAACGATCTACTTGGACATAATTTCATTTTTCTACAAACGTCAAATAATGACGCATTTTACGCTTCCATTTGACAAACGAAAACCTAGCCTTTTTTGAGGATCAGAATGTGAGTGTACTTTTCCGCGCGTTGCCCAGGACAGCAAGCGAAAAAGATTTTATCGCTTGCTGTCAATAGCAACTACCACCACTCAACCAATTATTTAAAACGTCATTGTCACTTTGATTTAAATTTTCAGACTGTGACTTCAGTTATGCTCAGTTGTGAATCACATTATTTGAAATTGATCGTTTGCAGAAAAAACGTTGTATGCATTACGAGCACAAAGTAACTTTTTTGCTCTCGAGTGATTGCCGCTCTCCGCTTCGCGTCGCGCGGCAAACTTCACTCTCCGAGCAAAAAAGTTGTACTTTTCGCTCTTAATACATAAATAACTATTTCCTACAAACGTCAAATAATGACGCATTTTACGCTTTCATTAGACAAACGAAAACCCAACCTTTTTTGAGGATCAGAATGTGAGTTCACTTTTACGCGCGTTGCCCAGGACAGCAAGCGAAAAAGATTTTATCGCTTGCTGTCAATAGCAACTACCACCACTCAACCAATTATTAAAAACGTCATTGTCACTTTGATTTAAATTTTCAGATTGTGTCTTCAGTTATGTTGAGTTGTGATTCACATTATTTGGAATTGATTGTTTGTAGAAAAAACGCTGTATGCATTACAAGCACAAAGTAACTTTTTTGCTCTCGAGTGATTGCCGCTCTCCGCTTCGCGTCGCGCGGCAAACTTCACTCTCCGAGCAAAAAAGTTGTACTTTTCGCTCTTAATACATAAATAACTATTATTCATTAAGAGGTAATTAAATATTCCATATTAAATCCTAATCAATCTATTATCTGTGGTGTTTCATTCATTCATTCTCATGTTTATCGCTTGCAATACGTTTTTTTTTTTATTTTCTTTTTTAAAAAATTGCAGCAAATATTTTTTAAATTAGGTTATTTTGAAATATCCCCTGCTAGTAAACTTTTTTTTAACTTTTGTTACAATCTAAATCTATATTGCAATTTTTTATTTTGAGCCGCCGAAATAGTAACTGCCATTCATACTTTAAATTGGGGTTGATGCCTCTTGCAGTCTTGATAAAAACCAAAAAATATATGGTCGAAACGTTGTCAATTTGAAAACAAACTGAAATTGTTATTTCGTTCGCAACCCACTATCCACAAAATCTACGTGTATATGTTAATTTTTCTTTATAAATTTTTCTTTAAGTAAACTGATGTTGTATTTGGACATCTCATATAATTATTTTTTTCTACAAACGTCAAATAATGACGCATTTTACGCTTTCATTTGACAAACGAAAACCTAGCCTTTTTTGAGGATCAGAATGTGAGTTTACTTTTCCGCGCGTTGCCCAGGACAGCAAGCGAAAAAGATTTTTTCGCTTGCTGTCAATAGCAACTACCACCACTCAACCAATTATTAAAAACGTCATTGTCACTTTGATTTAAATTTTCAGATTCTGTTTTCAGTTATGTTCAGTTGTGATTCACATTATTTGAAATTGATCGTTTGAAGAAAAAACGTTGTATGCATTACGAGCAAAAAGTAACTTTTTTTGCTCTCGAGTGATTGCCGCTCTCCGCTTTGCGTCGAGCGGCAAACTTCACTCTCCGAGCAAAAAAGTTGTACTTTTCGCTCTTAATACATAAATAACTATTTAATATTTGTCAGTTATTGTAATTGTCATTTAGGGTTATATCCTATTTTTTTTATAAACGTTTGACTAGATGTTTTTTATAACAAATACTCTTTCCTCTTAAAACTTTCAGTAGCGGAGAATTTTTCTTAATTTAATTTTTTAAGTTTTTTTAACCTTCATGTTGTAGAAAAAAAAATATTTTCGAAGAGAAAAGGTATAGCCCAATAAGGTTTAAACACAATTACAAAGCAAAAATATTATAATCCTAAAAATATTGTAAAAAAAAATAGCAGTGATAGAAAAAATGTTTTTGTAATTAATTTTTAAGTTTGTCTTAATCTGTCTAAATAGACCTAATCCAATCAGGTTTAAACATAATCACAAAGCAGATATATGGAAATTCTAAAAAGAACATCAGTGGCAATGAAAACTATTTCTACTTAATTATTCGTCGAGTTTCTACATTTCTCTGATGCTTTAAGTAAAAAGATATGGTTCTATAATAAAAACAATACAAAAATATGGTCTACTCTGAAAACTTCTAGTGGAAGAGAAAATGTTTAATTTTTGTAGTTTTTTTCAATTCTATGAAGTTGTAGGAGAAAAAATCATTGCTTTCGAAGAGAGATCTACTCCGATCAAGTTTTAACACAATTCCAAAGTAGATATATTGAAATCTTAAAAAGATGATTCCAAAAAAAATAATTTTAGTGGCAATAAAAATGTCTTCTTATTTATTGGTCAAGTTTTTCCTGACGTTTAAGGTAAAAAATTATCGTTTTTTAACAAAAATATTTTACAATTTTAATCATTTATAATAAAGCATGTATATTTACACGCTTTTGTAAAGAAATATTCTTTACTTTTAAAACTTCTAGTGAAAAAGAAAATGTTTTATTTTAAATATTTTTTTAAGTTTGTCCAATCCTTTGAAGTTGTTGGATATAAAATTACTATTTTCGAAAAGAGAGAACCACTCCAATCAGGTTTCGACATCACCACGAAGCAGCTATATTTATTAAAATCTGAAAAATTTTTTAAAAAAATTCAGTGCCAATGATGTTTTCTTCTTAATTATTGGTCACGTTTTTCCATTTTTCGGACTTGTACCTAGTTAAAAAATTATCGTTTTATAACAAAAATAAAAGCACGTAGATACACTCTTGTAAAACATATTGTTGACTTTGAAAACTTCCAGTGGCCTTTTCTTTATTTAAATTTTGAAGTTTTTCCACTTCTTTGAAGTTTAAGGAGAAAAAAATCATTATTTTCTAAGAGAGACACGTACTCTAATCCTAAAATGATTGAAAAAAAGTAATGTTACTGCCAATAAAAATATTTTCTTCTTATTTTTTGGCCAAATTTTCCATTTCTCTGTCGTTTTAAGCACAAAATTATCGTTTTATATCAAAAATAGAAGCATGTAGTTACAAGACAGGTTTTTATAAAAAATGTGTATAAGGTTTTTCCAATCCTTCGAAATTGTAGGAGAAAAAAATAATTATTTTCGAAGAGAGAGACCTAGGTACTTTAATATACGGGGTGTTCATTATAAAACTTCATCTAGCAGGCTATGAAATTTTTACAGAAAAGGATGACATAATCAAAATAAATGGACTTTTGTTTCTCCATCCTTTTCTTTTGACATTTCACAGCCAACTAGATGAAGTTTTATAATAAGCCCCGTATAATCAAAAAGCAGATCTATTGAAATCCTACCAGGATTCTAAGAAAAAAATATTTCAGTGGTAATGAAAATATTTCCTTCTTATATATTGGTCAAGTTCCAATCCTATGAAGTTGTAAGAGAAAAAAATCATTATTTTCGAAGCGAGAGGGTACTCGAATCAGGTTTAAGCACAATCACAAAGGGGATCTTCTATATACAGTGTATATATACAGTGTATTTTTTAAGTGCGTGCATTATTGCTATCTCCATAAAGTTACAAGGTTAGTTAAATTGGCAAAAAGTTGTCTTGTGTGGAGACTTTTTAGAAAACCGTTACAGTGTTGCCACATTTTGAGTCGTTTCTGAAATATTTGGAAAAATTTAGAAATTGCGAAAATTTTAAATATCCTCTCTTTAAAAACTATTGGTGACACAAAAAAAAGTTTAAATTACAAAGTTTCACTACACTCTAACTCCTCGCATATGACATCTCGATTAGCTTTGTGTGATGCTAGCGACCGAGTTACTAGTATAAAGTTAATTTTTTAAAATATGGATCTGGATTTTTTTTCCATAGTTTGAAGTTTTTTTATTCTTACTGTAAAGGCTATTACATAAATAAATAGGGTTTTAAACATTTCAACCAATTAAATCGATCATAAAAATATTATATCTGAGTATCCTGTTTAGGTATGCAGTTTTAAAGGTTTCTACTGAAATTTTCTTTAGTAAGTTTATCTGCATGTTACATAAGTCATTCACTCATTATTGACTTTGATATTTTTATCATATCTTCTCAATATGTGTTAAAAGGAGATGGGTATAAAAAAATGAAAGTTTCAAAGGTAACTAGGTGACAAAAATGCTAACTTTTATAACAACCGCTACTTAATTAAATTTCTTAAATTAATTGTCATAGAAGACGAATAAACAAGATTTTGCAACATTATATTCAGTACAAAGTTATAATTTCATTGGCTTAATATAACACTAGGTAAAAGCCGATCTTACTTAGCACTACCAACATAATTTTATTACATAGGCATGGGCCTACATAGAGGGTGTTCATTAGAAAACCTCATTTACCAAGTCATAACTTTGATGATGCATTTAGTTAGCCGAAATTTGTAACACCTTACTTATGCCATGTCCATATCAAGCTAATCAAGACCTCATATGGGAGGGGTTAGAGTGTAGTGAAACTTTGTAATTTTGTGTCACCAATAGTTTTTGACATAGAAAAGATTTAAATTTGTGGTATTTTTATTTTTTTTTTTAATATTTCAGAAACCGCTCAAAATGTGGCAACATTGTAAAGGTTTTCTAAACATGCTCTACAAGAGTCAACTTTCTGCTAATTTAACCATCTTCGTAACTACAGCCATTTCGGATATAGTAATACTGCACGCACTTAAAAAAGACACCCCGTATATAAATTCTCTTCTTGAATGTTTTAAGTAAAACATTATCGTTTTATAACGAAAATAAAAGCATTATTAATAAATAATATTTACTCTTAAATCTTCCAATTACAGATTTTTTTTAATTAATTTTTGAAGTTTTTTCAATCCAAGTTGCAGGAGAAAAAATTATTATTTACTAAGAGAGAGCTTTACACGATCACAAACCAGATGTATTAAAGTCTTAAAAACTAAGAAAGTTAATTTTAGTGGCAATAAAAATATTTTCTTTGTATCTATTGGCCAAGTTTTCTATTTCTCTGACGTTTTAAGTAAAAATCCCTCTATCAAAGAGATTCTTAAGCCAAAAAATTATGCGCTTTGTTGCAGTCTAGATATAATTCAATCATACGTAAGATACACCACATGCTTTTATAAAAAAAATTTGTTTACGCTTAAAAATTCTAGTGGCAGAGAAAGTTTTTTTAATTGATTTGTGAAGTTTGTCAATAAGTATATTATAAGTATGGGAAGGCTTTCTCAGCCGGTCAAAATTCAATCTAAAGTGTTTTCCGGGCTTTAAAGCCGTAGTCCAATGGAATTTCTTCCTGACGGTTCGTCTAGGTTCGATTGCATCATCGCCTTTGATAATATCTGCCTGTAGACAAAACGTCAGGAAGAAATTCCTTTTGAAGCCCGGAAAACGATTTACATTGTAATAAGTATATTGTTTTAATGTATTTATTGACAAGTAAGTGTTTAATAAGGTAGATTTAGTTGAATCATTATTCAAAATTCCAGTGGCAGAGAAAGCAGTTTATTTTTTTATTTGATTTGTGAATTTTACCAAAAAGTATATTGTTTTGTTGGTGCATTTGAGTTTAAAGGAGGAGCTTAGTATAGATATTGAAATTTATACTTAGATCAACTATTTTTTCTTGTAATACTCAATTATGAACCCTCTGGTGCAACGCATGCCTCAGGAACTGTGGCAAATTGTGACTTTTAGTGAAAAAGAAACTAGGCTGCAGCAAAATACGAAATGGCAAAATCCTTAGGTAACATGCAGACTAAATGCATTAAATGTAAATATATTTTTGAATTTTTAACACGTGCAGACCAAATGCGGGGCACTGAATTTTGTATTCACATAAAGTCCGCTCAAAATCCTAGATTTAGCTTCTCGTCTAGACGTGAGGTAGATTTACGTTGAGGAGCCTGAAAGCATTTATAAATAATTAAGGGTTTGATATGCCTTTCATTCCCTTAGAGCGTTTTACGATTGTTTTTATCAGAATTAGTAAGCTGAGGCAAAACTTTGTATAGACCTATTTATTTATACATTGGAAAACATCATCTAGAAGGCTATGAATTTTTGACAAAAAAGGATGCCATCATTTAAGGTTAATGGACTTTCATTTCTTCATCTTTTTCTTTTGATGTTTCACAGCCAACTAGATGACGTTCCAAATGAATAATCTATTAATTCGCGAAAGATAGGAAAGAGGGCGGCATCTATTAACACTGATAGCATTCTTCACGAGTGTATGTCTGACTTTTGATAGCATTGATCTAGTGCTTAACTATTTTCATCATTAGAAAGTAATTATTTATGTATCAAGTACAATTTTTTTGCACGGACAGGGAAGTTTGCCTCTTGGTCCAAAGCAGAGAGCGGCAATCACTCGAGACCAAAAAAAGTAACATTTTTCTCGTACAACATTTGTTCAAAAAGCGCAAAATAATACAACGCATTTTACTGCCTCGTAATATGTAGTTCAAGACATGAAAATTCATACCAAACTTACAATCACGTTTTAAATCTTTGTTTCTATGGTGGTAGTTGTTATTGACCGGTCGTGCTACAAACTGCCAATGATAGGTCTATTAGTCAAATAACCAAGTGCAAAAATAGTATATACACCTCGGGACTTAACACTTTTTTTTATCCCTTAGCGATTTTCAACCCTACTAAAGGAAGTAACTTCGCAGGGGGATAAAAATACTTACTTTAGTCTCTTTATATAAATAGAATAATTGCTCGCTGGCCCTGGCAACGAGCGTTAAACTCCTCAAAAAATTGTTTACTTTTCATTTGTCATTTGAAAGTGAAAAACACGTCATTATTGGACGTTTGTAGAAAATGTGAATTTCAAATAATTGCTATTCATGTCATGCCATATAATGTGTGTCTCGCGAGCCATATTTTCCCTATTGTGTCATTCAACAGAGGTCTTGGCTTACCCTTACAATGGCAATATGTCTTATTGTTATTCAGTTAGTGTTTGGAAAAATTTGATTCTAGGCCCTCGGGGAATATGCAAATGGATGCCTCAGATCAGAATTTCAATTGCACCTTACAAAGTGGTTAGTATCAAATCAACAATGTTATTGACCAATCAAATAAATCCTCAATATTATGACTTAATCCTACACTGATAAAGCAAAGATTTTATTAATTACTGAGAGAGGAAATTTCAGAAGAAGCTATTTCCGCAACGGTCGGTTTTTTTGTCTTTTCTTTTGGTAGGAGCGACGACCCGTTCCTGTATTTGTCGCGGGTCCTTTATTAAGTTCAAAGAAATTCTGCTCTGTGGGGGAGAAGAAGCCAATAAAGGAGGGATGCTGCGATGCAAGGAGACTCGCTGCGTGTCTTGTCTAAGATAATGAGAGCTTTCCGTTTATTTCATTAGGGGGATGTGACCCTTGCATCGAACAGCTCCGGGCGTCCAATAAGTCTGCACAAAATAACTCTACAGCTCAATTACCATTAGCAATTTGATTCGTTCCGACGACAAAGTGGAAATCTTACCGAAAGGAAAGTCGTTTTACTTTTTATACCGATTCGGGGCAACAAGTGAGGCAAAAAAGCTTAAGGGCATTATGAGCTTTTTAATCTTTTATTAGCTTTATAGTTGAGTAAAGATGGTTGAGGTTAGAAAAACGGGAGTGTTTTTGGCCAGTTTTCTTCAACAAGAACCGATATTTAGTTAAATTCCTGTAATTAAAAGAGTATCTTATACTGGCTTGCACTTGAGACTCAAGGTGGCTTGAGGCTCCAACAGTTATATCAATTGTGGTTAGTAGTGAAAATCGCTTGCATTAATTGCATTGCATAATTAGCAAAAACTTTATATTCTTTGGGGCTACTTTTCTTATAATTTGATAAATGTCCGGAGCCAGTTGTGATTATACCTTCTACACGAGTCTATGGTTTTCGGCATAAATACGTGAGAATAAGTTCCATCTCAAATCATTTCCTCAATTTTTCCCATAACATGAAGCTAATCTGTGGCATAGCAAAGTGCCATTTTATTTGACTGCGATATGCAGATTGCTGAAATAAAAGCAATTTTAGAAAGAATTTTTGAACGATTAAGCTTTATACATATATTTCAACTTTTATGGGAAAGATGATTGATTGGCTGAAAAATCATATTTTATATCACTGTTTGTATCTTTATTGTTGGCTGCTCTACTGCTTCATTATAGTTTTAAAACTATCTTGTACCCACCTCACTTCAGCATTCAGTATTGAGACACTAGACATTTTATTACTTTGAACTCCAATGTAGAATTTTTGGTGAGACGTTTAGAAAAAAAAAATAACACAAAACTCAAAATTCCATCCCAGGTCAGTCTCAGGTAGTAAGTCTCAGGTGTTAATCGCAGATGTTGAAGAAACAGGTGTTTTGAGCCAGGAGTTTTGTTTCAATCTGGCCATAGATTAGCGATGCTGTTTACCTAAAATGCTTTAAAGTATGATATGATTTTGCATTTTAAAAGTTTCTAAAGTAGAGAAAAGAAAAAACTGAAACTAAATGAGCCTGAAAATAGGAATAGCTATTACACTAAAGATCTTAACTACAAAACTATATTAGGAGTGCAGAGACAACTATAGAAGCCCTACTCTTATTCACAAAATTTGGAAATATGTTCACCGACAAATATCTCCAACACTTCAGCATTATTGACAGTATAAAAAGAAGTGGTATTTTGTACGTTGTATGCCCCTATTGTGGTTATGACTGAATTCAATTGTAAATATGAGGCAGATGTACTTACAAAATGATTACAGTTTGCAGTAAGAAGAATCCTTAACATTTGATAAGAACTAATTTGTCATAGTCCAATTTAGGGTTCTAATTTCTGATGCTGAAAATGATTTAATTTTTAGTAAGAAAAAGTTTCTGATTCCGTTGCTATTGATCAAATTTTTTGGAAAAAACTGTTTTTTGTAATAACTAGAGAACGTTACGATGGATTTCAATAAAATTTGTTGTAAACTTATTGGTACCAGGGCGCATTTCCGCCTTGAGCAGGGTGGTAAGTTCTTCGGTGTCTTCTTACAAAAGTTTACAAAACTATTGAGTTATTCGTCAGGATCAATTAATTTTTTTGTCTGACACTTACATGTTTTTTTTTAGAAATTCTATTACTAAAATCTTGTAGCATTCATGGTTTTTACACAATTTTTTTTTCTGTACATTTGATGTTTAAGAATGATACACTTTCACTGCTAAGGTCACAGTAGTATGCATAGATTACAATTTTACAACTTTATGTTAGATGTTACAAAATTCTGTTAGCCACAAGTTTTTATTGACATTAAACTTAATATGTAGTTAATCAAAAAATTGGAAATTGTGTAAATTATTACAACCTTCGCATTAAATGTGTCATATTGTTGAAGTGTAAAGATACAAAAAATGGTTCTTTTTTGCGCAAAAACTTTGAATGCTACAAGTTTTTATCAAGAGCAATAAAATTTCAAGATATCAGATCCATGGTAACCCTCTCTTAATTTAATCCTTTTATCTCTGTATCCATGGTAACCTTCTCCAGATATTACAAAAATCACACTTTTCTTTCTTCAATAATTTTTCAAACCACTAACAATCAAACCATCAATAACAAAGGAACCAAAAACATTTTCTTAATAAAAAAAATATAAAAACGTTTCCCCTTGAACCAGAGAATATCGCAGTACCTTTTTGATCGTGTGCTTTCGGGACACCCTGTATTTATAGCACCATTACATATCCTAGGACACCCAAATCGATACTAAACAAGTTGGAAAGTTGTACAGCTTGAAACTCAACCAAAGCATATCAAAGGCTATCTTGACATTTTGCCCCCGCCAAATGTGTTCTTGGGGTCATGCCAAAACATGCTTATCCTTCCATATCATCAAATGTTCAAAATTTTATTTTTCATTCATCTTACATCTAATCAAAAATTCACTGTCTTATAGATGCATTTTTAGGATTATGTATTCTATTACTTATAACTGGAAAATGTTTATTTAAAACCGTCATCTAGTTGGCTGTAAAATGTCAAAAGAAAAGGATGAAGGATTAAAAGTCTTTTTACTAGATGACGTTTCCTAATGAATATCCCGTATAGGCATGAAGTATCTAGTGAATATATGTTTTTATCAATAACAAGTTTACTGTATCTACCAACTTTTGTAGACTACAGAATTGCACTACAACTTCAAAAAAGTAGATTTTTATTACTCCTTCTAGTTCTTCAGCTGAGATTCATGTCAAGATCTTTCACTACAGTGTATGGTAGTTGATTCCTTAATAATAACTGCATCAACATTACGAAACCATTTGATTGATTGTTTCGCTTTCTGTCTACCGAGCAATTGGGGAGTTACTCCTTAACTCCTGGAGAGTCATAGCCATTGGAGGCAACTGGAGAACAAGGACTGAATTAGCACAGGTTAAGTATAAGACATTATCTTTGAGTTTAGTTGCCTTGGAAGCCCAACGCCTCCTGGTAATACTTACGTCAATCCTCTTTCATGCGACCAAGTTCT
Source organism: Taphrorychus bicolor (assembly GCA_951812265.1). Classification (NCBI taxonomy): domain Eukaryota; kingdom Metazoa; phylum Arthropoda; class Insecta; order Coleoptera; family Curculionidae; genus Taphrorychus; species Taphrorychus bicolor. The sequence continues at coordinate 47,032,758 of OX638297.1, read as the reverse complement.
TGCATCAATATGAGTAGCGTGCAACTTTATCCTTTAATTCGTAATGTCGAGGTGTCTCATGTTTGACTTCGATAATGTCAACTGTTTCTTATTGTTAAAGTCTCTTCGTCTCGAGGGACTTTCTAGCAAGTGCATCTATGAAGTGCATTGTTCATACATGTCGATTTGAGTAGCCTCGCTGAGGGAGGTTGAGCAAGAATTGCTGCTGCAAATAAAAACGTCACACGTAGTCTTGTCAAGATGATCTTGCTGGGCCAATGCCAGGTACCTGGTTGTGCTTGATAAACGAATTTGGAATTACTCATGTGATGTCACACTCATGTTTAAACAGCTGTTTTGCCTAAAATTAGTGCTATTGTGTCTTGAGCTGAGTAAGTATGGATTTCTCAAACTTGAAGAGTCAATCTTTGTAGAACTAGAACAATACAAAAGCAATATAATTTGTGGACAATTTCTTACAGTTAATACTGACTAAAGTTAATAAATGTCAGTCATAAAACCACTCGCATAAAGAGAAACATTGGAGAAGGTTCTTGAGTCTGTGATTACATGAAGTGTTCAAAATCCACGAGCGAAGAATCACTTCAATAGAAGATAACTCTCATCAAACCTAATATGATGCTCAATTATTATAGTAAATTTAAAGGTAGAAGCTTGTTTGCAATATGTCAACGAATCGAAAAATTACATGGGGCTTTGATAAGGGTTTCGTGAGTTCGTGGCTTAAAGCCAAAAATGCGACATAATTGGGCACAAAATCCAAAATTATGTTTCTTTTAGTTTCATTCTCAAATTATCTTTCTCAATCCCATAAAAAAAAACACCATTCGATTTTGAACCGGATACCATCATCGGTGATACGAAACCCTGAAAAGTTTCCGTACTTTTCTACAAATTTTAACGTCTTTTGGACCTAAACCTAAATATTAGTATGACATGTATACTTAGCAATTAGTTGGTAAAAACTGGGCTAAAAATAAAATAATGAATGCTGCGCCAGGAAAGAACAACATGAGGTAAAATCTGCATAATAAATTATTATTATTTAGCTTCTCAATGATTTTGCAAAAGTAATGGAAGTTGATGAAAGGAAGATTCAAAATCGAATGGTGGTTTTTTTATGGGATTGAGAAAGATAATTTGAGAAAGAAACTAAAAGAAACATAATTTTGGATTTAGTGTCCACTTTGGGTTTTGTATCCACCCAAGTTGGCTGCAAAATGTCGTGAAAAAAAGGTGACGTAACAAAAGCGTGATTTGCTTTTAGCATTTCATCCTTTTCTATCAAAAAAATCATAGGCAACTTGATAAACTTTCGTGTTGAACACTTAGTTTGTAACAACAAATATTATTGTTGTTATTGATGGAATCTAAAGCTGACGTGGTCTATTTTTTTTCATCTTGTAGAAATCGTTTTGTTAAAAGCTCGTTGCCCTATGCGAAGAGTCTCCTCCATTATTCCACAAGATTTCCCTCCTCGGAGGAAATATTCCGCACTATATTAAGGCCTGAAAATAAAATGAACCGAAAACGCTCCTAAGCCTAAAAGTTATCGCGAATTCTGTAGTTTGCTGTTCGTCGCTATTGGAAAAATATCTGACATTCCACTGATACCAGAATCAATAAGATCACGGCTCCCCTTTATAAAAGCTTTTAGACGTCGGCTCGGCATTATAGTGATTGCATTTGCCTGGCACTGAGCTAAAAATTCAATTAAAGTGTCCCGTACGCTCTCTCACGCCCATTCTAAATTCTAACTTCATAAAACGCTAAATTAGGGCGCCCCAGCCGTGAAATATATACACAGGAAGTGCCCCCGATGCGTATGATTTAAACTTTCGATGCGCATTTCAATTAGATTGAACAGAAACTAATGAAATTTTTCACTCTCACCCCTTAGAACTTTGATACATTCTTTAAGACATTTCGTTGTCTGGCCTCGACTATAGAGACGACTTCAGGGCATATAAACAGCATATAACAAAAGATATTTAACATCGGTTATAAAGGAACAGCAGATAGAACAAGAAGAATCATGAGGTAGAGAAAAATGGTGAATTTTCGAGCATCACGAAGATTCTTACAAGAGACATCAACATGGGGGCAGGGTGGAGAGAACTACCCATAACAACGGAGGGTATTAGTAATCTTCATTAACTTATCAGAAATAATTACAAATTTATTGAGTGTGCAAAAACTTAACTGAATAAAGCTTATCGTAGGAGAGATAGATCTGTTTCTTAGCAAGGTAATATTAGCTGCAGCGTTTAATAAAAGGCCCGGAGCCCGACGCTTTATCACTCCATCCGCCCCATGACTCAATCTGGGTTACGCACTACGAGGCCTTCGTTTATCCGTCGCACCACTGCAATTTGCACAACCCCAGAATATATGAAGTCTGGAGCCCTAATGGTGTTAGCGTTACGAATTTAACAATTTCACCACCCCACGTTTTAGCGCCGAGTTAGCGACACTGCAAAGGATAGTAAGGCATAAATCAGGGCGATGCTATTTAAATTACAGCCACTTTCCCAAAAGGTAATTAATTTTGCTTGTATCGCAAGAAAGAATGGTGTACGTGGAGGTACTCCTTATTATACAGTTGGAGGAGTTGCTGTTCTAGAAATGTGTTTAAGTTCTTTCTATCCTTCTCTCTGTTACATCTAATGCAACCTGTATTTTCTTCTTTCTCCTTGGTTTCGATACTGCTTTCATTCCTTCTTCAACACTGGCAATAATTTTTTTGTTAGGTACGTAATTTGTGAATTTTTCGCGAGCAATCACCCAAAAGCTGGCAATTGGGTTGTGAAAATGATTATTTTTTACCCTACGAGTTAATCATAAGTTTGAAAAAATTAAACGGTAATGTACTTCTTTTAAAGTTGATAGAACTAATAATACAAAAACCGCTGTAGAGTTAAAGCAAAATAAAGCGTTTTTTAAACCGATACCAAAGAATCAAAATTAACTTCTTTAGGACATTTTTCTCTGAATTAAAATGTTTTTAGCGTTTTAAAGCTCTTATACCTTTGCATAAGATATCTCATTGTTTACTGTTGTTCTCACTTGACGTGCACTTTTCACTCACACGAGTAAAAAGTTTAAGAGCGTATTTGCTGGAAATAATAAGCTCAATTTCAATTCTAACTTCTTCCATAAAAGAAGACCACCATGCTCTTTCCTTTTACGAGTACAATTTTATGGAAAAAAAATCAGATACTTACCAAATTATTATACGGATTTTACCCGTTTGCGGGAAGAAACCGCAAGCTAGTAAAAGTTGTACTAAAGTATCTAGTCGACAAAGTTGAAATTGCAAGTACTTCGTATACAGACTGGTCATCATTAACCTCCGTGCAGCATCCTGTCGACTCGTAAAGCGCGACGTAAATACTTCTAATAAATTTGGACAAATTCGGAGCTGCACATATTCATATAGGTTAACAATGTGTCAACAACTCATTGCACAGCCCCTTTGCAAATTTAGCCCCTGGCAAGGTCAGGCCTTCGGGCTTGAATCCCCGGACATGCCAGTCGTTTATCCAAAACAGAACAAAACTTGAGTGTTTTGTTCGCATGGTAACACCCACCCCAGCCGGAGCAACGTGTTGACGCATATGTTTATCCCTATAGTAAAATTTCATATCGGGGCACGAAATTCGTTCAACGCCACGACTGGAAACTATAAGGGGAAGTCAATATCTCGGGAATTCTATCCCAAATCACAGCCATTCAAAATCGATAGCCTGGCAGTCTGCTGCCGGTTTCGTTCAGCAGCGTAGGTGAGACTCTGTGTTAGATTAATTGGTTTTCAACTTTTTTTTTTTAATTAGATTAAGTTTTGATGATCAGCACTAAGTAAACAAAATCAGATAAATCCAGCTCTTAATAGCTGATGTTTAGTACACAGATGAACTACCCAAATTTATAACGTAGTCAGCCACCACTGATCTAACAGCAACCGACAAATCGATCAATCAACTGTATTAAAATATTTTCAATTAATTTCCGTTTGTTATTAATTAGTAATCAATTCGGAATAGCCCGCCGAAAGGTGCGATATTGTGTGATTATCGTAATCAGATTGAAAATGATGAAGCGAAATTTAATGTCGTAAAACAATCAGTTTTGAGCAGCATGTGTCGCTACAACACCTTCGTGCCACATGTCTCTCATTCTCTCGGTGAATAATACTACTTTAATAGGTTTTGTCAAATGCACTCTGCAAACAGGCAGTTATTGTTGTTTAATATATTAGAAGACTGGAACGACGTAATATTCCTAATACAAGGTTTGTTTAGGATAAAAAAAAATTTCTAAATCTAAGGAAATGTTGTGCATCACAAAAGCCACAAATATTTAAGGCTACTGACTAGATACACAATCATTAACTTAAAAAGGCATGTTATTAATGTCAAAACAATTCACAACAATCATAACTCCATTTCGAAATATTTATTAGACAAATCCAATCCATTCATAAGTGGTTTTAAAGGGACACACGGAGCGTGAGGGGAAGAAATTGGAGATGTGTCTACATTCTTTATGTTAGATCAGTAAAACTTAATTAAAACTGCGTTATTTTTTACTTCAAAATAATTCGTTTTGCTGATCTACGATAAAACACTTTTTGATAAACGAACAAAAGATCATCTATCTTTGCGCATAATAGCTCCTTTCCAGTTACCTACATTTCTGACTTAACAAGTTATAAAGAAGCAAGTTTCTCGGATAATCGGTCAGGGCATCAAAAGAATAAAACTCTTCAGCTACCAAGCTTTCGGCAATACCTTTATTGCCTTCTTCAGGGCTACAAATTATGGCTTATGGCACATCGGACATACACTTTGGCGACAGGCTGGCACATCACTGCAGCCGAGGCATCCTTGTAGTCTCTCGGACTACAGACTACGGACTTTGTAGCCCTGAAGAAGGCAATAAAGGTATTGCCGAAAGCTTGGTAGCTGAAGAGTTTTATTCTATTGATGCCCTGACCGATTACCCGAGAAACTTGCTTCTTTGTAAATTATCCGGTCGAGACACTCACCATATTAACAAGTTATAGTTATTTAAGGAATTTGTGTATTAATGAAGGCGATTGTGATTAGTAATCGCCTTCATTAATAATAAACTGCTCAACTTAAAGTTCGGCACAAACAATTTTTCTTGTCATTTTTAATCAGCTGTAACTTTTTAAGCAACGAATTCTTTTAAATGCAATTTGTCTGAAACCTCATTTCCTCTAAATTAAGGAAGCGGATAATTTTGAAAAAAAACCAACACTATCTTTATTATATAGGGAGTGAAACAAAGTGATGCAAAAAATTCAACATTTTGATGTTCTGCCATTTCGCAATAAGCTCTTTTTTCCTTGTTGTTTTCAGGTCAGGAGTAAGCCAACATCCATATCTCGGGACCTTTTCGCCAGATTTTTTATTAAATTACTCTGAATTTTTATACAGAGCGAAACGTAAAATGTGTGAAATTTTTGTTGCTGATATTTTTAAATCGTCGTAGTTCGGAAAAGAGGTAAAGAATCTTACTGTGTTTCCCTCGTTTGTTGACATATTGTGTGCGGATTGTTACTCACTCAAAAAATTAAAAAATAAGTGCCGTTTTTTCTAGTACACTAGCATTTAAAAAATATGATGCCACTATTGTTGATACCCGTGACTTACAATAGCAATATTAAATAAAATAACATTTCTAGAGGTAAAAGGAAATTGAGTGATGCCGTCGCAGAAAGCTAACATCAATATCTCTAGATGTTTTTGTTATTTTTTGTTTTTAAAGTATTAGAACTTTTACAGAGGGAATCAATATATTCTTAAAAATGTCGTTAGTATTTTTTTAAATCGTCGTAATTCGCGGACAAGTTGACGGATTATTATTTTTATTCTTTGGATCCACAGCACTATCTGCAAATTGTTTCTCAACAAGGGAGTTTTGCAAAAGTGTTTACTGAATTACAGGTACGGACTTGACGGACTTGACAAAATTAGTATACGGGGTGAATCATAATGGGTGGTCGAAAATCAAATCTCATATTTTTTTGTTGATTTTAAGGGTGTTCTGTCATACAATTGTGTTACCTATCGAGCTTCGTAAAAAAGTTACAGGGTGTTAAAATTAGAATTTCAAAATGCTTATGTATTGATTATTCCAAAAGCGTAAGAGATATTTTATTGAAATTTTGTACGTTTTGACTGTTATATAAGGCGTACTTTACCGTTTTTCCGAATTACAATGATTTAAAAATATCAGCAACACGAATTTCACACAATTTACGTTTCGCTCTGTATAAAAATTCAGAGTGCTTTAATAAAAAATCTGTCGCAAAGGTCCCGAGATATGGATGTTGGCTTACTCCTGACCTGAAAACGATCAAAAAAAATAGCTTATTGCGAAATGGCAGAACATCAAAATTTTTGACTTTTTGCACCACTTTGTTTCACATCCTATATAATAAAGATAATGTCGGTTTCAAAATTATCCGCTTCCTTAATATAGAGGAAATGAGGTTTCAGACCGTGCAAATAGTATTTAAAACAATTCATTGCTTAAAAAGTTACAGCTAATTGAAAATGACGCGAAAAATTGCTTGTGCCGAACTTTAAGTTGAGCTGTCTATATTACTAAACTAAACTAACCTGATCAAAGGAAAAACGTAACTGAACTAACCTAACCAAAAGAAAACTAGAACCCGAACTAACCTGATCTAACCTGAACTAACCTAACCAAAATATTTCTCATAGAAAAACAATGGGGCCCTAACGGAGCGCTTGGCCCCTTACGGCGACGTACGCCTGACGGGCCGCTTTGTCTTTAACTAACCTAATCAAAGGAAAAATATAACTTTTACCATATTTTTCAAGATAATCTACATAATTTACCCAGAGCTTCTCACTAATGTCACTTGTAAACATTTGTGACAAATTAACAATTAAAATATTTTTATATCCCCATGACAATGTTTTATCATAATCTGAACTAACCTGATCTAACCCAAACTAACCTGAACTAATCTAACCAAAATATTTCTCATAGAAAAGCAATAATAAATTAATAGAGTTGAGATTATTAACCGGCCATTAATATACTAATTGGTTACAATACTTTTCCGTCGGCTGCAACTTGATCATTCAATACATTCAAATCAGAATACTTAGTTTGAATATTTGAAATTCGTCCCCCTATATGTCAAATACGATGACATTGATAGAATCAATCCAAAATGACAGATGTGAGGTGTTTCCTACCCAATGCCTATCAATCCGTAAAAAGATAAAAATTTAGTTTGTCTATCTCTTTCTGTCGAGTAAATGTCAAGTAAGACGACAATATACACGGTCCTGGTATTTACTCAGCAATGAACTCAGTGTTTTGTTGATTTTGCATACAGAGAAATAGAATTGACATTTATTTTGGCCAAGAAATCGCACTTTAAACAGTCGACGGAAAAGTATTTTATTGTTTATTGTGTCGAAATATAACATTATTTGCGCCACAAGACATCCTCATATAGAAAGGAAGGCTCAAATAGGAGGCTCAGTTAACTGTTTTAAGCTTGCCTTCCTATTGTACGACAGCGCCACTAAAGCTCCATTTTCAAAAGTTACAGTTTTCTTTAAAAAATACCATAAAACTGGGTTGAAGGGGACAATTACGCCACACTGAAAATTAATGACAATTTCAACTTGGCTGTACTCAAATTTTGGCACAAATTTGATTTAATTTCAATAATTTCGACTTGTTGCTTATTGAGTGTATCATTTAGTGCAAAACAGTTAATTATTGCAAAGATGCTACTCGAGGCTGGTAGAAAAACTTCAAGAAATGAAATGTTGTGTATCAAATTGCAGTGATAGGTATAGGTGTCAGTCTCAGTTCCAGAGCTTAAAAAAGGTGGTTAAAAAGATGGTAAAAAATAGGATATACGTCAACAACTACATTTGCAAAGATAAGTAACAAGAAAGCTGAAGGACATTGATGGTAAATTTGGAAAAAATTCATTTATACATCATCGAACGAAGCGATGCTAGAAAATCATGGAAATACATCTGAAGAACCCAAAACACACAGTCAACATCACTTGCCCTCTTTCTTTGGCTATGCAATCCAGCAAAGAAGATTTATTCCAGATACTCGAATATGATCAGGTATAATACTCCATAAATAAGTTATTATGTATTATGACACAATTTTCAAACATGAAAAATTTAATGACAATAATTTGATAGTGCACTAATGATAGTAACATATTAAGTAGTAAGTCTTGCCAGTTGTTACAATAGTTTTAGGAGGTGACAGACTAGATGATTTTTCGTCTATTTAATCAAATACTACCTACTAAATGTTACAATATTTGTGACAAGTTTCACATTTGAATTTGTCTCTTTTTTTTGTTACAAAGTACAGATATCATATTTATGGAATTCTGAGTAACAAAGCCATTTTAGACTATATTGCTTAAAAATTAAAATAGTTTATTTAATCTTAGTAAAAAGGTATAGTAGATGTTAGTAATAAAAAAGCTTATTTCCCTTTTACACCCCAATAATTATAGAAAAGGACGATTAAGTTAAAAAATATTAAAATTAAGTTGTCATATATATCAACTCAAGACCATTAGCGACTCAAAACACCATTCTTAAACTCTGTCTTTCTAAAATTATTGTAACGACTTGCCAGACGTCCTTTATAGCAACTAATAGTATATTATTAAACGAGCGTTTTATGATAGCCATTATTTCCTTAGGGGGACGTTTGCGTCAGGAGGTGGAGGCAAGGGGCGCAAGTCTCCCGTGGGAATAATGGCCATAAAAAGCGAGTATAATACTATACTTTGTCCACGGCCATTGTCTAATAATAATTACAAATTATAAAATCTATAAGTAGTGTAAATAAAATTATTGAAATGTCAAAGTGACACTCGCGTTTGACGGCAAAAGCGGTGCCACCAATGCATTTTTTATGCTGCGGCGTTTGATATTGCGTTGTTGCCTACTCCTACTGGTTGCCAAGGCAACATATATAACTCAAATGGCGAGCGGGAATAATAATGATATTATTCCCGCTGTTTTAACTCATATATCCCCCTGACGCTATATGAGCCCTATTTAAGTTATAAAATATAAAAATATTGACTATATTCCTCAAAATATCAACCCCTCTATGGGATGAAACCACACAGGTCTATTTTTATTATTTTGACGAACTGTTGGCTGGATCAATATCAAAATGTTGAGCATAATCAGATCAAAAATTACCTCTTCCATAGTAAGTCGCAAATTAGTGTCGACCCAGATTTAGATCAGTGAAACGGAAGAGTTTTCATATGTTATATGTTTCCGTGAGAGGAGCGAAGCGCAGTTAATTCACTGTTTCACAGAGTTTGTCCCTTTCAGGCGGATGAGTAGAACCTTTAATTAAATTTTGTTAGTTCAAAATTGTCAGCTGCACGTCCAGATAGCGATGCTCCAATTACCTTTGAGTTGAGATTTGTTTGCTCCGTGTCAACCTCAAAGAATTAAAAATATTTTTATTTCCCGCCTGATACTAAAAGGAAATTCCATGACGTAAATCAAAATGAAAGGTCTAAAGCAGAAGCAATATCCAGGTGGACGGCTATCTTGCTCCTGACAGGTATTTTTAGCCGAGCATTAAAGCATAACTTTCCTCTACTTTTCTTAGGAAAATAACGATTTTTAAAATTACCCCAATGGCAAGTGTCACAGCCACAAAAACCAATTCAGGAATGATCTGTGACTTCGTCTCCAACTTTCCCTTCTTTTAGCACATTCTTCGGTCCTTGACGAGCGTCCTAATATTTTTGCTTTTATACTTAATTCCGGATATAACAGAAGTTCTGATAAAGTTTTGAAGGATGTACTTTGTGTAATGAACGAGAAATCCTATTAAAACTTCTGCGGGCCCGGCGCTAAATCATGAATTAAGATAAATTTGCCAAATAATATTTGTTCATCCATCAAAGGCACGGGAGGACGCATTCTTTTGGATTGGAAATGTAACGTACACTAGGTAAAAACATAGCTATTTAATGTTAATTACCACGTTAAAGACGTAATAAAGACAAACCCTAGAACTCAGTTGTTAACTCGCTATTTTACGGTCAAAAGAAAAGGATGGAGAAACAAAAGACCATTTGTTTTGATTATGTCAACCTTTTTTGTAAATATTTCATAGCCTGCTAGATGAAGTTTTATAATGAACACCCCGTAGTTCGTACACTATAACTTCATGAAAATTCGACAGTCATGAAAATTCGATGTTTTGTCCCCTGTATACTATGGCAGGATGTATATTGACATAAGTAGATAATCAAAGCGGATTCTGTGACACTTTCAAGGTCACAGAAACATCCATGAGCCTCCTAGATAACGCCAGACGAGGTTGCTAGACGTTGACCTTGAAAATCGCGCTCATGACCTTGAAAAGTCACGTGACCTTGAAAATCAGTTGAACTTGGACTCGGTCCGCACTAGTCACGCACCTTGAGAGCATTCCACCTTGACGCGTCCACGAGGTCATACTAAGGCTAAGGTTATTTTATAAATGGTCTCAAGGTGCACATTTTAAAACTATTTTGAAATATACAGTATACAAGGTGCCTCAAAAAAATGTGTCAAACCCATCGACCTTCAAACTAGATAGACTCACAGATCACACACTAGACTCAGGGCGACGTCACATACAGCGGAATGGAGCGTCATATGACAGTTCAATTTAAACCAATCAGATATAAGCTAAAATCTTATAAAAAGAATTGAATATAAGATCAGTCATGTCAGAAAAAAAGGATGCTAAAACTGCCGGGAACCCCTGACAACAGGGGCATTATTCTATAGGAAAGCATTTTTTAACAGTGATACTCCTTTCCATAACTACCCAAAAAATAAGAATACTCAATAGTTTATTAATAGATTACATGTTATTTTCCTCGGAGAGGGTGGTAGTCAGACTGTAAAACTATAAAGTAGTATCAGTAAATCTTCAGTTGCTTACCACTCTCTGGTTTCTCATATTATCATGTTATTACTGTAGACTCTAGATTTCTATATCACAGTTCAAAAATATAAATAGTTCGAGTACTTCTTTCATATCTGCGAAATAACGACAATTTTTTGCTGTGACGTTTTTCAGACTTAATACGAGGGTCTGAATTCCAAAGCTAACGTGAGTGATGTGGGTTTTACGTACAAAGGCAGGGCGATGTCCTACTTGTCGCGTCGACACTGTATACTACATTGCTAGCCAGCATATAAAGATCTAGCGTAGAGAGGATAGAGAAAAACTAGCAATTCTAAATTTTCTCAAAAACTTGCACCTGCCTCTTCTATACCTCCTTAGTTTAAATCTGAATTTCTTCCCGATCGGGCACTATCTACTCGTCATATCGCACAAAGACGATTTGTCCAGAATAAATAATACGCTTGGTTGATAGTTCTGAAATGACCATGTAAAGCTTTCTTTTGCAGACCCAAACAGAAGAGAACGTTTAACGTTTAGAACACATTATGGCTCTGGTACACTGGAGGGAAGTCGTTATTACTCGTCTTATTCGAAAGTTTTATTTAGGAATTAATAAAATGGACAAAATAGAAAATTATAGGTAGAACTTAAAAACATTTATAATAATATCATTTTTTAGAATAATTATATTAATAAATTTCGCTTACCTCAAACAAACTATACAACAGAAGTTGACTCGACTAAAGCGCGTTTTAGACTGGCCTATTTCTTGTACAAGAAATGGTTCAATATCTTGAACAACTGAAATAGGACAGTATCATAAGGCAAATTGTTTGAGATTCTTGGATTGGACCTTAAATTGGTTGGAAAATAGAACCTGTTCTAATCGGAGACAATTTCTAGGCTTCAAGCATGCGCATTTTTGCACGAGTTGTTTGTTTATCTATCGTGGTCATAACCTTATTAAGAACCGTGGTTTTTGTTGCCTCCAATTTTATTGTGAAAACCAGAGATTATAAATAATAAAGCAGTCCAAACTTTTGTATGTTCAGGATCCTCTGTTAAAAGTGTTTTTTTTTTCAATAAACTAAGGACATCTGTACCAGCATTTCTGCTTCTCAGCCATTTCTCCTGCCAGGTTTTTCTTTGAAGTTTTCATGTTCGTTTCTTCGATTAAAACCTTTTTTAAGACATAAAAACTATCCCAGAAAATATTAAACAAATATCATTAAGCGAATTGTGCGACAATATTGAAAAAACTTAATTACAATAATTAATACAACAAATAATTGTTCGGAGTTTGTAGCCCGAAAACCGTGGGAAACCTCTTTGATTTGGCATTGTCTATGTATCAGAAAATATAAATACAATGGATTTGGACAATGTCATCTGCGAAACACTTGTCAAACGTGCCATATTAATGTCAAGTCTTTATAGTTTTGGGCCATTTTCTTGGCTAGTTTATTACAGAAAATATATTGAATTGTTATCAACTTTGTTTCAATTACAATCCAATTTATTGTGAGCTGTCAGGTTATGTTAAAACACCGTCATGGGGATATATATTGAAACGACATTTGTCACAAATGTTAACAAGTGACATTAGTGAGAAACTCTGGGTAAATTATGTAGATTATGTTGAAAAATATGGTAAAAGTTATATTTTTCCTTTGATTAAGTTAGTAAACAAGCCCGTCAGGGGTTAGTTCAGATTAGTTCAGATCTAGTTTTCTGTTGGTTTGGATAGTTCAGTTGTTTTTTCTTTGATCAGGACAGTTAAAGACAAAGCGGCCCATGAGGGTCGTGTTCAGTGTCTGTCATCATTTGGTTAGGTTAGTTCGGATTAGAAACGACTAAACTCTAAAGTAGTGCGTTTTATCATATTTTTCAAGATAATCTACCTCATTTACAAGGTTACCAAGAGTTTCTCAAACATGTCACTTGTTGACATTTGTCACAAATGTCGTTTCGATTTATATCCCCATGACAGTTAACATAACCTCACACCTCACATTACGTTACTCAAGTCAACTTCGATTGTATAGTTTGTTTCAGGTAAGCGAAATTTATTATTATATTTATTCTAAAAATTGATATTATTATAAATGTTTTTAAGTTCTACCACCACCTATAATTTTCTATTTTGTCCATCCCATTAATTCCTAAAGAAATTTTTCGAAAAAGTTAGTAATAACGACTTTCTTCAACTGTATAAGCCCCCACATTATTACCCCAGGTTTCAGGGTGAATATTCTTGAAATTAATGGCTATGTAGATGACTACAAATTAAAATAAGGAGCACATGGATCTGGAAATCGCAAAAAAAAACTGGACAACGTCTAATTTTTTTAAATAGATTACTGGTGGCTAATGTTACACTGACGTTAAGCTATTTTTACAGGTTAACAGAGCTGTTCAAGGCGATTGCATAAATTTTGAGAAAATTCAATTTCTTCAATTTAAGAAAATTCAATTCAATCCAATTTCAATAGGAAGATTTTGATTTTTCACCTTATTGTGGGCATAGCTGTGGATTCAGCTTAAAATATCATGGTGGGAAACAAGAGCTAGGAATTCAGTAGTGCCGATCTGACAGAAAAATATGACAGCCGCCTGCTTAAGTAAAGTTATAATGTACGCACTATAGATCGCTAAATCAAGCAAAGCACTAGCTTACTTCTTTGCAAGGAGGAATGACACCCAAAGTTTGTTTTGACTGTGATATAATGTGAGTAAAAATATATACAAAAATAACAGTTATAATAAAAATATATGATGCTAATGGCCACAAGTTGACTTTGAATGAGTAACTGAGGGGTACGTTCACTTTTTTATATAAAATATTTATGTCAAAGGTTTTCTTGTTGAAATTATTCAGATAAGGTTCTATTTTTTTTTGGGTTGTGGGATTAGAGGTGTTATTCAAAATCAATTAAAAATCAATAAAAATAATTAGAGGACGTAAAACCTACGCTGTATATGGCTGCACCACCTATTGTTTACAGCCTCACAAAGCTCGTCCCAGATAAGGTGGAAACCTTTATCTTTAATTTAAATGCAAAACCAACATAAACTGTGACATTAGTACAAGAACACTTAACACTGAAGATACCTGAGACAACGCAGGGATATCGGTGGTAATTATTGCCTAAAGGCTTTAGTAGGTGGTCAAGAAGTGCTGGTTGTGTCAGATAGTTGGTCTCATTTTCCTGGGGTGGAGCACATGTGTCAAATGGCGTCATTCTGGAACTATCATTGATGGAAATATTTGAGTTAGGTCAAGTCTCGTTATTTTTTTATGTGTTCTTTTCGCTGTTGGGACATTTGTGTGTGTGTCTATCTATACACAGGGTGATTCAGGTTTTAATCGACAAACTTTAATCTCATATTCTACGTCCAAAAATAACCCTAACTTGCTATATAAAATATATTCCCAATTTGCTTCGTTATGAAAATACAGGCTCTCGAAATTTAGTTAAAACGTTACAACATTTCTGCAAAACACCAAAAGATATTTGTACCAAATTTTTTTAGGTACTTATTGCTAATAAAGACGCTTATATTGCAATAAAAAACATTTCTTTTTCGTTTCGCGCCATGCTAATACGCGCGCCACTGGAAAAATAAAAATATTTTTGAATTTCCTGTTCAATTGTGAAGAAAAAAGCTCCGGTGGATTTTTTGCTCCGATGCTTCGTTTCAGAGTAAACAATAAAAGCCATTGCGGTGCACCATTTATCCATCCACCATCGCACAACAACACAACTTAACAAGAACTAACTTAAACATGAACTTAATTAAAGCATTTTCTCAAAACTTACAACTGTTCAAAATTACCTCCTTCAACTTCTATGCACTTTATAAAACGTCGGATCAAAGGATTGATTGCTCGTGATATTTGGCCTAGATTATTTCATTACAACCATCTTGGTAACGATAGATTAGTTTTTCTGTGCGTTGTATTGGTGATTCGTACACTTTATCTTTAAGGGTTTCTCAGAAATAAAAATCGAATGGATTTAAACCAGGGGATCTAGGAGGCCATGAAATGCTCCTAACCGTCTTATGCAACGTTGTGGAAAATGTGTGTCAAGCCACTGTCTAACTACTCTTCCATAATGCGCTGGAGCTCTATACAGCTGGATCCACATTTCGACTCTGTTAATAAGTGGTGCATCTTCAAGGAAGCCATTTAAATCTTTTGCAGAATATGGACGAATAGCGCAGAATTTAGACGATCGGGAAAAAACATGTGGACCACAGGGAATATTTCCGATTAACCCACTCCAGATTCATATGAAACTCATGTCGGAATGACATGCGGATTTTTGTGGGCCCAAATGTGCAAGTTATGTTAATTTACCACACCCCTAGTTAAACTTGCTTCGTCTGTCCACAAAGTCTTATGCAAAAATTGGTTCATTCTCGATCATATCTAACAATCTGTGGCAAAAGGCTTGGAAAGTCCTCTAGTTGCATGGGCTGGAAATGGTATGGTTTTCTGAAATCTGAGCGCAAAGTACGCCAAATTGTAGATTGCGAAATATACAATTGCTGCACGCTAACCAGAAGCTAAGTACAGCTTCTGGTTAGCGACAAAAATACGCAAAATTTTATTTTTTCTCCTGTTGCGCTGTTTACCACATGTGGTACCTGATTTTCTCGCAATCCATACTCTGCAAATCTTCTGTGTGTGTTGATGAACACTTGCACATCTGGAAGACGTCGGTTTGGGTATCTCCTTTGCTATTCACGAACTGCCTGTCGAGCATTCCCATTAGATTAACTTTAAACAAATGAATGCCTTCATATTCTTGGTTAGTAAAGAAAACAGGGGTTCCAATAGTTTAGAAATATGCCAAACCACAAAAATTGGAAAACACAAATAAATAGTGTGAAAATGCAGAGTGAACATAAGACTAATGTCAAAATGACAATAACCAGACCGTACTGTGGGTCATTACTACGGGTTCTACTGGTGTGGTTTGAATTAGGTGTTCATCTCACCACAGATTCTAGTGGAGTCGTCCATCAATTATTAATATTTGTATTGTTTTGTTCAAAAACGAAGCATCGGAACAAAAAAATACAAGGGAGCTTTTTTCTTCACAATTGAACGGGAAATTAAAAATTATTTTTATATTCTAGAACAAGCGGCGTATCATCTTTTTCTTCACAAATAATACAGCGCCATGCTAATATACGCGCCACTGGACAAACTAGAAATGTCTTTTCACTGCAGAAACGCGCCTTTATTAGTAATAAGTACCTACAAAATTTCGTACAAATATCTCTTGGCGTTTTACAGAAATATATCATTTTGCAATGTTTTACCTAAACTTCGACACCCTGTATTTTCATAACGAAGCAAATTGGGAATATAGTTTATATAGCAAACTAGGGTTATTTTTGGACGTAAAATATGAGATTAAAGTTTGTCGATTAAAATTTGAGTCACCCTGTATATCATATTTCAAAATGCTCACCCTCTAAGGTATAATCATTTTCATATTCCAGCTCACACGATGCGAATCATTTCATTCGGTGCGACCCAAATATTCCAACAAAACAAACATTATTAGGAAATTAATAAGGCCGAGAATTGAGGAAGGAGGACGCCAAAACAAGTAATGGAAAAGCGAATATTGGAGAACCCAATCCTCGGTAGAAAATGAAGTTTGCAAGATGCCTTGAGTAATTTAATAACAGCTATAAAATTCCACACTTTACCGGAACAGGGACTAATAAAGCCGGTATTAAATCTAAAATAATATAATTACTGTCAGCAGCATTTAGCTTTGGAGCTTTCTATTTTCTTATTGCTGCTGCTAAGTGGCAAATTACCATTTGTGGGGTCAGAGATACGAGAGTTGGAAATGGACAGCTTGAAGCTTTCCTTAGGTATTTTTTTGCATTTTTTTTGCATTTAGTTGAAACTTTATGAAAAAGATGCGACATTTGTGTAAAGAGTAAAATATTTAAAAATTGTTCACTTTTTTTGTGTTTTATATGCCACTTTCAGACCGTAAATTTTACCAGTCTCTTTAGATCCTCTTAGTTTAGGAAAAGTCTGCGCTTCTTTTTGAGGTGTTAACGATTATTTAAAGTTTTGCAATTAAATTAGAGTTCACAAAAAGAAGAAAAATTGAATTGATCTTGTAGGAAAGTACACATCTAACACTAGTTGAATCCATAAGACTATTTTTGATACCAAGTGGTTTAGCAAAACTGACACAATTCATATAAAAAAAAATCTTACTCGGCATAAAGTCATAAAACAGATTTCAAGGAAAAATATCATGGTTTGGCTGGATTTTCGACCTGATCAAAACCATCCAGAACAATACTTCTACCGGTATCAAGAACCAACATAACTGCTTAAACCATCGAACTTTTGAGCATAACGTTAGATCTAAAGTTAGCACACTATGAAAACGATCCAAAATTTTAGTTTAGATTTTTTTGAACAAAAATATGTGAAGTCTGTGTCCTGTTCCCTCATTGTTGAAGACAACCACGTTACGATATTTTCTGTTTATCTTCACAAAATCGATTTGATTCCTCACGATTCTATGGTTAATGTCGGCTGGGGATCTCCAAGTGTACAGTCTTCTGAGAGGTAGTTTAAAGAAGATGTTCATGACAAATCACATCACATTAATCGTTCTCCTCTCTCATTCCTCACTCCCAATCCAAAACCATCAACTAGATCCTCAACCATTCCCTGTCCGATCTTAGCGTTCAAGTCGCCCAGAATTATGTTAATTTCTTCTTTCTTTGTGTGTTTAAGAGCAGTTCTAAGCTGTTCATAGAAATCCGTAATTTCCTGTTCGTTGCTTATTTTATATATATTTTTAAATTAACTGACTCTACCACTTTTTTATTTAACTTCTTTTTTTTTTTTTAAGTAATCCACCATTTCGATGTTTCTATATATAAAAGCAGACTTATATAGGCGCTGTTCATTTGAAAACGTCATCTAGTTTTCTGCGAAAACTCAAAAGAAAAGGTCCAACCAAAAGCATATTTACTTTATTTATATCATCCTTTTCTGTCAAAACTTCATAGCCTTCTGGATGACGTTTTGAATGAACACGGAGTATTTTTCATGAAAATATTTTTGGTTTTCAAAATACCTTAGGGTACAAGTGGCAGAGTTGAAAAAGCGTCGCAATTTTGTTACATTCCTAGTACCGTTAGTCTGTGTTTACTTTCGACAGAGATTCAGAAAAAAAACGGAGAAAATTGAAAAAAAAAACGTTTTTTTTTGTTTTTCTTAAGACTCAGAGAAATTGGAAAAATACGAACAAAAAATTAAAAAATTGAAAACAAAACAAAACAAAAAGATAAGCATTTCTGAATGTGTTCTAGACATATCGTAAATGCCAAATATAAACAAAAATTATATTATTTTACCACATACACATAACTTTTTAAGCATAGTTACCATAGAATAATTAATATTTAATCTGATTCCGGTCTCAGATTTTAAACTTTCTGAAGAAAAGTCTGCTTCTGGCTTCTCTAATTCGACGTCTTGATAATGTTAACATTATTATCATCTTCATTTTATTGTTGACAATTAAACTCGGGGATGGACAATATTGTCCAAATGAAAATCATCCAAAAAAAAAGTCCAAAGTAAATCGATCCACCGATGATTTTCTCCAAAATAAAAACATCCACCGAAATTCAATCCAAACCAGAAAATGTCCAAAATAAAATCGTCCAAAGTATTTTCATCCAAAATCTCCTTGAAATGACCTCTAATTTTTTATGGTGTTGCTATTAGCTCGCCACGGCGGGTTTATATCTAGAGATTATTGATCCGAGTCGGTAGAAACGTAAACAAATCGCAATTCTGTTTTATTATAATGTATTGTTTGCATGAATTGATAATTAATAAAATCTTTAGAGCATAAATTAAAAAAAAATACATTAAAAAGTATTTCCTGAATGTCATTGAATAAAATATCATTCAACACATTATTTCTATGTATGCATTGTAAGGAATCTTAGTAAAAATAAATAAAACGAAGTGTTTGTATTAATGGAATGACTAAGATGTCTCGGGCCCCACCGTTTATGAGTTTTATGCAGTAGATGGGCCACAGGAGAAATTTTGAATGGGTAAGAGCCTTTAGACAATGGAACAAATGCCAGGGTGCATTGCTTTATTTATAGCGATGCAAGTCACCCAACATGCATACATCCCAATGAGTCAATAATAAACTCTGTTACTTTTAGGATAAATCTACAGAAAGTATATCTCTGAAAACTCTGAATAACATGACAGAGAAAGGGTGTTGATGAGCAAATCGGAGGAGAGATTGGATATTAACGGTACCTATAGAATAAGGCCCTACCATCAAACAGTTAAATTACTAATTTCAGATACTCAAGTCACAACAAAAGTATATCATGGGAGTGATTGGGTTGTGAAGGAACTACAACTGGCAGAGCCAGTAGAGAATGTTAAAAGGAGCCATACTATATTGCCAGACACCAGAGTGCTTAATGTTTCTGAAGCCACAATAGACCACAGGTTGTAGCGAAGGACTGAATAAGTCCACTCACATAGAACACATTAATTTTTGTGGGATGCTACTGCTACCAGACTATGTGGTGAATGCGAGGGTGAGTGTTATAGAAACCTCACTATTGGCAGACAGCAGACTAGTGTATTTAATGTTTGTGGCCCCTCTATTGCTAGGTTCAGTGTAGTGGAGCTATGTTAGTTCAGGTAGTATACCTACATTAAGTATTGGTAATTCAGTTTTTACCATGTATGTAACCTGAACATACTTTTATAATTTTAGAGAGAACAAAAAAATTTTTATGGATTTTTTTGTATCTAAAATAAAGCATGTTCAATGCAAAAAATAGAAAACAATAAATATCCATATATTCATTTCGGCATGCATTGTTGGGTCCCTCCAGACACCTTCATGCTGCCTATCATGGACCGTTAAGGAGGCCCTTTTGTACAATCAGGGCTTCATCAACTAAATCCAACCTTCATATATTTGACCTCCATGAGAAACACATTGGTATCAAAAGAAATGTCAACGTGACATCAACGAATTTCTTACCCCCATTTGCACCAAGCAAATTTAGGCAAATCTAAAGTTAAGGACCCCTAAACCATACCCAGCCGACCAGAAAATCACCTATGTCGTGAATATAACGTGATTATATGACCATATTAAACGTCATGAATATCAATGAAATTGAAGAAATGTCACGTTTATTTTACGTGAAATTTTTGTGATAAAAATTCACCTACTTGACCGAACCCAGCCACTGACTGACGTCTAATAAACGTATAAAAAACGTATCCCATTATTCACAAAACTCTGCGCCCTTTTATGAAAAATAACGCTAAAGTCTTAATATAATTACGAATAAATTGGGTTTTGTATTATGAAAAGTTTATTGATAATGTGCGGAAATTTATTGAATAAAACTGAATATGTATGATATGGTGCATAGGAAACAATCATAAAGAAATAACAATAACAGTGTTGCCATGTTGCCAACTCAAAAATTTTAAATTCTCTCATTTAATATTTAATTCACCAGAAAAGCTCCCAGGGAGCGCCCGTATCATTGAAAATCCAAAATTCTCGCGCGATTCGCATGCGCAGCATAAGGTAATTAATAGCATTTTTGGCTTAATGTTCTAGAACAATCCGAGAGGAACCTCTATTCTCTACTCTCTGAATCATATTTTAAAGTTAGAAATGTTCACAAATTGCTCTACAGCAGCAAACCGAAAATGCTATAACATTAATTTTTTTTATTTTTTATTTTTACTTTTTTATTTTTTATTCAAAATTTCTTGTTTACACCAACGAGCTAGTATTTTACATCTGAAAAGACTCTCCTGTTTTACAGTTTTGGCCTCACATTTTTAGCAATAAACACCTAAAAAATGGCCGCAATATCCGCTGTACTATAAATTTAAATTTAGTCAATATTTTTCTTTTAACTCTGAATGGTTCTTTGCAATTGTTTTTTTCAACTTTCAATGATGAAAATAAAATTATCTATTGCAAAAATTTAGGAAACATTTTTGAAAAACGTAGAAATCCCTTTAAAAAATTCAGAGTCACTAGTAATGTTTAAAAAAATTAACTAAAAATTAAAACAGAATTTTTCCATTTTAAACTTAAACGTAGTTAACATTTTTTTTTGTCTATGTTTAACTTTTATGGAACTGTAACTGGAACTTGTAAATGTTCCATAATCCTCTCACGAAAGTATGTAAAGGTAATTTAAAAAACGTTAAACAGATAATTAAAAATAAATTACACTTTTTGGTCTCTTCGTGTGGTATTTTCATATTTAAAATCAACCGTTTCGTTTTTCATTCATCATCAAATTATTATTTTTTAAATACAGTCTAGGATTTTTTTTTGTATTTTGAATTTCCTTGCAAGTCTGCATTTCAATTCACCATGCATTTCGAATCAAAATTTATAATGTTTCCACAAAAAACAAAAGTCGGATTTTAAGGAAAATAACACGTTGAATAGACCAAAAAGTGGCTAAAAGGGTCATTTATTTTTAATTATCTCTTTAAAATAAGACCGAAAAAATAAAAACTCATAAGTCAAAAAAAAAGAAAGAAACAAAAAATAAGTAACTCTATCGAGTTTAAAACGCGATTTACCCACGACTCAGAAAGGGTTTAATAGTGTAAAATAAGAATTGGCGCCAATCAGAACGGTATAGCCAACATCTGGTTTCGTCTCGCGACAAAATCAGAACTTTTCTTTTCCTCCCCTGACAGGTAGTAGCTCTATTCAGTCAAAGTGGCACCTAAAAAATGGCGGGTATATCCGCCAGTAATTTATTGATGCCGTTTAATCAATTGATGAGATTATTGTGAGGATGATATTACGTCGTGGGTATTTTAAAAATTACGAACAACCGGCCGAAAAAGGGGACCATTTTTAGGGTAATATTGGTATTGGTTTGCTCTGTCCGTATCTTCTACCTCATTGGTCTACACTTTACATTACTTAACCCGAGTTCGGTAATTCCATCTGAGCGCTCCGGACACAGACCATCTTCTAAAATCTTAACAAGCTAGAGTGAGATAGACCGATATCCCGAGCGCTCGGGATGTAATTACCGAACTCAGCTTTAACATAACACTAAAGAACGTCAAACGTAATGTTAATATTTGACATTGTTGGCCCTTCGTTCGCATTACTCTAAATACAGAAGATTCTCGAAAAATCCTCGCATCGATTCAAAGCTCCCGCTTCGCTCACATCAAGGATTGGCACTCGCATTAGCAACACTGATAATAAAGGTAGTCAACAGACGACATTTGAAATATTAAAATACCGGAAAGTAGTCGTGTAAGCACTCCCTGTTTGAAGGTCATTTAAGGACACTTTGGATGATTTTTCGTTGGATGAAAATACGGTGGATCGAAAAATTTTGGATGTTAATTGGTTTGGATGGAATTTCGGTGGATGTTTTTATTTTGGACAAAATCATCAGTGGACTGAATTAGTTTGGACGTTTTTTTCTTGGATGTTTTTACTTTGGATGATTTTGTGTGGACCCTTAAATTCTAATAAATTATAACTTATTTTCACATATTTACCTGTTTTTGTGTTTTTCTCAAATTTTAATTTTTTTCCATTTTTTCCTGACAAAAACGAGGTGTTTTTCCAAACAACCAATTTTCCTATTTTTTGAACATCTAGTCATGTCTACCAACCTTTACCCATATTAAAGGTTAAAAAAGGAGGTCCCTATACTTTTGTCCACAGGAAAATACCCGACTTCTTATTATCCTAATTTAATTCATCATACCAGCAAATTTTCATACAGGATATTATACTACCGGAATCGACCCCTACAGTTGTTTTATCCTACCGGAAAATGGCCGAAACTCACCTTCATTTGACCTTCAGTGAAAAAGACTGATTTTGTTTGTAAACAATAGCAAAAACAGAATTTATTTCTATAATTCTTTTGTCTTAAAAAGCATGCTTAGCGACTTTTATTTAATTTTTTGGGAATTTAACCCTACGGCTCAACAATTTAGTTTATAATTTGTAGGTCATAAGTCCTGGGTAGGTATTATTATTATCTATACCACTAGGGTGTCAATGTATTCAGTGGTACCATGGCAAATTAAACTGGCTACACTACACTGGAGTTTATTTCACAGACATAAATAAACATTTTTATATATAAAGGAGAGATAGGAAGGAAACTGAACATGAGAAACTTGAGGTAAATCCATTAACTCCTGCTTTAGGTTTTGTAGTGTTTCAGGAAAAATGTGTTAAACTAAGTCTTGTGTTCAATTCTTGTGTTCAGTCTTGTGTCACACACTGCAACCTGTGATGTTTTGTCCTTTTGTGCAGTTGTTCCATTGTTCAAAAAGAACTGGAAGCCACTTTCCAGCTGTAATAAGGGATTTGAGCATGAAGCTCCCGGAGCGTTAAGTACATACAGATTTTAAAGACTCGAGCTGGAACAGCTTTTCATAGTTGTCAAAAGTATTTCAAACACCAAAATATCGGTAGGTACTCGAAGGGCAAGGGGGGCAGAAGATCGGAGTGCTTCAACTGCATGAAATACCAAGGTGCTGGAAAGCTAGAAAAACGAACTTTACGCTTCAGAATTGCTCTGAGCTACTCCCATGGCAAGATGGAAAGCGGCTTATATGTGGACTTATTTATATGTCCAATTTGTGAGAAGCATGAACATTTTTGATTGTCATTTTGATTGTTGATAAATTAAGTTCAGGTGTAAAAGTAATGTTTATTATTTAATTTAATTCATAATGTAAAAGTATGCCGGCTTAATACCTTTATTTGTATATCTACAGGATGTTCATAATAAAACTTCATCTAGTTGGCTCTGAAATGTCAAAAGAAAAGGATGGAGAAACAAAAGTCTATTTATTTTAATTATGTCATCCTTTTCTGTCAAAATTTGATAGCCTGGTAGATGAAGTTTTATAATGAACACCCTGTATATTAATAAAGTGTGTTTTTTTAAAGTTGTTTTTGGGCTGCAGGATTTTATGTGTTAAAGTGTTAAGTTACAGCTCATGTTCTATTACTTAGTTCTTATTAGGTTAGAAATGGAGAGATGAAACTTATCAGAGGCATTGGTTCAAGGGTTAAGTTGACATTTATATCCTCATTTGATCAAGATGGTTCATAATTTTGCCTAAAATGCTTATTTATTTTCTTCAAAATATTATCTTTTTACACACCCATAATCGATTTTGCCTGTTAGTTGAATATAATAGTATCACAGTTGATATGACAGGCAAAACTGAATATGACTGTCTTAAAAAATGCTATTTTGAACAATATAAATACATTTTTTAGGCATGTTTATGATCCATCTTGACCAAAGGAGAATATAATTGTGAACTTAACACTTGAACCAATGCCTTTGACATATTTCATCTCTACATTTTTTATAGAACAGGTTCAAAGATGGCGTTTCAAATTAAGACCTAAAGCTCTGTGGATTATAAACCAAAACAAAGGGTGGTTTTGGTCATGGTCTCAAGGTCTCAGTACATTTAATAATATTAAATGAGACCGTGACCAAAATCACGCTTTGTTTTTGTTTATAATTACTAGGTCTCCCTGTGTGTAAAATGAACGAAATTCTCCCCTCTCCCCCCCCCTATAGATTATCTTTAAAAAAAAAGGACACTGTATATTAACATGCATCCTTTTTATACTTTATATTTTATAAGACTTAGTAACTACTACTATTTCCAAATTTGGTATGATACTATTTATATACTTTTCAGAAAGTTAACATTTAATTATTCAATTATGACTTAGTCATATATGTGTTTATTTCTTTGTGTTCAAAATTTATAATATATTTATATGATATGTACAGGGTCTCTGGAAACGAAACTGACAAAAAAATACAGGAAATTCTATGTGTATTTAGTATTCTACTGTATTTAGAAAGATAAAATATCTACTAATTATTGTAACTGAGCAAGTTTCTTAGTTAGGGGGTCACGTGGTATTTTATTCATACTTTTGTATCCTGCTTTTTAAAACATTTAATATGAATAACTATATAGTATTTTATGATTTATTATTTTTATTTATATTGGTAATTTTTAATAATTTTAATGTAAGTTATAAGTTTGGTCCTTCTAGATAAAAAAAAAACATTCTGACTAATTATAAAAAAACTGTCAAAGTCCTAGTTATACTGTAGGAGGTATTTTTGGATAATACTACGGGGTGTCCATTATAAAACTTTATCTAGTTGGCAGTGAAATGTCAAAAGAAAAGGATGGAGAAACAAAAGTCCATTTATTTTTATGTCATCCTTTTCTGTCAAAATTTCATAGCCTGCTAGATGAAGTTTTATAATGAACACCCCGGCTATACATTAAATCTAATTATAAAATATACAACAAAGCGACGAACAAAGAATTTGCTGCCTTTGTTTGTCGCTTTTGTTTTTGAATACCCTGTATATTAAGATGTGCAAACTAATAGCGTTTACAAATGATGTTTGTGGCTTCAGCGGACTGAAGAATAATAATTTAAATAAAATAAAAAGTAGGCCTTCAGCCGAATTTGAACCAGCAACCTTCTGTTTGCCGGACACATGATCTTCTGTCCGCTGAAGCCACAAACATCACTTGTAAATTCCTACTGACGCAATTATATGCTATCTAAACTAACAACATTATCTATATACCATGTACGTATATAGACAATGTTAGTAGTTATTTATGTATTAAGACCAAAAATGACAACCTTTTTTTTCTCGGAAAGGAAAGTTTGCCACTCATCGCAAAGCGGCCGAGAATTACAGGTATCAACGTAGAAATTATACCTATTAGAGTCCATTTCAAATATAGATATTCATCTAGTAAGCTGAGAAATTGACATACAAATGACACATTTACATGGATGGAATAGGAAGAATCTGTCTGTAACTACTTCCCGTCATAGTACCAGTAAATGTCACACTTCTGAATGTCATTACATATGTGCTTGAAAATACTGTTACGATTCGCAGCGACGCCGCATGGGAGGCGGGGCAACGCGTGTGTGGTTGGTGGAGCTTCGCGACCTATCCGCGCTGCGTCATGGCTGACACGAGTGATTTATTGCTCGGTTTCATCTAGAAGGCAGTTGTTTACAACCTTTTTTTATGTGAGATTATTCAAGAATTCTTATAAAGAACTTTCTAGGTTTTTCTGTAACTAGTTAGGATTGTATATAAAAGGCGCATAGAGCGCGCGGAGGGGAATAGTCTTATTTTAAGCGAGCTATAAGTAAGTTAAAGTACGAAACGATATTAGAAGGCTATAAAGTGTTAAGTAGTGAGTTATTTACTAGTCGAATTGTACCTGTGTGTATTAGTGGGACAAATAAATAGTGTTTTCGTGTTTAATCGTTATACTGGAATTATTGAACCCCGAGTTCGCAACAATATAATAATTGACCAAGAGTCGAGATATTATTTATTAGACGCGTAAAACGCAAGTAGACTGTTTCTGAGATTCTGAATATAATGATGAAGGGACAATTCATCACCTTAATACTTCAGTTAAATAAGATGACGTTTTTCTAATAAAAAGTCTGTATATACACCATGCAAATATTTAAAAATAGAAAGAGAATTAGCATTCCCTATTTTAATCACAAATTGTTGTTTTTTCATTATATAGACATATTTTTCAGATATGATAGCTCTTATAAAATGAAAAGAAACAAGGTTAAGTGTACGTCGTCGCAGTAATTAATGAATGATTAGTTCACTTCAAATTTTTGTAATTATTTAACTCATCATCAATATTTCTAGGGAGCACAAAATGGTGTTAATATAAGAAGTAAAAATCGATAAAATTCTCAAAGATTTTAGAGCGGTAATTTTACCTCGTCATGGGAATAAGAACTAAACTCTAATATAAATTGTCGCTCACTGATTGACCTGTATTTAAAATGACGGAATTTTCAAAGACAAATTATTTATTTTTTAATATTATATTTAATTCGAGAAATATTCTTACTAAATACCGCCTGAGCTAATTAACCAGATAATTTATTTGAAGCTCTCGACCCTATTATTTTATTCTGCATCCCTATTATTGCTATGGAGCCAAAAAGGTATTAATAATCTTAATAAGCAGTAATTCGATAAAATTACAGCGGTTACTTCGGTTGGTCAAGTAATTAAGCTCAGAGCCCTATTAAATGTCATTATCTGATTGACTTGTTTAAGATGCCCGAATATTCTAACACTACCTACTTATTCATTTCTTAATTAATAATCTTCAATCGTCCAATCGTTAAAATGTATCAGTAGGTAATTTCAGAGCTCTCGTGGTATTACCCCCGATTATTTCACTCATGTATATTACTACTATAGAGCAAAAAAATTTATTAATAAACAATAATTCAGTGTCTCCAAAAAATTACAGTGGTAAATTCACGTTGTCACATAAAACCGTATAAAATGTTGCTGTCTGAATGTCTTATTTAAAGTGTCGTCTAAATGATCCTTTTGAACTTATTTATTTTTTAATGTTGTATTTAATGTGAGAAATAATCTCCCTTAATAATAACGCTCGACCTTTAAAATTAACCATATTGAATTAACGAGATAGAATGCTCGTAAGGTCTTTCTGAAGCACTACAGGTCTTGGTTTCCATAACTTGATGCCAAGACTGACCAAGACGAGTAACCCATTTTCACCAAACTATTGAGAAAAATAACATCACAAGAAAGGAAGGAAAGTCCATCAGCCACGTCTCCCGTGTGAGAGTGTTTTGTGGTAAGCCGTCCCCTTTTTTTCCCTTTTTGATAATGTATATTAAGTACATATTTTTAATTTTAATATTAAGTATAAATATTTCCAATGTACCATATAAATATAAGCCTCTATCTATCTCTTGGTCTCACGGAACGTGTCACTCATGGCTCAAATATTTTGCAGTCTACTGATGAAGATGCCATAGGGCATCGAAACGTCTAAAGCAATTAGAAGTTTGATGAAATGAAAAAGACACTGTGTTTTTTTTGTTTCCTATCACCTAAGGACAACACCCCAAGAACGCCTCCCGTATATACGTACAACAATGAGGTCCAAGAACAACGCACGTTTATACGTCGCGACTATATATTAGTAATATTATAAGTAATATTATCATCAAACATCGACTTTCTATTAAATAAATAAAAGTAATTGTGAATTATTAGTCGTTGATAACCTTGGGATTACATCTTCTACGCCACTGGAAAACTGCTGAAGAATTTAAATAATTAAAAAAAAGTGTACAAGTTATAGGATTAGAAAAATATTTCCCAAAATAGCATTATTGACTTCACTGGGGTATATACTAAATCGTATTTCGAAGATTTGGATGTAAAATAACTGATTTTAGAGTTATTTGAGATAATTTAATTGTTGCTGAAAAATGCCATTATCTGTTTACCTGTGAAACCTAACTCCAGGCTCCTTTCTATAGCCGCTGCTTTTACAACCGTAAGCTAGAATACCACCATTGTATACAACACAATTTATTCATAATATTCATAATATTAGTATTGCAAAATGCAATTTATTGCAAAAAAACACATAACCAACGAAACGTTTGGTTCTCGCCTTAAACATGGCGTCTTAAACAGCTGTTAATGTATGCGAGAATTGCGCGCGCGAATTCCATTGTCTACCTTTTCAAAGCTTGCACTATTTGAGGTCAAATCAAGGAGACTTTCGGCTGTTTTCCGGTAGGCGACTATCCGGAGGGCTTTTAGCCGGTCGAATAAAATCCCGTAAGAGATTCATCCTGTAGGACAATTAGTCAGTATAACGATTTCCAGTAGTTGAAAATAAAGTAGCAGATTTTCCAGACGACAAAAGTACGCATCCCCAAAAAAGGTACATATTGGAAAATTTTCTTCAATAAAAAAATAGTATAAATTACATGTTCATAAAGCTCATTGTCTTTCCGATAATTTCTTCAGAAATGGTCAGTATTACATTCCTCTTTTTGGTGAGATTCGTTTTGGTTTAATAAAAGGATTATAGACATAAACAAACTAAAATAAGAAATTAGACGACTGGAGATTGGCATTCAAGACCACAAAAACCCGCATTATGACTTATAAAAGTCAACCGTACTTTAGAACCAACCTTCGAAGCTGGTTCTTACAATTTGTAACCGGGTTTGACAGTCCAAACAATAGCGTCATTGTTTTGAATCAAAATTGAACTCTACTGTTTTGTTCAAATTGGTCCTAAGCGGTCCAGTCAAACAAAGATTATTTTAGTCACAAAGTTATCAAAGTTGCATAAATCAAATCACAGAATTAAAGCTAAAATTATACGTTGTAGAGGAATACATACAAAAGATATAAAATGAGCTTGCAAAAGCTCGAAAACCAATCACACTGTATAACCTAAAACCACCCCTAGCACACAGGCACTGTCATTCAGCAAATACACTGGCTAAAGATGAACCATCCTTTTACGGTTTTAGTTCAGATATCAAGTTTCGTTTAGGCTAAACATATGCGTCAACACGAAACCATTGGGGTGTAGTAGGTATTAGGGTTGGGTCCGAACTGCCGAAACTCTAGTGTTTACTAATATTATTATGACGGGAGATTGATTAAAACCGGTGAGAACAAAGGGCCTAGAGGAATAAAGAGCTTTCGAATACGCGTTGCCGCTCAAGGAGCCTAAATTTAGAGATTAATAAATAAGGTGTGAAGGCGGTGTGAAGAATGCGAATGACGTTGAGTTGTGCGTAGTCGTGTGTAGGGGTGGGGGTTTAAATTGAAAATTTATGAAGGGGAAGATTTTTGACGAAATACCGTCGTTAACACTAAGTCGAGAAATTCACCTAATTAGGCGGTAACTCCGGTGTGGATCTGCCCATTTTATTAATAAAATCTATGTCAAAGTTCACAGTGACCTTAAAAATATTCGTCATTTTGGTGTTTAACGTTTTTCCTTATTAAGAAAATGGGCAATTCATTGAAATGCTGCAAACATAACTTTAAACTATCCTGCTACGAAATGGCCATAACTCGACTAAATGTATAAAAATTCAAATCAAAATGGGAAAATACACTTCCAGGCCATAAATATTAAGTGTAGGTAGGGCAACAACAAAGTTTTATCAAAATGTATTGCGTTGCTGATTTAGGGTAGCGGCTATTATTGGCAGGGGTAGTTTGAAATAGTTTCGAGTCAGGGCAGTCACTGGATGCAATATAAGGGAAAATTGCAACGGTGGCCCGGGAAATTTTCGCTAAATTTATATTCCAGAATGACGTCGGTTAGAATATGCAATAAGCTTTAAGCCACATGTAACTAGAACTACAACATCCCGTGACCATTCAATCAAGCACATGCTTAGGGGGGCTTAATAAACCCTCCTTATTACACCCCAAAACTGTTTTGCAAAATAAAGACATGCCCATTGATGCGTGAAATCGAAATATATAACCAATAATCCGCATAAAACCTATAACACGTGCTGCGCATCATATGCCTCTAATCTCCCGTTTCTCCTCTTTAACTGAGCAGAAGATCATGGCGCTTCAAGTGCAGCGGCTCCCTATTGATGATAAGTTAATATTTAAATTTACGTTTCAGCAATGCAACGCTTTGACCAATATTTTCTACTTCAAGTGTTTCGTGGTGGATGCATATGGGCGGGAGTTAAGACAACAAACGGGCGAATCAACCGGGCCAGAAACGCCGAAGTACGCCCCTGGCTCATCTTGAAAGTTGCGGATTTTGGTGCGGTGAAGCTCAACAAGCCCGAGTTTGTTTGAACGCCAGATGCTCTTACAAGCAACAACTTCGACGTGTTTGTAGTGTTTCCCATACCCGAACTTATAAGAGCATCCCGAAAATCCCATCTCCCGTCCGGATCTCCCTTTTTGGAAGATTAGGGCCATATGATTTTAGCACGTGGTGCTGAATTTTGCGCTGGCCCTGGATATATTGGGGATTCTTATTTGTAAAGCGGAATGGTGCTCGAGATGTTTCTTTGACTGAAGGACATGCAAAACATTTCAAATTTACCAAGTCCAATAGTTGGTTGAAGGGCGGCAAAAAATATGGGACAAGTACTCTGCTGGAATTCTAATGAGTGAAAGTATACATCCATAAACCTGTATGATAAGAAGGGCAAGAGAAAGGCAAACAGACCATCAACAATGAAACTATAGCCATTTTGGCCTTTTTCCTTGTGTAATTCCAAATATAGCCGAGGCTTTTACGAAGTTCTGAAGTCCGTACCCTGTTTAATGAACGAGAAATCCCATTAAAACTTTGGCAGGTTTGGTGTTAAATTATTAATTAAAGATAAGGTTTCCAAATATCATTTAGAGGAATTATTGCCCCCAAAAAGACCTTTTCTAAAGCGTCAGGGACTGTCTATAGGTATTTTAGTTGGAAATTTTCATTAAATTAGTGGCTTTTAATTTTTTTTTACTTTTAAAGCATTGAGTTTAATAAATTTAAATAAGAGATTTTTTGGCATAAGTTAGTCAACTCGGGCAATAAATGCAAAGATTTTGAAAAAGTATTCGGACATATTTGAAGTAACTCACATACTTTTCTTTTTATTTTTTAAAATCTTTGTTATGGTTTTTTTAAGCCTGTTCTTAGGTGAGTTGTTGTGAGGCATAACGAGAAAGAATATAATTAATTTGAAGATACACAACAAGCAATGTGTGATGAAAAAAAGCAATGAAGAAACCTGGTCTGCCACGACAAATTAAAATGCTCATTTTAAGCTACATAATTAAAATAAAATAACCAATCATTCCCCAAAACTACTCTTATTAAGCCAATGAAAATCATTCGCCATCAGTTCCGCCAGCAATCCATAAGAATGCATGAAATTAAAAGTTTAATACTAAATGTGTGTAAACTAATTAAGTATCCTTTTATGAAGGTCGATGTGGATCGGTTGACGTTGACGTGTATGCTAAATCATTCAAGTTTGGTCGATAATATTCAGCTGATTTCCAGACCTTCTGTGTAGCCAAGTCTATTGTAATTTTTAAATGTTTTGTAGTGTAGAATGTTAGAATCAGATTGAGACTCAAAGTTGTGAGGTCCTAAATACAGTCATTATAAAATTTCATCTAGCAAGCTACGAAATTTTGACAGAAAAGGATGACATTATCAAAATAAATGGACTTTTGTTTCTCCATCCTTTTCTTTTGACATTCCACAGCCAACTAGATGAAGTTTTATAATGAACACCCCGTATGAAGCACTAGCATGACAATTCGGTCTACAAATACCTTTCTTTTGAAGTTCACTTTTCCCATGAATTTCAATAACAAACGTATTGTTCAAAAAAAACACTGTTTTTTTGTTGTTCCATACAAAAGACAATTTTGTTTACTATTACTGGACTAACAAGGCTGCCCATAACTAGTCCATCAATTTGTTTGTAAAATTCTTACTTCCATTGACAATAGGTAGTGGTTGGGAAGTGTTGAATCAACTTAGCCGTATCTTGTGGAAACTCTTATTTAATAGGTATATCATTACATGTTTCTAATTGTCATTTTTACCACCCAAATTTGGACTAAACTTGTTTTTTTACCTCTTTAAGTTTAAGAAAATGCGTCATACTGAAATCAGCAAAAAGAGTGCTATTTAACCGTCAAATAACACGTTGAGTGTTTCAGTAGAAGGAACTTGGATATATGATAAACTGTATCAACAAAAATATCTTTCAATGATTTTGTATTTGTAGATGTCATAATGTCCAACTAATACCGGGTGTCCAGCACAACCCTGGATTATTTTTTTGCGCCTGTACGGTTGAATTGATTGAAAAACTTTTAAGAGTAAAGTTGTAGAGCGTATGGTCAGCTATCATCCTGTAATTTTTCCAATGCCCCAGTGTTGGCCTTTTTTTAAAAAAACGCCTCGAAAAGTGCAAGAATTTGAATTTGGCGCGTCACCCCCGCCATGCATGTGCAGTGCCGCCAACATATTTTCACTGCATCATCACGTTAATTACTACATGATAGTCCCTCAAAATAGATAAGAAAGGAAAATCGGCTCTGGCTCTGACATAACAAATTATTATGTTGGCGACACTGCACATGCATGGCTGGGGTGACGCGCCAAATTCCAATTCTTGCATTTTTCGAGGCGTTTTTCCAAAGAACGGCCAAAACTGAGATATTGAAAAAGTTACAGGATGATAGCTGACCATAAGCTCTACAACTTTACTCTTAAAAGTTTTTCAATTAAATCAACCGTACAGGCGCAAAAAAATAAAAACCGATTTTCCATGTTAATCTCCTATGTCCAGGGTTCTGGTGGACACCCGGTATAATCCGTTGCGTTCTTGATAAGTACCAACGTAAAGACCGAAACAACATCAAAGCTATCGAAGACTTTCGCTGGAAAAACATTAAAAAATTCCAGTTGTTCTACGAAATTACTGAATTCTTTTTTTTATGAAACTGTTGGTATATTTTTGGCTTCAAGCGTTTTGTTAGGTGTTTTGCAATTTCGTAGGTAACATCTGGATTGTGGATTTTTGTCGAGAAGGTAAAATTATTCAAAGCAATTGCAACAGTAGCAGGAGTCGCTGACCTTGTTAAGAGCAAGACCAAGATCAATATTATAAAGACCAAGATTAGGACGACCATAATCTTGCCTTGCCGATCAGTAGTTGCCCAAACGTTCTGCCAACCGACCATTTAGTAATGCCTTCAGTTCTTGCTGTTGACTAAAGGCTTCTGGACTCCTGAATACATTCTGCCAATGTAATTTCGTTCTTGCTGCTTGCAGCGTCATGTTGTTTTGTTTAAACCTTAGTTACTTTAGCAGCTGGACAGGAATCTGGAGGGTTGCCATAATAGAGCGAACGTCCTAAATTCACAAATTGCATATCTGCGATATACTGGTCTCGAACAACTGGTCAGCGACAACCTGCAGAATGATCAGGTGCCGACAGACATGGATGAGTGGTTGGAGATGCTGATGCACAACAAGGCTATAACAGGGTGGGTGTGTGAATCCGCTGTTAGGGCTGGGACAGGTTCCATTTGACCTTGGAGAAATTTTGTCATTCCGCTGATATTACCCTTGTTGTCTTGGTTCAGTCCATTTTCTTTGCCACCCAATCGCCTTTCTTCCTTATGATTCAATAATCTATTTTTATTTGATATTTCACGTGGGGCCTTAGCCTTTTAAATCCAAGAATTTTCCCAGCGACTATGGTTCACTGCATTGTTCACCGCATTTAGTTCACCAAAGTGAACTAAATGCGTCATTCCCTGGGCGATTTTCACTCCCCATATACAATATTAGACACTGGTCACGTGGAAGTCCATACAGTCTATAACAAGGTTCTTTAATGATTTTACTGGAGAATATAAAATCACGTGCAATCCGTTTTATCACGTGTTTTATCGAATGTGTACATGATAAGGAGGTTACCCCGAGGACCCATAGTTAACCATCCAGAAGTAGCTGAAACATTTCAGCATTCCAACCCCATTTGGCACTTTGATACATGATAGTCTCATCATATTACTTTAGTGCCCTGATTCGAAAGTTATAAACTGCAACTATTTATTGCTTCAAGCACATCATAATATCAGTAGCGACGCCCTTCTTTCCTCACCTGTCCACTTTGTTGGAAGAAGATAAAAAACAGAATGTTGGAATACAGGTGATTGGATAATAACAAGTGATTGTTACACCATGACTGACACTTAGTTATGTCTTAGGACGACTTTCACAACTATCAGTAAAACTTCCGTTTCATGTTTAAACTCCAGATTTAACGTACCTTGCATTATTACTACAGTTTGAATTGAACTTGTAGCAGTGGGTCTTAATTATCAAAACTGACAAGTTTTTACTATTTACATTTTACAATTCACCTTGCCCAACAAAAATACTGAAATCTCAAAATAAGGCATAATATACAGAGACAGATTCATCTAAAGTCGACTCCATTACTTGCATAATAATCTATTTAACGTGGATAAAGTTAATTTGATCAAAAACGAACCCGAGCTGGAGCATGAAAAATCCTGGGGTTCAAATATCATATCTAAAATTCTCAACTTTTATATTCAACTTGAACATTTGTTCTTGTTACAAAAAGTTCACATTTATTTTAGGCAGTACCATTACTACACCGCTTACAACTATAATTTAGAAAGTAGCAAGTGTAATTTAGAACAAATCATGTGTAATTCAGAATAGTCAAGTGTAATTCAGAAACCGTCACGTGTAATTCAGAATAGACAATTGTAAATCAGAATAGTCAAGTGTAATTCACAAACCGTCACTTGTAATTCACAATAGTCAACTGCAATTCGGAAAGCATCAAGCGTAATTCGGATAGTCAAGTGTAATTTAGAAAACATCAAATGTAATTTAGAAAGGATCAAGTGTAATTTGGAAATTATCAAGTATAACTCAGAAAGCATCAGTCCAGGGTGACTCATCTTTGAAGGCTTTTGGTTGTATCTCTGTTAATATTAAAGTTAGAAAGGTGCGGTTCACGCTCACACGCACAACCTGGGCTTCTTGCATTCAATATCGATAGATACAGGGTGATTTTGAAAATTCTGCTTTTTGGAAGTCCCCTCGAACCTCGGCCAGCAGTCAAAATAGAGATAAAGTAAAAAAAAGCGATTATAGAACTTTCTGAGTAGAACTGGATGGCGTAGCTAGTTTTGGAATATACGGAACTATAAGGAATAATTTCAGCGCAATATAACAAACATAGGTTTTCTATAATAAGACATCCTGTATTTTCTTAGATGTTTAGAGTGGCATCGACAAGAGCTTTTTAAAAAACCAAAAAACATTTTTTTTATTTTTATTTTTTAAATTGTTACTGAGCTACTTTTGCAGATGAAAATTAGGCACGCCACTGGATTGTACCTCATAAAATCTACTTACTTTTCATGAAACTAAAAAGATAAATGAGTTTCCAAAATAGAGAAGTTTTAAAATCACCCTGTAATCGACGAATCCAAAATATTACTTTTTAAACTTCTATCTTATTAAATCAATGAATCTGTTATTGTTCCACACGAATACTCTTGGCTTTAAGTTATTTATTCAATAAAATTCTTGGTTTCAGAGTTATGTTAATAATTCCTAATTATACTGCTTTCTAAATTACACTTGAAGATTCTGAGTTACACTTGACTATTTTGAATTACACTTGATACTTTCTGAATTACAGTTGAAAATGGAGCAAAAGTACTGTCATAATCAAGAGGCTTAATTTTGGCGATGGACATGCCAAAGCTCTCTGTAGATAAGTTGTCGTCCTCAATTTGTGGTTCTTGCAATTCCCTTTCCAGCTCGAGAACTTTCTGGCTGATAAGTCCCGGTTAATACTTGAGACGTTTATTCTCATAAAATAGACATTGACAAAATAAAAGAGCTGTTTGACGTGATGTGGTCATATATTATATAAAAACAAATAAATGTATCCAATTTTATTGTTTTATATATTATTATTTATACATATATATTTATTATTATATAAATCAAGGCCATGAGGTGGCTCAGATAAAGCTCGGCTAATCGGGGTGAGTGCGCCACCTGTTGTTCACAGGCTCCACAGGACGCCTCCCAGGTGGAAGGGAAACCTTAATAAATTTGGGCCACAGCAAAGAGTTAACTCCAAAATATGCCATATATATTATACATAACGAGGCAAAATAAAGTTGGCCAAATAAGATAATAGCAATAAGTTACATAAAAGACATTCAAAAGGTTACCACTAATTTACATATGTTGTAGGGGGGAGGTTATGGGGTTGCAACAGTCCCCTGTCCTGTTAGTCTGGGGATATAGGTTAGAGTGACTCGGTGACAGTAGTCCGGAGTGGACTCGATAGCTACAGCAGCCGAAAACAATCCCACTAACACTGGGTCCAGGCCAAGGAAGGCGGCACAAACAGTTGGACCAGTGGTTTAGGTTAGAGAGTGTTGGGTGGTACGTCTACGAGCCCCAAGCAAGTTTGCTGTGTGCAAGCCCCTACCTAGCACCTAGGGTTACAATGAACTCTAATAACCGAAAACCAGAAGAACAGCAAGAAAAAAAGGTGAAAGACTAGTCGCTGAAGGCACATGGCTGGAAGACTTATCTCCAAGGAGGACACAAACCACCACTAAAATCTCTCTAAAGTGGGTCGTCCCACACCGGGACGTCCCACACCGAAACGTCCCCCTAATAAATTAAAGTACAAAAGAAAACTACTTGTAGTTGATCCAAAAATAGTCGAAAAATTAAGAAGAGCCGAAAGATCCTCAGGATGCCCTAGATAAAATACAAATTCGAACTTTCCTTCTCTAACGATCAACCTTCACGCCGGCAGCCAATTCCAAGACAAGAAAACGAAAAATAATGACGGAAGAAGTCAAAAGTCACTGTCAACACTGTCAGACGGCAACCACAGAGAAGCAACAAGTGGAGACATTTCCCAAGAAAATGGTCCCGTTACTGGGCCGGAAGTCCGCCATGTTTGACACCGATGTGTCAAACTTCAGATAGAAAATAACCTTAATAAAAAGAATGGCAAACGTAAATAAACCCAAAATTATTAACTGCGAGATGAAAATTATCTAATAAGCCAAATAGCAAAAATGTCCAGACGGTAAAGTTATTGAGTGTAATGAGGCCAAAGAGCAATCAGAAAGGTAAGTTTATTCATATAATTCTAATGGCAAAACCAAACTGTTTTTCTCTAAGCGGCTTTTGTTCTTCCTTTTGCTATTGAAAACGTTATTTCTGCCTTTTTCTGAGAGCAGCTAGAACGTTCATTCTCGTTTGGTCGTTGAATGTTTGTTCTTCTCAAGATGACAACGTTACGTCAGGTTGATTAATTTAAGTTGGTCAAATTAATTTTTTTTTTACCTTAAAAAGCGTTTCTGGTTAGGTTTTCCAAGGTTTTTTTTTAAATGTGGACTATTTTTACACATTGCTTTTCTCTATTCTAAATCTTCAACTCTTTGGAGAACAACGTTATTCTCACTAATAATAAGGATATCTCTCTCAACAGTAAAAATTAGTTACTTTATACTTGACACAGAGATGCCTTATCCAAGGGGCTGAGTTTTTCTTGGAAAAGCTTAAATACGTTTATTCTAGAAAGTACCATTATTAGTACTATCATAATCAAGAAGCTTAGTGGCTATGGACATTCCAAAGCTCTCTGTAGATAAGTTGTCGTCCAATGTTCTTTCAATTTCCTTTCCAGCTCGAGAACTTTCTGGCTGACAAGTCCCGGTTAATACGTTGTGCGTAGCTTGTACGGGGTGTTCATTATAAAACTTCATCTAGTTGGCTGTGAAATGTCAAAAGAAAATGATGGAGAAACAAAAGTCCATTTATTTTGATTATGTCATCCTTTTCTGTCAAAATTTCATAGCATGCTAGATGAAGTTTTATAATGAACACCCCGTAGTTTTTCCTTAGTGTATTGCATTATTCTGTTCTCTAGCTGCTCCTCTCTTATTGCTAGAACCCTCATTCTCAACTCCCGATGTTCTTCTTTTGCCTCTTAATGGCGTCTTTCCTGTTTTCTCTGAGCTGCTTTTGTTCTTCCTTTTGCTCTTGGAAACGTTGTTCCTGTTTTTTCTGAGAAGCTTCTGTTCTTCCTTTTGTTCTTTTGCATAAGGGTAAATAGAGCGGCAAGTTGATACTGTATTGCTTTCATTACTTTATGCTAACTTCTAGTCAGTGGCATAAACACAATGTCCTTTACTATGCACTCACTTACAGTTCAACAAATTTTTCCTCAATTTCCCACTGAAATTTCATTTCTATTAAATTTATTTAAAACGCTATTTGTTTACTAAAATAAACGCAAGTAGTATTCTGTTACCTTATAGTTCAGTATTTACCACTAACACTATATCTCTCTATTATCATTTTGCCCTTTTGGGTTATTTATAATAGTTTAAGAATTATACTAACTCGATTCGCAGATTCCCTACCTTTCATACGTAACGCTAGAGCGCGAAACATTTAAAATAACATTCAAAGTTATTTCAAAAATCAATTCGGATATTGTGTCCCAGGGAGTAGCAAGATATGTAGTAAATTTGCGGATTGGGACAAGAAGTCAAAAAACTACGAACTAATCGCTGAAATCGTCAGTGCTCGAACTCTAATTTTGACTTAACTCGAGCCCTGATGAAATCTAAGTTAAATTAGACGAAACGTCGGAGATGAGTTCGTAGTTTTTTTACTTCTTGTCCCAACCGGTGAATTTACTACATATCTTATTTCAACAATATTTGAGATTAATGTATCTCTAACAAACTTGTCATTCCAGAGTATATTATATACGATGAATAATTAGTATCATTTTTATACAAAACGAAACATACAATAAATGTTAGAAAAAATTAAAGCATTTACAAACATATCAACTCTAGATATACCATTAATGTTACGAACTGTAAACATCGAGAGCGCGTGTTGCTCAAATAAATCAAAATAAATCAATAGCTGTAAAAATACCAAAAAGAATTTTTAACGTCGTCTTTCCTCTCAAAGCGGGCCTTTTCATTATTAACTGCTATTGCTAATTTTAGTGGTTAATACACCAGCACCGCAGTAATGGAATAGCGAACCAGTAATACTTCCTCGCCTGCTGGAATGCGGCAAAATAAATCTAAAATTATATCTCTAAACATTTCCGTATTACAACCGTCGCTTCCGATGTGCTTTTCTGTTGCACGCAAATCCAGCTGTCAATCCTCCGCAGCAACAGCGGCAGTGCAATTCTGCTACGGCAAAAGTTTCTGCAAAATAAAATCCAGAAGCGAAACTGGCTGCGTTTGAAGTATCGCTCGTCGCCGTAGTCCGGTGAGGCGGCAGGTGAGGCGACAGGACAGATACGACACAGGGGTGAGTCCGGGGGTGGAAATCGGGACGCAGGCGCAACCCTATGACGTTCGCGCCCCTGAATCGCACCACCGTTGTTCCGCATCAACCCCACTTCGCTGCAAACTGTTGAACGAAGCGTGCGTGTTCGATCTGCCACATATTATTCCTGCCTCAACGTAAACACCCCATTAACAAAACGCTGCATCGGATTAATCCGGGACAGCGGGATTCTCCCACGTTTCCTGGAGCTCTTTCTTCGGCTCCGGACAGACAAAAAACTTTCAAAATCGTCGGATTTCAAAGCGCGCGGACTCTAAAGGACATCGGACTCATTCGAGTGCGCGCCGCGCTCGATATCGCGACAAAGATGTGATGTGTTTTCTATGTGGTTCTTTCTAACGTGACAGTACAATCTGTTTGAGTTAGGCAGGATGGACGGGTACTACCCTAGCAATCAAAGGCCACCCCCGCTCCCTCGCCGAATGAGGAACGAATACGCTGAACCGTTCGTTCACGAGTCCAGGTACTAATTTGGAGGAGAGCTTTTCTCAGTTTTATTTGATATGATAATTTTTGATGGAAAATGAAGGCGCTTAAGTTATCATATAAACAGCCCTTTATTACCCTAGAGACGAAAGTTCGATGGAAAGGTTTAGACAAAAATTCTCCCAAAGACTCTTTGGCCCCGTCTTGCAAGTTGCCTTGTACTTTAAAACTCAGTTTATGTATCAAGTGCCACTTTGACATCAAAGCCACTTTTAGGGGGAAGTTGAGCCATTATTTCAAGCAGTCTTGATGAAGTTTGAATCACCTGACCTTATTAA
The DNA here is from genome assembly GCA_951812265.1 of Taphrorychus bicolor. Taxonomy (NCBI): domain Eukaryota; kingdom Metazoa; phylum Arthropoda; class Insecta; order Coleoptera; family Curculionidae; genus Taphrorychus; species Taphrorychus bicolor. The sequence goes on along the minus strand of OX638297.1, from coordinate 46,992,030 downwards.
TATAATTATAAAGAAGTTGAGCATATGTCTAAGAAAAAATCGAATATCAATATGTTTTATATCACATAGGTAAGAGTTGTTTTCACTTTCTAACCGACTAGCAGATGTCGTCATTTATTTAGAAACAGTAACTACATCCTTGACGTGCAAATCTATTTAGGCCGAGTGTTTATGCGGTATATATCATATTATTATATAGGTATTTAAGAAGTTGCACGTTTTCTACTGAAGAAGGTGTATTATCAATAATAATTGTCTTTTCTATGTTGTTTAACAATATTCAAAATGTAACCTTTAGCTACAGCTTTTTTTTGTTTTTTGAGGCAGCTGTATTTTTTTATAGAAACCTGCTTTCGGGATAAAAATTGAAAAGTTTTTGATCCAGTTATTCATTTTGTTAAGGTTTTTAGGTTTTTTTGTAGGTATTCTTGATAATGTAATGTTTTAAATCCCTAGTATACCCAACAACCAAAGCACCAGTACCCAGCAGTAACTTTGAACTTTTCAATCCAAAGCGACCAAATGTGCAATCTTTTGGTGTTATGACAGTGATACCTAGTAACCGGACTTTAATAAAATTTTATTTTACTCTTGAAACATAATAAATCCTGGACTGACTGTGACAATTAATTATCTAAAAAAATAAAAACGAAGTAAATGGTGAAATTCTGAACGGCGACGTGGAAAAAGTGGAAGTGTTTGCATCCCACTTCAAAGAAACGTACACTTTTGATGATGACCCTCAGTATTGTCCCGAAAACTAGTACAGAATCACCAACTGGGCAAACAACTTCTTCCAACAAACACACCAACATGGAGAACAAATAACCGAAGACACATATTTCAACATTATATATAGTGGAAAATCAAATGCTCCTGGCTTCGAAAACACGAAAAAACACTAAGGCTACTGTCCAGAAACAAACACACAAAAAGCATAAAGGTGATAAGCTGCTACCTTGTGAACGAAATTTTTCCAAGCGATTGGAAAAAAGGACAAATCATCACGATACCCAAAATAAACTCTAATCATACACAGGTGAGTGGCTACAGACCAATTACTCTTCTATCAGTATTAGGAAAGACATTTGAAATCATAATAAAACAGCGTATACAAGAAGACCTTTGCGAGATCATTCCTACGTACCAGTTTGATTTCAAAGAAAAAAATGCCACAACCCTCCCTGTCATTATATTAGCCTCAAACATTCAGGCTACCAAAATTAAAGGACATATATCGGCTGCTGTATTTCTAGACATAAATAAAGCCTTCGATAGTGTGTGCATCGATAGAATGGCATCATGGAGTTCTGTACAAACTCTACACTCTCAATTGTCCTGCTTACTTAATTCACCTAATAAAATCATATCTTTTGCAGAGGCCACTTCAAATCAAATTAGGGAACAGCCTCCCAAAGACGTTTTTAATCTACCAGGGTGTTTTTCAGGGATCCCCACTGTCACCTTTGCTTTACAACTTATTTTGCCATGACATCTATTCAGAATCCCCAACTAAGGCCATCAATAAACAATCTTACATCCTGCAATATGCAGACGACACTGCACTTGTATGCCACAATAAAACCCTTATAGCTACAAAGCTATCGCTGCAAAACCTGATGGACAGAACCTCAAGTTGGTTCAGCTTATGGAGATTAAAACTAAACCCCGCTAAATTTCAACTCATCATTTTCAATTACCGAATTAATGTTGAGTCTCCAATATTACATATTTCCAATAAAACAGTTTTTCCTCAGTACGCTGCCAAATACTTAGGTGTTACAGTAGACCACAAGCTTAATTTTAACAAAACAAGAGCAAAGCATTTCCGAATCCTTACCTACCGAGACCAAGGAATCAACATCTCAACGGCCGCTCCTATATACAAATTAGTATGTCGCCCACTTTTGGAATGCTTCTCCCCACTTTTCTCAATATGCACACCAACAGCTCTCCACAAGATCGAAGTAGCAGAAACTGCATCACTGAAAAACATCACAAGAATGAGAAATCCAAAAATCCCGCTGCATAATCCATCCAACGATCTAATCTATCGAGAAACACAAACAGAACCGGTAATTGGCAGACTTACCAGTCTAACAAACAAATTCGCCAACAAGAGGTCCTCGATGCCCTGTGCGTTGAAGAAACACCCGCACGAAGACGCCGCACTTACCCAACTCAAACAATCTACCAAACGCTAAAGTCAAGAAGAGCCACGACAGAGCTTCAACAATCGTCTGTTTTATATTTTATTAACCATATTTTCAAGTTTCACCCTATTTCTGTATAACTCAACTTCGCTTTTGCTGAAAATTGTCAATTCTTTTGCATTATTTTTTTGATCAGATCGCAATTTTTGAATAACAATCTGAAAAATCCTTATCAGGGTAGCACAGACCCAAAAAGGTTTGATGCCAAAAATTATTTGATAGAATGTTGAAAAGGTTAGAATCAGATGTGCCTTTAAAACGTAAATCATAAAAAAATCTTGTGACAGGAGTATGTAAAGTAAGTTTCCGATTCTGCTAAGTATGTGCCATTGTTCTATGAATTTTTTACAACTTGCTTCTTGACTTGTACTTTTGAGACAAAAATATGGCACTAAGTATCAGGATTTAAGAAGTGTTTTAAGTCAAGTCTTGTTGCTTGAAATACCAAAAAGTGCACATTTTTGTCTAGTGAATTTTTGCCACTAAAGTTTACATTATTGACAAAAATTTACGATCATCTTTTACTCCAGGTCGGTTGTACAATCGCCACCACCCCAAGAGTAACAGCACTCCAAGAATAAAATTTATTGCTGTGAGACTTTCTGTCAACGGTAATATTGGCTACAGTTTAGTGTTTCCTTGAGCAGTCAATTTAAACAGAATAAAGTCACTTTTGCCAGGCAGACCTCCTTCTTAAACATATCCTGCTGTTGGATGCAAAAGTTGCAAGTTCTCATTGACAATCTACCCCTCTCAATTTTAGACTAACAGAAATTTGAGAAGCAGCATAACTTCTGCTACTGAATTTCGAAAATATAGTCAGTTTTGCTACTCAAAACTTCTTTTAGAAATGCTGTTGCTGGAAGTTTTCGTTTGAACTTCTGCCACTTAAAAGTTACTTGCGTTTGAATAACAGAAATGTAAAAAAAGGATTTACGTTGTGATTTCTGTTACTAAATTTCGAGAGAGTAAAGTCAGTTTTGTTATTCAGACCTACCTCCTACAGAAATCCTATTACTCGTCTTTGGAATAAACTGAAGCAAAAAATCTCAACTCCACTGATCAGAATAACAGAGAAATATGAGAATGGAATTTACGTCTTGATCCCTGCTATTAAATTTCGAAAGGATAGAGTCATTTGTGCTATTTAAATTTCATACAGGAATGCTGTTGCTGACCTTCTACCACATAAAAGTTTCTTGCTTTAATGATCTTGCACAGAATCTGACATTTGCTAATCAGAATTACTGAAATATGAGAGGAGGACTTACCTCGTGATACCTGATACTAAATGTCGAAATTGCTGCAGCAATGCTAATAATTGCGAAAGTTGTAGTTTTTGCTTAGTTATTCGACGAGGCGATCTTGCATAAAATCTGACACAAAGACAAAGTTATACAACTATGAGAAGAAGATTTAGCTCGTGATTCCTGATACTAAGTTTGGAAAGAATATGTTTCACTTTTCAAAACTTCGTACAGAAATTTTATTGCTGGAAGTTGCGGAAGCTGTAGTTTTTGTTTGAGCTAATACCACTTAAAAGATACTTGTATTTGGCATAATGTACTTGCACTAAATTTGAGAATAGTACCATTCATTAGAAAACTTCATCTAGTTGGCTTTGAAATGTCAAAAGAAAAGGATGGAGAAACAACAGTCCATTTAATTTGATTATAGTGATAGAAATGTTTAGCTTTTTCGCACGAAACTTTGGTTTAAAATATGCAAAAAGGCAATATTTACTAATTGGAAATTGAAAACTTATCTGCTTTCAATATTTCCAAAAATATTGCAGCTGTTAAGAAGGAAACAAACAGAAACAACTACTCAGAGGCCCAACACCCCTACTATTTGTTTCAAAGCTTAAATATTATAGAAAACATACATAAAGCAAAGATGAAATACAAAAAAAATGCTCTAGAATAAAACAAAAAAATTAAAGTATAAAAGATAAATTAAAGTTTTTTTTTGAAATTTTGGTCAAATTTACTAAATGTATATGTTATATTAAAATTTCTATCACTAACATATTTCGCAGAAAATAAATTTCTTTCAACTTTCATAATTTGATTATGTCATCCTTTTCTGTCAAAATTTCATAGCCTACTAGATGCAGTTTTATAATGAACAACCCGTTTTTACCTCGTGATTTCTGACACTAAACTTCGAAAAGTAGATTCAGTTTTGCGATTAAAAGCTACTTAGTAAGATCTTGAACAGCTTTGAAATCTTCTGATTAGAATGTCAGAGATTTGAGAGAGAAATTTACTTCGTGATTCCTGTTACTAGATTTCAACGTTGAAGAGTCCGTTTTGCTATTCAAACAGAATTCTTACAGAAATCTTATTGCTCGAAAGTGCAAAAGCTGTAGTTAATATTTCATCTTTTTCTGCCTAAAATCTGTTATTTGGTCATCAGAATAAAAGAAATATGACAACAGGATGTATTTCATGACTCCTGATAGTAAATTTTAAAAGATCAGTTTGCTAATCACAGTTTCATACAGAAACCCTGTTCCTTTAGAGAGTAAAAGGTGTAGTTTTGATCTGGGCTTCCATTTAAGATATCTTTTTCTTTCACCAGAATAACAGGAATAAGATGAGATTTGCCTCGTTATTCTTGTTACTAAAGGTCAAATTAATCGAGTCAGTTTTGCTCTTCGAACCTATTTCTTCAAAAAATCTTGTTGGTGGAAAAGGCAAAAGCGGTGGTTTTTATTTTCTTTCCCATCAGTTAAAATTTGCTTGTTGTTGAAACACTAATCTTTCAAAGAATCTGAATTTTGCTCATCAAAGTAACAGGAATTTTAGAGAAAAAATAAGTAATTTCAATTTTGAAAGAACTGCAGTGCTATTTAAATATAATTATCATAGAAGTCCTACGGCTCAAAGTAGCAAAAGCTGTTGTTTTCTTTGGCTTTCTACCACTTAAAATGTACTTGCCTCTGAGATGATAGTCCTACATATAATCTAAAATCTGCTCATCAAAATAACAGGCACATGAAAAGTACATTTATTTCTTAACTCGAGTTACTGAGTTTCAAAGAATCAGTCAGTTTTGGTTCAACTTGGTACCAGGACCGTCGAAATTTTCTTAACTTACGAGTAAGTTTACCATTAGAATTCCTTGGTGGTTCTGTAATTTGCTACTCTGTGCTTATTTCTGAGCTAATCGAGGATTAGGATACTAGAAATTTTACTTTATGCTAATGTTCTTTTGTTAGAAAGTTCAGATTATTATCATGTAGCCTTTACAATAATTATATGGCATCAGTTACTTCAAAGGTATCTGATTTGTTCATATATTACCCATCCCCCTACTTTTGTCATCTAGTAATCTTTGAAACCTTTATTTTTTTCATACCCATCTCCATTTAACACATGTTGAGAAGATACGAAAAAAATGTCAAAGTCAATTTTCCAAAGCCCCTGGACGACAATAATAAGTGAATGGCTTATATTTCATGGTTTTGAAGGGCCAGAATCGACAGTTTCACTTTTCAATCCTAATCTTTGTGTACTTATTTTTTATTTTCGATTTGTTGTCGTTCGATCGTCGAAGTGGAAAATTTTGGATCCTGTTAGTAAAATTCATTACTATTATTTCTACTTGTAAAATTCTAGTAATTTATTGGTAGAATGCAAGATGTTCAGAATTTAAATCAAATTAGTTATCAGAAATTGAAAGAAAAATTCTTAAACTTTCCTCACACCTTTGCATTGAACAAATAATCAAATTGCTCTTTAGGATAACGGCACCACGGATGTTTGGTCGTAAAATCGTTTTCGATCCGATATCATTCTTTGGTGTTTATTGGTCTTGGTTTTGAGACTAAATATTGCTAATTGGTTTTTAGAAAATCACAAGTTGCAAAAAAATTGGACTTTTGCCCCTCTCACTATCACGCCATTTTTTGGCTTGGGATTCTACCTTGTGTTGAATCTGAAAACCGCCTATTTGGTCTGTTAGTTTACACTTTTATCCTAGTAATTGTTTTCATAATTTAGTGTCTGACCATATAAGATGGCCTTTGGGCTCCTTGAGATGTAAAAAACTGCGATAAAAATTAATAATCCTCCTCAATGAGTTAAGATTTCTCAACTTGAGATTCTGCTTCACAAGAGAACAGGAATGTACTTTAAATGATATACAACTAGTTATTTGGCATATGCTTTTCAGATAATCGGTTAATCGATTATCAGGGTACCAGGAGTGTAAGTAAAATGCCAAGTTTGTGAAAGGTCTGGTAATTACTTAGCAAAATAACAGGAATAAGTGCACAATAGAGGTCAGTTCGCTCTTCAAATGTATTTCTTACAGATATACCGGTATTTTTTTTTATACTAATACCCTGCTTACACCTAAAATTTTTATGTTTAAATTTACTTTTACCACTGAGACATGAATCTTTAGAATATCAGGAATATAAGCTGTCCAAACTTAAACAGCTTTCTTTCAGAGATAGATTCTTCTTATTCACGGCAAAACTGTGATGTATAAGCCTTTGAAAGCTTTCACGGCCGGTCAAAATACAATCTAAAGTGTTTTCCGAGCTTTGAAGCCGTGGTCCAATGGAATTTCTTCCTGTTGTTTCGTCTACAGCTGCGGCAGGAATTATCAAAGGCGATGAGGCAATTGTTCTTTCGGCGCACTTAAAGTGTGTCGTAGAACTCGCTTCCACTCTGCATTTAGAAACGTAATTTAGAAAAAAACTCTGTATCTTTTATTGAAGAATACCGACGTTTCGACTAAAATTTAGTCTTCTTCAAGGCTATCTTCTATGGAGGGAGACTCTATAATTATATATACGAACGATCCACCCAGACCCAGGACAGATGCCTTATTCGGCCAAACAAACATGAACTTGTCTGACAACCTACATTGTACCGCCTCGATAGTAGGTTGTCAGACAAGTTCATGTTTGTTTGGCCGAATAAGGCATCTGACCTGGGTCTGGGTGGATCGTTCGTGTATATAATTATTGACTATCTCCCTTCATAGAAGATGGCCTTGAAGAAGACTAAATTTTGGTCGAAACGTCGGCATTCTTCAATAGAAGATAGAGAGTTTTTTTGTCCTCTACCTGCTATACAATCCAGTTAATTTGCGTAAGGACGCTATTACACTGATCATATTCTCTGTAATCCTCGTGTTGACACTGCGTTTTGTGGTGCCAATGTATACCGAGCCACAGCTGCATGGAACTCGGTAAACTCTGATTGCCGATAGGGGATCTCTGCGGTCCTTGGCCGATATCAAGCTCTGATGTATTGTACGAGTGGGTTTAAAGACAGTTTTAACAATGTGCTTTTCCAATACCCTGTGGATGTATGATAGACTAGTCCGAACAATATCTCCTCCGTGAATGGATTCATGAGATCCGTAGAGATCTTGCATATAATGATAAAAACCTTTTATTTGTCAATTTAGAACTGGCTTACAGCTTGCATTGGAACGACTGGAAAAAAGTGGATCGTTTGACACATGAACGGAAGATTGCGTCGCAATGAACCGATAAATTTGACGGACTCAGCGCCACCAACAATTCGCCGGACACAGTAAATCTCACATTCGAAGAGAATCAACGCAGGGTTGTGGTCAATTTGACCGACAAAGAACTTTCAACAGACGAGGTGAGCGTTCTGAACAAGGTACGAAATTTTGCCATAATTCCATCCAGAATACCAGTGGAAGACATCGTAGGAAACGTGGAGAGCGGAATGCGTTAGCTGCCAATTCGGACGGCTGAACAGATAAGGATGAAGGAGTCACGAATTCTACAAGGCGCAAAACTACCAAAAAGCGATTCCACCTTTGCAGAAAGGAAAGCGCTGAAAGCCTTGAACGAAGACAAGGATATTCTCATTTTACCAGCAGATAAAGGAAAAGCAACAGTAGTAATGTCCACATCGGATTACGAAAGAAAAAGAGGGACATTGTTAGAGATCCCACCACCTACAAGAAGCTCACTCGTGATCCAGCCGCCCAGATTCTGAGGCCCACCAACAATTTAATTAAGGACGACAAGCTAAAAAAATCCGATGTCTTGCCACCAAGACTGTTGAGGGTTTGCCAAAGATCCACAAACCAGATGTACCACTGAGACCTATCGAAAGCACCATAGGAAGTCCGACCTACAAAATCGCGAAACATCTCACAAAACTGCTGCAAATAAAATAGGAAATACTGACAGCTTTATAAAATACTCCACTCATTTCGTCGAAAAACTGCATTCTTTGACTCTTTCTTTGGGAGAAATTCTCGTTAGCTTCGATGCTGTGTCGCTCTTCACGATGGTACCCATTAAGGAAGCCATGGAACATATTAACCAGGAATTTCCACAAGATATTGTCGAGTTTTCCAACACTGGGTTCCACGGAGTTCCCCACAGTCTAAGTCGGGAAGCACGGCAGATCACTTCGCCCATTGCTTCATCACCTTTGATAATGTCTGTGGCAGCTGTAGACGAAACGTCAGAAAGAAATTCCATTGGACCACGACTACAAAGCCCGGAAAACACTTCAAATTGTAAAACTGAGATGATTCTTGGGAAATAACCATCGATATGAGATTGTCGAACAAATAAAGCAGAACAAGAAATTTGTAGACTTGCTATTTAATACATCGTTTGAAATAAAAATCTGATCATTGACTTTTTTATATGCCTTATATTATACTTGTACTACGTGTGTTATTATTTCTGGTCGCCTTAAAGATGAAATGATGTGTCCCCTTCATGATAATTTACCATTCATTTTGCTCCTTGCCCATGAGATGTTAATTTGGTAAAAAATCTTAAAAGCCGCCTCTAAGGAGAACAAGAAAGTGGCTGAGTTCATAATAATTGTTACTGAAATATTTGTAACAGAATATATATAACAGAAATGTTACAGAAAAAAGTAACAAGTCTCGATTTTCCTAGTAATTTTAGTTTTTGATTGCTCTCGCGTTTTTTTATGGCTTACTCACAGTTTTGAGACAAAAACACTTAATTTTCAGGATACCACAAGTATCTTATATGATATTCTTCTTCTCCAAACGATGCAGATTTTTCACGAAATTTTATCGTCCATAACTAACTTTTATCTTTGAGAAAAAAAATCTATCATAGATGGATATTATTTTGTGTTTGATCTGGTCATTTATGGATTAAGAAAATCACAGTATCGGAAATCAAAGATCAACTAGTTCCTAAGGGAATCTATGATGACTACTATCTTTTGGTTAATTAATGTATTTCTCTACAACCCTCAAACAATGGTTAATTTTGCGCCTCAATCTTGGGGGATGAAAAAGAAACCTTTTATCTTATTTCGTTTAACATTGCCTATGAGAGTATCAGCAAAGTGCAAAATAACTGTGCAGAATTGGATGTCGTCTTCTCATTGTCGAACCCAACTTTGGGCTGTAATTTATGAACATGTATAGATTATTCGAGGTAAACATTTTGTTCTTCTTTATTTTCTTTCCAAAAGTGCCAATAGTAAAACAAACGGTCTTTAAATTTTAAAGGCGTTCGTTTGAAATTTTCTTTTAAGAGAAAGTAAGGAAATGAGTCGAAACAAACCAGATTAATTCAAAACGTGTATATTTTCTCAATATCCTCATCAACCGGCATAAATGTTCGTCATTAAATTCGGAACAAAGACGACGAAGAGGGATACGAAAGTGGGTGACGTTGAAACAGGAATATAAAATGTGCACATTTAATAAGACAGGTCAGGCAAGCTTTATTAAATGGGGTGTTTTGTTTCGTTTCCAAACCCTGCGAAATGTGCCCTTTGTTTTTGCAGAATTCACTGGGAAACTTGAAGTTTGACGATCGTACGCGCTCTATTGGACAACAGTTTGATGCCTTGAGTTTTATTTTTATTCAGATTTTTCTTCCGGTGATAGGGCATTCACTTGACATATTCTTTCAAGCCAAACTATGACATGTTTAATGTCAAGTTATCAATACAATATTTGTAGTTTTTGTATCATTTTTCTGCAAACAATAATGGGATTGAGTTTTTCTATCTTTAGTTGATCTTTGATTAATTTCTGATCAGCTCTGAAAAGCGTCATCGAGTTGCTGACTCGATGACGCTCGATGACGAGTGAGATACCGATATGATATCCAAAAACGATATCTAGGCTGTCATCAGGAGAGAGAGAGCGAAAGATAAGAGGGCTGATTTCGTTTCCTTTTCTAAAAAATTTTCACAGCACTTTTATCTACAAGAAAAGATAGAGGTTTTCTTGGAATAATAAGTTTCCAGGAAATTACATCCTTCTTCCTCTCTTCTTTCCGGACCTCGATCCAACTGAGCATGTTAGCAGTTAATACAAAAAATATATACCTTTAAATCATCAGATATTCCAGCTTTTAGAAACAAAGTAAAGGGAATCTTTTCACAATAAAACCCAAACCGTACCCCAACCCACATATTAAAACAACAATAGATCGATGTTCGTTCCGGGTTTTACAGCTGCTTTTTTCTTACTACAAGTGAAAACATATACTTATTTATCATCCAGTGTGGAAACAAAAACGAACGAAAGTAATTTGGAACGGCTTCCCTTTAATTGCGTTTTATACACAAACCTGAAGGCATCAATTCGAAAAAGGCGGAACGCGTTTCAACTAATTGTGTCCAAATGTGTCTGTGTCTTACTGAATGATTGATGATCTGCGGGGCTGGCGTGTGTCATTAAGGTTATGTGCCACATGCCTGTGAGGCAAACAAAAACAATATCGTAAAAAGAACTTTATAGAGCGAAACGTCGTGAACGATATTAATTGATTTCGGAACGGTATATAGATATTTAGGGTCTATTTTTCTCTACTTAAGATGACTTTTCAGATCGTTTATGACGTACAACGCAAAAAATCCGCACTCGGGGAAACTAATCTGATTACTCGTAATCTGTTAGCTTCGAGAAAGCGGAACATTATCGTATAGGAATCCTGTTTTCGGAATATCTGCAGCAACATGACTGGGAGGCATTAACATTTAAAAGAACCGTCCTTTATTGCCCTTACAGGGTTTTACGGTATAAAGTTCAAGTCGAAACACGGGGCATAAACATTGAATACGGCGCATTTTGTTCTTGCCTTCAGACCGTAACTGCCGTAAATATGGGAAACGCTTTTTAGGGGGATGAAGGGCGCGCGGTATTCTTCCCGCAGAGCGTTATATTTTGGGTGAAGAAAATGAGCACGAATATCAACCGTAATAAGGATTCAAACCCTCACCTCTGGGAAAATTAAAGTTTGTATTAGTTTCAAGAGGGGAAAGGTGAAAAGTGAACCTTAGGGGTTTTAGCATTTATTAAGCGACGGTGTTTAAGAACTCGTTACGATTATTATATTTTGTCCTTTTAACCATGCTCTGAGCCTCATCTCGTACATCTATACTATGCCCATCAGTGCAATTATTCTAGACTAAGCAAGACCGATATCGATCCTTTAAACAGCACATTAAAATGTTCCAGTAATATCTTTTTACCAGCGGGATTAATACTCTGTCCATGATTGCACCGGCAATTATGAAGATTGAAATCTGTATCTCGAAAACTATAACTGATGCACGTTTGAAACGAAAATCTTATTAAGAAAAATGACTAATACAAATATTTTAATATACATTTTTTTCCAATTCTAAGCAAATCTAGTGGCCTCATAAGGACTTTTTAAAGACATAACTGTCTTTTAAGCTCTAGGTTTTGACTTTTAAAAAGGCTAAAAACAAAAATTGTTCGAGTCTTGCACTTCTTTATATGCTTTTGCAGCAGCTATTCAGGTTCGGCATTTAAAAACAGAAATTGAAAGTTTATGTTTGTGAAAATACAGCTGCTAAAGGACCAAAAACTATAAAATTATAGAAGTGCAAGTATTGTTATTTTAACGTGAATGTGTTTTATTTTATGGCTCTCGTAAGGATCGATTCAAAGAAGAGGTTTTTTTCAAAGAAAAAACACAACTTTTACTATACGAAAATTGAAATTTTGGCTAAATTTTGTTGAAAGTACTCCATATTTGAAAAAAAAACATCTGTGAATCAGAAAAATTCACGTAAAAACGTAAAACTGTAGAAAATATATTAAAATAATAACATTAAAACACAGTTTTAATCTTGTAAAACCAAAAAAAAACAAATATCGATGAAGTTATCTAAAATTGGCTAATAAAAAAGACTTTCAAGGCAGAAAAATTTAATTTTTGACTTATTTGCTACTATCGTCTCATGTTTCTGAAAAATGAAATCATCTGTAAAAAAATGGTATTTATAAGCAAAACAGATAAAAATCTTCTCAAATAGATGATAAACGCAACTTTGTTTTCTCAAAAATTAAGTTTTGAGCAGTAAATATTATTCTCAAAGAAATAAAAATTTTGGGACAAACTTGCAAAAAAAATGTTGGAACCAATATCGATGAAATCATCTAAAATTGAAAGAAAACTACTTTAAAGTAAAAAAAAAATATCTTTGCCGAAATCCGATATTTTCTCATGTTTTTGAAAACTTAAACTTTCGAAAAAATTGTATTTTAGGACCAAAAACTTTTCAAATGGACAAACGCAATGTTCGTGTCTAAAAAATTGAGATTTTGAACAAAACTTGTCTGATTATTCCGAAAAATTATATTATTTCTGCGAACATGTTACTTTTCGATCTTCACCGATCAAAATAAGACTGCGAAAGTTTTCACGGCCGGGCAAAACTCAATCTAAAGTATTTTCCGGGCTTTGAAGCCATGATCCAATGGAATTTTTTCCTTACGTTTTGTCTACAGCTGCGGCAGACATTATCAAAAGGCGATGAGGCAATGGACAAAGTGATCTCCGGTGCTTTCCGACGTTGACTGATGCGACTGTGGAGAGGTCCGGGATATTTATTCCTTCGCCGTCGCGCTGCAGTTTAGGGACTTGGGTGGGGGTAGTGGTGGCGTGGGATTTCGGCGCACTTGCAGTATGTCGCAGAACTTGCTTCCAGTCTGCATTTAGGAACGTAATTTCCTCCCTGTTGAAATTGTTGTGTTTAAAGATCTCAATGGTCTCTCTCGTTAGTGTCGGATAGAAGCGCTACGATTGATATAAGATATCCACCTCGTTGAAAAGGATGTCATGACCCTCGGAGAGAGTGTGCTCTGCTGCTGCTCAATTTTGTTTGTTCCAGGCTGCAACTCCTCTTGTGTTCCGTAATCCTCGTGTTGACACTGCGTTTTGTTGTGCCTATGTATACCGAGCCACATCTGCAGGAAACTCGGAAAACTCCGGGTGCCTATCAGGGATCTCTGCGGTCTTTGGCCGATCTCAAGCTCTGTTATATTGTTCGGGGTTTAAATACAGTTTTAACATTGTGCTTTTCCAGTATTCTGCCGATCCTGTCCATTACTTTGGGACTGCGGATATGGCAGACTAGTCCATCCGCGCTTTTCTTCATCTTCTCCCATTGTTCCTTCCTTGCGCTCTACATTTCTTAGACGGACGGCCCTATCGAACTCGTGCTTGTTGTATCCATTCCAACCAAAGGCTCTTCTCAGATGCTTCATTTCCTTTTCCAATTCAACCGGCTCACAAAGAGCAGTGTTGGAACAACTTGGCAATAACTTGTGGAAACTGCTGGTTAATATCCACGGCTTCCTTAATGGATACCATCGTGAAGAGTGAAACAACATCGAAGCTGACGAGAATTTCTCCTGAACAAAGAGTCAGAGAATGCCGTTTTTTGACGAAATGAGTGCAGGCTTTTACAAAATTGTCGGTTTTTCCATTTTTGGCTTGCAGCAGTTTTGTGAGGTGTTTTGCGATTTCGTAGGTCGGGCTTCCTACGGTGCTCACAATGGGTCTCAGTGACACATCCGGTTTGTGGGTATTTGGCAAACCGTACAGCCTTGGGGGCAAGGCTTCTGCTTTTTGAGCTTAGTCAATTCATCCAATATCACATCCTTGATTAAATTGTTGGTGGGCCTCAAAATCCGGGCGGTTGGATCACGAGTTAGTTTCTTGACACTTAACATTGTCCTGATTTTTTCTTCGTAATCCGATGGTGACTTTAATCGTGATGTTATGCGCAATGTTAAAACCATATTTGAACCCACTCGCACAATACAACAGAGCTCGAGATCGGCCAATGATCGCAGAGATCCCCTATCGGCACCCGGAGTTTACCGAGTTCCATGCAGCTGCGACTCGGTATACACCACAAAACGAAATGTCAACATGAGAATTACGGAACACAATAGGAGTTGCAGGCTGGGACAAACACAAGTAGCAGAGCGTGCTCTGCTACTTGTGTTTGTCCCACTTGTGTGGACACGACATCCTTTTCAACGAGATGGATATCTTATATCAATCGCAGCGTTTCTAACCGAGACTAACGAGAGAGGCCATTGAGATCTTCAAACACGACGACAATTTCAACAGGAGAATGAAGATAAATGCAGACTGGAAGCGAGTTCTACGACATATTTCAAGTACGCCGAAACACCGCGCCACCACTACCCCCACCCCAGTTCCTCCACAGCAGCGCGACGGCGGGGGAACAAATACCACAGTCACAGCCAGATGTTACGCTTATGTACTTTGTACTGAAAATGCACATTTGAGAAACGAGTACAATTAACCAAAAAAAAATAGTACAATCAACGAAATTGAAATGGAGCAGGATTCAGGAGCACGACGAGCAATCGGAGGAAGTCACTATCCTTAGTTTGAGGACATAATTATTATATATTAGTGCGTATAAGAAAACAAGGAAAAAATAAAAACAGTTGAAGATGCCATAATTCACATATTCGCAATATGGCACTGGTACACTTTTTTTCCTTTCTATAGCAACCCCAATATAAACTTTTTCTCAATTTAGAAGCTTTTTTGTCTATCGATATTTTTTCGCATCTGTCACCGTCTGATATTTTTTCGTCATCTGTCACCGGTTCATACAAAACGGTGACAGATGACGGTGATGAAATTCACTATCACTAAAGGGCAAAGGCGCCAGGCTAATGTACATTCCAACGATAAAAAGTTCAATTTAGTCGGCTACACGGGTACAATTTTTGGCCTTCTTATACAACCCTGGAATACTATAGTACAATTAAAGTACATTTAAATAAAAACAAAGTACAATTTAGTCCCTTATGCGGGTACACATTAACGCCTTCAAATCTATCAACGACGGGAAGCTCGGGAGATCACTTCGCCCATTACCTTATCGCCTTTGATAATGTCTGCCGCAACTGTAAACGAAACGTCAAGAGGAAATTCCATTGGACCACGGCTTCAAAGCCCGGAAAACACTTTAGATTGTACCGATCAACAGATGATAAATGCAACTTTAATTAAAATTAAGGTTTGAGTGAGAATTATCCTTAAAAATGCAATTTTTAATCATGTAGAAAAAAAGTCCAATTCTATGACGAAAAATTGAGTTTCGAATTAAGGTCTGTTCAAATCGTCTCATAATTCTAATAAATTAAATTATTTTTTTGAAAAATTCTATTCTTTGATCAAAACCGATGAAAAGCTTCTTAAATAGATGATAAGCATAATTTTTATAATTTCTGAATTTTTGAAAAATTGAGTCTTTTACCAAAATCACTAGGAAAAAAAAAGTGTTTAATATCAGAAAAAATTGATTCTTGGCCAAAATCTGTTGTAAACGTCTCATACTTCCGAAAAGTTTAAGTAACTTTGAAATGAAGCGTTTTTTTTTTTGAACAATTCCGACAAAAACTTCTCAAATGTGTGATAAACACCATTTTTGTGTCTAAAATGTTGAGCTTTTAACCAAAATCAGTAGTGAAAATTGTTCTTAAAGACCTACAAATTTAAAATTTGTGAAGAAAAATAAATTGTGGGAGCAATAGCCATTAAATCTCCTAAATTATGATAAAAGCAACTTTTTAGTCAGAAAATTATTTCATGTTAAAAATTGGTTGAATTTGTCTCATTTATCTGAAAAATGAAACGACCTTTGAAAAAATGGTTATTTTAGTATACTTCTCGTATACTGGTGCAACTTTTGATTCTCAAATATTTAGGTGTTAACAAAAATCAACAAATCTTCAGTTAGAACAATAGAAGTTTTGACCCAAATATATTGAAACCTTCTTATATATCTGAAAAACTGTCTTATCTTTAAAAAAAATTTCTTTTTCGATCAAAAGCTCCTCAAATGGATGATAAACGCAACTTTAGCGTCTGAGAAATTGGAGTTTTGGGTTTTTTGACCAAAACTAGTACATAGTAAAAATTATCATCAAAGGCATATAAGATTTTATAAAATCTTCTAAAATTGATGAAAAGAACAACTTAGCAGTTAGAAAATTAAATTCATGCAAATTTCAATCATGTAACAAGTTAATTTTGGGTCCAATATCGATCAAATTGTATGAAGTTGTTAAAAGAAACAATTTTTCAGTCAGGCCAGAAAAATTAAAATCTTGACCATAATCTATTGAGATTGTCTTACATTTTATTTTAAAATAAAAAATTTTAAATTTCAATAATAGAGTTTAAAAAAAATTAAAATTATTTTGAAAAAGTGCTATTTTTCGACCAAATCGATCAAAAGCTGCTCAAATTGATGACAAACCTAACCATTGTGTGAAATACAAGTTTTAATCCTCTAAATCGTCTAAAATTGATGAAAAAAAAGCAAAATCGAATTCTTAAATTCTTGGCCAAAGCATTATTTTTGACAAGTCCACTTCCCATTGATAAAATGCTATTGTTTTACCAAAATCGATTGAAATATTCGTACATTTTGAGCTGTTAATAGGTGTAAGCCGTGTTAATTTTAAATTTATTAAGTTCCAAACTTAAAATTACAATTTACATTCCATTAAAGCTTAAAACTTCCATGTCTCAAGACTCAGTTTCAAAACACAAGTTTCAATTTCCTATTAAGTTAAACTTTTGTAATTTCCAATGTTAAGTTGAGTTTTAAGTTTGGCACTATAATAAGTTAAATTTTTAGACTTGTTAACCCAAGTGATTCATTTTCTTAACTATCAAACTTAGAGTCTTCAGTGGTGATTCATGGTTGCTTTACGTAAACGTTACTCACTGTGCAAAATCTTTTTATTAAAATCAGACCCTAAAATCCTAATTTCTCAACTACTAAACCTCAATAAATATGTATGGACCCTCATAAATGATTATTTCTCGCTAAGCACGAGTGTGAGATGATAATCTGCGCGTGCACTTGCAATGGGAAATTTTGCATATAAATAGATCCTGCTAGACCCCATTGCCCAGGCCTGTACCCTCATGTACACCGTACGATAAATTCAAGTTTTTGACGGTTATAATTGGTTGCAATTATTGGAATTATTGGAAATTGCCAAAGGCAGCGGCCAGAGCCGAGCACATAATTCCACACCATGCCATGCTCAACCACTGTGAAATCAGCTGGGCTTCCGATTGTATTCATTATGCTCTTTTGTACGGGCTTAGCCGAGCAAGGGTAATCGATTCACTTCGGGTGCAATTTATTAAAATTGATATGCTAAAGGTCCGATCGTTGCGTCGTTACTGGCTGAGGCTTCAGAGCAGAAAGCAATATTGGCTCTAACATAAAATGCGAGGGCATCGATCAATACGCTCAATTTTGCATCCAAAGTGTAGCTATTGCAGCTAAAATATGTATGAAGTGTCGGCGATCACTTCAAAATTCCTTCCTTTATAAGCTGAAAGTTACTGCATAAAATTGTGCTTGAAAAAACTGAATTATAATGTTGTGGTGGTGCTGAGAAAGATTTCTTGACCTCTCTGTAGTTTCGAAGCACTTAACATCCTCGTGAGAAAGACTGTTGTGAAGTGTTTTTTCGACCCCCAAACTTCATGCAAAGTCTATGTGTAATTTGTTGTTTTGCATTTTTTTTTTAATGGTTATTTTCCTAACAAGTGCAGAAAGTGATACTTTTCCCCACGCGACTGCAGTTGGCCGAACGACGCACACTGGCGCATTTTTACGATTTCTTGGTCATTATAGAA
The DNA here is from genome assembly GCA_951812265.1 of Taphrorychus bicolor. Taxonomy (NCBI): domain Eukaryota; kingdom Metazoa; phylum Arthropoda; class Insecta; order Coleoptera; family Curculionidae; genus Taphrorychus; species Taphrorychus bicolor. The sequence goes on along the minus strand of OX638297.1, from coordinate 46,973,829 downwards.
AAAAAAATAAATTCATTACTTTTGTAAGTAATTATTTAATTTTATTTGATTAATTATCCCCTTTTAACAATTGATCTATTTCGCTAAAGAAAAATACTGTAAATAGACAGTATGTTACTTCAAAGTTGGCCCCTTGAATATCCTCTCAACTTACGGTATGTGATAATTTTAAAGGCGCATATTTTAGAAATAAGTTTTATTAAAATTTCACCATAATGACGCAATATCTGCCATAGATCGTATTGCTGAATGTATTTGCTTTATCCTAGTTCCGTCAAATACGTAGAACGTATTAACAAATTTTGATATCAGAGGTATTTGTATCACCGTGTCGAAGTATAAAAAGAAATTATGTTTGCTGCTTTCTCTAGTATATATATTTTTTGTTTAAAACAGTTAATCTGTAATAAAGTAAGAACTTATAAAACAGGATGTCTTGTAAGATTTTCTATTAAAATTTTGTGCGACCACTTGCGATTTTTCCTAGAGTAGTAATGTAAATGTAAATGGGAAGAATAACACTTCCTACTCACTTAAATTTTTATAATATCAGTAGGTGCCAAAAAACTTTGGAAATATTATATTTCTTAATTAGTATTTTGGTATTCTTTTACGTTTTTTTATTCAACGTATACAAGGTAAAATCCTCATCCAGAATTTTTACACAGGGTGTTTATTTAACACTCCTTCGAACTCACATATTAGACTAGAAAAAAATCCTTTTTTAAGCAAGTTAAGGAGAAGTTAGGAAAATTTACGATGCATTTCTATGAAGGCTCCATAATTATTGATTTAATAATAACCAAAACTTATACCCAAGATTCCACCTAATTATATTTTGAAAGGTCAAAAAAGAAAGTAGGGGGTGTTCATTTAAAAATCATCATCTAGCTGACTGTGAAATATCAAAAGACACGGATGAAAGAACAAAAGTTTATTTACTTTGGTTGTGACATACTTTTCTCTCAAAAATTCATAGCTTTCTAGATGACCTTTTCTAATTAGAACTCCGTATACAGGTAATCGAAAGTGTATTGCGACATTATCTAGTTCAAAAGAAAATGATTTGAACAAACTTTCATTAAGAAAAAGTTTACGGTTGCTTTCACACATTTTTTTCAATAGCTTCGAAACCAAAAGATCTTCTTAATGAAAGTTTGACATACCGTTTCCTTTTGAACCGGAGAACGCCCAAGTATATACACCGTGTTCATTAGAAAACATCATCTAGATAGCTGGGAATTTTTTGACAGGAGTAACATACATAATCAAAATAAATGGACTTTTTGTCTCCATTCTTTACTTTTGACATATCACAGCCAACTAGATGATGTTTTCAAATGAACATTCCCTATATACGTGGTATATTTCCACAATGAAATGAGTCTCGTTAGCCTTAAAAACTCTTTTTATTCTTATGTACCTCTTTACCTTTCATACGTTTTTGAAATTCACCGCTCATCATTAAGACCTCGTAAACCGTACGAGATACAGATTCGATTGAATTGAGCAAAGTTGCGCATTTGGGTGAAGACCGTAATGATATGTAAAAATTTCAAAAATTTTGACTGCTACCGAAAATATTCGAAAAAAAACTGAAATCATATACGTTTTGCGTCCTTTAATCAGGTCGATAGAAGTGAAAATAGCAGGTGTATTGACAGAAATAACTACTTCACATTTCATTTTCAGTCAGCAAACGAGCACACATTAGCGATGTATGTGTCGTCCTATATGGTGCTCGTTTTTTCGTGAAACTGGAGATGTTTTATATTCAGTGGAATGTTGTTCCTAGTTGACAAACTTCGCATATTGAAAAAGCCCTGAAGAAGACCTCAATAAAGGTCGAGACGTTGGCTCTTTCACAAATGTGAAGTAGTCACTTCTGTCCTACACCCGCTATTTTCACTTCTAAAATATGAAATATACGAAATTGGTTTTACTTTTTTCCTGAATTTAGTTGGAAAATTATTTTAAAATAAATTGAACATCCTGGGTACTTTTTAATATCTATAAGACGGTATTATTTAGTTTGTGGTTCGACGTTTTGACTTGTCTGGGGGAATCATCAATTCTAAGTTTTCAAGTCAGTTTACAAAATCAATGATATATACCAACCTTTTTTTACATATTTTTTTAATATATTCTTGTTAAAGTTTATGGCATTTTTAACGATTTATTTATAGCTGGGTATATGGGTTATTCAAATTCGTCAACTTAGTTAAATTTAAACAAACAGGCAAGTTTTAATACTCAACAAGATGTTGTTTTTAAACTTACAAAAATCTAACGATTCCAAATTGTTTTATTGCTTTCTTGAACTTATTTAAAGAGAAAACCGGAAAACACTTTAGATTGTATTTAAAGATATTAAAAAAAAATCTACAAGATTCTGTGTCGGAGAAGAAAAATAAAAAGTTCTAACAATATATAATGGTAATGACAAAATGCGTGCGGACAAGTAAAACTTTCGCGCACGCGAGTAGAAAAAATTATAAACAATTTCAAGGTAATCTAAAATTGAGTTGCACGTAATTAAATCCCTGGATGGTAAATCCAATTAAGTACTGTACTTTCACTAATATTTTTTTTCAAGCCTGGAAATCGAGTTATAATCCTAATCATCATCATTATTATGAAGTGCCATTCAAAATTCTATACCAATTGCGTCCGCTTTGCCGTTAATTCTCTATTATTGCACATGGTAAATTGAAACTTAATTTTATCGAAAATCGGCGAGTTTAATGGAATTCGGTCCTGTAATATACATTTTTCATTAACAGGAAATGAACTGATTGTTTTAGGCATATAGTATACATTTTTAATAAACTACAAAAAAAACTAAATAATCTCAGTTATTTTCTGCCTTTGATAAGAAACTTGTTTTTTATTTCCAGAGAGTTTTAATTAAAGCACTACAACAAAGGTTCCCAATTGAAATCCGCACATTTTGCATTTCAATTTTAATCTACGTTTCGCAAAACAAGAAAAATATCGTTATGATTCGTGTCAGTGAGTTTCTATTTTCCTTTATCCAAAAACAGAGTGGCTTTGTGCTCTAAATATAAAAACATGGACATTGTTTGCAAAAACCTTTCATCGGAAATAAATTGATATCGTCCTCATAGTGGGGTATTTATCTCGGTACATTGTTTTTATTGTCCTAACAAAGCAAGTGTTCATCTATCTATTCACCAGGCATCTGTCGTGTAAACCAAATTAGACCCCACTATTCGCTTAAAATTTGCATCTCCTCCCGGAGTAACATTATTTATTAGCTAGAAATTCTCTAGGGCTTTTAACCAAAATCCATTCCAGCCCAATTGACCGCTAACCAAAAATATTTGCATAAATCCGGGGAAATTCTTTGTGAAACTAAGAGCGGTCATTAACTTCCATTGTCGAAAACGACCCCATTTCAGATCCTCGCTACACAGAATAGTCAATTACTATCCTTTTAAGCTGGAGGGCGAGCAGACGCTAATTTTATTTCGCTAACTTAACTTTATGGCGAACTCTGTACGGCACAATAATTAATTATCCGCAGACTAAAACTAAAGTTTCTGCGCTCGCGAAAATAAAATGTTGTTTTCCGCATTGGAGGGCACGTGAAAAACTTTTAATGGGATTTCGGAAGATTGCAAATATAATTATTTATATATGTAACTAACTTTCGTTTGGGGAATTACCAATTAAAAAAAAATTAATTGGATTTGTGCCTTGGAAAGGCGACGAGTTTCTGTCTGCTGGTGACAGTTTTGCTGCGGATACCATCAGGATAATTAATATCTGCAGTTGCACTTGCATTTCGAAAAGAAAAATTTTGTCGTCGTTCTTAGAATGACAAAAATTAGCTATTCCCAAAAGTATGGAGTTTCGTTAAATTAGAAAATTTGAGTTTGGCGTTGTTTACCAATTTTTGGACATGAGCAAAAAGAAAATGTGTATACAGAGTGTCCGGTGAGTATTTGGCAAAATTTCGGGAGCGTATAAAGGACGCCAAAATACACGTACCAATACAAGATGCCAAATAGGTACGCGGCGATTCAGTTTTTTGCCTCTAACTTTTGAATCGTCTTGTATAAATTATTAATAGTTTTTGTAAAGCATAAAGTATCATTAAACCATACTACAGTACGTGTTTTACGTCCTCAGGGTAGACAGGAACGGAATTGCCGCCACACTTGTTTTGCCAAAATTTTGACAGGTGTCATTTTACAAACCTAAAAAACAAATATTTAAGTATCTTGGACATTTTTGTCTGACACTGTCCGACAATATTGTCTGATAGTACGTAGAACTGAAATAATGGAGCATTACTGCAATAGCGAATATGCTGCCATGCATCTAATTTATGCACAAAGGCTCGGCAATTGTGTAGAGGCAAGAAGAATTTATTCCGATACATTCCCAAATCGTCGTTTACCGCACCGAAAAACTTTTAAGACACGCTCAGCTAGAGGAGGAAATTCTGGATGGTATTGCTGAAAATCTCTCCAATTGTGTAAGAAAGCTGTCGGTGCAAGTTCATGCGACTCTTCGAGAATAACTGCTACCATATTATCACGTCCAAAAAGTATATGCCACCTCTCCTGCGGATTATCCTGCAAGAGTGAATTACGCAAATCGGTTTTTGCAAAACATAGGAGATTCTACTGGTATTATTATGTTCACGGACGAGGCCGGTTTCACCCAAGACGAAGTAATAATTGTCATAATTAAAATATCGGGCACGAAGAAAATCTGCATGCGGTAGTGCAGACAAAGCGTCAAGAACGGTTCAAGGTTAACGTGTGGGTGGGAACTATTTAAAATCATATCATTGGACCGCTTTTTTTAAGAGACATTGAACAGTGCCAGATATTTGCAAATGTAAACAATTTGCTAGAAAACGTGCCTTTAGAAATTAGAAATCAGATGTTGTTTATGCAAGACTATGCACCGCCTCATTTTAGTATTTTGGGTCGCCAGCACCTATCAAACACTTTTGACATGAGCCCACTGGATTTCTTTCTATCGGCAAGTTTAAAAAAGACTTTGATATTCGACACTATAGTTAACACTAGAGAAAACCTGATAGAAAGAATAACACATCACTGCAACGAAATTCGAAACAATCCTATGCCACATACCTTCCGGACACCTTGTATACATCTAAATTCCAATTGAGTATATTCATCGACAATCACTACATCACTTCACCTTTAATTTTTAGGGGAAAGAAATAAATTTTTGACTAGTTTTAACCCTCTAACCTAACAGGACAACAAAAGTTCAGTTGCAGGTCAAACCTGTTAAATTTACAAAATTTTTAAAGTTCAACTGGCCGCCATATTGGTATAGTTTGACCAAGTGACATGACCATCCCTTAATGGGGCCTTCAAAATGAAGTATCGCTCTACCCCTATTTAATTTAAAATTAAAAATTTAATTACCCCCTTCCTTCTAGAGGGGTTCAGGTTAACCCATCAACTCCCACCGAATGATTTATCACACGTAAAATGCGTGGTATTTAACGATTAAGTTATATATCACTTACCAGGCATTTTACCGCATTTTTGTTGATTTTGTCTTAAATAAGACATATTTATTGAATTAACTATTAGCATTGTGAGCAATGCTGGAGCTCGGTTTAGGTAGTTTATTCTCACTTAGGCCAAAGGCCAAAACTTGGTCCTGAAGTTGCTTAATACACTCTGAGCACCCTCATCTTCTAGCCACCTATATTTATAATTCAACATCAAGGAGAATGAAGCCTAAGGGTGACTTTTACAACTATTAGTAAAACTTCAGTTTGAAAATAAAACAGCAGTAATGACGTAGACTGCATTGTTACCAACAATGTACTCTACACCATTACTGGTGTTTTATCTCAAACTGAAGTTTTACTGATAGTTGTAAGAGTCACCCTTAGGGCGACTTTTACAAGTTCAAGTAAAACTTCAGATTCAAGATAAAACACCAGACTTGACGTACATTGCATTGTTTACCTGACAGATAAACTATGCAATCTAGGTTTTAGTTAAAGTTTTACTTGAACTTGTAAAATTCGCCGTTAATAAACGTTGCTCGTAAGGAATGTCTACAATATGCAACCTTCCCCCAACTGCCCTGAGCAACCCGCGATCATCTATAAATAGGTTGAGGGAAACCAAATTTTTATTTGAAAATGATGATTTGGCTTCAGGGTCACTAATTGTTTACTTGAAACTTTTTTAACGAATGAGAATTTCTTGACCGGAATTTTCAATAAAAAGTTAGGATATTCTTGGGTTTGCGGTCTGGGCGATGTTAGTAAAAGAAGTTGTTAAGCTACCAAGCTTTCGGAAATGTTTATTTCGTTTTTCAGGGCTACAAAACAGAGAAATTATAAATTGTTGTGAGGGCATTCTTAATTTTTAATTAATTTTACATCAATTATTATGCTAGTCATTCCTTATAAGGCAGGGACCGCAACATGCTTTAAGATAGGTGATTAATGGCAACAATTACTGGTGTTGTCAGTTATCGTGCCTTGGACGACAGCATCAACCATAGCCATTACATTAACAGTAAGATCAGACACAAGAACAGGACCGGATGACAGAATACTTTAAGAAACCTAATTAAAATGACTAAAAACCTTATTAAATTCATTACGTTCAGCTCTCTATGCTGATCCCACAAATACTTAACAGGGCAGGTGTAACAAACTCATGTCTAGCTTCAGGGAGAGAGGTCTGCTCACGGGAGAGGACGCAAATCGATTGCGCATTTATAGCCACAGCTCGCCCAAGTTCTATGGACTCCCAAAAGTTCATAAACCTGCAGTTAACTTGTGACCAATAGTATTATGGACAGTTTTGAATTTGCAGAATTTACCAATGGCTTGATCCTCCCACCCGACCACGTCTTTGTCAGTTTCGATGTGGTGTCCCTCTATAGTAACATCTCTTGTTAACTTACGAGTATAACCAACTCCATTCACAAGCATTGGCGACAGATTGCCAGTAACACAAATCTGAGTGAGCGCCAATTCCTAGAGCTGTTGGCCCTTGTATGGACACGACTTATTGTGTTTTCAATGGGCAATATTTCACACAAACCTCGGCACACCTATGAGAGCAATTTTTATCTTCAATCCTTTCCCACTTTGTAGTGGATCTTTTATTGGATGAATGCCTATTAATGCTTGACTTCCACTCCCCCCCCTTCCTAAAAAGTATGTTGACGGTATCATCACAGCCTTGCCTGTGGATCAAATTAAACACACCTTTAGCAGTCTAAACAATTACCACCCACATGTCCAATTTACTGTGGATAAAGGAAGGATAACTGAGTTCCCTTTCTAGATACTCTTGTAATCAGACAGAACACCCAGGAGATAATCTTAGACTGGTATCAAAAACCAACCAATTCAGGTAGATATCTTAACTACTTTTCTAACCACATCCAAAGAACAAAAATCAATTTAGTATTGGCTCTCAAAACTAGAATAGAAAATTTCAGAATTTCACACAATTTATTCAGAACAAGTAATCTTAAATTGAAACAAATCCTAAGATTAAATTACCCAGACTGATTAACCTGAAACAGGTATCAAATACCATCATACGTTGATTAATTTTAATTGGCACCCGCTAAATATTTAATCGTCGGTTTTTTGACATTTTGTTTTTTGTTATTATTGTTTTCGTTGGTTCCAGGAACAGATTTTTTTTTATATAGGCATTGCAGAAAAACGGGACTCAGGGACTTGCATTCGACAATAGACAAAGCCAACAACTAATTTCTAAAATCAAGAATGGCAACATCAAATTAGTAGTGAAGTTATCTGATTAGCTAATCGAACACCCAAAAACGTATCAAATTACTTAAGCGGTAACATTTGACCGATGATTACTTGATCAAGTTCGTGACCGGGATTCAAAATACCGGACCTTAGGAACTCTCCCCGTACAAAAAAGCTACTCACTGGAATCAAATAGATGCGCTCAGCAACTCCCTCTCTCAGTTCCAATTCACCAACATGAACCTTAGTCTACCAACCACGCAAGTCACAACACGTGCAATTTAAGATTTCGCCTTTCCCTACATAAAAGAAATATATTGCAAAATACCAAAACTCAATCAATAAGAGAACAGACATAGAGACCTCAGCAACATCTATTCGAATCTCTTAAAAAACTGTCAAAAATTACAATACCCTCATGACTTGATTAATAATTCTAACATTTACAGTGATGACTCTCTATATTTATAAATCACACAATAAGGCCAACAACATTTTTTCTTAAAAGAAACACACTGCTTATTAAACTGTAACACACAGGCAATATTTGATTCATAATTCCTAAATTCATTTCTTTCAGAATGGCATGGTGAAGGGAAATTTCATCCCGTAGGTACTTTGGTGTGAATGCCATCGCAACAATATACAACTTCTCTGTCTGTAGCCCTGAGGAAGGAAATGAACATTTCCGAAAGCTTGGTAGCTTAACAGCTTCTTTTACTTACATCGCCCAGACCGCAAACCCAACACTTTCCTAACTTTTTGTTAAAACTTTTTCCTGAATTTTCTTGAAAATAAAGTCCTCAGCTAAAGGTAGTTCATCAACAGATACGGAGCCAATCAATTTTTCTGCATGTTTACTACAATTACGAATCTAAACGTGTAAGCCAATGAGCGCTTTAGGGTGACTCTTACAACTATCAGTAAAACTTCAGTTTGAAGATAAAATACCAGTAATGACGTAGATTACATTGTTGGTAACAATGCAGTCTGCCTCATTACTGGTGTTTTATCTTCAAACTGAAGTTTTACTGATAGTTGTAAAAGTCACCCTTAGTCGAGAATAAGAAGAAAATCTTTCGAAAATACTAAACCATGGATTTAGGGATTCAGTTTGATTGTTAGTGACGAGGGAATTTACTTTTCTTTCTTCTGCTGTCGAAGGAACTGTAAGGAAAGTTTGCAGTTTCTTTAGGCGTAAATTTTTACTCTGCAAATACTTACACGGCCTATCGAACCAAAATCCTGACTTGAGAAACCTTTCTGGGACAATGCCATGGGACAACAAATCCGCTGGATAATTCAGAATCATTCTTAAAATGTTTTTCTATAGACAAGAACTTTTTCGAGTATTATTAAAAAAGTCACCAAACATCAGAGGTTCAGAGGGAGACTTCAAAGGGACATTTACTTAAATCGATCCATTTTCGAGGATTTTAGTAGTAGAAATAAGTATTTGTTCCGCTAAATTGCCTTCTTCTGCGAGAATAAGGCATTTCTCAATTGGCAAAATTTAATCAACAGTTTTTCCAACTGTTGAAGCCAGCCAAGACCGGATCGAGACCAGCCAAGACCGAGTCCAGACCAAGATACTATGGTCCTAGACCTTTATCATCGACAATCCCCGCCCATACTTTTTAGCCTAAACTTTTTGGCTATACGCGTTTCAAAAAACCAGTTAGGATTTTCTAATGTCCAATATTTAGAATTGAGGAGTTGAACTGAAAAACTAGTTATATGCACCTAACGTGATTAACATAAACAATTTAAAAAATCCCTAAGACTTTCAAAAATGGAGAATAAACTTTAATTTTTTAGACGTCTAATATAATCTAATATAAGTATTTGAAATCGTATTGGAATAATACGAACATGTTTTTTCTTTCCTTATTTGTGTTTAAATATTTTACTAGTAAGAATATGTCAACTTTTGATCGTAAACAGAATGGATATGTTATGAAATTAATAAATAGGAGTCGATCTGAATAAAATATTAGTAATTATTTTTTTATGGAAAAGTAACAATAAAAGACTACAAATGTAATGCGAGGTCTTCATCAGTGCAACTGCATTCCTCATTCTCGCATACCTCTCAGCTATAACTTCTGGCATCACGTTGTTGTTTTTCTCATATCTATCTGTCATCAAACTGTCATAATTTCACAAAATCTGCATCTACGTTCAGGTTAGTCATCCTGTCTGTCATCCAGTAATTCTTGAACAAATACTTTGCAAGAATAGGACTTATCCTTCATCAAAAGCTTCTAAACTGACTATAATCAAGGTCTACCTGCCTTATAAAAAATGTGGATTTTCTTGAAATGTTAATAATACATCGGCTTGTGATCTGACATTTTTGGACGACCTCTTCCACCAAGATTTTCACACTACCAGTATCTCTCCATTTCTTTGCGACTTTACTTACAGGGTTCTCGCTTTTCAGATTGAAGGTAATAAAATGTAACAAATGGTTTATCCATGGATGCAAATCATTAGCCAGTTTTTTGTTTCCACGAAAATTATGTTCCTACTAAAATTACCAGAGCACTAATCTAGTGGGTTGAAGTTTTCAAAAATGTAAGCCTGCATCTTATGAATATCCTTTGAGGCGAGAAGTAAGTTTTTATTGGCTGCGCGTTCGGTAACCTTGGCACCCGAGCAGTGAAGGCCTGTTAAGGTTTATTAAATTGCCATGTTTGTAGGGTTGGCCTATAGAATTATTTAACCAACGAATAAAATCCATTCGTATTCTTCAAATCTTGTTGATGAAGTTCCGTAATTTCTCTGACGTGCATTAAAAAGACAGAAGGAAGTAATTATCTCAAAATATTAATAAATATTATTATAAACCTTAACAAAAAGTAAGGGGGGGTTATTGCAATATATCATATTCAAATGTTAAAAAAAAATATATGTGGTTCAAACTACTTAGCTTTGGTTAGTTAGCTTCGCATAGCTAAAATTTCAAAAATAGCCCGCCTGTTTTCAAAAAAGAAAACATCTTAAGAGAATTTTAGAAGGAAAATATTAAAAACAGACTACAAATCGGCAGTTGAAATTTCCATGTTTTGGAGCACTTTGGTTCTTCTGATGGCGTGTACTGAAAATAGCTTAGAAATTGTAATTATAAGTAATTTTTAAAAAAATTCAGTTGCTCAGTTTTAAATGTAGGATTAGAGGCCCAAAGTTCTACATGGAGAATAGCGATAAATCTGATGTTTCTGATTTTGAATAAACGCAAACATGGCTATACGTCGCAGAACTGACTGTTTTTAAAACGTCCAACATTCTGTTTTTTCTACTCATCTCTTTCTGCGTTACCACCTGTGAAAAGGTGATCTCTCTTGTGACACTCTTTCCTTCCAACAAATACATTAGAGATTCTGTCTAAGAGTTTTTTGTCTTCGAGAGATAGGCTAGACGAATTACGTTACGTATATTTTGGCAACCAATTGTATCACCATCTTGGTGTCGCTAATAAAGGTCTGTAGCTCACAACCTAAGGCTGAATTTACATTTTGTCTCTAAGAGCTACTTAATTTTTTAACCTCCACTAATAACCAACTCATACTTTACATTTAGGTCTGCTTTCCTAGTAAATACTCCCTTTCTGAACAACATTCAAACTACTGTAAATGCATTCGGGTCGTACGTAGAGCAGCCGAAAGTCTACAAAACACAATACCAACTTAATTTTCAAATTGTATGTAGCGCGCCCTGAATAAGTAAATTTTGCTGTTTGCGTCGCCCAACTTTGACTACCACGATGAAGTTGTTGCTTTGTGGAGGTGGAAATTATGCCAATTTGAAAAGGAAGATTAATTATGCAACAACTCTAGTTTCGTCGCGTTTAACTTTCGGTGCATTAAGCCCGAGAAAGCTTTAAGCATTTTCGGGTAACCTTTCCGACTGGCACAGTTCGACAAATTCGTCAATAGGCGCTCAAAATTGAAAATTTATCGAATTGGTCAAATTATAATCCGATCCTGAATATCGGATTAAACTAACCTAATGCATATTAATAGCAGAAGTTGTGAGCTGCCGACATCGGCCTCGAATTTGCATGGTCGGCAAATAAAAGCAATTTATATTATTGACGTTGGGGGAGAGCGGAGCATCACACCCAGAACAACTGAAGCATTAAATTACATTTTCATAAGCAATAACAAGCTTTTGCTATTGTGTTCGGTAGCTCTAGTTATGTTGTTGTGTCCCTTTTTATTCGAGAGGAGAGGTCGTTAAACTTAAGAGTGCCGTGCAATGCTAATTCAAATCAACAGAGCTTGACATATTCATCGATTTGTGAGTAGTAGGACTAGAGCGGTTCTGTACTTGCTACAAGTCTAAATCGTACCTGATCATTTGACATTGTTTACCTATCAAAAACTTCCATTCAACCTTACGTGGAGTTTAAACTTGAGGTACGGAAGTATTCATTATCCAACTTTTCACCTTCCCAGCTGATGATACCACTCTCACTGAATAATTAAAATATGCGTAAAGTTATAATATTTCTTCTATTTTAGAAATATGTTTTTTAGTGTAATCCTTAACATTTCTTCTTTTTTTATAGGATGGCCGGCATCCAACAGACCCAACTGGCGCAGGGAATGCAACAGGGAGGCGCCCAGACCAACACTCTCACCTCCCAAGTGACGACTCAACCGTCCCCACCCATGGTGGTGCCGGTCTTTCCGATACGACCAGCCCCGCCGCCCTCCTCGTCCCACTACTCGCCATATTCCCCGTCCAGGTTCCATATCGACAAGCGGTGTCAGTATCGGTGTTCGTGGAAGTGTTCCAGCATTTTACTCATATTCTTGACGGTTTTGCTTACGGGGATGTTGACCTATTTTGCAGGTAAGATCTTCACTGCCTCTGGCGAGATGAAGAAGAATTTTTGGAATTTTTGTTACAGCCGTTAGTTCAATGAAGCCAAATATCGATTCTTCGAACTGTATTTTGGTTCAGGACGTGAAAGATGGAGCGACCCAAGATCAAATTACTATGGGGTCAGAATCTACGCAGGTACCAACTGAAGGTGCGTATATGGTGCGAAATTATGTAATAACTACAACGATAAAAGTCTTCGTTATGTCAGAATGCCTCTAATGATTATGTCATTTATGGTTCAATAAATTATTCTACAGAAACGTGTTTACGCCGCCAACGGTAAACGTTCTCAAGAGAGATAGCCTCATCCCCCCTATTTCGGAAGGCTGCCCAGTCTCCATATTTAAATCATGCGAATACTTAAGACTAAAGATTCCAGCGAAACCATCAAATGATCATCATCATTCACTCCACCACACTCACACTCAGATGAAACCGCGGCAAATGCTTCCACGGGTACCAGGCTCTTAGACCTTGGTAACTACAAAGAACCGGTGTTTCTTATATGCCTTAACCCTCTTAATAGCTGTTTGCTGCTACCGGTCGTTGCCGCATACTCTCTACACCTTGTAGGGTCCTGCAAAACACCTAATGAGCTTTACCCTTTTCAGGAAAGTATTGACTGTTAAACAGTAGCGGTTTTTTTATATCTGTTATATCGCAGTTTCGTTTTAACTGCCTGAGCATCCAACTTCTATTCTCTTTACTCACTCACGCCTCTGTTAGATGTTTTGTGCTTCGTTACTCAGTTCTTTCTTACGTTCTCGATGATTGGAGTCTTCATGACTCTTTTATTGATTAAGCCTTTCCGGCCTACTCCAAGCTTCTTCGCTGTTACTGCCCTTCCAGCCCCCTCCTTGTTAAAAGTCTTGAATCCTTGATCATTGCGATCTTTCACAGAATTCTTGCCTCCTTGACCCTACTCTAGTTGTCACATCTCAAAAGACCATGCCTGCGCATATGGTAAGCGCCAATGATATTATTAGTGCCCCGTACAACTAGTGGTAACACTTCATCCCAATATGTCTCTTCCCCCATCGTTGGAGGAAAGTGCGATTTACTTTCTCCACCCATCCATTCGCTCTGGGCTCTTCAATAATAGCATTCTTTATGTGCCTTATGTTTTCTCTCCTTGAAAACTTTCCAAAATGTCTATCACTAATGATTCACATCGTCAATATATTTCCTCAGCAAATTGACGAACGCTTCTGTAAGAACATACAACTTGTCCCCTTCAGTGGTTCCTGACGGATCAATATTCGATTTGGCTTTAAACTGTAATGACGCTTGTATGACGTGCGCTGACGACAACATTATGTCATGGAGACCTTAAAAATGGTCATCATTTGTCAGGTTGGAAACACATAATATGGTGTGTTATAACCTATGGACTGGAACGGCGTGAATAATTTTCATTAATGCGTCTTTTGTTGTTTGTTTTTTCATTATACACTCCATAAGAATTACATGCAGATACCCCCTTGTTGGAAACAAAACAAATGAATGCTCCAACTATTATGTCCGCCCCAATGCGGCTGAGATAATGGTTTTAACGTCACTTCAACTTTGACAATCAAAACAATTCGCGTATGGACGACCGAGTTATCTAATTATTATTATGTAAAAATTGTAAATCAAGCCGTGGACAAAGTATAGTAGCCAACTTGCATATAATAGTCAGGTGAATTGCGCCACTCGCTACCCTCGTGTGCTCAAACGTCACCTTCGGTAATGATGGCCTACATTACATGCTTGTTGGATAATAAACTTTTCTTCACCATGGTATACAGAATCCAAGAATCGGTCTACTTCTTGCGGTGTTCATTTTCTTTCTACCGAGCGTTATATTACTTTTGTCTTTCTCTTTTTTAGTGAGAACGCCAAGCACGTTTCTGTGACCATTATTGACAAATTATTAATGCGAATCATGACTCTGAGTAACATTAATAGTAGTTGTAATAACGGGGTTCTGGGACACTTTGACCTTGAAGTCTACGCGAGCCCTAGTGTAAATGGGGGAACCTTCCAAAGAGGCCCCAAAATGCTGCCATTCTTGTCAAATGTGACAGACTTGACAGATGACGTGTGACATACGACAGATGTGTGACATAGTACAGGGGCATTATTCTATAGGAAAGAGTGAAAGGGAAAGTGAGAATTTTGATTGGCCAAAAACTTCTGTTGGCGAATTCCATTGGCTAGCAATTCTCACTTTCACTTTCACTCTTTCCTATAGAATAAGCGTCCAGGACATAGTACAGGCTTATTTTCAAGGGGACGTGGGAAAGTTCCGCGTGAATTTGTGTATTGTGGGTTGCGTAAAAATGGTGAAAATCAAATTCTCTTGGTCTCGACTAGAAGAAAGTGAAGTCAAACAACGCGAAGTCAAGAATTCTTGGGTTAGGTTTAGGTAATTAGCAAAGTGCATAAACAGAACATCAAACAAAAGGTTTAATTATTATTAATTCGTTACCTATTGAATCAGTCTTTAATTAATCCTATGTGGGCAATTTGTTATTATATAAACCCATATTATAAACTATGTCTAAAGACGGCGAATATTTTGTATTTGGATTATTTGGAATTTTGTATGTATTGTATATAATGTATTATTTGATTGATAATAATCAAAAATTAACTCTTTCGATCCACCAAACCTAACCTACAGAGCACCGAAACAAAATAAGAAAAGCAATGTTGCCAGTGAGGTTTCAATATTCTTTAATTATTTTCTACTGGAAAATTGCCCCTAAGAAGCTGCAAAAATGATCAATGATGACAATTATCTTAGAACTTGAATACTCACAATACACATTTTTACGTTTTACATTAAGTGCTCAAGGGTTGGTCAGTTGGTTGAATGGGTTGAAACATCGTAAAAATACAGTATTTATCTGTTAAATGAAAGTTAGCCATATTGATGATGATTTTCATACGTGTGAAAATTCCCCGGACCCGTAAAAATGAAGGCCCAGGTAAGGTGTGCCATATGACAGATTGACACTTGTGACACGTAGGTGAGGCTAGACGGACTTGACAGACAGGGCAGACAGGGCAGGCAGTGTAGATGGAGTAACACCAAGTCCCCCTCAGTGGAAAATGAAACAAATAGCTTAGGAAACATTTTTTATTTAAGTTGGGAAAAGTTTTACATAACGGTGCTGTTATTTTTGGGTTTTTTATTTTTCCTACAAGAAGCTAAACGTTTTACAAGGTGATCCTTTTGACCTAGTAATATTTCTTCACGATCATTAAGGTTTCCAAGGAGGTAATTTTATGGTATCCATCATCACAACACAGCCAGAGTTGCTTCAATGTCAGTCTTTCGAGATCTTGCTAAAGTCTTTGTACCAGGTAAATCAACTTCACTTTTTACGGTTTCTCTCTTAAGTTCGACATAACTAGTGTAGTTAACTAAAGAGGTTAAATTAATGTTCTCAAAAGTCGCTCAGAACGCCGCACAATATGTGATCAATTTGAAGGGAAAACTTACTAAGTAAATACGGACACCCTTGTTTGTCTCTGCGGCTGCTGGGGTCTCTGGGTCATAACTGTGGTAAAGCTGCTCCGCTGGAATAGTCTATAAAGTCCTCATCTGAATGTCTCCTTGCTATTGTAGCATCATTCTTCTGAATTCCATAAAGCAATACGAAATTTTCTTCCAGTTTCTCTTTGATTTCCAAAGACCCCCTGTTGCTAGTAGTGCCTTTTTGATTTCCAAAGACCTCCTGTTGCTCCTTTTGCCATCTTCATGGTCCGTTCATATTCTCGCTTTGCAATATTCTTGATATTTTTCCTGAAGAAACTCGTTAGTTTGAAAATCTAAAATTTTCTCACTTGATGTGCTCTTTCAGGCTCTGGGAACTCTTTAGGAGCCTGAATATTTGTATCCCCAGATCGAGTACCACCTTCTCACACTTCTTGGCCTAGATATTCGAGACACCTTGCTTAACTTCCTGTTCTGTAGTCAACGTATAGCCAAACGACGCCATTTTTGTTGGTAACGACTACTTCTTTTGATCCTCTAAAGAGAAAACCATTTATCTCTCTCTCTCTCTTTCTCTTTCTTTCTCTTACTCTCTTACTATCATTAAAGAATTACAAAAGGCAATATAAAAGAAAGAGAAAAAAATCGTTTGTTCCTTACATGTCCTTTACATATTGATTTTTTTTGTGTATAGTAAGAACGTCTTTGGGCAGCGTTCTACTGTCTATATATACCCACAGACTGGTCTATTGTTTTTAACTGTTGTACTACTCCATCACAAAAAATTATAAACAAAGTTGTGTTTCAGATAATGGTTTTGCAGGTTTAGGACAAATAAAACTCCCTTGACGTTTGAATAAAGGCCAACGTTTTGACGTTTAATTGACGTCTTCTTCAGGGCTATTCTCGGCGACAAAGGATGACGTCAATAATCAAAATTACATCCATGATGCACGTCACACATTACGCACCCCAGCACCATCACCGCAGTAATATCGCTCGGCGACAAGGAGTGTTCGGCCACAAGGAGTTAGTGCAACGATATTAGTGCTGTGATGGTGCTAGCGTGTGTAATGTGTGGCGTGCATCATGGATGTAATTTTGTTTATTGACATCATGCTTTGTCGCCGAGTATAGCCCTGAAGAAGACGTAAATTAAACGTCGAAACGTTGGCCTTTATTCAAACGACAAGGGAGTTTTATTTGTCCTAAACCTGCAAAACTATTACATCAGTAAATTGAGAGGACGCAATACATTATCATAAAGTTGTGCTTGTGACTTTTTCATGTTTTTTATGAAACTTTACACACGAATTTTACACATGAATTTGCCATCTTAGCTCTTATATCATGTTTAAATAGTACGTAGTTTTTATTAAGCTGCCTCTTTTATACTTTCTCAGATTTTTTGATTTTTAATCATTGACAACTTTATAATTAAGTAATTGAACTTCCAACGGCTCGAAAAGTTTTCCTGTTTCCGCTATAGCCAATGCCTGTACACCTTTTCCGAACAGGATAAAATTGCGAAACCTCTGCGAAGTTTTCGAAGTTTTTCATACTGTGGCCGTTAATTTCTGACAATGACACACTATAATTACCGTGTCTAAACAGCGAACACTTTCGCAAACTTTTCGCTGTTAAAACCGGCACTTTGTTTTCTGCCTTATTTATTTCCCTTAATAAAAGAGTTTTCCTTTTCAACGTGTAAATAAGCTTTTTGTATGGTTTCTGTCGACGAGGTTGGCCCAAAAGGTGACGCTTTGTTCTTCGGAAACCTTAGAAACAAGTTGAAAAACTCTGTATAAGGCAAAAAGGCAACAGACTTGATACGAATTAAATTAGCTTCAAAAGGGATTTTTTAAATGTGGCAAAAAGCTCGATATGTGCCTAAAAATGGACAAGCGCAAAGACAGTAGTGCACCTACTTGCGTTTGTGGGAGGTAAAATAGGACATCAAGAAGAACGAAAAACTTTTGGAATGACTCCATCGGTCTACTCGCTCTAAAGTTACAGATGGTCGAAAAAAAGTTGAAAATGGAGAAAAAAGATGTAATACCCTCTCCTCATAAATCAATTAAAAAACATTTTGTTTTGCTATTTTTTGGTCGGATTGGGGCGTTTGTAATCCACCGAAAACGTAATAAACTTAATTCGAATGAAATTAGTCTCAAAATCATAAAAAAATGTCAAGCAAGCCGCTCTTTCTGATATCCTACAACTGCTTGCAGCTAGATGGGAAAAAAGAAGCCTTATACCTAGTTCAAAACTATAACATTCTGGAGCAATTTCTTCGATTCCATTCAGCCCATTTCATCATCAGCGCCAAAATTCTTTTGGGCGAGGTTTGTGAAAGGAAAAATTCTAAAAATGTATTTCTATGCTAAATATAGATGGCACCACGTACACATACACGCAGCGGCTCCAGCCATAACCAGAGTGAAACGCTATCTCTGACGGCCATTTACAATTTGAATTGAATTGCATGTTGCTATCTTAATTTCTAAAATTCTACCAATTACCTTTTTTTAATTTTCTTCTCAAAACTTAAAAAGTTCAAAAACTTTTACTATTTGTTAAAACTTTGACATTTTTAAAAGCAATATTGATACGAGTATATCTAACAGCATAAAATAAATTAATATAAACATAATTCCTTTTTTTTTCATCCACCACTTGAGAGAGTGCTTGCGTCAGCAGCCACTCTATGAATTTCCTGGTGCTAACTATAGGGTGTATAAAACAACTCGTAACAAGCCATGGACTTAAAATTCTTGTCTGAGATTCAGTTCATAAAAAAATGACAATCGCAACATTTTATTACATTTTCGACCTGTCTTTATGAAGTCATCTCAGACCTACTGTTCTAACTTCATCGCCTGCTTGATGTTTTTTTTTTTTTAAATGAACGCACGTTAGTTACATTCAGACAATTTAATTTTTTACATATACGTTCATTATAAAAAGTCATCAAGTTGGCTATGATTTTTTGCTAAAAAAGAAGAGAGTTATAAAAGCACGTCGTAACATGACCTGCCATCTACTAATTATCACTGTCACTTGTTGACATTTGTCACTTACTTAATAGCTGTCATTTTGGGCAGGTCTGAGACTATTCTCATCCTTACGTTCACATCAAGAAAACAAAGGATAAGAATACTTTCAAACAAAGCACTCTGGAGCCGTCAATGTCGTCCACGGATTTTGACATTTATCGTAAATGACAACTAAAATATCCAAAGAGTTGACTTACTCCTTGGATATTTTACTTGATAGTTATATGCTTTGATATGCTTCAAAATAAAAAATGGATTTCCTGGGCGGCTAGATGACGGATTCTAGTGAACACATCGTATCTTATACATAAGAGAAAACTGTGAGTGAAAAAATTATGATTTTCCAGAGTCACTGCCCACAAGTACTGCGGAACACGCCAGTGCGACCACCCAACACAACTCCATACAGTCAGCCCAGCAGCAACTGCAGTGGTCGCCCTTGCCCTTGGAGCAACGTGAATTGGACGTTCTGCACACTGCCATTATACCTCCCTACCAATTTTGGCATTCCGAATTTCGAAACAAGCAACCTGCTTTTTTTAGGTAAAGTATCACGTAACACTTCTTCACTGTATGACCTCCTTTATCTGTGTCAACTAAAAAAACTGAAATCCCTTGAAAAGCTCGGAAGGTATTAATACACTCTAGAAACTTTTGAGAATGCGCTTATCCAGCGTAATGGCCTTAATCGATCAAAAAATTCTTTTCTTACTTTCTCTGCTTTCAGCTTACTTTTCCCAGTTTAGAAGAGCCAAATTAATCTTTGCCATTAGCACATGGATCCTGATATATATGTAGACCCAAAATTGGCTTCTAACCTAAATGATGACGATTTCCTGTTCCTGCATGCCCGGGAAGCTATTTTTGATTGAGGTGGTCGGCACTAAGAGAATGGTATTTATTTAGATTCAATTCTGGCCCAGCCCTAGTAGTATATCCGGTGAATGTTTTTCGTGAAAATAACATAATTGAACACGGAAAAGCTCTCCCACTTGCAATCTCGAGGATTTCCACTTGGCAAGTGGAAACCTCTTATTCTGTTTATTTGTTGTGTTGTGTTTCCTACGTTTCCTGCTAAAATATTTAGCGACGGCAGATATTTTGGGACGGGGATGCGAGGCTGCTGTTGCTCCTGTTTTCAGCAGATGGATGGTGTTTTGATCATATTAAATATAATTAATTGTTAATCTATTTCGTAGCGATCCTTTGATGTAAAATTAGTGGTGCTTTTATTGGAAATTTAATCATCTTTACGAACAAACGCCTTTAGTTTACCTTATAAGACAACATTTTACCTGGAGACATGGTGCGTTAGGAATTTCTAACGCACGATCTTGCGTTGGGAAAAACAATCGAATCATGGACTTCTCTGACTAAGCAAAAATGTTCCTAAAATATAATATTTTGCCTGCAATTCTCAACCGCTTATAAGCCTTTGCATATATTATTTGTTTGCAAAGAATAATAAAATCATCAAAAATTAGTAATTTAGTTCAGATAATGTCCTTTCACGAACTGTTAAAATCACTCAATCGGACGCTATAAAAGTGCTCGACATTAAGTGATCTGCGGCAGTGCCCTTCCATTGAGTTCGAGAGATCACGAGTTCAATTCTTAATTAGGACAACTTTTTTTTCTATATGTGGATGACTCTTTTCTATGTGTACATCACTAGCAAGAAAGTTTTTTAACAATTTGCAAGAAAGTCTCTTAACATGTTTTTTATTTTTTTTTGTATGTGATAGTTCTGGATGTAGGTGATAGTTTTGGATACTCAGATAAGAGTCGAATTTGTTCTTCATATTGGCTTGTTCTGTTCTAAACGGTCTTATGAATTAGAATGAGATTGAAAACATTCAAAGGAATGCGTCCAAAAATAATAGCTAAACTATAGATCTAAATCAGATGGGTTTTGGCCTCCATATTAGATTTTTAAAACATTTTGGACGTCACTGTGTTAGTTGATTAGATCAAGATCTCGCCTACCATTCACGAGTGGACTATTTCCCTTTCCCACTCAAAAATGTTGATTTTGGATACTCAGATGAGAGTCGAATTTGCTGTTCATATTAGCTCATACTGTACTCAACGGTGTCATGGATTTGCGAATGAGATTGAAAACATCCATAGGGACGCATCCAATAACAATATTCGGCAAGAGTCCGGCCATCAACTTCTCGATGAGGAGTATAGTTGTATACAAAAACAACTGTCCTAAGGTGTTTTATGACATATCTAAAGCTTTCTTCATAGTTTGTACCATTCGTTCTGCAAATCCATTAGATTGTGGTATCCGTGAAAGTGACCGAAGGTGCAGTCATGTCATATTCTGCCCATAACTATGAAATTGGTGCCTGGAGCACCGAAATGGACGTCGGTTCTTAAATATTTCCCTATTCAACGAGCTGTTGAAGGAGCTATAACTGTCTACCCTAAAATAACAAGGAAAACATTGACTTTACTTCGAAGTTCATCAAGATGGTGTACCAAGGCCATTTTACAACTGGACAGGGACAAAAAAGTACCTTAATTTGGTTGGCGGCAACCAAACCACAATGCCTGTATGGGGAGGTCGATGTTGTTATCTATTTTAGTCAAAAGAAAGTGAATTCTTGCCAAATTTTTCAATCAGCGAACTCCAGGATGTCCAAGAACTAAATTTCTCAGTTTATCCGGAAAATGACAGCGTCACCTTAGAGGTTAATGTCGTTAACTAACTCATATCTTAAAAACGTGAAACCAAATGAACCATCTATATAGAGCCCAGTCCTTTTTGTACATAAGTTTTGGGCATATTTAGAGTTTTGTCGAACCGGAATATGTTTCGGAAAACTTGCTTTACTAATACTTATTGCTTCTTTAGTACTGTCGTAAATTTTATGGTTTACAAGTGACAACATGTGCTGCTTCTATATTGAGTGAGACTTAGCGAGTTGCGTTGATAAGACATGACAGAGTATCGGCTTGACCAAAATCGTCTGTCCTAATATATTCAATGTTGAATTCATAATCGATGAGGTCCAAGGCAACAGTCCTAATGCATTATCGTAGCTGAAACTTTTGGTGTTTGGATGTGGAAGAGTGTAAGCTATGGTCGGTGGTCCGTTGGATGAATAAAGTGACGTCCCCAAACTAATTTCTGAAAACTGCCATAGCAAGCCCAAAAGCTGCTTTTTCATTTTTTTTTACTATACTTTTTTTGCGATTCTTATAAGGCTCTGCTTAGATGGAGAACTGCTTTCTCAGCACCACCTTGCTAACGTCAAGATAATACCGTTTTGATGCCAATACTACAAGCAGAGTACTTAATGTTGATTGAGGATCATAATGAGCTAGAAGAAGTGAATGTGTCCCTTCTGTCCTTAAGGGACACCTTCCTGTGTTTGATTATCATTCAAATGCATTATCCTTCGTGAGAAACCCAAGTAGAGATAGTACATCTTTTTGGTTTGTTGGTTGACGCAACTTCTCAATAGCTTCTCTGAAAGTCGGATAGATAAAGACGACGTGGGAATATATATTTGACATCCTTGTGACGGTAACCCTACTCTCATATTGGTTGAGAAAACTTATACCTGTAGTCCTCTTGGTTACAGGTCATGATCAGGGTCATGATCATCTTAGAATACACTGATTCCATTAATTCATTAATTCTCGACCAGCAGCTTTCTATAGTAGCGTTGAAAAATTGTCTGATTTAACGCCGAAAAGTAACAAGTTACACCCACTGGTAGACCGCTTCATCAATGATGTCGCTATTGAGGCCTGGGGAGTAACTTATCCTCTTTGTGCACACAGTTGAAAATTCCATCGACAATGATCATTTCGATCGATCTACTTTGTAAATTTTACCCAAGCATGAAGATCTCTACAAATACGAGCTAGAGTGATGTTTAGAACTTCGATATTTTTCTTTTCAAGCCGTCTAAAAGTACGTTATTGGTTATCCCTATACAGACGCGTTTCTGCGTTGTAGTGAACGCACTGTTGAAGTGCGTTTTCTAATTCTCAGAAACAAAAAGGTCCTAGGCAGTAAAAGTAATGTCCAAAGTCATTGCTGCTGTTATGATGGCGTATTTATAAACCATTCTGTCACCATAACTATTTGAGCCCTAGAGGGCACCAGATAGACCAGTCTGAGTGTACCTATTGCCATATTTACATTCTTATTGAGAAAACAAAGGATGAAAAAACTCTCAGAGTGCTCTAGAGCCGCTTCCAGAAACCGCTGTTAGTCGAGATCGCATGTTCTCGAATTTTCGGTTCGTCTGTAAATGTCATCGCGTCATCATATTTATCTGTCATGTTGTTATTAATTTAGTATTGATAATATTACTACATACTTTTATTTTCCCATAATTTATCCAAAACTAAACCAACTAAACCATTGGTTAGGATTTAATACTATTAAAACCATTGAACATTGAAAACGACCGTTCTAAAAGATTATTATTTTAAAAATAAATACACCACTAACTGGGTAAGTACCAAGACCCGCCTAAAGAAATTACAAAACTGAATCAATCTGAAATAGAATTCCTATTTCCTGCATGCATGAAAAAAAAATTATGTGACTCAACTGGAGGCCTGCAACTTCGCTCAGTTGCAGGCCTCAGCTTCGCTTCGGCCGTCAATCTCTGAGCTCGGCTTTTTCACTTTTAGTCCTAGTGACATAATGCACTATTTTATTTTAGCTAATCTACATTTTTATTTTTTCATGATTATTAATCTACATATTCTTTTTCAGATTCAATTTTACACTGCCATGGGGTGTCAATTTTGCGGTCTACGGCCGAAGAAACGTAGCTCCAAGTATCACCCAGTACGACTTTGTAGAGTTTGTTAAAGAGGGCAGAGTAGGCCATCGGCTCGAGAAGAGAAACGCTCACAAGCAAGGTTAGTGTTCCGTCTTATTCACTCGTAGAAATTCGCCAAAATCCACACATATGTTTACAATTTGAAAAACCTTATTCCACATTCAAACTTATACTATTCAGCACGCGATGCGATTAATAAATGTGGTAACCAACAAGACTTTGCGCCATTTCTGGTTCTCGCTTATTTGAAATTTAAATAGGAAACGTACGTCCAAAGTTTCGTTTCTTAACGGTTGAACTTTTAGTGCCGAGCTGACTTTTGGCCTGTATAATGGGTGATTCTAGTTTTGGATTTTAATACCATCATGCCAAAGAGGAAACCGTTCTTAGATAAAGTAGGTATTTGTTGCAGATTTTTGTTTCATACATAAATGGTTTCCTTGGCTTCTCAACAAAATTGTGATCCCACTTTACCTTTCATGCCATTTAAGAATTTTGACTGGATTGCCACCACCTTTAACTCCTGTTCAAGGAGATAACTCTATGCCAACAACTTTACGATCTAAAAACGTCCAACTTAAAATTAAATTCAATCAACGTATCTCCGATATAAATTCCATTCAAAGTATATATGGGGCATAAGGTCCCATATACCTATAGTGTGTTATGTGAAATGCTTAAGAACGAAACGATTCTAGGTACACTGAACTTAAAATACAACACCAAAATCACTTTGTAAAAGTTTCTGTGTATTTTAAACGCATTTACGAATCGAATTCGGGAACTAATAATTGATTTCAAATGAAAACCAAACATCATTTACCATCATCCAGATTTACTGTCGAGTTATATGGTGTACAGGATCAACATTTGCCTAATGGCTTTTAGTTTAATTAAAATATTAATTGAAAAAAAAATTAAATTGAACGATAGGATGCAGCTATCTGACGATTTGTTAATAGCGTGAAGCGGAATGTGGTTATTCCCGATTACAGTGATTAAAGTAACTACTAATATCGGAAGAAGCGAGTGAACTGTGGGTGAACAGGAATATTTCATTAACTGATTACATGATTGGAATAGACGCAAAAAAAAATATATCTTTGAACAACTAAAGACTAAAAAGATGTACATTAACTACTTATTTGCGTTAGCTGTCAATTCATTTTTAAATTATATTTTTTATAATATGCAGCTTTTAGACTTAAAATGTTTACTAAATAAATCTTTTGAGAAATACTTGACTTACTAGATATTTTTTTTAGTTTTAGTTCTAATCAAAGTTACAATTCTGAGGCCTTGTACAGCGAAAACTGAATTCCGAAGTAAAAAATGAAGAAATGAAAGTTCCATTAACTGACCCTTGAGACATTCTGTAAAATAAAAAATTAAACTAAATACAAAATTAATAGAGATTTTTGAGACGCTATGAGAAATTTTGAAACGGCGGTACACATGCATTACAAGGATTTTTATTATTTGTCCGAAAATTTTGAATAAACCAAAAAAAAACAATAGCGATTTTTTCCTGATAGTTAACAAAGGAATTCAGAAATACTTTTTTTCTGAAAAAAAAACAATGGCGAATAATTTATTTCTTTAAAATTATTTGGTGTACCCGTGCTGGTCCTGCGCTTCTCTTAGCTCTTAGCTATTGATCGCAAAAACTTTCGCTAAGGTATTTCCGGCTCTTCATTGAAAAAAAAAATGTATAATTTTGTATTTTTTTTATATAATATGTAAATTCTTCTTTATATTTAACGACGCTTTTTGTGCTATTATTTACATAGCAAACTGGAGTTACTTTTAGACGTAAATATCCTAGTTAAAATAATGCCCTTCCTCATTAAACACCTTGTATATGGCTAGTATCAATAGAAAGTGTCTCACAGTATCTACTAGTTTTTCATTTTTATGAATATGTGAGCTTGCTCAAAGAGTACATAATGGCGCTTTTCGATGAATTTATGAGGTACTGATAAACCCGTAACAGATAGATGAAATCTGATTACACATTCTCGACTCCGATTTTTGTCATAAATTTAATAGTATCAATATTCTCCAGTAGGCCTGAACTAACCTGTATAGGTTTTTCCGTATACAGGTTAGTTCAGGTTTGAAAAACTGCACTTTTGATAACGCGCTCTATCACGACTATTATGGAAAATACAACAAAAAAGTGAAGTAAAAATGTTTTTGACTTTTTCATACGTAAACTAGTAGTGCAGTTAAACATTTTTTATTGCTTGCGAGTTTCAAGTTGTGATATAAAGTCAGGTTTTTTTTTAATGGGACTCCGCATATACAGGGTGATTCAAAATTCAGTGCAAAGATTTTAAGGGCATATTTGTGGGGTCAAAATAAGACGTGTTTTTCCTTTTAACATGGGTTCTAAAGGTCCTAAAAGGGCTTAAAGTTGGAAAAATGTTTTTTTTTAATTGTGGCCGTAATTATTCATGAAAATTGTTGAAAATTTGTATATTCTGTGTCTCAACGACCTTTTTTTTTATTTCTCTTCTCAGAAATGGCATAAATAAAAAAACAACAGTTGCCATAACTGCAAAGTCCCAGCCTCCTATGTTTTTTCCTTATTATGATGATCCTGCAGTCGTTCAGTCGAAAAAGTTTTTCAACTTGAATCAAGAAACTTCAAGAAATCAAAATTAAAGATATATGTTAGGCCTACTAGATAGTGATGATGAGTTTAACGAAGCTCCCGGGAAACATGAAATGTTCCTCGTCATAATGACAGTAAGTCCTTAAAAACTGCGAAGAATTAAAATGTCCCCATTTCTGAGAAAAGAAATAAAAAAAGCTCGTTACTGGTATGTACAAATTTTCAAGAATTTTTATGAATAAATACAGCCACAATTAAAAAAAATCCAACTTTGAGCGCCCATAGGGTTGGGGGGGAGGGAATTCATTTTAGGACCCATGTTTATTAAAAATAACGTCTTATTTTGACCTCACAAATATTAAATTCTTTGTACTGAATTTTGAATCTGACGTATATGGCATTTTGATGCATTTTCGGGTTATGGCCCTACTACGCCCTGGGAATATACCCGTCCTTTGTTTCCTCAATATGAATTTAAGCACAAGAATACTCTAAGAGCAATTCGGAATTCCGTCGGCTGTCAGTACTCAGTACGTCAACTCGATGATGGATAAACGTCATCTAAAAGTGGCGGGATATTCAAAAATTACCTGTACTTAAAAGGGTTGTTGTGGGAATTTGTGAATTCTTCAACAATTCTCAATTGCTCATAATGTATCTTGAACTAAAGCGTTTACTTATTAGTAGGAAGGAAGAATTATAGTTCATCGTTTGTCTGAAAAAAAAATCATTTGAAGGCTTTCGCCCATAAGAACAATGTTAATCTTGGAAAAAACATGGCGGACAAGTCCTTATGGCCACACTCTCATTACAGACACTCTAAGTACATGTACGAATCTCGGCCATCTGTCTGTGGGAAGGGACAATTACGGCAGAAAACTGGTTTTGGTTCACGTCACGATTTATTTCGCATGGCATAGTGATGGCGCCACTTACATATATACACAGCGCTTTGAGCAATTAAAAGGACCAATAGCCCTTCAAACTAATTTTTCTATCAGGTTTGAGGTATACCATACTGATGAACTCCAATAAGAGCGAAACCGGTCTATGGTTCCTCTGCCTGATAGAGAAATAAGTTTGATATTCTACTAAACGTCGCCCCCAGACAGTATAGGCACGAATCTCGGCCATCTGTCTGTGGGAAGTAACAATTTCGGCAGAAAACTGGTTTTGGTTCACTTCACGATTTATCTCACATGCCCTAGTGGAAACATTTGCTGTCGTCCGATCGCGCCACTTACAAATATACACAGTGCTTTGAGCAATAAAAAGAACCAATAACCGTTCAAACTTATTTTTCTGTCAGGTTTGAGGTATACCATACTGATGAGCTCTAATAAGAGCGAAACAAGTCTATGGTTCCTCTGCCTGATAGAGAAATGAGTTTGATACACTGCTAAATGAAACGTCGCCCCAAAGCAGTATAGGTACCAATCTCGGCCATCTGTCTGTGGGAAGTGACAATTTCAGCAGAAAACTGCTTTTGGTTCACTTCATGATTTATCTTGAATGCGCTAGTAGAAGCACCTGCTGTCCGATGGCGCCACTTGAGGAAAAAATTAGTTTTTTTATTAAGTCTTCACAAACCATTAGAAATAAAAATATTCAACTTTACATCATTCGAATCAGCTAAAAAAGAGCAATTAAAAGAACTAATAATATTAAAAAAAAAACTAACTTTATATCATAACTTGAAAATCGCCACCAATAAAAAAAATCAAAACTGCACCACCAAATAACGTATGGAAAACTCTGAAATATTACTATTTAACTCTTTTTTCTATTTCCTATAATAATCGAGATACAGGGCGATGTCAATAATGCAGTTTTTTTTTTAAGTATATAGGAATGTATAGGAAACACGAATAAGCTGGCCGAAAATAATGATACTAATAAATTTATCATGAAAATTGGAGTTTAGAATGCGTAATCAGACTTCGTGTATCTATTACGGTTTTACCAATACACACGCCATAAATTTATCGAAAAAGCGCTACCCTGTACAGTATAGCTAACACAGCTGTGTGGTTACGCGTCCTTCTCAAAGTAGTTGGTTGCGTTGCTGCAGGTGTAGGACAAAAAATTAAAGATGTCTACGTTTTTGTAGAAATTAAGCCAACGCGCGACGTTTCGACGTTTATTTGACGTCTTTCTCAAAACTACCAATTGAGGAGACCATGCATACAAATAATGGCCGCTTGGCAAACAAATAAAAAGTATAAAATTTGACTTAAGTTAATTACACTGACATAAAAACAACAATAGTACGGACAACAATACATTAGCTACATCAACAAGAATCTACAAAAACGTAGAAGTTTACACACGTAACCAGTTGGCTAAGTTCTTTTCCTAAGTGAGTTACTAACAATCTGATAGATTTTCTTAATACACAAGTAGCAAGTTGTTATTTGCTTATATTTTATACCTGTGCTTGTCCCATGGAAAGTTTCTTCTTGCACTTTTGTTTATTTTTATTAAGTTATTAATTAATCACCTGAACCACTAACCTGTCTGTTAGGAAGCTGCTAGATAAAAATATCTTCTTGGACTTAGATCATTGTCTTTAATATCTTTTTCTGCTCGTGGGATCTCTCTAGTGACGATGTATCTGCACTGTTTACAGTGAAAAAACCTTTTTCAACTTTCACTTCTTCCAATGCTGTAATTGTGATGTTGAATTAGGACAATTGCAATTTTTTATTGACACACCACAAGCTATGAAGGGCGTCCAAAATTCGGGAGCAGATAATGGTCTGACGTGGTGTTCTTCCACTGACGTATTCTACTATGACTATTCTTCAAAGCTTCTTTTAAGGTATTCATTTTTCCACCAAAAGCCGAATATCGACTTTCCTTCAAAGCACAATTTATCGCAGTAAGGGTTAAAATAATTTTACATGCCTCTACGGCTCTAATTTGTGTAGGACTGTGCGTTGACACGAAAACCTATCATTAAGCAGAAAATTACACGAAATCGGGCGTATCTCGTGTATATCGCTCATTCTGGACAAAACTAATGAAATTTCCTTAACCGACTGCCTTTTGCTAGATATCTGGCGAATATCAGAGAGGTAATTAGCAGAAAATTCTGCACGAAAAATCTTTGTTATGATTATTTCAAAAAGTGAACTGACCCGATAAGCTCTCATGGAAATCCAACACACCACACTTAAGCCACGTGACGACACATTTATTCTGGTTACCATGCGACACAAATACACTCTCTTGAAAGCTTTTATCCATTCAAGACATACGTTTTAGGATACGACAGTGGCGAAACCGACGACCTTCGTCCATTATCCGAATTCAAATTTTTCCACGAGGGCCGCAATTCCCACAAGAGTGACGTATTGGACAGCATCTCGACTTCTTACGAGGGTACACGAAAAATACTTGCCGACTCAGAACCCAGGGGACCTTACTACGTACCCCACGAGATAAAAACCGACGGCAACCGCCCAGATTTTTCCTCCTCCCCCGATCTGCCGCATCCGACTGTTGATATAGGTAACTGCCTTTTATATTAAATCATGGCCGAAATCGATATACGTGCACGAGATTTTAAATCGGATATAGGGGAGGAATATGCATTACTGTGCAGTTATATATTTGTAGTACTACCGTTATCGAAAGCTCGCGAATTTAATTTAGTTTTATCTGATGCAGGGGAAATTGAATAGTTGCAAAAAAAAACTAGGCCACTCGTATGAAAAGCTTCGAAACGGGTCTACCGATCACATTAGTTGAACCACTGCTAACCACTGCTATTTTGATTTTATGTTAAGTTTGCCTACCTCAAGGGACATTCTTAACACTTCTGATACGGAAAAAAATCATTAAAACCTGTTCGGGGTGGATATGATAGTCATATAACCGCGTGCTCAACCGGCCGAGTGCGATATGGACATTTCACTCAAATTTTTCCCCTCTTTGGTCTTTTTCAAAAAAACGTTGCAATTTATTTTTTGTTGTTTTGGTGGGACGATTTAAATCCTATAAACGTAACAAAACGATTTGGGGTGAATCCACGCTCTTAAATAAGTTTTTTTTTTAAACATAAAAAAATCTGATTTAAGTACCTCTAAAAATCTACCATAGAAGTCCGTCTATCTTGGAAACCATTTAACCAATTGGGCTGCAGCTAATGAGAGGTGAGAGGTGAGAACAAGAATAGTAAAAAAACCATTGGATTCACTCCCATTCACTCGGATCTGTCCATTCGTTCCAAAGTTATCGACGGTCAAAGTTGACAATTGAGAAAAAAGAAGTAACACACCTCCTTTAGGCTTTAAAAAAAAAAATCTTTTTTGCTGTTTTTGGTAGGAATAAAACGATTTCAATTCACCATGAACGTAAGAAAGGGAATGGGAGTGAGTTGAAGTTTTTTTTAATGCTATTTTTAATCGAATTTGGGCAATCGACACTTGGAGAATTGACAACCTAAGGGATCTATCTCCGCAATTATTGAACCAATGGGACAAGAAGTGGAAAAACTATTGGATTCGCTCCAATCGGTCTATTTGTCCTAAAGTTATAGACCGTCAAAGTTTTCATTTGAAAAAAAAATCAATATTTGGTGTTTTTCAAAAACATTTTGAATTTTTTGTTCTGCAGTTTTTGCTCGAAATAAAACGACCTCAATCCCCTATGAACGTAACTCACATAATATGAGTCAGAGTAGTCCCGTAACTATTTCCGAAATTACTTAACCAATGGGACCTCCGATGGTGGGAGTTGGAAGAGGACATCGAAAAGAATAAAAAACTATTAGCCTCACTGCAATCGGTCAACTCGTTCTAAAGTTATACGCCGCCAAAGTTGTAATTTGAGAAAAAAGAAGGCATATACTCGCTTTGGTAATTAAAAAAAAACAATAATTTTTTTTATGCTGTTTTTGATCGAAATTAGACGATTTCAATCCCCTATGAAAGTTACAAACTTAATGCGAGTCAAAGTAGTAAGTGAGTTTTTTTAAAGCAGTAAAAAGTCGATTCTAAAAGTGCCCAGAAATCGGCCGTAGAAAGGGTTTATCTTTAAAACCATTTAACCAATGGAACTGAAGTCACCGGAGGTGACAATGGAAAATAGAAAGTAAAAAACCGTTAGACTCCTATCGGTCTTTTTGCTTTAAAATTATCAACGATCAAAGTTGAAAATTGGGAAAAAATAGGTTATAAACCTTCTTTGGTTTTTAACAACCTGATAAAGCAATTTTTTTTTGCTGTTTTTGGTAGAAATGAGAAGATTTCAATCTCCCCTAAACATAACATAGCGAATGAGAGAGAAACTAGTTCCTTGAATAATTCTTGATTTTCTACGACCAATTAAAATTATTTATTGAATTTATTTAACAATAACTTATTATTTTTTGTACGTCTTCATGTTTAATTTAGTTAGATAATGACATTGAGATTTAAAACAAACCATATAGGGCGCAATGCTCTCTCAAAAAAAATTGCTAATGATCTGTTTCATTCATTGAAATATAGCTCTAGAATAGAAGGGAGAGGGAGAGAGAATCTAAAGTTTTTCAAAGAAAGAACAAATCAATTTTGTGATTGGCAATTCCTTGTTTTATCATATTTCTAGTTTTCTTGTTAGCCGACACTGTAGTCAATTTTCAATGATTACTGTGGGATAAGTTTAATATGCCTGCAGCATAAATTGTTATAACAGAAATCAGCAATCGAAGTGGGTGACGCCTATTGAAACTAATAGCGTTATTTACGAGAGTATGATATTATTTGATAACTCAAGCGAAGAATATGTAAAATAAAGGTAATTAATGATCTTTAATGAACCAATGCTGTAAAGTGAAACCAAGCCAGCTTTCTGCCGAAGTTGTCGCTTCCCACCGACAGATGGCCGAGATTCGTACCTATACTGTCTGGGGACGATGTTCAGCAGAGTAACAAACTCCTTTCTCTTTCAGGCAGAGGAGCCATAGACCGGTTTCGATCTTATTGCAGCTCATCAATATGGTATACCTCAGTCAGTATAGGAACGAATCTCGGCCATCTGTCTGTGGGAAGCGATAACTTCGGCAGAAAACGGTTGGTTTCACTTCACGATATCTCGCATGTCCTAGTGGAAGCACCTGCCGTCGTCCGATGGCGCCACTTGCATATGTTTTCCAATGCTGTTGATCACCCTATAAAGGGCCATCTACTTCTTAACTATTTTTATCAATCCAAAACTTGGTTTGAGGTGTGAGATTTGGTTAGGCTGTCACTAACTTTTCTTCTGCTTTTTGATCTCACAATCCTAGTTCTATTCTTTCCCTTCTATCACCACCATATTTCTCTAAGTAGATCAAGAATTTTTCTACCTATCAAACATCTAGGTTTTACCTCTTTTTTTAGAGGATTTCCTCCGTTGCAAAACTGCTTTATTGCTCTACAATAATATAATGAGATCCATGTGAGCAACATGTTTTTTAGTAAATTTTTTTAGTAACGTCAAAATCCGATTACCTGCACTTCCTGCTCCCTGTCATCTCAACTTTACAGACTCTTTTTAATTCTGCTTCCGAATTTGAAGAGAATAGCATTTCCTCAAAGGAAAGGATACTTTCACAAAATGTAATTTTGTTGATATTTTCTTTTTTATTTAGAAGCTGATGGGACATGTTTTATATAGTGGCATCGCATTGTTTACTGATGGTTTCATATGAATATCATTATCTTGATATTATGATTCTGTTGTTCACATTGAACCCGAAGTCTGCTGATACTAAAGGTGGATTGTCACGTTTTCTTTCTCTTTCGTGCTCGGCCTAGTCAAGCCACGGACCCGGCAAATTTTTTTTCATAATACAATTATACATTTTTTGGGGTTAATTTACACTACAGGCGCAATATCTCGGCAATCGACAGTCTTGATGCTCTCAAACAATATTTGCTGAGCATTTGCTTTGCCTGTTCCGACAAGTGTGAATATCCTTCCGGCAGCCATTTTGCAGTTTTTTACCTGGGTACAGTGGGTTTTAAGTACATTTGGGTTTGAGAAAATGAAGACATATGACAACAGAGGCCTATTAAGCGAAACATCTTGGACTTCCATTGTCTTTATTGAGTTTTTTACACGACGTTTTGAGTAGTGGAATCTCAAGTTTCACTTGAAAACGACCAGAGTGATGGTGATGGTGATCCGTGATGGTGCCGCCATTTATCGATGGTTGTCTGACCTACCGATATTAGACAACTAATTAAGAGGGTGTTTCACTATTGACTGTGGAGGGTCTTCAGACATTGTTTATAAAAGCTGTTTACTGTGTATGATGATATCCGATGAAAACTGTCAAGTGTGATGCTATTACCTTCAAATAAAAGAAAAAAATCGTTACATTAGCCCCTCTTCTTCGTAAAGAAAAAATAAGTTTACTCAACAACTTAAAATTAAATAAAAACAATTTGATGCAAACTATGTTTAACACTATCCACAAAAACAATCTTTGGCTTCTATCTGGTCTGGATCTGCAACCGGTTTCTCGCTAGGTTCTGCCGTCACTACTGCCATGTGGTATCGCTTTTCAGTGAGCAGATACGGCTTCTTGTTCCTATGGACCAAGGTACAAGAGCAGCGAAGTGATGTTACTCCAACTCTGCCGTCTCTGCCACATCGAGAACAAAATAAGATGGGTCGTCCTTGATAATAGTATCCGTCATGTCCAGTTCTCCCACATCTCCAACAAGTGTTGTTGGTAATAGTGACTTTTCATGGGGGACCTTCAGAGTCTGAGGGCATCCAAAACGGGTAATGATATTCTTGTGCAAGGCTTTTGTTGTCACTCGGCTAGTGGCCTTACGAATTGTTTGGCACTGAATCCATTTCGTAAAACGGTCTTGGAATACAAGTAAATAGGAATTTCTTTTAGAAGGTCGTGGTAACGGTCCAACAATGTCCGTAGATACTATTTCCCATGGTGAGAATCTCGGAATGCGTTTATTTTCCACGCGGGTTTTTGTTGGCATGTTTTATACTTTTGACAACATGGGCAATTGCGGACGTAACGGTTTATGTCCCTGAACATTCGAGGTCAATAATACCTGGAGGCTATTTCGGCTATCGTCTTTACAACTTCCAAATGGCAGGCAGTCGGTTGATCCTCGTTTTTCGTTAAAACGGTAGAACGGGCGGACTTTGGAATACATAAATTTGTGGATCGGTCATTTATCGGCTACTTTATCCAAATGCGGTATTTGATATCAAAGTCAAATTGCTGAAGGTACATGCTCCAACGGGCTAGTCTACCAGAAGGACTCTTAAGTGTGTGTAGCCATTTCAAAGACTGATGATCGGTTACCACAGTGAATCGCGGTACCCCTCTAGATAAGGACGCATTTTCTCTATTCCCAAACAATTGCCAAACATTCCTTCTCGGTTACTGAAAACTTCTTTTCATTAACACTCAGAGTGCGGCTTGCATAAGCGATTGCGTGGTCTCCTTTGGATCCGTTCTGGATTAATGCAGCTTCCAATCCTTGTTCGAGGCATCAGTCTGTAAAATGAAGGGTTTCGAAAAGTCGGAGCAAGTTAGAATAGGGGCATCGGTCAAACCTTGCTTTAGTCTGTTAAATGCTTCCTCTTGATCTTTCGACCAGATCCATCGAGTGGCTTTCTTGAGTAAATGGTGAAGGGGTGACGCTATCTTTGAAAAGTCTTCAGTTTTTAATGTTTTTATTCCATCAAGAGTGACAACATGGCCCAAGTATCGGAGTGAACGTTGACCAAACTGACATTTTTCAGGATTAATGCGGAGATTGGCAGCACGAAAATATGGTAAAACTTCCTGCAGATTTCGGAGATGTTCATCAAAAGTTTTGCCCAAAATTATGACGTCGTCCAGGCAAAGCATACTGGGTCTAAGTCCGGGCCAATTATTTGTTCCATAAGACGTTGAAAAGTTACAGGGCCGGAATGTAAGCCAAAAGGCATTACTCGGAACTGAAAAAGGCCCATCCCTTCTACGGTTTGCTTTCGTTGCTCAACGGAATTTGCCAATAACCCTGTATTAAATCTAAGCTGGAAATATAACGAGCATTCCTTAGTTTATCCGGAATGGCATTGAGGTAAGGAAGCGGATACGCATCTTTGCGAGTGACGGTGTTTACTTTTTGAAAGTCATCATCGGCAGAATCTGGGCGTACCTTCCTTCTTACGGACTATCACCAACGGAGAACAGCATGGACTGGTGGATGGCTCCATGATTCCATCTTTCAGAATTCTCTCTACTTCGTCATGTATTACTTGCTGTATTTTCAGATTTCGATGGTGGTACCGTTGTTTGATGGTCTCCGATTTTTCAAAATGTACTGTGTGTTCAATTGATAGTCTCGTACCTGGCATGTTCTTAAATTTTGGTAATTCCTGATCTAGAAAGATTTTCAACTTCTGTTCCTCCTCTTCAGTGAGTAAGGCGTGGTCTTTCTTCAGTTTCTATTAAGCTGCAATGCGGGTTAGTAGGAGGGGTTTTATCAAATTTCCAGGTTACGGTTTTAGCCAGTAAATCTAGACTAACAGCATTCTTTCCCAGTATGTCCACACCCAGTACAATATCTGCCGCTAAGTGTGAAAAACAATTATTGAAAAAGGAGTGAACTTTTTCTTTCTCGATTTGCAATGGTACTTGATAACACTCTTTCACATGGATCGCGTCTTTCCATCGGCAATTTTGACTTGTACATTAGAAGCAACTTTAGGACAGGAACTTTGCCCACACCGCAAGGCAATGGTGTGTTAAATATACGAGCTGGCAGCTCCGGTATCAAGAAGTTCTAAAAATCTTTTGTTAGCAAGTGTTCCCGCTTTTCCGCAACGGAAGCAAAATTATTTTGCTGGCTTCCGGCAATTGGTTTTATAGTGGCCACTTTCACCACATCTCCAACAGACGATCGGTGCTGTAGGTTTCGGTTGGGTTTGAGAAGGGTGGCAATTTCGGGGAGAGTTTCTTTCTTGTCTCTCTATATTGTGAAAAGGTTTGGATTCGGATTTGTCGAGTTCGGGTGGTCGGAAGAAGCGGCGTAGATCAGCAAACAACGTTTCTGCTTTTCGTGCGGAATTGGAGAATGAGGATATTTTAGTTCATCATCCGGGTTGATTCTGTTATGCCTGCGAGTCAACGTCTGTAGGTCGGTTATGTAACGGTTAACGTGTTCAGTTGTCCTCTAAATTCTGCGACCTCCAGTTTTTCCACCTCCAGTTCCTCTTCTTAATTCATGGGCAAATAGAAGGTCCGGAAATCATTAAGAAAATCATCCCAGGTGACCCAGTTCCTGCAGGTTATTTCGGTACCATAATGACGCTTCGTCTTTTAGTAAGACTGATAAATAAGGCATAAAGTCATTCGGTGTTATCCCCTGAGCTGAATCCCCAATCTTGTATTGTGAGTGGAAGTGTGATATATTGGATTATGGGTAACAATGATTTTGTTGAAAAGGGCGGTTGACTAGAAAATGCGGAATGGTATTGGGGCGGTATAATTGATGGTTGGGGTACATTGCCGGTGATGGTGGTATAGGTCACGCTAGTAACTGCAGTAGTGGTTGGTTGTGTCGGAAGCGGTGGTACAACAGGCGGTATCTGTCTTACATCAGTATTTGACGCATTTTCCTGACGTTCAAAGAGTCTATATACTTCATTTGTCTCTCTAACAAATACTTCCGGCGCGGCAGTATTCGGTAAAGCCATGACAAAGCAGGAGCGATAATGTCAGGAGAAGGTGGTATTTGGTTTTGTGGAATCTGCCTTTAGCTATTTAAGTTCGTTTCATTGGGATCGGCCGGTACAGATTGATTCCATAAAGCAGTCGGTTCCAAAATAGAGAATAAAAAGAGACAGCACAACTACAACTTTATAGTAATCAAAAACTCAAACATGGGGACGCAGTGCTTCAGAAAAGAGGTGACGGTATCTAGTTAAGACGGTGAATAAGAAAAAGGCAAGTCTCTGGACCCTTAAATCAAAAGAAAAGAGTCCCTGCTCGGGTGCCACAATTATGCGACGCCCTTTCTCAAGTCTGCTGATACTTATTTTGGTGAGTCTCGGGCGCCACCCTTTGATATTTGTAACGCAATAAAGGACCGCTACGCCTACAAGGTAGCTTTTAGGCAGTGAAGAAATTTATTCCTGGGGTTTTCTAAATTAAAACAGAAGTAGTTCGGAACAACAAAAGATATCTATTTAACGGACGGACAAAAGACAAAACATTCTAAACCTAAGGTACATATTTCGGCGGGGAAATGTATAGGAATGTTTATATACGGGATTACGGGATAGTCATAATTCGGAAACGAACAGTACATCCTGAACTAACTCGGTAAGGGTCGGCAATTGCAGTACTGCGTGATAGCAATAACAATAAATGACTCGGTAAATGAGATGGGAACGGAGCTAGAATTAATGAGTCGATTCCAGAAGCAGGCGGATAATGTTTTTGATTACGGTGACAGGTTGACTTGAAATTCACATATGGAACGCCTTCGGGATACGGCTGGTTTTCGTGCCCCTTCTTATGGAATCAAGCTGTATTTTCCCTCCAGCAGTCTAACATCCACTCCCTCAATCTCAAACCAATTCGTCTAGTCATACATCTTTTTACCCTCACTACAAGAAAAGTGACCAGGTGCCGGCATCTATCGACGGTCGTCTGACCTATCAATATTAGACAACTAATTAAGGGGGTGTTTCGAATAATGACTGTGGAGTGTGATTAGACATTGCTTATAAAAGGTTTTTAATGTGTTATGTGAAGAAATCCGATGAAAAATGTCAGTGTGAAGTTATTACCTTTAAATAAACGAAAAACTTCGTTACAACGTCTAACTGTGTCCGGTGCATATAGATATAACCCAGTGAAAAAAATTCATCGAAAGTTTATGTGAGATCATTAGAGCGTTACCTGCCAAGACGCGTTTTGCTCCCACTGAGCTCGTCAGTTGGGTTCACTCTGATGATCTCACACAGGGATATGAATAGAAATTCAAAGACAAAAGCCGACTTAGCCGTGGCAGGCCAGTCTCACTGGCGCCTTCTCTTTCGCCGAGTGGATATTTGATACTGCATGTGATGCAGATACTTAACTTGAATCGCTTCATCGATCGATAAATGTATCTACCTCACATGCAGTTCTTCGCTCTAACACCTGAATGCTCTAAAGCTTGAAATCAAAAAATTACCTCTGGTTCTTCTCACAGCACGTCTAGCCTGTGTCCGGTGGGTATAGCCCTATCTGTTATAGAAGAATAGTCTTCCATAACCCAGTGAAAAAATTCATCGAAGGATTGTGTGATCCAGAAATCCAATTTTTTTATTTTAAGCTTCATAGCGTTCGGTCACACATTTGTCGATCGATGAAGCGATTTATGGTCAGCTGACTGCATTACATGCAGTACAAAATGTCCACTTGGTGAAAGAGATGGTGCCAATAAGACTGACCTGCCATAGCTAAGTGAACTTTTGCTTTAAATTTCGATTCATTTCTCTGTGGGAGATCATCACGATGAACCCAACTGACGAGCTCTAGTGGGAGCAAAACGCGTCTTGGAAGAAAACGCTCTGATGATGTCACACATTTCGGTGAATTTTTTCACTAGGTTATGGCAGATTATTCTTCTGTAAGCCTATATGTACCGGACACAGGCTAGCCGTGCTGTGTCATTTCTTACATATACATATAATAGGGTCAAGAACCAGCAATCATTTTTTATTTCAAGCTTCAATAACAGTTTGTTTGGTTATTTTTAGGAGAAACAGCTATTTATAATTTCAGGATCGATTTGAAGAGAAGGCTACTAGAAACTAGAGCCGAAATGTAAGCCAAAAACTCGAATTTTTTTTTAGCCTATATAGCTTTCATTGCGATGGGAAAAGTAGCTTCTCCAGGGTTGCAAATTTGATTTTTTTTTCAGTCTACTTAGTTGGTTTAGAAGTGTAACCCTCGTAAAATCTACTATGTCCATAATGAAGCGTCCACACAAAGGTTTTTGGTGATCTACTAATTAATATTAAAAAAAAACTGGCATAAAAAATATGTATTAGAATTACATACTTATATTAAAAACAAATTACAAATCAAACAAACAAAAACCAAAAACATAATTTTTTGTAAAGAAAGAATATTTAAGGATTTTCCTTAAGTATATCAAGAACAAACTTGCGGTACTCAGGGTGAAAAAGTGAAGTAAACGATACGTAGAGGACATGGAAGCATACCTCCGCAGCGCTTTGAGGTGGTGGGACAATAAAAGACGCCACCCCAAGCAAGGTGCCCTTGTGAACAGCTCCACCACCACTATCTCCCGAGCATGCTGTTTTGTTTTGATGATTTTTGGCGCAAAAATGGTCGTCATGATTATGCTGTTCATTTTGACAGAATTTATGTGTGGCAACTGTCATGTTGACCTTGTGCAAAATTTGCGGTTGTTTTCCTTTTTCGTTCAAGCCCCACCCAACGATCAGTACAGATTTTTTTTCGTAGTTGGTAATGTTATGGTTTGCCGGCGGCAGCCTGTAAAAAAGGCCAAAATTTATCACTTATTAATATTAGTGAAAAGTTACTTACTTTGGCAGGGAGATGCCGTTTACGTTAACCTTTTTGGGCAATATAATCAGGGTAAGATCACCAGGAGATCCATTGGCGGGCCCTTTGTAACCTGGGTACTTTTTCCAACACCTTGTGCAATGCACGACTTGCCCTCCATCTTCTGCTCTATATCTGGTTGTGTTGAAATAGAACGTTGCGTTCATTGCTTCTCTAAAATTGCAATACAAATATATTTTTTACATGGTTTAGAGTTGTTACTGTTTATGAGGAACATGATTTACATTAAGGTGTAAGGGTCCACAACGCAATGTTGGGCAGTCACGATAATTCTGTCCGATATTATAGTACCACCACAAGCCGAAGGACTGTATTCTTTATTATCCTTAGTTTTGTACCCCTCTGTTATTATATGGACAGCGTAATCTCCATAAGAATATTTGTCAGTTACTTTGACTCCATTCATAATTCTTTCGCGAATTTGATCCTAAAAAGTAAAGCAGAAGTCTATATCTATAATCTATATAATTAGGCCTTTATTGAGTCGTTATAAAATAATGCATTAATTTGGAAATTCAAAAATTACATTAACATATTCCATTTAGACGATTCTTAACTCACTTGCAACGATGTCCCAAAAAGGCACAACACCATAACTAAACCACATTTGTAAGCAGCCATTTTATGCAGATTTATCTGGATGGTTCTCAGTTCGAAAACTGATTGCAAATAGGAAGAATGAGCCCCTTTTATACCACTTTCATATATCTGATGTTTCTAAAATAATTGGCCTATAATTAGTCGTATTATTGCGTCAATTGTAAAATGTTTAGATGTCCTCTAATTTACCTATGTTTTATCAAATATTATTAACTCATGACTTTTGTAATAATTTTGTAAATATTATTTGTTACCTTAATAAGCAACAGTGGTGATAGCAATAGTGATAACAGCAAAGATAGGTTACTTAAAAAAAAAGCTAAAGAAAAGCAAAGAAGTTAGTTTTTCTGTAATTAGGCCATATTTTCTCAATATCCTATTCCTCCCAAGCTAGCTTACTTGCCTCCTCCAAAATTGCTTCAGAGCAGACTCGTATATATATATATTGTCTAAAAAAAAATGAGGAATTTTTTTTTAGAAAGGAAAGATTTTTTTTGCTGCCAACCTTTATACTCCTTGTAATTTAACAATATTTCTATTGTGTTTAGCTACTTTTTGAAACATCGGTACTTTCAAAACCTATTGAATATTTAGTTGATGCAAGTAGTCAACAAGATTGATTTTTATTTTTGAAGTAAAACTTTGGTCTACAATCAAAATTTGCTCTAAGTCAGATCAAAAGTACAAACTTTCCCGCTACGAATCCTCAGCTATTCGAGGCCTTGTTATTGGCTGGTTAGCTCTTTTTTTATAAAGAAGCCTAAGTATATTTTTCAGTACGTTATTCTAGTTTTGGTCTATTGAAACTAATTATTTTCTGATATTTTGCCTGCAAGTTTGGCAGGAATTTCCACACAGTTATTGTTCGTATCTCTAGGTTACATATCCTAATCAATAATCCGGTGTGACGAAGTTTTAGAGCAAGTGATTGAACGAGTCCAACGTTTTGAAATTTTACAAAAAAAAAGTTTTATGAAAATTTTCGAGAAACTGCACATACATAGTGAGCAATTTTCAGTAGAAGATTTCAATAGAAGGAAATTGTTTTTTTTTCTTTTTCCTCAGTTATTTGAGGAAGAGCTTACAAGAGCATTAAGAACTATACTAGGGCTCAGTTCAAGAGAATCGTGTAGAGGAAAATTCAGAGAAACAGGAATACTTACGATTCATGCCATTTATATCCAGGAAGGTATATTATTCTTTTTCAAAAACCAAAGCCTATTTCATCGGCATGCTTCGACAAATATACGCTCTTCAAGAACATTAAATTACATATTACCAAAACATAGATTAGCCCTTTATGAAAACGGTGCATATTACAACTGCATAAAATTGTATAATAATTTGCCAACTAAAATTAAGATCATAGATCAAATGAAGCAGTTCAAGAACCAACTTTATAAATTTCTTTTGAATGTAGAACACTCTTAACGAATTCCTGGATCATAGTTATATTTGTAGTTGATCGTGTATGATCATATATGTTGACGTTATTACTTTTTATGTCCCTGTACATAATTTCGAAATAGAGATTATTATTACTAATATTATTATTGTTATTATTATTATTATTTGTTTATTTGTTTTCCAACGATTGACGATCTATCAGATGATTATTCAGATTCTAGAGTAATCTGATCCACATTAATAATTGTCCAGGATTGAGGGAATCTAATCTGCTGTCAATTGTTAATACAAGAAAATTAATATATCATTGATATTTGCCTACTTCACACAGCACATCGATAGCTTTTCCAGATTGGAGTGCATCCACCATGCATTCTTAATGTTAATGATAAAGGAAAGCACGAAGCTTGAGCTGGACTCGCTTGGTCGTTTTAGCCCCCACTAAGTCAAAGTCTCCACCCTGAGGAAGAGACGATCATCTGTAGAATATCAAAACCAGCTCTCGTGGCTTGGTCTTGAAAGTGCTAAAAGCGAACTTGTCACATTGCACTTTGTGACATGAAGTGTGTCCTTTAATCTAATTAGTTAGTCGATTATGGATGATGGTGGTCTACCAGATATCTTTTCGCATGTCCATTATAGGACAGACCATATCTGCTGAAAATAAAAGAAGTGATCATCCATGTGGAGGAATGCAAAATTATTGTTTGCATATAACACCTTTTTCAACAGAAATTCCTGAATATAAGAATAGAAGTTATTTATTATTTATCGAAGAAGAATTGTTTTCTTTCTTTTCCTTCTGGTTAATTGTTTCTTTCCCTTCCAAAGGTTGGCGATCCCTCAGGTAGTTATTCCGGTTCTAGCGCACTCTGATGATCTACACTGTTGCTGAATGAAAGTTGATTTCTAGTAAATTTTTAGAACTATACCTTCTAATAAATGCTCAGGAGTGAGGTGGCTTAGTCTGCTGTCAATAGTTATTACAAGAAAATTAGTAACTATATTGATTGCCAAAATATCTGACTATTTTCCATGGATCTCGCTTGCATATCGATACCCTTTCTATATTATTATAAACTAGAGTGCACCCGCCTGAACATATTTGTACTTTAATAGTCAGACTCTTGATTTATTTATTTTTTTCACGTTTGCCTTTCATGACCTTGCCGTTTCCTTTCTTCCTATTTTTTAAGTAACTGAAGCATTACTTACTTACCATCCACCAGGTCTTCTTTTGTTTAGTCTCATCATTACCACCTTGCATTATGTTACCATTTTCTGGTTCCGTAGAAAGTACTCCGTAAATTTTATGAAGGGTCGCGAATGACCACTTTACCCAACCTAAAGTTATATGACCCATTTTGATACTAAATCGTTCTAACTAGGTAAATCCAAAGTTTAGATTTCACGTAGGGGTTGCACTTGTTGTAAAAGTTAGCCTTAAAGACACCACATATTGTGGTAAGGTTTGGATCTTCCATCTGAGTTTTTTATTACAGCCGATGCCATATTAATCTTACTGAGGCCTTCTAGGAAATTTCTCAACTAACAGCTAAAAAGGAGGGCGTAAATGACATCTGATCCTCACTGATGCCAACGCGAAGTTTGGACTGTTTACAGCCGTCGGGAGTTCTTGGTTTTGTAACTTTTTTTTCTTCTACGAGGTTTTTTTGTCAAATAGCTCATTATCTCTTTATTTTACTTCCTTGGTTGCCACATAGAATTACTTGTTAAAATTGATTGGACTGATTCCCGCTTTGACTTACTATGAAAATTTCAGCATTTTTGTCCGACTATTCCTTGATTTTCTTCATTTAGAACGCGACAAAGAACAGAGGGAAATCATTGAGCTTTCCTTGGACTTATTTCTTCAGCCTTTACCTCAACGAAACGACATTGTTATACTTGGGCGTTATAAGCTTCAAATAGTTCTCCGAAGGTAAAAATTGATCATTTCAGTAAGTTGGCAGTTGCATTGCTTTCGATATAGCTAAATATTTTTTTTCAGACTTATTGACTCAAATGTAGATATGGTCAATGTTAAGCCACATGGTTTGGTATTATGTTGCCCAAGATGGCCCATTCCACCATAAATTTTCGTTAATAAACTAATTTGGATTAACTCCTCTGAAAATATATAAATCTATTTTAAGTGGGAAGTGTGTGACATCTTTCTGTCTATTCTTGAGGTTATGCTTTTGGAATATTTGGCTTTGACCATGCATTTTTTTTCACTTAATTAAACTAAGTTAAACAAAAAGTTAAATGAGGTAAGACCTCTCTCGAATGGGCAACAATCCGGGCCGTAATCTCTCCTTCCGAAGGTTGGCGATCCAAATGGCGATTGTGGCTCTGGAAGCAGCAGCACGAAATATTTCCGTAAATGAGCGGTCAAACTATCTCCTCAGATCTTTTAACCATGAATTCTGGCATTTTTTTACCGTTCTTTTACCCTCTACTTTACCCTCTATTATGAGTCTGACTGGTTAGTATTTTGTTGCTCTCAGCACATGACGAAGGTAGTGATTTTTTCTCACTTTGATGGTGTTTAGCAGTTCTTTCTGTTTGCACATG
This sequence comes from Taphrorychus bicolor, assembly GCA_951812265.1. Taxonomy (NCBI): domain Eukaryota; kingdom Metazoa; phylum Arthropoda; class Insecta; order Coleoptera; family Curculionidae; genus Taphrorychus; species Taphrorychus bicolor. Next base: position 46,928,998 of record OX638297.1, on the reverse strand, counting down.
CGTTGGAGTACTCTGTCTCGTTAGTAACCCTCTATACCCATGCAATTCGTAGCATTTGTCTATATATGCACATTTCAAAACTTTCATAGTCTATACATATATGCACATTCATTGTCCAGCTTTCGCACCCGTAAAGTAAGACAGAGAAAACGTAGCATCTCATTATTCGAATTTTGAGCTTTAGACCAAGGTCTGATCTTGGGAAAAAAGGTTTTCCTCGCTTGTTCAATTCTTGATATTATTTCTTTTCTTGCCATACACTGGCTGATGACATTAGCTCCCAGGTATTTTATCGAAGTAACCTGTTCTATTGTTTGCCCATTGACATGTAGATGTGCGTTTGCTAGTGTCTTTGAGATGACTAGTATTTGATTTTGGAGATATTCAGATGCAAACCGAACATTAGCTCTGGTGAACTAACTCATTTTATTATATTTTGAAGATTTTGTGCGTTGCTTGCTATTAAGGCCCTCTCTTCAGCGTACCTGATGTTATTTATCACAATTACGTTGATCTTGATTCCGCCTTGGGCCACGTCCGATGCTTCTCTAAATATGGACTCCGAGTGTAGATTAAACAGGAGCGGAGACAAGACGCAACCCTGTCGGACACCTCGTCTAATCCACAGATCACCCGATGTTGCTTGTTCTATCTTGACCGCTGCCGTTTGGTGCCAATAGAGTTCCAAAATAACACCTAGGTGTTCGTCGATCCCCGTTGTTCACAGGATTTCGATCATCGTTTGATGAACGCTTTTTGGGTAGTCTATGAGACATGTACATAATCTACATTCATGTCTCTGCATCGTTGTGTCAGGACATTTAGGGAAAAATAGCTTCCCGCATTCCTAGTCCGTTTCGAAATCCGAAGTAAGTGTTATCCACCTGGTGTTCGCAATTTTTGTATATTTGTGTATGGATATGGAGGATACTTTTAAGGACATGAGATATCAAACTTATTATCCGGCAATGGTCACACTGTGAGGAGTTAGATTTTTTTGGCAGTGTTACGACTGTTGACTTTAGCCAATCTGAGTGTATTTTACCGGAGTTATATATTTTATTGAATAGTGACGTCATCATGTCTAGGCTTTTGCTTTTTCCTGTGATTAATTTAAGTATTTCGACGTTGATTTGACCGGTGGTATTTCCATTTTTTTGGTGTTTTTTTTTGCTAGGAGAAACTTCTTCTTTTCTGAGATAACTTCATACAAAATTTGAGCCTCAAAATTGTTTAATACTTCCAAATTAAAATTTTTTTTATGAACTTGTCGCCTACAAGAATTATAATTCCATGGTTTGCTAAGAGGTTTTTTTATATACTCTTGCTTTACAATACTTTGCATTGAATACCATGATTGTTGAAAGTGATAAATAACCATGTAGGGCGATGTCGGCAACTCGCGATTACTCAATGAATCTGGATGAATGAATAGCTCAAGGATAGGTACTAAAAACTATTTCTTCGCTGTAGTAGTAGTAGTAATCACAGCATTACAGTAGGGAAAGTAAATCATTGTGTACTTATACGATTGGAGATGCTTAATAGGGTAGCTCCTAGAAGCACCAATAGTACTCATGGACTCAACAGTGATGTCATGCCTTAGGTGATGCTGATTCAATGCTAATAAACTTCAACTCTTATAATGAAGCCAATATATTTGACATAATACAAAATAAGAAGCTTTTCGCTTATGCAGAAGCACCTGGATAAAAATGATAATGAACAAAGATATATTCAACAATAAACTCAGTTTGTTTCTATTTAGGGCGACTTTTACAAGTTCAAGTAAAACTTCAGATTGAAGATAAAACACCAGACTTGATGTACAATGTATTGTTTACCTGACAGGTTATATCTGGAGTTTTATATTCAATCTGAAGTTTTACTTGAACTTGTAAAAGTCATCCATAGAGAGCTCTAAAACCAATATGTGGACTATTTTTTTGTAGCCCTCTCCGGCCTCAAGTGCAGGCTGAAGCCCTCTCTTATAAAGATGGCTTGAGGTTTTGGAGCTTAGCCGACAGCTCAGTAAGCTCTCTGTCACTCAGCTGAGGGACAAGCAACCACTTTTTCTGCGCTTTGTTTATATCGATTGATTTACTCTTCGACCATGTTTCAGATATCGACTTTTTATTATCAGGCTTTTCTGTTTTTTTTACTTCTACAGAGAAAGTCATAGAATGAAGAAGATGATAAGTGGTTGGACTGATAAGGACATTTCACCGGTTTGGCCAGCAAAAAGATAAATTTTTTTAGCTAAAACTCCCCCTTTCCCATCATCATTTGGCCAGTTTGGCCTGTTGTCAGAGTAACTGTAAACCAGACTCGAACTAATAATCAAGCTTCGATTGGTTGCAACCTCAAGTACATAATTAATAAACAATATAAATAATAAACAATTAATTATCTGTCGATAAATGTTATGTCACTCTTATCAATGATATCGAATTATTTTAATATTACTAAGGTATATGTTTGGTTATCAGCGACAAGCACCAGTCGCATATAATACTACCAAGTAGTTTTCTTTCTCAATGCTTTATCTAGTACAACATTGTACTCAATAATCGTTATATTTTTACGCTACAGACACAATTTTCCATCACCGACCTTCAAGCTGTTGAATGTGAGAGCAATTAAGACTTCACTAAATATTAATAACTTATGTAGTTTGTAAATATAGTTGACACTGCTGATAAAAATATTTCAAAAATTGATTCAGTAATCGTAATTACATGTCGAATATTGCGATAAAGGAACAATAGTACATTTACTGAACGAGCATATAGTGCCCGCCATCATTCCCAAAGATGTTTTTTTTTACATTTTCTTACAAAATAATCGATTAGGTGACTTGGTCTTCAACACGTGCCCTAAAAAGACATTAAAACCATTATGACCGCCATCAGGCACTGTCCGCATGCGATTGTTATGGATTGTATAATGAGAAAACAAAGATACCTCGTGCATAATGAATAATGAATAATATTCGCGCTGTAGGACCTGTTATAGTTTAAAGGATATGACACGCCCTACAATGTGTTCACAACCCGACACATCATGATCATATCATTGCACACTCCTGAATAAGAGGGTATAATATTACATAGTTAGTCCGTCAAATCTTGGATTTTCTTCAGGCTATATTAATGCTAAAGATTTGCCAGCCTTTGTTTTTAGTGCTTACCAGCAAAAAAAGGCCCAGATATGTATGCCCAATAGTATATCTTTGTTAGCGTTTTTGTTAAAACAGAAGAGGTGACACATTAGCTCGAAACCCCAGAGAGCAAAATTCGCTGCTCATAAAAAGACAAAACCCACTCCGACCCAAAACGACTCGAAAACACAAAAGAGCTCTTCGTTCGCCTCGCATATACACAGTAATACACACATGTGTGTTTTTTATAATTTCAGATATTCCTAGCGACGAGAGGCACATAATCAGCAAACGCGAAGCTGACTTTGCCGAATCGATGATGGTAAACGTTAGCTTGCTGCAGTATCTCGATACAGGCCGCTGGTTTATCTCGGTTTACAATGACGAATTGCAACCCTACAGCGTATCCTTGGTAATCTCCGAGGCGGAAGGAGTAAGCGCCACTTGTCCAAACGATTGTTCTGGAAGAGGCTCTTGCTACTTGGGGAAATGCGATTGTATCGACGGCTTTCAAGGCATTGACTGCTCGAAAAGTAAGTATTTCTGCACGATTTATCGCTGACGTTTTTATTTCACTCAGAGGGTCATATTTTGAAATGTAATTATATAAAGTTTTCTGTAACAAAGACTATAAAATAATCTATCATATTTGTTAGGTCATATTCTGACCCTTCGATTATCCCTGTTTCTACTATGTATAAAATTTACCAGGAAGAGAATTTGTTTTTTCTACAGCCGTCAAATAATGACGCATTTTACGCTTTCATTAGACAAACGAAAACCTAACCTTTTTTGAGGATCAGAATGTGAGTTTACTTTTCCGCGCGTTGCCCAGAACAGCAAGCGAAAAAGATTTTTTCGCTTGCTGTCAATAGCAACTACCACCACTCAACGAAATATTTAAAACGTCATTGTCAGTTTGATTTAAATTTTAGGTATAGTGGTATAGGTAACACTATAGTCATTTATGTATTACGAGCAAAAAGTAAATTTTTTGCTCTCGAGTGATTGCCGCTCTCCGCTTCGCGTCGAGCGGCAAACTTCACTCTCCGAGCAAAAAAGTTGTACTTTTCGCTCTTAATACATAAATAACTATACTGTTACCTATCAATGCATAAAAACCGGATTTCCATTCGCATGTGTTAAATATCAAACGTTGCACCAGAGACGTTGTCGACGTTTACTTTTAAAATCTTTCTGAAGGCTTAAAAGAGGACTTACAACGGAGCAACCTGATATACTATGAGGAGACGACTTCGGCAAAAAAAAATGTTATTTAATCTGTTAAGCGCACATTTATACCGTCATTGGACAAAGGGAGGCCCGAATGGGACCAGATATAACTGCACCCAATCAGGGTGGTTCGGTACACATTTGCTTCGAGGACTGGAAAATTGGAGTATCGGAGGGTTCTCATGGGGGACAACATATTTCGCTCAAAACTATTATATAGCTGAATCAATATAATATTGACTTAGTATACTACTCTTACGATTCCACTCGACACAATTAACGCATCCATAAGATGTTTAATTCTTCGGTATTTCTACAAATGGATCAGAAATAAGTCATAATTACAGTCAAAACGTCATTTAGTAGTTGTAAGAGTTACCCTACAACAAATGCCCATTTGAAATGTATTATTTATAAAAATAAGGGGACTAGAAGGACTAGAGAATGTAACTTTGTCTATTAAAAAAAGAGAAAAAAAAGCATTGTTAGATAATGAATATTGGGAACTAAAAACAAACTTCTTATATACACTGGAATAAGTATTTGGAAATAGTGTAATAAAAAAACCATTATGCCTGTCATTAGGCAAGAAATTCAACTTGAGGAAAATCTTTCAGACCATTCCAGAGATATTAATAAAATGCGTGGGATGATCGATATCTCCAATGACCTAACAACAAAATTAACTCTTAGAGAATAAATAAGAAAAAGTGTGAATGATTGCTCAACCTGTGAGTATTTGAGGACCCCAGAAAGTTTATGTACAGGAAACTTGAAATGTTTGAGCAACAAAACCAAAAAAAAAAAATATTCTGAAATTGATGAAAAAGCTGATGGAGAAAGAATCTTCTGCTACCGACGAGTCACAAGATATTATCAAATTGAATATTGATCTTCTATTCTGGAAAACATCTTTTGCCTCAGCTCTTTGAGATACCCCATATCATCAAATCTTTTGGAATGATCGGTCTGCAGGAAAGACTTTTCAAGCAATTATCAAATTGGGAATTGATCATCCATCCCAGAAAATGTCTTTTTTCTCACATTTTTGAGACATTTTTTATCATCTAGTCTTTTGATGAGTATCGGCTATCAGAAAAGATTTTTCAACCAATTTTCGAATTGAGCATTTTTCTTCTATTCTAGAAAACGTCTTTTGTCTCAGTTTTCTGAGACACCTTATAAGATTAAGTCTTTTGAGATGAATCGGTGTGCTAAAAAGCCTTTTCAAAAAATTATCAAATTGCATATTGAAAGACGTCAGAAAACCTATCTTTTTCAGTTTTTGTGACACCCTATATTCATCTAGTCTTTTGAAGAGATTCGGTCATTAGAAAAGACTTTTCAAGAAATTATCAAATTGAATATTGATCCTTTATTCGGGAAAACGTCTTTTGTTCAATTTCTTAAGACACCCTATATCATTTAGCCTTTTGAAATGAATCGGTCTTCTAAAAAGACTTTTCAAAACAATTTCAAATTGGCTATTGAAAGACGCTGAAACACCTATTTTTCTCAGTTTTTGTGACCCTATATCATCTCATCTTTTGAAAAGATTCGGTCTGCAAGAAAGATTTTTCAAGCATTTATCAAATTGAGTATTGATTTTCAATACCAGAAAACGTCTTCTTTTTTTGAGTTTTGAGTTTTTTGGTACATCCTTTATTAGCTAGTCTTACGAAGAGAATCGGTTAGCAAAAAAGACTTTTCAAGAAATTATCAAATTTAATATTGATCTTGTATTCGGGAAAACGTCTTTAACCCACTTTTACTCCTAGTGACATAATCTACTATTTTCTCACTTTTTTGGGACATTTTTTATCATTTAGCCTTTTGAAATGAATCGGTCTGCTAAAAAACTTTTCAAAAAATTTTCAAATTGGGTATTGAAAGACGCAGAAACACCTATTTTTCTCAGTTTTTGTGACCCTATGACATCTAATCTTTTGAAAAGATTCGCTCTGCAAGAAAGATTTTTCAAGCAATTATCAAATTATCAACTTGAGTACTGATCTTCAATTTCAGAAAACGTCTTCTCTTTTCAGTTTTTTGTTACAGTTTTTATCCTTTATTAGCCAGTCTTTCGAAGAGAATCGGTCAGCAAAATTGACTTTTCAAGAAATTGTCAAATTAAATATTGATCTTCTATTCTGTAAAACGTTTTTATCTCAATTTTTTGAAACCCCCTATATCATCTAAACTTTTAAAAAGAATAATTCTGCAAAAAAAGCATTTGAAAAATTTACAAATTGGGTAATGAAAGACACCAGAAAACTTTTTTATTCTCAGTTTTGAGACACACTATATCATCTAATCTTTTGAAACAACGTCGACAATGAAGTGTCTAGGTATAAAAGAAAGAGAATCGATACGGCTCGGATGATGATTAATTTTAACCATTGACTAGTGAAAAGACCTTGCTAAAACTTTGCCAAAGAAGAAGTCACAAGATATCAAATTAAATATTGATATTCTATTCTGGAAAACGTCTTTTGTCTCTGTTCTTTGAGACACCCTACATTATCAAATCTTTTGGAAGGATCGGTCTGCAAGAAAGACTTTTCAAGCAATTATCAAATTGGGAATTGATCATCCATCCCAGAAAATGTCTTTTTTCTCACTTTTTTGAGACATTTTTTATCATTTAGCCTTTTGAAATGAATCGGTGTTCTAAAAAGACTTTTCAAAAAATTTTCAAATTGGGTATTGAAAGACGCCGAAACACCTATTTTTTTCAGTTTTTGTGACCCTATATCATCTAATGTTTTGAAAAGATTAGGTCTGCAAGAAAGATTTTTCAAGCAATTATCAAATTATCAAATTGAGTATTGATCTTCAATACCAGAAAACGTCTTCTTTTTTGAGTTTTGAGTTTTTTGTTACATCCTTTATTAGCTAGTCTTCCGAAGAGAATATGTTAGCAAAAAGACTTTTCAAGAAATTATCAAATTTAATATTGATCTTGTATTCGGAAAAACGCCTTTTATTCAATTTTTTAAGACACCCTATATCATTTGACCTTTTGAAATGAATCGGTCTGCTAAAAAGACTTTTCAAAAGATTTTCAAATTGGGTATTGAAAGACGCCGAAACACCTATTTTTCTCAATTTTTGTGACCCTATATCATCTAATCTTTCGAAAAGGATCGGTCTGCAAAAAAAAATTTTTCATGCAATTATCAAATTATCAAATTGAGTACTGATCTTCAATTTCAGAAAACGTCTTCTTTTTTCAGTTTTTTGTTACATCCTTTATTAGCCAGTCTTCCGAAGAGAGTCGGTCAGCAAAGTAGACTTTTCAAGAAATTATCAAATTAAATATTGATCTTCTATTCTGGAAAACGTCTTTTATCTCAATTTTTTGAAACACCCTATATCATCCAACCTTTTAAAAAGAATAATTCTGCAAAAAAAGCATTTGAAAAATTTACAAATTGTGTAATGAAAGACACCAGAAAACGTTGTTTTCTTCTCAGTTTTGAGACACACTATATCATCTAATCTTTTGAAACAACGTCGACAATGAAGTGTCTAGGTATAAAAGAAAGAGAATCGATACGGCTCGGATGATGATTAATTTTAACCAGTGACTAGTGAAAAGACCTTGCCAAAACTTTGCCAAAGAAGAAGTCACAAGATATCAAATTAAATATTGATGTTCTATTCTGGAAAACGTCTTTGGTCTCTGTTCTTTGAGACACTCCTGCATCATCAAATCTTTTGGCAGGATCGGTCTGCAAGAAAGACTTTTCAAGCAATTATCAAATTGGGAATTGATCATCCATCCCAGAAAATGTCTTTTTTCTCACTTTTTTGAGACATTTTTTATCATCAAGTCTTTTGAAGAGTATCGGTTATCACAAAAGATTTTTCAACCAATTTTCAAATTGAGCATTGGTCTTCTATTCTAAAAAACGTCTTTTGTCTCAGTTTTCTGAGACACCTCATAAGATTAAGTCTTTTGAGATGAATCGGTGTGCTAAAAAGCCTTTTCAAAAAATTATCAAATTAAATATTGATCTTCTATTCTGGAAAACGACTTTTATCTCAATTTTTTTAAACACCCTATATCATCTAACCTTTTAAAAAAATCGTTCTGCAAAAAAAGCATTTGAAAAATTTACAAATTGGGTAATGAAAAACGTTGGTGAAGTTAGCGGGATTAGGACAAATAATGCACCTCTTCTTTATTTGAAAATGGCCGACGTTTCGACTATTTATTTAGACTATTCTCACTTAGAGAGGGTAGTCAGTTAAAGTACGATTTAAGATAGTTACGGTAGCAAACTCCATTCGATTGTTCGGTGACCCTGGCATCCGAGGCTCGACAAAACACACATCCGCTGCCCAAGGTACAAAATTTGCGATACACTTGGATGATGATTAATTTTAACTATTGACTAGTGAAAAGACCTAGCTAAAACTTTGCCAAAGAAGAAGATGCTACCGGAGTATCAACAATATAGCGAAATATATTACAGTGGAACTCCTTTTGCAGAAACATCATAATGCAGCTACAACAAGTATCCAAAACTTGGAAATGTTTGTTAAACTTTTACTACATAATTGGAGGTATATTCCTAGAAGCAAAAGCTTAATCTACAACTCTATTGTCCAGAGAGTTATATGTTTCTTAGGGCAGATTAGTTAGGCGACAACAGAAAAATTTCTAAAAACAAAATACTCTTTCTTTAGAGAAAGACTAAATAAGAAAAACTTAAAGAGAAGTTATGAGAAGGGAAAAATCTATATATTCACGAACCTTATTTGCAGTGAGCTGCAATATGGACTGCTTTTCGAACTGAGGGCCATCTGTCTTGCAGTAGCTGTTAGCTGGTAGATGTCGCCTGCTCCTGCTCTGTACAACATCTCACCGGTACTCCATACATTTTCGGCTTTAAGCCTCTGAATCACGGTCCTTAATTGGTCGACGAGCCAAAGCTGTACTGATGAGGGTTAGACCCCGAAACTAGTATGCAGATGGGTTGATCGACAAATTGGTGACCACCTACACTCGTAATTGACACATTTCTACTTCAAACCATACTAACAGAAGTAGCCCATAGAATTATTCACGTTTGGAAATTTTTAAAAAATCTTAGGACAATCTTTTGATGTGTGAAGATCGAACAGGAGACGATTTACAATTTAAAGTGTTCTTCGGGCTTTGAAGCCGTGGTTCAATGGAATTTTTTCCTGACGTTTCGTCTAAATGCTTCTGCAGACATTATCAAAGTAATATCGAACTAAACTCCCGTTAGGGGGTTTCAAAAAGTAAAGGTTCCAGATGTTGACTGCTTCGACTCGTTAATCGAAAAAAATATCCACCTCGTTGAAAAGGATGTCATGACATTCTGAGAGAGCTAGCTCTGCTACTGCTGACCTTTGAATTTGTCGCAACCTGCAACTCCTCTTGTGTTCCGTAATCCTCGTGTGATATTGCGTTTTGTGGTGCCAATGTATACCGAGCCACAACTGCATGGAACTCGGTAATCTTTGGCCGATCTCAAGCTCTGTTGTATTGTACGAGTGGGTTTAGATACAGTTTTAATATTATGCTTTTCCAGTAGCCTGCCGATCCTGTCCGGTCTGTCTTTAAATCCACTCGTACAATACAACCAAATTACGTTTCTAAATGTTACGACATACTTCAAATGCGTCGAAACCCCGCGCCACCACTACCCCCACCCAGGTCCCCGCACTCGACGGCCGAAATAAATACCATGGAGCTCACCACAGTCGAGTCAGTCAACCTCGAGAAAAATGGCAGGACTTTGCCTATGGCCTCATCGCCTCTGATAATGTCTGCGCAGCTGTATACACAATTAAATATATAAAAAGTTAAATATTAAATGAAACAAAGTTAAACTTGTTTGTCATAACGAAAAGGCTAAAAGAATATTCAAAGTTTACAAACATGATTTGATGTTCACGAGTGGATCGATCCTGATAAACCTGAGCACAATTATGAAAGAAATAAGTGCTTTTGAACAAATCGAGTATATTTAAACCAATTTTAATAAAGAAAGTAATTTTAAACTAGTTGTTGAACATATATGTCTCTACTTAAGATGGATAAATGCTTTAGAAAGCGTTCTGCATTATATTAACAACAACTGGAGTCTACTCCATCAAGGTTTTGTTTTTGAAAATATTGAGAGGTAGGTATATTGTCGAGGAAGAAAAATTATTGGAAAAGACTGTCTTTCTGAAGATGAGAGTTGACAAAATGCAGCTTATTCTAAGTATGTGGATTGCTGGCATTGGACATTCCCACAATTTTTCGAATCTTAAGTTTGCATAATCAAAAATGGTTGCGCTAATAAAATTAGTTACTCCAACGAAAGCACGAAGAAGTATTTCAAGATATTGCACAGGCAACAGCTCATTCAAGTTTAGATCTAACACTTCAAAATGAGGTTTGGCATATTTTGCTGAACTAAGCAAGGTAAGTAGGTACTTAATTCTAATAGGGATTGCCAAACAAAGTATATCATATGATGAATGTGGCTTTGATCTTGCTGGGGCTTGTTCAATAGGAGAGTTTACCAAAATCACATCTGATACCGCAAAATACACCAAACTGTCGTATTTTTATAGACTATGTGAGAAAAAAATGCACTGTTTAAAATGTAAATGTCAGGACTTTGCAGACGTACTTCATCAACCTTCTTAGCTGATGCTGAAGATGAAATAACCATTACTGAACTGCTAGAGGGCCGGAAATCCACTTCTGTGACTGAAGATTACCTGGAAAAGTCTACCAATCAGAAAAGAAATTTTTTAATACAACAACTTTTCATCCGTGAAATTCATCTATGAACCTTGGACCACTTGCATCCTCTACTATAGAGTCACAATATGAAGCAAATTGAGCTCAAATTTATATCAAATTTATATATATATATATAGCAGTAAGTTTACAATATGTTCATAATTGTTCGTTTACCACCTATAACTAGTTTTGTTATCAACTCGTGCGGAAAGTGTTGTTCCGCACTTGTTTGCTTGCACGGATTTTTGTGCTCTATTATTTTCTGCTCTCGTTAGGAAACCTACTGTTTTCAATAATTCTCACTTTCATTACTATCCAAACGATAGAATAAAAAAAGAGATCCATATTGGCAATTTATTGTTCCTATGTTAGCAGCAGCGGGACTATTAAAAATCAAGTACAAAAGAATAAAAGGAAGCGACCATTTATCAGATTCCGGCGAAATTCCCAAACAGGGAGGTGGTGAAGTGGATGCTTTTGAGCTTTTACCTTTTGAAAGGGGAAAATATTAAATGAATTTTCCAAAGCGAGACTAGGGCTCAAATTAAAATTTTTTAAATCGATTATCGGCCGAATTTTAAAGCGATCTCGATACACAAGCGTTGTCCCTTTCACGCATTTATCATTGTCTAGTAGAGGCACTTTATCCAGAATTTCACCAGTCATCAGGGATTAAATTAAACACACGTAATATTTTAACTAGGGTTGGTTTGTTACCTGTCCAGAATAATCGAGGGATTCGCATCACCCCTTTCTTGGGCATGTTTGCCCTTTACACTAGAACAGTGTTGCTCCAAGTGAGATATCTTCTCGGGTTTCCTGCTTTAAATAGGGTTTAGTCATTTAGTTGATTCTGCTTTCAGATAGAAGACAAAGGAAATTTAGGTAGGCAATCAGACCTATTTCCCACCACTCCTTATCGTGAAGTGTTTATTGTCTTGTTGTAAACGGCTAAGTTATTAACAGAATAATTTTCATCGATCGGTCCAATAAAGGCCCGAATGGCAAATCCTAAAACGTATCCATTTGTTTACCTATACCGTAATCCACAAAGGCCTTCGTCCCATGTGGCAGTCATGTTTCAGGGGTAGTTGTATAACAAGGGATTGGGGAGGATGTGCAGTTGAAATCGGCGTATTTACCTTTTATATAAAGAGGATTTCTTCGATAGCATCGAGGCTCAATTCTAGCACAAATCCAAAGAATGACCGCGGCACAATCATTCCCTCTGATTAGTATCGAAGTACTGATCTAGTGTGAATGTCATTGGTTAGAATAGCTCCCAATTAAACCAATCATAATGAGGCAAAAGCGCCAAATGATTAGATTTTTTGACGAGACCGGGAAAATTGGGCGCTTCCGAAGTTACGTTCTCACAAAAGGCTCTTTATGAATTGTATTTGAAGTACCAGCACGGTCCGGCAAAATGTAAAACTTCCCGAGGGGTTCGTATTGGCGCAAAATGTGGACAGACTTTTAAGCGGGTAAATTACATTTTTGCAGTCTTTTGAATGTTCAAGAGCGGAAACGCAGCCAACGTTCTTTTCGAATTCGAAGCCTTTTGTCTTTTAAAATGGCCACCGTCGCATTTCACGTAAAAAGTTTTATGAATTATTGGAGGTTTCTTCTTGATGTCAATAATTTGGAAACAGTACTCACTAAGTTGGTTATGAATGTTTCTTTTTTTCTTTTTTGCCTTTGAGGCTTTCAAGAATAAAGTATTATTGTTAAAAGTAGAAGGGGCAAAGTAGATTTCTCCTTTTTGCAGCAAGAAGAAACCGGGTTTTTGTTCTTTAACTCTGACAAGCGGGCTTGTCAGAGTTCACACATCACTAACAACTCTTAATTATGAGTTTGTTTAGAGCTGTTCAAAACAATTCTACTGTACGTTTTCCAAATCATAGATTCTTTGGCTATGGTATACTTCTCCTGCCTAGCCCTCATCTTGAAATGATTTTTCTTTATATTATGGAAGGAAGTAAGAGAGGAAAATGTGAGTCACTTCATCGTGTCAATTCTTAAAACGTTTTTCCATATTATATTTAGTGTTTTAATGGTCAGATAATTTTTATAAGTCTGCTGGAAATATATACCTACTTCTTTATGAATTAAACTTTCCACTACTCCTCATCCATTCAGATAGAAATTACGATATTACTAAAAACAAAAGCACAAACCATATTTCAAATTCTCTCTTAAAGAGAGAATCTAATTAAAATTATGACAAAACTTATCAAGCGCCCGTTAGTATAGAATAATGGGATTTTATTCTATCCAAACAATAGTTCCTTTCTCTGCGTCACCGAAAGCCTCATGTGGTAGTTTCATGAAGCGAGGGCGCTGCAAGCCAAATGGAGCTGGTAGATGGGTTTTAATCAACAATAAACATGCAAAATAATGTGCCGCGAAATCCGGTCGAACCATTAAAACCCATCGAAGCATTCCATAGTTATTTCCTGGTCGAGCGCGATTTCAAAATATCCGGGGAAAACAAGGTTATTTCATTAAACTCATTAAATTAAGCACACGGAAAAGCGAACTCTTGAGCTAGAAATTCGACATGTTTTAATTGGATTATACGGCAGGTTTGGAGTACGACACTGACGTAAAATTCAATTTCCAGTGCAGTAAGGGGTGGCAACGAAAACCAAGTGCGAGTTTAGAGCCTTTTTATTACTAACAGTGACCTTTACTAATGAAGTTCAGGAAATAAGTAACATCGAGACGTAGGTGGTTATGTAATAATACAACCACTTTCAAAAACTTAATAATCTGGAGTGTTTTACTGAAACTGGCTTCAAGAGAAAAGAATTTTGTTTAGACAATAGAGACGTCAGATTGGACCTGCACATATTTAGAGCAAGGCCACAGAGAACAAGACAATATAAGGGAGGAAAGAAAAAGATTTCTAGTTACAATAATGGGATTTTCTTGTTCTACTAGATGACGTAATTATTTACAAAATAAAAAGATTCGATTTCAATTAGTAATGTCCCATTTATGGGAATTATGGGCAATTTTAAAGAGATGATATATGTAAGTCGCAGAGAAAGTGAGCAAATTAGACAAAGACAAAGAAACAGATAAATTAACAAGAACAATAAGGAGAAAAAAATTGTAATTGTAGCAAAAGTCTTCTCACAGAACTTATTTAAAACGACCTCTTTCTGCAGCTCTACAGGAGGGAAGCCTGTGTTCAAGAATGCCAAAGAGCCATAGGTATTGTTAAACATCACAACGGTGATTTGTTCACAAATTCCTTGAATGGCTTCCTTCAAATTCTGAACATTTGGTTTAGTTGGTAGAGGCGATCATGAATGAACCCCCAAACAAGAAAATCGCAAGGATTCAAATCCGGAGAGCGAGGTGGCCAATTAATCGGTCCTAACATTCCGAGCCCTCCCAACGTTTTGCTTAAAAAGCCTTTTTTGCAGTAGGGTGTGACTTTAGGCCCCATCTTGCTCGCAAAAAACTATTTTCAGTGGCTATATACCATCGTTTGTGGGTAAAATTTTATTGCAAATCATATAGCCATTTTTACTGGAATTCAAACGGCCTTCGATAAAAAAACATGGGCCTATTACTTTGCGCTCCGAAATGCGAATTTAGACATTTACAATTTCTTCACGTTGGTGCCAACTATGTGGATTTGGAGCCACACCAAATTCGATTATTTTGTTGATTTGAAACACCCGTTAATTCAACTGAATATTAATCGGGGAACAAATGTTTCTAGCCTTGTCACAATTTTTCCCGGCAATTTGTTTTACAAACCTGTCATTACGTTCTTGAAATATTCTTATTTACTGGTGCAAGAACAACAAGTTTTGCCACATTTTTTTTTTTTGGAGCAAAAGCAACTTAACGTCGTCGTTCTAGGTCACAAGAACACATTGGATTAATACCTTCAGCGTTTTTAAACTCGATTATCAAATAAACCTTCATCAGTGAAACAAATCTTCCTAGCCAACCTTGGAGATACCAAAATTTAAATTATCTCACAAAACTTAGTTCGTGGGTAAAGATTACCAGGTAGAAGTTTTGATAATTTTTTAGCTCTAAAAAGCGTATATTACACTAAGAAGGCTTCTTCACGAATTTGGCGTTTTTTAATGATTGATTTTGAGATTTTTTTTAAGAACACATTTCAGCTCAAAGAGACAAGGAATAAACACATATTTTGGGGATGCGAAACCTCTAGCTTACGCTCCCAAATTCTTCTTCTAGAATCGGAGAAATCCATTTCAGCTATTGCTTCTAAACCTTTGAGAGAAATAATGATTCTGAGCAGGAAGACTAAAACAACTTTTTGTGGCCCTTAGTGTAAAAATTGAGTAGCACTATACAGAATAATCGTTCCAAAGAGAAAAACACCTATTTTAAACTCAGAAGGCTTCTTCTAGGCGAAAACGTCGGATTGAGACACTGATTCTGAGTGTGTTCAAAAAATAAATTTTTAAGAAAGAAATTGACTTAGAAGCTTTTTTTAGCTCTTCAAGAGAAAAATGCCTGTTTTACACTCAAAAAGTTTCTTCTCTAAAGTTTTAAAGTTGAAGCCTGTTTGAGCGTCTTATTCGGAGTTTTTTTAAACCCACTGAATACAAGGGCACCTAACCTGAACTATAATTTTTGCTGAGCAATCCCTTTTTCAAGACACATATTGCAATAATTAATTTGAAAATCCATTGTAGATAAAGCTTTTAAACTTTTAAAATAATTCACCTTCTGAACAAGAATATTTTAAAACTTCAGTTTTTTTCAACATAAAAGTAATAGATAAGTAATTGTACAAAATTGGTCCTAGAAGGAAAATAACTATTTTAAACTCAGAAGACTTCTTCTAGGCGAAAACGTCGGATTGAGACACTGATTCTGAGTTTGTTAAAAAAATAAATTTTCAAGAAAGAAATTTAAAAAAACTTGACTTGGAAGGTTTTTTTTTTAGCTCTTGGATAGATAAATGCCTGTTTTACACTCAAAAAGTTTCTTCTATTCGGAGATTTTTTCAAAAAGCCTACTGAAGGCGAAGGTACATAAAAACTAGTATTTTTGCTGAGCAATCCCTTTTTTAGGCTTCATACTGCTTCAATTAGAGTGTGAGAAATCCAATTAAGATAAACCTTTCAAACCTTTTATAAGAATAGATCTTCTGAGCAAGAATATTATTACAGTCAAGTTTTTTTATCATTCGTATAATTGCTGAAAAACTGTACAAGATCAGTACTAGAAGAAGAATGGCTATTTTTAACTCAGAAGGCTTCTTCTATATGCGAACGTCTATTTAAGCCCCTGATTCTGTTTAAAAAACTCAAATTTTCAATCGGGAAATTTTAATAAAAAAATTGCTTGGATGCTTATTCTTTCGGTCTCAGAAGGATTTTTGCTGAAGAAGCCTTTTCAGCGCACGTTTTCGATGAACAAGTTTTTGTTTACCACTCAAAATGCTTCATGTTGAGTTTGAAAAATCCATAATTAAAGCCACACATCATCCAACATCCAGGCATTAAAAAATTGTGCTTTGCAGGTGTCCAGGTGGTCCTAAGCCAATACTACGAAGCTTAAATGAGCCATACACGTTAGTCCGTACAAGTTTTACAGTTGAGATCTGTTTGGGCCCCTTATTCTAATATTTTTTGAAGAAGCCTACTGATTGCAAAGGCACATAAAAACTATCGTTTTTGCTGAGCAATCCCTTTTTCAGACTTTATACTGCTTCGAAACTCAATTTAGATAAAGCTTTCGAACCTTTTAGAAGAATAGATTTTCTGAGCAAAACTATTCTTAAAGCTTTACGGTTTTTAATTAGTAGTATAATAGCTGAACACTTGTTTAAAGTCACTACTAGAAAAATAAAGGCTATTTTAGACTCAGAAGGCTTCTTCTACACGCGATCGTCGATTGGAGCCCATGGTTCTGTTGAAAAAACCAAATTCTAAAGCAGGAAATTTCAATAAAGATTGGTTTGGAAGCTTTTTCTTCCTGGCAGAGAAGGAGTTTTGCTCTAGAGTTTAAGCTAGTGAGTCATTGTCAATTTATTTGCACATTGAACTATCTGAGCAGGAATGCTAATGAATGTTTGTGACAAAACCCTTGGACTTCGACTCGCTTCTAGACTTTGACATCTCGACCGAACTACCGATTATGAGATTTTTGCTGAAGAAGCCTTTTCAGCGCATATTAAACTTACGTTTTTGATGAACAATTTGTCGTTTGTTCCTCAAAATGCTTCATCCTCAGTTTGAAAAATTCACCATTATGGCCACACATCATCCATCATCCAGGCATTAAAAAATTGTGCTTCGCAGATATCCAGGTGGTCCTAAGCCAAGACTACGATGATCTGGAATACATGTCCCTAAAGCTTAAATACGGCAAATGAGACATAGAGGTTAACATGCAGAAAAACGAATATATGTGCATAGGCAGAATTAGATTTGGTCCTCCGGAATCACTACAAAGTGGAATTCACGAAAAGAAACTTCAAATGCTGCTGCTCTTCTTTTTTATCATCCTTCCATTTCTAGAAATAGGTATTTTCTAATTGTTTCCACGTTTCTCTGTTCTTCGTTATTCTCATCTATTGTTTACCTGCCATGTCGACTATTCATCTTTTCAACTCGAGATCATGTCACGATTCTTGTTCTCTCCCTTGGTCTCAATTTCAAAATTCTTCGTGTCCATCTGTCGTCATCTGGCTTATGTGGTCTACACTTCATCATTGCTGTCTCTTCCAGATGGTCCCAGACTTCAGTTTTACATCTTATCTCGGTTTTGCTTGTATCATCCTGGTTTGATTTCCCTAGACTGATATGTGATTTGTTCACATAGTTAGTACCTATACATAGAGTTCGACATTTTCTATCCTCTGCTTTTGTGTTGTTATATTTGTCTGTTCCAGGCTCTTTTTTTATTTTGTTATAATTCGTTTTAATGTCTAGAGTTAATCACAATCTAGAGTTCTTTTAGTTCTTAGAGATTAGTTCCTATTAAGACTATGTCGTACGCATATCTGTGATGGCTTCAGCATCCTTTCGTCGATGTTTATACCTTTGATGTCCCATTTAAATTTCTGAAAGATGATTGATGAAATCTCTTATGTCTGATGATGTAGTGAGGGCAAAACTCGAATAACTGAGAATAAAAATTAGCGAGACCACAGAGTTGAGGAAATCTGATTCGCGAAACTTAAATGGTCTGTACACGTTCAGAGAATGGTCGAGGAAGATTGGCCAAGCAGAGTCTGCATGACACCACAGGGAATAAAGAAAAGTGGAAGACCACAAAAGAACTGAAGAGAGAGGATATAACAAATTCGAGATATGCGCTTAGAAGAGAAATTTTAAACAGACAGATATAGATAGCGACCTGAGATCGGAAGACGACATAGAACCCAATAATTCCATATGCAATTAGCTGCTTAAATGAAGAACAATAGGGAACTTTCAATTGAACTTCTTCCGACATTAACAGTCTGCATAGTATTTATCACGTTTAGGCTTTGCCGAACCCAATCTCGTTTTTAGTCCTTGGCTCATTTCGTCCACCTAGCGGCAGATGGTGCTAACGGTAATCTGAGGGTCAAAGATGACAAATACTCGAAAATTTTTCATTCATTGTTTGTGTTGTTATAAATTCATCTCGTCTTAAAGGGGAATCCGTCACCAGAGTCTTCAAAAGACTGCAGTTAAGAGTAACTGGAGTCTTTTCAAGAGTGAGAATTTTCGTCTTGGCCTGCCTCGTTTGGTTTGTATTTTTGCCATTTTTATTGTGTGCGGCGTCCTGGAATGGTCCCCATTTGTTCGTCGCTTCAGACGGCTCTCTATGTTTTCATATCGTGGAATATTGTTCCTGGCCGTTACAAACTTTGCTTATTGGAAAAGCCCTAAGGATGACCCCAGTAAAAGTCACAACGTTGCAATTTCACAAATGTTATAGTTTTATGTTCTACATCCGCTATCATCTTCTTTCATTCAAGAGTTTCTTTGCCCTTGCATGACGTTACTTTAATAGATTTTTTTTGTAGATGACCTGAAATTGCGAGAAAAACAGGGGCGAGAGGTGGTGAAAACATTGCATCCATTTACGCACACAGTGAACAAAAAAAAATTTAACATTACCTACTTTAACCATAATCCCCCTGACGCCCATCACATCAAAATTGAGCAGTAATACCGGAGAATAATATTTAAATCAGCGTTTGGGGAAGCGAAGCCCCCCAGAAAGTATTTAAAATCGACGTAACGTTTAACTTGAAAAGTTTAAAATTGTTGGAAAAATTTAATTTGCCCACTTTAGAAAGCCGACGGCGAATCGCAAACTTTCCTATAACAGATTTATATGAAACAAAATTTCAAAATTTCGCTTTCGCGCAAAAGGGAATTGGACTGATTCGTAACTTTAAACCTTCAGAAGTTTCTTCGTTAAGAAAAAACTGTTCGAAAGAAACTTAGCAGAAATCACTAATGTGTTTTCAAAAAATTTTGGTCGTTGCTCATACGTTGTATTTTCAGGCGTAAACTCATAAGGTTTTTTTTGTAAAAAGACAAAGTTTAGAAGCCTACTAAAGATTTTAACGCAAAAAAATTCATAAGTCTTCCTGCGCAGATGGGTTCAGTGTCCAAACTAATTGACTATGAATAGCTTAAACTTCCTCTGAGGCAGCTACAGTGACTTTAGTCTTTTTTTTTGCCATAAAATATTATCGTTGTTTCAGGTGTGTGCCCAGTACTATGTTCCGGCCACGGACAATATGGCGGCGGGATTTGTCACTGCGAAGAAGGCTGGAAAGGGCCGGAATGCGACATTCCCGAAGGAGACTGTCGCATTGCCGACTGCTCCGGCCACGGCAAATGCGTCCGTGGATTTTGCCAGTGCAAACCTGGATGGAAAGGTAATTATCGTATTCCCGATAGATTTACTTTAGGTAGAGATTTACTTTGCTGAGGTCTGGAGGGTTGCGCAGCCCCTTTAGTCGATAAACTTCCGCTTTGGGCGCGTCCTTATTAATGTATTAAATTATTTAGAGTCTGGCTATCCTAATTGACATATCGACATTTCGATTAAGGTAAGAAATATCCTTGTACCGAACATAGTCCTCGGGTCTATATCCGGGCTCTATTATACTCTACCGGAAGAATTCTTATTCACTTCGTGAGAGTAACAAACGCATTTAATCAGAGTAGCGGTCGACTTTCCCAGTAAAACAAAAACACTTTTACGGAGTATTGCCTATTTTACTTAACTGATTAAAATTCTAGGAGTTTGTTGGAGTCCGTAAAACGTCTGAATGTCTTCTGTTTCTTGGCTTGTTTATTTGATTAAATGGCTGATTGGATTAGATGTAAACGGAAATTGCAGTTGCATTACATTGGAGGTTATAAAAGAAAGACTGCTTCCGAAGGCTTCCCATAGGCCCCTAAGGAAATCTTATTGGCTTGCATATTAAAAAAAGCTCTGAACATAAAAAATCGATATGTAAATATATTTTGGATTAAAATACTTGAATAAATATTTTCCCTGATACAGAATTTTGACAGTATTTACTTCAATATTAATTCCATATATCGAACGGGAAATGGCATAACTTGTTTTGTTTGGTTGAATGAATTTTCGCAAACAGCTTTTTCACCAAGTAAATATTAATCGATATGATAAATATAAATATTTTGCTTTTAGGTAAATTCAGTTTCTCTTTATACACATAATTTTATGCTTCAAATAATATTTCCCGATCTATACCAATAGTTTTTGTTCCCAGAAATTAGTTAAATGGAATGCGCTAATTGAAATATATAATGTACATATTTTAGTTGCGTGCTCGACGTGAAGAAATCGAATCAAATGAGCGCACCCTGTATTTTGTTTATCAGCAATATTTGATACAGGTCATCTCGCTTTAAAATCGCTTATTTTGACATATCGCCGTTAATATCACAAAGTATCGTATCTAATTTTTTGTAAAGTTTCAGGACAGTGGTTTAAAGAATTTTGCTACCTTTGGAGTTCCCAATTATACCATAACCAATGGTTTATATAGTCGCATCGGTTCTTAACTGGCGGGTCCAAAGTCCATTAACCATATGAATCAGATCATAGAACACAGTGACTACCAAAATGTTTCCTGATGTGAACAATTCGAGGTTAGCTTGTCATAGTCATAAGTCCTTATATCAAATGACATTAAGCTTTTTCGGAATGTTATTCGGTTTAACTACTCGTAGAATTCGTAAAGTACCATATTAATTCTGGAATATCCTTTTACTTTAGACTTAAAAATATATCAGATATTAGAAGAATTTGGTCAGTTCCTGTGAGTTACGGTTTGAAAAGAATCATGTCATATCAATTGAAAAGTGCATATTATGGTTAAAGTAATATACATAATACATGCGTATCGATATTATAAAAAATAGTTATTTTCCTAACTAGTGCGGAAAGTGATACTTAAGAAATAAACATACAATACATAAACAACTTTATCTTTGTCAACAGTATGACAGCTGAATTAATCAACAATCAATTGGTTGTTATGACAAAAACTTGGTGTGATTGTTGGTGTGACGTAATGTTTCAGGCATGAACTGGTGACATTTGGAATAAAAAGCACGTATATTATGGGTATATTTTGTATCAAAAATCAATAGAGGCAAGCATAATAGTTCCTTAAAAGAGATAAAAATGTTTGGCACGGCTTTATGGCAGGTGCACCTATATAGATAGACAAACAATAAAGTCTAAATTATATTATAAATCAGTCATCCTTTAAATATTTACTTTCCCGTACGCCAAGTTTATCTTCACGCACATCGTGCGGGAAAGTGAAGCTTTCAAAAACAAAATGCGTGCGGGAAAGCGATATATTAAGAATGCTCGTAGAAAAAACTTTTATTTCGTCCCCAACTTGCTAATCCACCTTGGTACTATTGCTATTGGGACACCAGACACTTGGAATTCTTTAACATGTTGTAGAGTGTAGAATTTCTTGCAGTACGTACAAGGGTGGTTAGATTGGTCAAAGAACAAACAGTATTTTATCAAACTCCAAGCCGGAC
Source organism: Taphrorychus bicolor (assembly GCA_951812265.1). Lineage (NCBI taxonomy): Eukaryota > Metazoa > Arthropoda > Insecta > Coleoptera > Curculionidae > Taphrorychus > Taphrorychus bicolor. The sequence continues at coordinate 46,906,779 of OX638297.1, read as the reverse complement.
TAGAGATTCAAAAAATCGGAAAAATTGGTTGCTGGAAAAACCTTATTCCTTACTTTCTCCTTATTTCTTTATTTCAGAAAAAAAAACGGAAAAATTGAGAGAAGTTCAAGAAAGGGTAAATACATGCAAATAATTTGTTACAATTTAATTGTCATTAATAAAATGAAGATGTAAATAATGTTAATATTGATCAAGACGTCGAAGTGGAGAAGCTAGAAATAGACCTTTCTGCAGAAAGTTCAAATTCCAAGACTTCGGACAGTATTTGGTAAAACAATAATGAATAACCTTTTTATTCATTTTTGGAATTTAAGATCCCTGTCTAGATACCTTTAGAAGCAATTATCTTCTTGTTATGTTTTCAATTTGCACTTTTCTTAATTTTCGCGAATTATTACTCTTTTCTAAAGTTCTAGAAAACAACTAAAAACCTTTTTTTCCATTTTTCTGGTTTTCTTTTTTCGAAGCCTTAAATCTCTAAGCCGGACTAAATCTAAAATAAAACCAAATCTTTGGAAAGTCATCGAAGCGAGGTAGGCAAATGGCTCAAGTCTCCGTGTCTGAATTCATCACTAAGAAAAGCGCTAATTAATTAATTATATTTTCTTTTTTTTTTCAGTTATACTTCGGTTTGGATTTGTTGGACATTAGTTTATGACAGCAATAGTCTCTGAAGAATTTTCCCCTTAACGTCTCACAATGTCCCGTTTCATGTATAGTTTTCTTTTTCGTGAGGTACCACCTCGCACCCTTCAAGTTGTGAAGGGCTTCGTGGTTTTTAGGATTTTAGGAAAATTAGAAGAAAAGTTTAAAAGGCACAGTGCAGAGAAAAATGCTGTTAGACAACTGAAAGAAAAATCAAAGCAGAAAGCTGACGAAGATAATACTCTTTTGTGTGCTTCCTCTGATCTGCAGCAGGTAATCTACCTGCGTGTATTAATGGAAGTGTTCTGTTCTATAAACGACCTTTGTCAGTGTTCAATTTTCCATTTTATAACATTTTCAACAAAGAGTGCTTTTGCTACACTTGGAGTGAGGCAGAAAGTAAAAGAGGTGCCTCAGAGATTGCAACCTGTGTGTACCAATCATTGCAATTTTATGACTTAAGAGAAGTAAAGACAGCGTCATTATATTCAGATGGTTGTAGCGGCCAAAATAAAAACTGCATAATGGCCACAGTGTTGCTGTACACAGTTTTACATAGTACTAATCTTGAAGAAATTTTTTTAAAGTTCTTCGCAACCTCCCATGGACAGAATGAAGGAGGTTCTGTCCAGAGTACTATTTATTACGATTATTACGACATACCAATATCTTCATTCAGACATTCACCAAACAAACTTTCTGAAGAAAAATACTCAGATCCACAACTTATGTGTGGGGGAGAACCTCTAATCATTCGTCTTGATGAATATAAACAATTTTTTTTTCAAGCGGACCAAAAGTACGTCATTTGTTTTCTCCATACGCACATCTAAAGGGGGCTTTCTAATCTTGAGACCAAAAAAGTAGCAATAAAGTCCTAGGCAGTAAAAATAAAGTCAAAAGTCACCGCTCCTGTCATGGTGGCGCATAGATAAACAATTTTCATTCACCAAGATTATTTAAACACTAGATAGACCGATCTGAGTGTATTGGCATCTTTACATTCTTATTGAAAAAATAAAGGATAGGAATACTCTCAGAGCGCTCGAGAGCCTCATCCGAAACCGTTATTAATCGAAAACGCATAGGTTCTCGCATTCTGTTAAATGTCACTTGTTATTAAATGTCATGCGCGTCATCATATTTATTTGTCATTGTGACAGATTTTATTAATTTAGTATTGATAATAATGCTACAAATTTTTAGTTTACCATAATTTACCTACACCATCGCCAACCATTGGTTATGGTATAGTCGCATGGGTTCTTAACTGGCGGGTCCGACGATTCATCAACGACAAACTTTGAAATGTTTATTTCTTTTCACGACATTTATTTGCACCGACCAAAAACAAGCCGTATGATAAAAGAGACAGATATATATAAAATTTTAGACAAGAAAGAATAGGATACACTTATATTTGTCTCTGGCTTAAAGTGGTCACCAAAATGTGTATTTTTCCTGTCATTTTGATTTATAAATATCATTCTGACAGTCTAATTAGGCAAAATTACTAATTCTAAGCAATTTTCTGGTTTCTGCCAACCAATATCCAGGAAACGGATCGAAGACACAATTATCTTAAGGAGTATGCAGAGAGGAAGTGCATAGAAACCAAGTACAATATAATACGGAAGAACATTAAAAGAAGAGAAGAAAGGCTCTTGATTTACCGAAAGCAGTGACATTGGATGTGAAAAATGACTGATCGGGACTTTTGTCAGTGGCCAGAGCTAAAAAAAAACAAAAATCTACGCCGCAGACCAAAGATTGTGCGAACCTGGACATGATGGTTTTCCCAGTTTACCGCAGTAGAATTGATATGGACTGGAGCAAAAAGGTATTACCACAAGTATATAGATGATGAGCTTAGTAGCAAAGGTTTGGCAAGATGCATTGGTATACTTAGTAATAGATGTGATGAAGAAAAAGATGTTTGCTCTAGTCTACCATACATTCATAGAGTCACAGACAGGATCGGCAGGTCGAAAAATTAAAAAGTGAAAAGTGTTTTTAAACCGACTGCCACAATACAACAGAGCCTAAAATTGGCCAAAAATCAGATGGATCCTCTATCAGGATCCGGAGATTACAAAGTTTCATGCAGCTCTGGCTCGGTATGAATACATTGACACCACAAAACGCAGTATTAACACGAGACCTACGGAAAATGAAAGAAGTTGCAGGCTGGTACAAACACAAAAGTCAGCAGTAGTAGAGCCTCTGAAGGTCACGACATCCTTTTTAACGAGGTGGATATCTTACATCAAACGCAGCGTGCTATCCGAGGTTAAAGAGGAAAGTCATTGAGATCTTCAAGCACAAGAACAACTTCGTCAGGAAAGAGAACATTACAGCCCTAATTCAGACCGTGAGTTCTGCGACATATACGTTTTGTGCGCCAAAACTCTGCTCTAACCCTTCCCAAGTCCTTTCACTTCAGCATGGCGGTGACAGTAAAAATACCACGGAGCGTTTAGAGCTAAAATCGGTCTAAGATGCAAGGAAGATCACTTCGCCCATTGCCTCATCGAAATTGATAATGTTCGACGTAGTTATGGGCGAATCGTTAGGAAGAAATTCCATTGAACCACGGCTTCAAAGCCTGGAACCCTCTCCACACAAAAATGCATATTTAGTTAATAGCCATAAAACAATTGTGTTGTGCAACATCTATTCTTGTATCTGATAATTATAGAGCATCTTTATCTTTTATTGCCAATGTAAAATTTAATAAATTTAGCCGAGTTTCAGATTTGTTTTTCTTTAAAACATTTATGGTTAATGAATACATACACCAGAAAACATTGATTTCTATATTGTTTTAATTGTTTCTCAATTCTTCCAGTGTTTCTTCAAAGTTGGTTTTGTTTCAAAAGCACAGATTGCCAATTGCTTCAATCCATAAAAAATATACATAGATGAAAATGCAACATAATATAGTACAAATTGGTATATTAGTTATTAAATTAAAAACTTTATTCGTGTCTTCTTTCCAAATTCTGTAAAAAAATATAAAAGAGAGTATATAGATGCAAAAAAAACTTTATTCAATTTTGAAATCACCGACGTTTCAACCGTATATTGCGGTCTTTATCAAGGCTACAAATGTAAGCAAAAAAGTTACATGTCTTACGTTGTGGTGCTCCATTTGTGTTCAGATAATTTGTATCTTTTAAATCTTCATGTGTTCAAACATTATTTTAAACATACAGTCAAAATATTTTTTTAATTGTTTATTTTTATCGCTCATTGGTAACTGTGATTGTGTTTTGCTTACATTTGTAGCTTTGATAAAGACAGCAATGTACGGTCGAAACGTCGGCGATTTGAAAATTGAATGAAGTTGTTATTTCGTCCCCAACCTGCTATTCCACCTTGGTAATGTTTCAGAATGTCTCCTTTGAAGAAGTGCATGAAGACGGTGACGTGTTAAATAGCAGTTTACTGATTGAAGTATCACGATATTCTAAGATGATCAAAATGAGTTAGATGTTTTTGGGTAATTACCAGTCTAAAATGTTTTTTTTTTTGGTATTTTGATATCAAATCGAAAATGTTTTCTCTCGCTCTCTATAGCGCGCAATCTCTCTGTCACTCTCTCTTTCCCTTCTCTTTTTCTTTCTCTTCTCTTTCTCTCAAGGAGAGTTTCTTTCTCTCAAACGATACATTCAAGGAGAGTATTCCGTCCCATTTCAGAGTGGGAAGCTCCTCTCGATGAAGAAAAGCGGCCAGTCGCGCCCACCTATGGCACACTCCCAGAAAGTGGTATGACGACTCTTCCCCTGCCCCACAGTGGGTGCAGAGTGGACTGTCAGCCATTCCTAGGAGGTACATGTGCCTGTTTAGTCTTCAGTGTTCAGCAAGGATTCCTATAAGGTCTTGCAGGCACTGTCGGCTTCTCCCAAGAAGCCCCGAGGCCTTGAGTCTATCCGGGTTAGGGTAGATTTCCTGGGTCTGTCTACATATTTCTGGCTGTCCAGTATTTCTTTTCTTACCTCTAGGCATGGCTCTGGTCCAGTAAAGCATGTCTGGGAACCATGCTTGGCCGATTCGTCGGCATGCTCGTTTCCCTCGATGCCCCTATGAACAGTAGTCCATCCCAGAGTTACCCCTTTTGTTTCTGCCAGTGACCATAGAGCATCTCTGATGTCCTGAACGAGCGAATTTTTTGCGGTCTGAAGTCCGGAAAAGGTCTGGGAAGCGATTTTCCTCGATTAACGACATTTTAGAATCGATAATCAGATTTCTAGTGCTTGTAAGTCGGGATGGCACAAATTTCGTTTTATTTATTGACAGATCTGGATTCAGCTGTCCTGCCATTCTTAACAAAAACGTCTACGGATACAAGTACACACATACAACACTCGGAACAATTAAGATAAGAAATTCCAACATTTTCAAGTCACAGCTTAAAACGTTCTAAAAATTCCACTACGTCACTTTTGTTTCACAAATTCGTGACCAATTTCTCATCATCCAATTCAACAACTGCTATACTTTCCACTTCGATATTTTCAAGACCACTAAAGAAGAAAACAAAGATCCAACTGCTATTAGAAATAGCCATCTATAAAGGACACGGTTTATCATGAAACAGATCACGTATACTAAACCAAGATCGCTTAAACGAGGACATCGCTAATCTTGCTGCCGATGAAAAAGCATGAGAGGCAGCTCCGAAAATCTTTCAACCTTTGCAAAGCCTTGTTTTGGAGGAACATCGTAAACCAATGTAACATTAACAAGAAGCTATTGAACTTACAAGACATTGCAGATTTAAGATTTACGCCGGTATTCAAGACAACAACCTTGCAACTAACACAATCAAATATGAGACAGTTGAAGACAAAAATATGAAAGAACAAGAGAGCCACATCATGCAAGGCGCACTGATAAGACAAACGAGTTTAATTCTAAGCATTACATTTATGAAAAATTTGAACATTATGTAAAACACTCCTAGAAATCAGTCATTTACCAATTCCTGTACTCTCGAGCTCTATGTCAGTTCTCGGTGCTCTCTTTTCAACAATTAATCAAAATACCATCTAGTGTTAAGTGAATGGGACCAACAAAAAATAACGGGGTTGTAGGGATTCGATTTTGTAGCGAATTCTCAGACAGCTGTAACTCTTAAAATCCTGCAGCTACAAGAACCAGTTTTTGCAGAATAATAGCTCTATTTCTGCATTTGTGGCTGCCGCACAGCTGCATTATCTCAGTTTTTCACTAAATAACGAAGCTACACGTTGCCTAAAGGACATTTGCCATGCCTAAAATGTCTAAGTATGGGCTAGGACAGAGCCAAGCATTCAGGTAATTTAAGTCCAGATAACTTAAAATCCAAAGGAGAGTGTACTGGTACTTCAAAGAGTAGAGAGCAGAGACGCCCTTAAGTCTACAAAAGGAGAGAGGATTCAAGGACAATTTGAAGATGAAGGGCGATTTCCAGAATACCACCATTGCTAAATCGCCATATACATATTTCTGTTTTAAGAGAGGAAAGGGGTGAGTGATGGTCGGCAGCGTGAATATGGAGTCTGTGATCTACCAATAGGGATATTGTTAGATTTGTTGGTAGGAATAGAAAAAACTTGATTTCATCAATCAATCAATCACCACTGAGCTGTGGCAATTACACTCGTACGATCCACTTTTGAGGTCATGACTCAATTTCAGCAATATATATGGTAGTACTCCACAGCAGGATGTGGAGGTTGGATCCTGGCGATTTTAAGAATCGTAGAGAAAATATGGAAAAATTAGGATTTTATGGTTGCAGCAAAAGCAGGTACAGGCAAGATAACCCGAGCTCTTACTTCTGTACTACCATGACAAATTTTGTAATAAAACTTCGCGGTTAAATGGACTCTGTCCTGGGCTTCGAAACAAAGCCGCAACGTAATTAATTTTGGAATCAATTTTTGACCCCAAGGCTAAGGTCATCTCAACTCGAATACTAGACACTTTTGAATTCAGTTTTAGTTAATAATTCTCTTAGCGTGAAGTTTTTTTTTTGCAAAATTTCTGAGTTTATATAAACTAGTTTCTCAATCAAAACATAACCTGGGTTAAGACTGGTTCTGGTTTTGGGCTGAGCTAGGGTCATCGAGTATTAGGCTTTTTAGAACTCAGTGGGAGTTCATAAATCTTCAAAGAGACAAATTTCCTGCTACATGATGTCCGATCAACGACTTTTTCTACTAAAAACGTAAGACTGAGCTAAAACTGCTGTTAGTTTTTAGCCCTAACTAAAGCCATCTCAGCTCAAATTCATTTGTGGTTCTTACCTTTTTCTTACCCAAACGTTTCCTTCTATACAATTCCTGAGCTTCGATCAAGAGGTTACTAGCCTGAGCTAAGTCTGGTTTTAATTTTTTGTCTACGAGATAAGATAACCTGAACCCTTACTTTTGTACTACCATAACAAATTTCGTAATGAAGCTATTAAATGGATTCTATCTTGAGCTTGGAAGCGTAGAAGCAGAATAACTAATTTTGCAGTCAACTTTTGGCCTAAACCAAGGTGATCTCAGCTCGAATCTTAGACACTTTTAAATTCAGTTGTTGTTAATAATTCTCTTAGTATGAAGTTTTGTTTCGTAATGAAGCTGTTAATTGGATTCTGTCTTGGGCTTTGAAGCGAAGAAGCAGTATAACTAATTTTTAAGTCAACTTTTGGCCTAAACCAAGATCATCTCAGGTCGAAGTTTAGACACTCTTAAATTCAGTTGTTAATAATAATTCTCGTGGTCTGAGGTTTCATTCTGCATAGCTCTGAACTTAGATTAACCACTTTCTCAATAAAAAACTAAACTGAGTTCAGGGTGGTTTTGGTTTTTGGCTGATTTAAGAACATCGGGTTTTTAGAATTTAGAGTTAGACTCTTTAGAACTCAGGTGGAATTTATAAACCTTCAAACGCAAAAATTTCCTTCAACATGATATCTGCTCTACGATCAGAGAGTTTGTTTACTAGAAACAAAAGCTTGAGCTAAAACTGGTGTTTTCATAACCCAAAAGTTTTCTTCTATATAGCTCCTTTTTGACCAAGAAGTTACTAGGATGAACTAAAGCTGGTTTTCATATTTTCCTAAACTAATCCTCCTCTTTTGTTGTGTTCACCGCCACAAATATGGCCAGAACAGACTCGGTTTCTAATATGTCCAACACTCTTTTCTTTAGGCATCTCTTTCTACATTAGGACATCTGATAAGGTTGTCTCTCTTGTGGCACCCATTTCTTCCATCTAAACAAAAATCTCTTTGAAGAAAATCTTGTATGGCATAAGGGAATGACAAAGATAAAATATCGGGGTGTTTGAAGACAAAAGAATTAGGCCAAACGATTTGCGTCGTTGATACTTTGACAACAAGTTGTATCGCCATATTGACTAATAAAAGGTTTTGCTACCTTTTCCATGAACAGTTTAGTTATGAGCTCTTTAATAATTACTTTTAAAAATGAGGAGTGTAGTTTTGTAGGATGGAGACGAAATAACAACTTCAGTGTGTTATCAAGGCGCCAACGTTTCGACCATACATTTTGGTCTTTATTAAGGGTGTTAATGAAAAGGCAAAGCTAGGCCAGTAGAGATCATTACCGTGCCCACTATCTCTCTATCGACCCAAGTTTACGCTTACCAAACAAATCGAAACACTAGAAGGGCGGGGTATATACTGGGACACTTTAAAAAATTTCTTTGTTACTAATAGCTGCTGGTAATATGAAGCCATATTTTTCATAATAACCTCATCCAAGCTACATTTTTTATCATAACAGTCTTGTTGTTCCCGAATGATAATTAACCAAACTTTAACCGAGAGTTGTACCTGCTCCACGGAACGGATGCAAATTGCTTTCTTAGCGAAAATAATAACCCTCTAACGCGAAATAATTACTTTGGCACGGAGAGTAAGCAGAAACAAGTTCTGAAAACCTCCAGCGGGGGCTCTTCGGGGTTTTCTTCTCTGCAACTTTTCGAGTGCCACTTACTTTCGACAGTGTTTCTTAATTTAGAGGACTCTAATTTAAATTGAAGTTTTCGTTTGTCGCGAAATAGAGTTTTAGTTAGCAATCAACATTGTTTTATTTTTTGCAGGTGAGACTTGTAGCGAGATCGATTGCAAAGACCCCAACTGCTCAGAGCACGGGGCCTGCGTCAATGGACAGTGCTACTGCAAGGCCGGCTGGAAAGGTACCACCTGCGAGGCCATCGACGAGCAAGTCCACAAGTGCTTACCCTCCTGCAACGAACATGGTGTGTATGATTTGGAAACTGCCAAGTGCGTCTGCAATAGGCATTGGACTGGATCGGATTGCTCTCAACGTAAGTTTTGGTTCAATATTCAACACCTGTCTTTGCAGGAAACCCTCCCACGACGCAATAATATCGCAAAATGCCAGCTCCTGTTTAGTATAAACAGATATTATAATTAATACATGGTATTAATGGGGACAATTCCATTTGTGCGCGCTAGACGTATCTGACGTAAATGGCACCACTTTGCCGTAACTCTAATAATAATGAAAGTTAAAGAGGTGGGGGCGGGCCGGGAAAATGGTTCATTATTAATAAAGTTTGTAAAGGTCACTTATCTAGAAGTCTAATTGTCTTAAAAAAAATAGCTATAGGCTCTTTTTATCTGACTAATATACTATAAGAGAGTGCCAAGACTAAGAAGTGCCAAAATCGGCCAAGGCGAAAAACACCGATTGTCGGTAAGTCATACAGGACACAGCTTCGTTTATAGTACAAAAAAATGGGGTAAAAACTTAGAGCTTTTTACTCACACCAAAATTGCCACGCAGAAGTCGAAAAGTAAGTTTTTTATTAAAAAAAAATATGTTCTGGAATTGTGACATAAGAGGTACTAATAGAATGTATCCTTTTGTTCATTCATAATGGTAAATGAATTATGCGAAAACGAGTTTTTATCCAACAAAGTTTATAAAATTTTTATCCCTTTTAATTTTGTTACCAGTAGGCATTGTCAGAGGCATTATTCCTGACTTGGATCCTGAAATTATAAAAAAGTTACCTATAAAAAACATAAAGTGAACTGTAGAAAACCTTTTCTCTAGACAATGTTATGGGTCTAAATAAAAGAACAATAAATGAAAACACAAAAGAACCTAAATATGTTCAATTGTTATAACATTTGAAAGAACAGAACTTTGCTAGTTCTATTAAAATTGTCGGACCCTTCAAAGAAGTTATTTCTTACATCTCCAGTCACCCAATGTCGTAATTAATTATTTTAGTATTTGGCATAAAAAGACTCATTGCAAATCAAAAATTATTCGACTACGCATATCGTTATTATGATGTCACTATGTGTGGTCATTATCACATCGAAAAAACAACGTCATTTATTTGCCATTTCTTTGTAGGTGACGTAGAACAACGAATAATCACCAAAAGTTGACCTTAGAATGACGTCAAGTTCCCGCATGGTTAATTAGCTGAAATGTTACTTATATCCTATCTTTGGAACACAAAGGAATAACAACAATGTTATTTTATTAGTTTTTACAATTTTGCAGTAGAATATCCGAAGTATCAAGTCCAATAGAGGGGAAATTGTTAATCTAAATTATAGAAATATTTCTTTTAAATGAAACTTGGTACCGAAAAAACGTACATGGTAAACAAAGCAATTTTCGATATATGTTTATATAAAGTTTTTTCTTGTTTTGAAGGATGGCATATTGTCCATCAAGAGCAGAGCCATCAAGAAAACAAACAATAGCTGCATGGATGGAGAATACTAATACCAATTAGAGATAGTTAAATAGATTAGTTTCTAAAGTACCTCCTTCGAAAGTCCATCTCCCTCTGAGAATGTATGAGTTTGTCAATAATATTCAAAATGGCTTTATGAGCATTAGAAAACCTATGGAAAACCTGGGAGCTTTATCTTTTTCTTTTAAAATTTTATAGCCAACTAGATGACTAGTTTTTAAATGAACACCCTCTACATGATGATATAAACTATTCGAAATTCCAGGTTGTTTTTAACTTCTGTATTTCCATTTCAGCCCTCTGCAATCTTGATTGCGGTGATCACGGTCACTGTGAGCTGGGCAAATGTAGATGCGATTCGGGATGGACGGGATCACGATGCGAACAACTGCCCTGTGACTCGAGGTGTCAGGAGCATGGCCAGTGCAAAAACGGGACTTGCGTTTGCTCACAAGGATGGAACGGGCGCCATTGCACCCTACGTAAGTCTACTTTTTTGCCTATCTATTGATTGAGTAATGTCTAGTTTCTCCCATGTCTTTAGTTATAAATATCACGTCGTTATTGCTGTTCTTCTTTGTGCTTGTTCTGAGTTACCTAATATAAAAAAATAAATCATATGAATTGCCTCAATAACAAATATTTACCGCCGGCATTATTACTGAGTGTCTCGTTACAATGCTCTGGGGAGCCAATTATTGACGTGGTCAACGAACTTTACGTAATACAAAACGATATAAAGGATGGTTTCTTTCGGTAAATCGTCGAACATTCTGACAAAAGAAACTTTCCTTGCCGTTACGTAATAAAGGTCATAATCCCCCTCATTTCACATTCAAATGATTTAAATACAAAGTTGCCTTACTCAATTATGGTTAAATTGGCCGACCATTATTACGCTATTTCAAGCCAACTTTTTACATCCCACTCTTTCTTGAACTTTTGTAAAAGTCCCTGCAGTTATATTCCGCCAATTAGTATTCTTATATCGTGCGAAGCATTATGAAACTCGAGAGATTGAGCCTATCATAATGGGGAACTTTCCAGCCCCGGAATGGGGTTTTCAGCATAACGATTTGTTACACTCTGTCACTCCGGATGGGTGGTTTCAGACGGAATTACTTACATTTTTATTTCCAATAGGGTGAGGTCCATCCAAACAATGCGCATTCGTTAAATCTTCTAAAAAGAGAATAGTGTCAGAGACATAATGCCTATCAACGTGCCGAACCGAAACCTATCGATTTCATGAAAATTTCCAAGCCTTTCTAATCATCTCTCGATGTTATTCCACACCGCGAAAATTTGTTTGTCTTCAATTTGAGCTGATGCCATGGGCGCCTGCATAATTGACGTAGACTATTGATTTTACAAATTTCCGGCTTCCATCTCTCGAATTCCACTTCAAATCGAATTTCACTCCCTTGCGACAAGAGACAGAGGATACCCTTCTTTTCGAAGCACGATCAAACCCTTTCATTAATTAAAAATCCAAAGACATTCGTTCGCGTTTTCGGTGAAACTGATGGCCCTGTTTTCACTCCCTTAAAACTTGTGTAGGGGATAATTAATTTTTGAGTGTCGGCTGGCATTTGGGGCGTCCGGTGTCGTTGGCTTGATGGACGTTATCTTTATGTGGGCCGGTTTTTGAAAAAGTTTAGCTGATGCCAGGAAATTTCGTCAGTGAAAAATATTCGTGCCACACATATGTAGAATACACGAGTATGGATGGATAAAAAAAAGGACAGAATACTTGAAATGATCAGTCAAAGTATCTTTTGGTAAGCGCAGATCAAAAACCATGAGTCTCAATTCTCGTTGAAAGTTGAGGGAAGTTTATTTAAAAATACTTTTTTTTTTAAATTGCTTCATGTCTAAGAAATTTTTATTCAAGTTTTATTCAGTACTACAATGTACGGAATACTTAATTTAAAGTTATATTTGTACAACAGCAGGAAGGAACGGTATAAAATGAATAAACGAAAAAAACAATTTAAAGATTACTACAACTAGACAAAATAAAAGACTGAAACATAAACGTATTGAGAGATGATTAACGTAAGGAATAAAGTCGGTAACTCAAAGCAAAAGAGCGTCAAAGCGTAGGTTTCACTTTTGACGCTCTTTTGCTTTGAGCTACCGACTTTATTCCTTACGTTAATCATCTCTCAATACGTTTATGTTTCAGTATTTTATTTTGTTTACTTGTAGTAATCTTTATATATTTTTTTTTCGTTTATTCCTTTTTTACCGTTCCTTCCTGCTGTTGTAAAAATATAACTTTAAATTAAGTATTCCGTATGTTGTAGTATAAAACTCTGATGAAGGCACCAATTTGTGTCGAAACGGCAAGCTTACAAAATAAGCAACGAAGTTAGAAGCACCCGCTGTACCTTATTTAATTAAAAAAAGGACCAGAACCCAAGAAAACTACTACGTGCCAACCAATTAATTTCCCCTTCTAGTCCAGTCTATAGAGAGTGATACACACCTGTAGACTTTTAATCGATAGTCTTAATTCGAGATGGTGAGATGTTGTGCAAGATCAGATCACATCCATCGGCGTATTATATCAATCAATATACATGGTAGTCCCCGATATAACATACAGACATTGTCTTCGTAATCAGTATATAGAAACGTTAGTTTCTCTATTCCTATCGAATGTGCCATTAATTGAAGAAGAGGATTGACCCAAAACTGTCACTTAAAGCAACTATTGCAAATTCGGTTGTTGAAAAAATGCTTGAAAAGTTGATTGATATTAGTTAAAAGTTTTAAAAGCCAAAAAGATGGTCAGCATGAATAAAGTTTAATCAATGTTGCAAATCAAAAAACAAAATTATGACCACTGAATTAATAGCAATGTTAGAAAACCAACTAGAACCTATGAAAGGTTTTGGGTGGTTCTGATAAGAACTTTTGAAACAAAGAACAAAAATCACTGCAGTGGGTCGTGGTTGTAAAAATATAGTTAAAAAAGAGTTGCAGTAGGTACAAAAAAACAAAAACCGAACGAAAGTCAAAAGTAACAAACGAGAAGAAGCAGCAACTACCGAACAAAGTCGAAATACCTGGGAAACTCTCAAACACAATTCAAGAATGCATTTGGAAATACACGAAACTGCTGGTATCGATAAAGGCTATGTCACAAAGGAATTGCAGAAAAACGTATTAAAATAGAGGGAATAGTGCAAGAAGTCTGGTATTTAAATCGATGTCCACCATAAAGCTAAATCAAGTCCGTAAGTGAAACTGTAATCATATGTTCTTAGCATCGTTTTGTGAAGCATAAAGGTGTTGTTGTATAGCTAGTCTAGGCCGACAGTTACTTCACTTTTTAGAAATTGCTCACGTTTCGACTTTTACATAGGGGTCCTTAGTCCATAATAGCCACCGTGAATATATATCCATTCAAAAGACCACCCCAAGGCGATCCAAACCAATAGGCCACCAAAGTCACTGAGCATAAAAAACGTATTAAAAAAAATGACTCAGGAAAACTGTAAGTCCTTGAACTAAACAAAAACAGAAAGTGCTGCTTAAATTTGCTTATTTGTTAAAGGTTTTGATTCACGCTGGTTTATTTGTTTCTGTGGCCTATTTGTTTTTTTTTTCAAAATTGTGCTCTTTGGGATTGATCCATAATTATATAATTGCTGGGGTTGTTATAGTTATGACATGCATTTTTGAGTAAATCAGCCCTGAGAAAAACCACCATAGAGATCAATACATTGTAGTTTTATAGAAAGTGAGGTAGCTATTGGTTTTGCGCCTGCTATCCAACGCCGTGTTAAACCACTAAGCAAAAAACAATCTCACAAATTTCATAAATAGGATATAAAGCAGTTGCCAAGAATAGGAGAAGAAACCCTTTGACAATAAAGAAAATTACACTGTGCCTAGAATTAAAATAGAGAAAGAAGGTTTTCTGACAGAAGAAATTCCAGAAGAAAAGGGGGTTCCAAAATCAACCAAAGAGTAAGCTGAAGAAAGTTGTTAAAGATGAAATTTTTTAACTTTCCCTAAAGAAGTTCAAACACCAAGTTTGGAAAAGATTTCCCAAAGCAATGCAGTGGCTATATAATCAATATTCAACATGAGAGGGGTGAGTCCTTGGGGTACAGTCCAATAAATCTCGAAGAGAAACCGAAAAAGAAAGCAATTTTTCTCAATATTTTCAGTTATCGATACAAATTGGTATCTCAACCAATATTGAACGCAAAACACTCTCATAACTTTCAAAAAAGAAGGCTAATATTTTTTCACAACGTGATTTTTGAATTCTCAGTTCAAGAGAGTCAACGCAGTCACGCAGAACAACATCTCGCAGATATGGAAATACGAATTTTTGTGAGTGTTCTGTGTGCAAATACTGTCAAAGATGTAAAACCCCATCGAGACGTTTATATAATAACCGAGAGAACTGACAAAAGTTGCTTTGTTTTTTGAACTTTCTTTGAAATCTGTAAGAAAGTACCCCAAGAATGCACCCTCTTGTTGTACGACAAAGGCCCGAGCCTGTGAAAACGTAGCAATTCAATATTAAAAATTGAGGTGACGATTTTCCAAACTACAATAGTCAATCAAGAAGCAAAAAAATAAGCATATGGAACAAAACAAAACACGTTACCAAACACAGGTGTCAAGCTATGACTGTGAATTATTCAATCTGGGCAGGTCATTGACTCATGTTTTCTGTCGCTTCTACTACCCAAATCATTTCAAAATTCCGGACTCAAAAGCAGTTGTCGAGAGTTAGAAATTTGCAGCTCTCTCTCTTTAGCAGCTGTCGATAAAAACATAATTGAGACAAATGGAAGAACGGCAATTGCAGATATACCAATTATTATTAAGAATGATTTGAAGGAGAAACATTACAGGAGCAACGCATTTCCGAAGCATTCAAGGGTGGCAAAAGGTCACCTCCTGTTACTACCACTCTTGGCCTGTAACTCTACGTAACTTCACTATCGATACAGAAGCTTTCAATCGCAAAGAGGTTATTGAAGAGTTAAAAAAACAGGAGTTTTGGTTTATATTCGGAGATTTGTTTGTGAAACTGTTGCTATTGTGGAAGTCAAAAACAAAATTGAAGAAAAAGGCAAACACTCAGAAATTGCTGTTACTACATATAGAACCAGAAAAAGTACCACAAGAGTAGAGCCAATTATAGAGAAACTATCTGAAGTGGCAAGAGAAGAAAGTCCTGAAGGAATGGATATTCAAAAAGAATAAATCCCATGTCTCAAAAGTTATATCTCTAAGAACAAGTAAGGGGTAACTTTTATCATTGTGGTAGAATAAGAGAGCAAAACTTCCTGAATTTACCGTGAAGATATGAGAAATTGTTAAACAAAAGTGAGCTATTAAGGCTTAAGCTCGGTTCAGTTAATCCATTCGTACTTAGCCGAGCATCGTACTTAGCCGAGCTCAAAACAAAAAGAAAAAGGAGACTGAATATATAATAGTAGAAATAGTGAAACTGTAAAAATGTGGATTCAAAGGAGATCAGTTGTACAAGAAAGCAAACCACAACCTGAACAATAAAATAATAATTGGATGAGAGAGAGTTTATAGAGTCACACTAACATGTCATACAACAACCGAATATGTAATATTTTTGTGTGAAAAATGGGATAAATGAGTGAAATATTTTACTTAAACGTTGAGTACCTGCCACCGTATGTGTCACGATCGCTAAATGAAAGATTTATCTACTTGTACCAAAAGGAGAAAGGTAACAAGGAGGAGAGAGGTGAGACTTCGGGAAAAAAAACACAATATCACTCGCAGAGAAAGATGCATCTGGGAAACGATAGAAGCAAGAAAAGCGATACCAATAGTAACAAAACAGTCAAAAACCGTTGAATGAAAACATTTTTTTTTGCAAACACTGCGAAAGAGATCGCCTAGGCAGGGGTGATATTGTGCTACTTGCACATGTTAAATTAATAATTTCGTCTGAGTAAAATCATGGGAGTTGTGCAGGTGATGAATGCAGGGATTTCTCGATTTGCTACTTTTGTTCAGTAAGAGGTTATATCAATACATGCCAAAAATTCTTCCTTTTTCTGAAGACATCTATTCCTACATCTCCTGTGTCTCCAGTAATGTACTTTATAAATTCCTCCAAAACTTTCCCTCTAATAGTTCGTTATAGTGAAATTTTCTTCAAAAAGGTCTGTCCCGATCATTTCTGAACTTATTATGCCACACCATTAATAATGAAACATAGCTGTGGATGTCGACGGACTGTGAGAGGAATAAATCGCTCCTGCTCCAGCAGTGAAAATTGCTCCTGTTGACAAGCCTTTATTAGGGAAATTGAAATCATCACTCCAGAGCATTAGTCGTTCAGCAGTTTAATAATTCTGGACGAGCAACAAATTTAGTCGTCTCATAGAATCACCTTTTACTGTTACGTTCTTCTATGGGGTCGATAAAAACTCATTGACGTTATTTATACATATTTATTTTTCTTACGCACTCTTTCATACTTTGTCCGTTCTTGTCTCGCTTGTCACGTAAGTCAAAGATTGACTTGCGTTGGTTTTAGCCATCATAGTATCCTAGAAAATTTTGAGAACTTAAATTTTTTGGTAATAATTGGTATTCTTTACTTTTCGCTACATATCCAGTTTTTGTCCAGATGAGTCCAATTAACACCATGGCAAGGGTTTTCATATTCGCAGTTTGTAATATTGCTCTTGTCTTAACTTACTGATTATAAGTTTCGCTTCGTCGCTGGTACCTGGATCTTGACGAACAGGCTACGCATCTTCGGCATTGATTCTATAAAGCACTAAGCCGCTTTTTGTATCGAATATGTCCATTTATTCTTAAAGGAATGTTAGCTACACCCATGAGCTACACCCAACTTTATTTATATCCAAGCGCTTTGTTTTTTATATCCAAACCCAACAGTCCGAAACCCCTAGAAAGTTAGTTCCACTTCTTCTCAAAAATCGGACTCTACTAAGTTGACAATAATAAGAATTGGAGTCTTATAATGTCCTTACTGTAAGTAGGATTGTGATTTTTGAGTTTTTTTGTATTCATGGTAGGTTCTATCAATCCAACAAACCTTACAAGATTATTTAAAACACTATCTGTCAGAAAAGGTGTTTTTTGCTCTTACCAATCTGACGTTGTTGCTTTTCTTGCTCCCTTCCGATAATAAATTCCTTGTACCGATAATTGCCGAAACGTCAACAAGGTCGATTCGTCGGGGACATTTCTAAGGTAAATTATTATTCGCAGAAATTTTACTGTGATTAGTGCGAAATTCTTTCTCCAACAACGAACGAATCGCCCAAAAAAGTGGATGATGAGATGAGAAAAAAAAGTAAATTCCTTGTTCCCATACCTTAACATCTGCTGCTGATGCTGGTGGTACGAAAATTTTTATTGGTGAATCATGTCCATTTCCAGCAATCTTCAATAATAGCTACGAGCGTTGCATGATTTCCATATGTGCTCCAACTTCGAAGAGAATCTCAATTTCTCCTTCGACTGGTGAGGTCGATCCGCTCAGAGTCCTCAAAATAGGAGGTGCATTCTTACAGTAGAAAATGATCGAATTGTCAGGTGGTACCATTGTTACTTCGACAGCTCTGTATATTGTCGCTAATACAGGTGTTCCATTGACCTGTGTTTTCAGAGTTAAAATTTTCTCTCCTCTCTTAAAGTTGGAGAATATTTCTTGGGATATAGAGTGGACTCAGTTACTCACTGATTTTACTATTCCTGCTTTTCAAATCTCCCTCCTTTTCAAATAGCCTATTCTGCCTCAGTCAAAACAGGAACCGGATCTCTACCGATCGATGTTTTTTTCTATTGTCAACGCCTGGTTTTCTTTTTCTTGTCTTATCACAACAAAACGTAATCAACCTCATCGTGTCCAGCAATTGCTTTAGAATTGAAATTTGTAGGGCCTCTTCTTGGACTCCAACCACCCTAATTATGTAGCCAGTATTTACCTTAGAATACTCGTTATTTAGTGATTGTAACAAAGCATCACAGATACTGTATGGGCAAACCAACCTCAAATGGCTCATCATCTCTGTGTCCCTAACTCTTTCAATTAATTGCTAAACTGTCAGCTTCAGCGTCAGCAGCAGTTTCAGATATTCGGGAGAATCCATTGGATACGCTAGGTATCAAACGTTCAATGTCTGCTTCAAACTAACGATGTCTTTAGCTTTTTCGCTCAAAGCGGCTAAAAATTCGGTAGCTTTGTCTGAGTCAGTTCATCCCTTCTAAATCGCTGCGGCTTCAAAATCCTCAAATTTTTGTAGATCCAGGAGGTGATGCGGTAGAAAACTGGAGGTTTAGTAACACTAAATATTTTCAGATTCTCTTTCTTCTTTTTTGACTGCTTCCACTGTTTCTGTTACTTCGTCAAATTTTGTATTCACTTACTCATGCAGTTCGGTTTCTTTTGTTTCTAAAGTAAGAAAAAGTATAAGAATACTCAAGTATACCTGCTGATCATTAACCTAGAAAACTTAGTGAACCTAAATAGTTCGCTGTAGTTCGGTCTCTTCAGACTTTTCACAACAAATACACAGTCCAAGCTTTTCCAGAAGACCCGAGTGCACTCCATGATGTTCTAATGACTTGTTTTTATCGGGAATTAAGCTCGAATTGTTTCTTAGTGCATTATAAATAATTCAATGCTTTCTGTCTCAGTTTAATAGGGTCTGCTGATAAGAAGAAAAAATTGTATAGGACCAATATTAAAAACTGCCACCCTTTCCATCTGAAACGTCCTCACATCTAAATACATTCTCATTATTAATACGAAATAAATTCGAGACCGTTTTTACCCCGCTATATTTTCCCCATTTAGCTAATTTGTATTCCGACATCGTGAGGGGCATTATGAAACTTGGGCCCGAATCCCCCATAATGGGGAAGTTCCTAAGCCCGTTGAATCTTTTTTGCTCAAAATATGATATAACACTATTGCATAATTTGTTTTCCTTAAATCTCCATTTTCCGAAAACAGCCGTCGCCCCATATCTTTACATTAGGTTCGACCTTAAAACGATTAGGGTACATTCGTCGTTCTCTTTCAGCTGGTTGCGAGAACGCTTGCTCGGGACATGGTCAGTGCACCTTGGAAGAGGGTCTCTATAAGTGCGTTTGCATCGAGGGTTGGGCAGGGTTCGATTGCAGCATTGCCTTGGAAGCTGAGTGCGAAGATGACCAAGACAACGACCATGGTAACTTTGCTCTGGAAATAAGCTCAAACGTGGTGAAGAGCAAAAGGGAATATTTTTAGATGGAATGGTAGATTGCTCGGACAGTGAATGTTGTTCCCACCCTAGCTGCTCCGATCACATCATGTGCATATCCAGCAACGATCCAGTTGAAGTGCTGCTGAGGAAACAGCCCCCGTCGGTGACAGCCTCATTCTATCAGAGAGTCAAATTCTTGATCGAAGAGAACTCGGTGCAGTCGTATGCTCACCTAGATGAGTACACTGAAAGGTAAGTCTCGTTTAGAAATTTACACGTTCACACTTTTAGTTACCTACTGACTCTAGTGCTTAATAGAACTAAATTTACAGCGTGTCACAACATCGGAAGTACCCCATTGGATAATTATCTTTAACGAGTAGACGCTCACAAATAAGCTGGTCAATATAGAGTTTGGCACAGGCCATTTTTCGTTTCGTTTTCAATTGTTATAAATACGATTTGGACGTCTGAGACCTCATTTCCTCTAGATTAAGGCGGCGGAAATAAAAAATTGACAAATACTTTATTATATATAGTGTTTGCTATATGGATGTTCTGATTTCTAAGCAATTAGTGAGCCAACATCGCATCCAATATGTCAACAAATGAGAGAAAACATATTAAAATTTTTCAACGCGTTTCCGAACTAAGACGAATTAAGAATATCAACAGAAGATATTCACACCTTTTATCCTTTGCTCTATATAAAAATGCAGAGTGCTTTATTAAAAAATCTGGCGAAAAGGCTCGAGGTATGGTTGTTGGCTCACTTCCTACCTATAAACGCTAAGGAAAAAAAAATTTGGTGCGAAATGGCAGAACATCAAAATTTGACTATTTTTGCATCACTTTGTTTTACACCCTATATAATAAAGGTAATCTCAGTTTTTTTTATAATTAACCGTTTCCTTAATCTATTGGAAACGAGGTTTCAAACTATGCAAATCGTAGTTATAACAATTCATTGAGTAAAAAGTTACAGCTAATTGAAAATGATACGAAAAATTGCTCGTGCCGAACTTTATGTTAACTAATTCATATCTGAGTGTAATGTTTCACTAATCAAAGCCAAACTAACATCATAGTTTGTTGCCCATATCTAATAAATACATCACTCTATCTCTATCTAAATAAATGCATGCCAATAGGGTAAGTCCAGACGAAAGCATTTAACAACGCGATTTTCTAAGGGCACCAGCCAGCAGTTTTTAACACTTTCATGTAACTTCAAAAAGAGCTGCAAGGTGATTGTCATTTTCAATATGAGTGAGAAAAAATTGATAATTCAAATATTTTGAAAGGTGCTTGAAGTATGAGGGCATACCCCATCATTAATAATAGTTTTAACAAAGACATATCGGATGAAACTTAAAAAACTGAAAAGTATCGTAACTGATACCTAATAATTAAATATTTTTATAGCAACGAGTTTTCTTTTTCCTTGAAAATATATACCATTAAATTCATGAAAGAAATATTGCTGGAAGTTTAAAAACTGTCTATTATTTAGCAAGGAAATTAGACTCGTCGAATATTATGAATTAAATATTAAGAGGTTGTTTTTCTTTTCCAACTTTTCTTGTATATTTTTTTTTGTAATTAAATTGCCCCAATTTATCTTTTTTTCCACACTCGTTCTTTTGAAATATTTGATATTAATTTTTCCACCTCCGCATTACAATGACATCTCTTGCAGTGTCTCTTACTTAGTGAGATTCTAAAATATGCTGTAAAATTGAGCTGAGTTCATAATATATATACGTATGTAGTTGTACTTCATAAGAAATCAATCTGGCAAAAGATACACAGACTCAGCTCACGATTTTCTAACTGCGAGTATTATTATAGCTCGGACGTCGCACCTACCTTGGCAGAGCTTTTTTCAGGCCCTTCAAGGTGTAATTTTTTATTCAAATTGTCGAGTCCGGGGCAAGCAAGGGTCAAATATGCATGTCGCTAAATGTGGGCTATTATGCGGTTTTAACCGATATTAGCCCCCGGTTAGTTCAACACGAACCAGGGTAATATTGAATTAGATTAAAATAATAAATATGCGGGCGAGGGTCTGATATTTTTTTCTGTAATTATGGCTCCCATAAGTAATTTTTACAAAATGGATTACTCTATACTGAGCAACATGTTTATATTTTTGAAATTGGTCAGTAGATCTACTCAGCACAAAGCGCTTAGTGTCTGATCGATGGAATCCCGGCCAGGATAATTAACTACAGAAAATCAGATCTGTGGGCCTTGAAGTGTATTCCGAACTGTCGGCAAAAATAACAGATTGTTCGAGACACTTTAATTTTAGCTACATGAAAGATTCAGCTTGCCGGGGACTCGTCCAGAAAAAATTGCCCTTGACTGGCCTATCTTTTCCCTCTCTACCCCCGTTTCACCTTCTATCCCCCCGAGACGCCGCTTTAATTAAATAGGAAGTAAATTGGACTGCGAGTAGTATAACTGTGGGGATTCCCGACGCGAATTGGCTTGTACGTCATGTATTCGGTAACCGGCTTGGGGTTATTGCTGCCCTTCCGCTCGATCTCGGAAAATTATCGAAACAAGACGAAAAAGCATTTTCCGAGGACGTGTCGATCAATAACTATTTAGATCAGGCCGTATGTAGAGCTTGAAAAATGAATGAATTTAGGCGAAAAATAATTAATGTTGACAAATTAATATCCGAGATTGCGATCTAGTTCTATGTAAAACTGGATCCGACTGCTGGTAGTTTGTGACCTAAATCGGTAGCGATCTCGGCCATTTGTAGATGTCAAGATTGAAATCGGGGAAAGTTTTTCCATTATTTTGGCTATATATTAACACTAGGTCAGCTACTCTTCTTTCTACAAATTGGGCCTCGAATCGTGTTATTCAAAATTTTAGTTAAAATATTTCCAATTAAATATTCTAAATAGACTTATATTAGTCAAAATTAAAAATCACTGCATCCGAGCGCTCCTCTTACCTTTTCATAAGATTTTTAGACTTAGCGCTTCGACTTAACTTATCAGGCGCCGCGTTGCGCAGGGCATTATGTGAAAGTCACTACGTAAGGGCTCCGCCACTTGTTGATTATGTTATTGTTTTTTGGATTTATTTTTTTTTCTATTGCTGACGGTTTATTTAATTCACGTTTCGTAATCCAAAGAGTGGATTGTGCAGGGTGATGCATTGCACTGAAATTGCCATACGGTGGTCCACTGCTAACTATTAAACCACAAGATTTACTTTTGAGACGCAAGTTCAATTTGCAACTAAATACAATGCTTTTCATGTTATTTTAGATAACTTTAACGCTACTTTATCAAAGTTCAGGGTTATCCAAACTTATGTTTTCTCTGCGTTTGTATAAGAAGGTTAAAATTTTAAGTTTTTTTTGGTTACCCAAAGTGTGACTAATTTTCAAATGTTATTTTGAGGCTTTTAGCTTTTAGTTTATATATTTAGTTATACTCAGTCTATAAATTTCCTATTTGTACCCATGTGTTTATAAATGCTTAAGCTCTCTGTCCGTGTTGTTTTGAGTACGATGTTTCTTAGTACTTTATGTCACAATTCACAGCCAAAACAACCGTTAGTTTAAGCTCTCCTTGATGTGTTTGTAAATGAACCTAGAAGAAAAGAATTTACTTGTTAACGTTTCGTTAATTTTTTTAGTTCAAATTTACATTAATTTTATTAAATTTGGTTATTGTTAATTGTCAAATTTTATGCAAAACGTGAATTTTTTCTTATATTAGGCGAGTTTTTTATTATATTTTTTAGAATAAAGGTTTTGTCAAAATTTCTAGTTGTACGTAAATTCTCATTTTAAAGAGGCAAGTGGGTGTCGTTACTACTGGTATAATTAAAAGTGCAGCCATCTTGAATATGAGTCAATCACATATTTCTTTGACTTTTTCGATTATGTTTCTTTATCACTTATTCTATATAAAGGGACTAAGAAAGAAGAAGAAAAAAGACTTATACATATATATTAGGCGAGTTTTTTATTATATTTTTTAGAATAAAGGTTTTGTCAAAATTTCTAGTTGTACGTGAATTCTCATTTTAAAGAGGCAAGTGGGTGTCGTTACTACTGGTATAATTAAAAGTGCAGCCATCTTGAATATGATTCAATCACATATTTCTTTGACTTTTTCGATTATGTTTCTTTATCACTTATTCTATATAAAGGGACTAAGAAAGAAGAAGAAAAAAGAAAAATTAATACTCAGCTTAACAAAATAAGATTTTGGGCGGATAAAATAAATAGAAAAAAAAGGCTTTTGGGCTTTTTCACATAAATGCCAAATTCTTGGCGTTTTGCATTCTTCGGGATTCAGCGCTTCTGAGCCCAAAGCAAGCAGTGAAGATTTCACACTGCATGAGTAAAATAGAACTATAGAAAAGGAGTGATTCCGAATATCAGGGCTCTTCAGCACTTCAAATCTTCTTCTCTAGCTTAAACCAAAAAATTCATAACGCGAAAGGGAAAACAGAACTCAAGTCCTCCTGATACTGAATAGAACACAACTGCGAGTGGCAACTGCAATTTGTATGGGGCACAGTTACTTTCGATGGCAAATGCACAAACTTCAGCTATTCGAAGAAGCAAAGTGTCGACTATGATTGGCGGGGAAAGAAACAGTTGAGCATGTTGTGTGCAACTGTACGTCAATTGCATCAGTACTCAATTTTCATACTGGGACGAACAAGGCGAAGATCTGCAACTAGCAGGAAGGACATAGTACACGGACGGATCCAAAAAGAGATCGGATGGCAACTACATAGCAGAGAGCCTACTCCGATTCACCACAGTGTTTCAGGCAGGGAAACATGCCATTGAATTGTGTGCCCGACATCTATTAGAGGATGGGGACACAGTAGATCAATAAAGATCTGCTCGGATAGTCGAGCAGCGCTTCTACATTATGTCTTTGCGCTGCAATACCAAAATTGTTTGAAACTGTCACAGAACTCTGAACACCCTATCACCGGAGAACAGCGTCACACTGGTATGGATCGCGGGCCATCGTGGCCACGAAAGCAATGAGAAGGCCGACTCTCTAGCTAGGAGGGCGGTGGGCTCTGAATTCGTAGGCCCGGAGCCGGCACTGGGAATCCCATACTCTCTGGTCAAAACTGAACACCAGAAATGGAACAATGTCAAGTCCCAGGACTGGTGGGATAACCTACCCGGACTATCACACTCCAAAAAAATTATCACGGGAATAGGGAGGGCAAAAACCCAAACATTCCTCAGACTAAATAGGAGACAAATCAGAGTGGCCAGTTTACACAGGACATAGCTACCTAAGATAAGAGATGGAGTGTCGGCTGTGCTTCGAGGACGACGAAACAGTTGAGGACGTCTATGTGAGTGTCCGGCTATTGCTAGATCGAAATACTCACTGTTCGGAAACACGATCATTGAACCTCAAGATGCAAACTCAGTGTCGCCCGAGATTTTTATTAGATTCGTTGAGGGTCTGGGCATAACAGGTGACAATTAGTAGAGCAAGCAGGGGCAAACCTTGCTGGCAACACTTCGAGTGAGCCACAATAGACCGCAGGTCGCGGTGGAGGACTGTACAAGTCCACTAACATTGAATACAATACAATACAATACTCATTTCTTGAAAAAAACGATAACTGCCCATAGATGTAAGGATGATGTCGCTCGAGAAGGTTGTCCGATTTATGAAATTCTAAATCTGAATCTGAAACTGAGACTGTGGTAGAGACGCAATAGAGCACTGGTCGCAGTGGAGGACTGTAAATGTCCATTCACTCTTGACGCAATAAAATCTTTATAATGTGGCTCCATGAACATGCACAATCAACAGCATCATATAACTTGTATCAAAATCCATTAAAAGTCGCACAAAATTGAATTTTTGTTGAAAATTGTTCAAAAGTTTGTGGCTGAAAAATGCCCTTCACGGTGAAAGTTTGTGAAGCTTTGAGTTTTTAAAAATTTGTGAAATGCGACCAATGAAGATAATTATGGAGTTACATTAGATTTAGTGCTAAGGATGTAGTGAAGGCCAAAACTGGTTCACTCTAAAAGAATATTAATGTTTCTTCACTAAAAAGAATACACCAACATGTTGAAAAAAAATCGATATTCTCGATAAATTGATTTTTCTGTAGAACCAGGTGTAGCATCGAAAATTGAGCGGACATGTCCCCAGCTACCAAATTCCTCTGAATGCTTTGATACACAGTAATGACCAGAGGATTTGTTTCTAACAGTAACGTTTTTTTTTTATACAAAGAATGACTTGTGTTGCCCATGTAGTAGCATTCTTACCCAATGTCTGGGACTTCAATTATCCTTGCAAGTTTGGGAGGACTCACAGACTTCGATTCATTAGTAAACCATGATTCTAATAGTTTTTTCCATCATTTTTGTTTGAGAATTTCATTCACCACCTGTTATTCAATATTTGTCCAATAATCTATTGTTATAGAACAATTGTAACCATAGTAATATTCAACAACAGAAAAATTATCGCGATAATTTTTCTGTCAAAAAAAATTATTGCGATAATTTTTCTGTCAAAGTCAAATGAAAAGTAATTGACTCAATCTCATAGCATAAACCATGCAAATTAATTTATATTCAATCCCTAGTCATACCATCTGGCCCCCCAAATAAGTTTTCTGGCATTGATTCGAATCAAAATAGCTATACCTACAGGGGCTCGCAAATGTCGCAAAGGTTTTTAATTATTTTGTTCATGAAATTCCCCTTCGAATATAACTCGTGCATTGAAAATTATAGGTAATTTTAGACCGATATGCAATTCATGCAATTTGGATCAGAAAAAAGCACTCGTGCACCGTGCACTCGTGCTTTTTCATCGCAAATTGCATTCGTGCATATCGTCAAAAAATTACCGATAATTTTCAATGCACTTGTTATATATTATTGATATGTCAAATTTTAGCTAGCTGTAAGTAATCGTTTTTGTTACAAAAATCGATGTCGATTTTGCATAATTTTTCCATCGTTTTCTTCTAGTTAATTGAACAAAGTCAATTTTTGCGTTGTTTTACGGATTGTGAGAATACTTTTGGATTTTTAGCCTCAAATGTTATCTTTTTTTCAGAACAAACTTTTTCAGTGGAATAATTTTCAACATCTCCCCTTTCTGGATGTTTCAAACCAGATCCTCAAGTTCTTTAGCCAGGATATTCATCTCCTTCCCCTTTTTACCCTAAATCTTACCCTGTACTATGCACTTTAGCAAACTTATGTTTGACTTTGTTTCTCATAATGTTCCCTAAATATTCCAATTGTCTCCTTATAACTGTGAACATGTTTTCTGTTTCCTTATTAACTTTTCGGAATACCTTGATGCTTGATATTCTGTACAGCCATGATATTTTAAGAATTCTTCTTTAAGCCCCTTTCACTTCTTCATATAACATAATAGAGAATAACATCGGAAGGGTTTTATTTTTAAATTCATATTCAAATTATGCGTTTTGAAAAGCTGTTCTAGCCTTTTCATTTCTAACTTTAATTTTGTGAGTATGGTCCCATTGAGTATTTAATAGTATAGGTATGAATACGTTGGTACTCGTTCTAAAACTTTTTAAATTGTTTGTGTTCGTTGTACTTTTCCGATTTTTTGTTTGCTGCTAATAATTTTGTTTTATTGGTTTTAACTTCCAAGCAATTAGGCTACTACCTTCAGTCATCTTGCTCATTAACAGCTAAGCCCCGGCTAAAAATGCTGGTATCATCGGCATACCTGAAATGATTGCTTCTTTCTACGTTCAACAAGGTTCCAGCTTTTGTGTATTTTAGAGCTTCTTGGAGGAGATTAAATGTGAGAGGGGATAGAAAGCAGCCCTGTCGAACTCATCAGAGGACTTTCAATTCCTATAGTATCTAACTAATGGTTGATTTAACAGGGGGCGGTTGCTTTCACCAGAGGGTTTTGATTATGCGTAAGTCGTTATCATCAATCACCACTATCTTGAAGGACTTCAAACATTTTATTATGTTGTACTTATCGAATGGTTTCCGTTAATCTACCAAGCAGGCGTGCATGATAGTTCATATCCCTGTATTGTTGAAAAAGCAGTTGTATGCTAAATATATCTCTTGTTCCAAAGCCTCTCATAATGCCTAATTGAGTTGGTTATACTTGCACTTCGCAGATTTCGGACAGTTTTTGATGAATGACTTTCAGACATAGTCTCAGCAAGTGACATAAAACTTATGGTTCGGTAGTCATTGGACTTTTTGGCTCTCTGCTTTTTATGTAAAACGAGTTCTAATTTAAGGCATTTTCACAGAATTCTTTCTTAAAATTCTCACTAAAGAGCTAGGGCCTTTAGCGAGAAGAAGGATTTCAGATCCTATTGTGGAATCTGTTGTTTGCTGCTATGATATCTGCTTGTGAAACCTGTGTCTATCTGCATTGGTCACTAGGTTATTGTTGCTTTGCTTCTCTAATTCGTTTTTTAGTTTTCGTATTTCGTTGTCGATAGATTTGTATTCATTTATTCTTTCTCGATTTTCTTTCCCCTTCTTTCTTCCGTTGTTACGAAAATCTCGCCTGCATTCCTTGTTAAAATCACTATTTTACTTATTTTATCTTCAATTACTGTTCGAGCTTTCACATCATTTAGAGGGGTTCTGATAAATTGTTTATTTTTGGGTTGGTTTTGTGGTCGTCCTTTTGCTCGTCACTCGGCTGCTTCGTGCTTAATTTTCGTGTATTGTCTCTATGTAATTTATTGCTGTTTTTTGTTATCTATCGTAAGAACCTCTGGCCCATGATGTGGACAATGGACACGTTTTTTAATATAATGTACGGGACTTCGGCACATTAAGAGCCTTGAGAAAGACCACAATATATGGTAGAAACGTTGGCAATTGATAAAAGCTGAATTCTGTCTTGTTTGTCCCCATCCCGCTAATCCACCTACTACTTAGTTTATTGGGACGCCAAACACTCGTAATATTGTTTATTTTGTTTTGTTTTCAGCTTCTTCCATTTTATTCTAAATTCGACAGCTAGCAAGTTGTTAACAGAGCTTATATCCGCCCCAGGATATGTGGTGGACATTTTGGAGCTGCTTCTATATTTCTGATTAACAAAAATGTAATAAATTTGGTTACGGATTTTGGTTACGCTCCTTTCTATCTTTTGTATATTTCTAAGTATACATTCTACGAGGAAGAAAATCAAAAATGTTTACATGGCAACAAACTTTTTTTTCCTGTATTTACAATGTTTTTCTGTTATTTCTCCCTCTAAGGCCACGTGATGGCTTCCTCATCTTTCTGGTTCTACCTTTGTCATAGAAATCAACCATTATTGATGAGATGTTCAGTATATGAGAGTAGAAATTTTCTATTTCTTCATTTTCTCGTTCACTATTGGGTGCATGTACCTGTAGGATGTTGACATTTTGAGAACTCTGCTTCCTCTTGAATTAGCGTAATTCTCTCGTTGAAAGGAAGAAACTTTGCGACATTTTGAGAGCTTAACCTGTGAAAAATGACTCCGTGCTCACACATACTGGGGGGGTCCAGACTAGTACATTCTATACTGTTTGACATCACAGTGATTTGCATCAGGCCATCTCATTTCGATTATTCGTAAAATTCGTCGTTTCGTCTCTTTGATATCGGGGGCGTACCACCAAAATTCTCACATTCCAATTACCCACTATAGTACGTTGATTACATGAGTTTTCCATGTGCAAATTCTCGCCGCGGAGAACCGATCCAGAAAGAGCGGAGAATGCACTAGTATTTTAATATTTGGCATCAAAAGTGCAAAAAATATAACAGCTGTCAGGGGATGCTGGGATTCAAATTTTACCTCAAAGCTACTTTTAATTTTCGAGTTATTAACCAATCAATTAGTGGCTGCATACCGTTTCCGTCGGTCGTCCTGTACAGAAGGGATGTTTTTCATGTACAGGAAAAACTAATCAAATGGTTAATTGAAAATATCCTATCATACTAAAAGACGCTCTTTCTTGGAAGTGGTAAATTGTCACTTCTAAAATAATAGTATTTAAATCTTTCCAAACAGACATAAATTTTATCAAATTGGACATAAAAAGCGCTCTAATAAATATGAAAAATCTCGGCAATTCTCAGCATATTGTCTACTTTGCTGCAAACAAAATTAACCTTTTTTTGTACGGACCGGGAACGTATATCGCCCTTTCACATTTTCAAAAGCCAGTTCGCAGAACAAAGAAGCCCCCGGACGATCCTCCGTCATAATTCTTGATAATTCGCCTGCCCGGCTCTACAATAACTCATTTCTCTTTTTCATAACGCTATTTACCAGAAAGACGTAAAACTTGCCTTAATACCGAGACTTAAACACCGAAATTGAATGTCGGCAGGAAACCTAATCTGCTTAATTTTTAATCGGGTCTCTCAGAGAACAATGAAATATAAAAATGCGAAATTAAATTTTGGGAAGATCCGCACAGTTGCCTGCTAATCCGTTTAAAAATTTAAAGTGGCGCCTCGGAAAATGCCCGTGTGTCTCGTCTTTGTATCCCTTTGTGTACGTTTTACCCTTTTTCAGTCCAACCTTGCCGAGCTGTCGCTCCGAACGAACCCTTTTGCGATTTAAAGGATTTTTTTTTAATCAAAAGAAAAACGTTTGTGCACCAAATATCCTTACTTTTATGTCATCATAAAGAAGTTAATTTACGAAGATTGCTTGTTCTATATCTATATCTGAATCAGCTGATTAATTCTTCAACAAGTAAGGTCAATGTGACCTTCGGTAAGGGTGTATCCGATGCACAAATAGCTACCATTATAAAAAATATTATTGAGGGTTAGTACAGGTTAGTAGTAGTAATTCAGTTAACATTAGGGAAGCTTCTAAATAACCTGTATTAACCGACTAATTTAGGTATTGTATCGAAAGACACACTGGTGGACACAAGTTGAGCATGCGTTTTAAGATTTCGTATTATAAATTAGATTTTGCTGCCTAAACGAAATAAAATAAACTAAGTTGCAGATAAAGTGGGACAGACAAAAAACTATTTAATTTTGACTAAAAACTTCTTTTATTTTAATTGCCGAAAGCACAAAGTCCCATTCTTGCCCATATTTTTAGAGAAATACCGAATTTCTACAAATGCCCCTTTTTGGCATTGGTATTGGGCGAAAAATTCACTCGACAAAAAAAAGTTTCTTATATTTCTCTAATCCTTGGTCAAAAAGGTGGAATCTTGTATGGCTTTACGTTTACCCTTTGTGTAACTAGAAGGAATTGCAAAAAATTGCCTAACACCAAAAATGTATTAGTCAAAGGTGATGCCTTTGGCTAACAATCTAAAATCAGTACAGAAATGTCAAAGTTACAGCTAGTCAAAATTAGGTAGATTTTTTGTTACTTTACTTCATCTGCAACTGAGGTTATAATGAAACGCCTATATACACTCCCTTCCAAAATTATGAATCAATAACAATATTTTCCTTAATACTACGAGTGTTTGGCGCCCCAATAAACTAAGTAGTAGGTGGATTAGCGGGATGGGGACAAATAACGACAATTCAGCTTTTATCAATTGCCAACGTTTCGACCATATATTGCGGTCTTTTACATTTTACATTTTACATACTTTTACATTCTATTCAAAAACGTGTCCATTGTCCACATCATGGGCAGAGGTTCTCACTATGACTACAAAACACCAATAAATTATCATAAAACAATAACGAAAATTCAGTACGGAGCAGGCGAGCGACGAGCAACAGGACGACCACAAAACCATAGCAATGGTAAGGACTTTACCATTGCTATGTTGCATTGCATGGAATATAAAGGACATAGGCATATCAAGAACCTTGATAAAGACCACAATATATGCTGAATAAACTGACAAAAGCTGAATTGTCGTTATTTGTCCCCATCCCGCTAATCCACTTTCTATTTTCCTTAATTATTATTAGATTTTTTTTCTACAGGTCAAAAGAGCATTTTTTGCTTAACAAGACAAGTTGCAAACAATACTTTTTTTCCGCCCCTATTTCTCTATAGGAAATTATACTTTGGATTTTTTTTAGAGCCAATACAATGTCCGATTCTGCTCATTCTTGCTCATAACCCCTAACATAAACACATTCTTCAGCGGTTAAAGATATTTTTCAATCTACTAAAAAAATTTAATATTCAATAACATTTAAGGAAAATATTGAAGGTTAAATCTGATACACGTTTTTAAATTTTCCATAATTTTGGAACGCATTGTATTTTCACCCCCTAAGTAGTTCCTCGACTAGAAGATTTGGGCTAACTTTTTATTTGCTGCTTTATTTTTATGTAGATAAATTATACTTAGTTTTGGCGAGAGGAATGTGCTCCACATTTCCATAGCCTCGAATTGAATAAATTTGAAAGTATTAATATATTTCCTAGATGTTGACCTACTTTCTGTTATTTCCATTTCCTAATATTTTGACCGCCAACCGGATCTGGTCTAAAAGCACTCAACACCTTTTCTTTATCAGATATTTCGTGTCACGTACCCCGCATTCAAAACTAAAATGACATGTTTTTTTTGCAGGAATAATAATAATTTAATTAAATTATGAATAGCAGTTAATTAACTGCTATTCAGTATATCAAGGGATTAAGGCCGGTTTAAAAATTAGTTACACTGTAAGATTTCTTAACATATTCTGTCACACTCATCTTATGCTCTTGAGAGCTAGTCAAGATTAGTCGCATTGAAAAACCCTTAGAATAGGTAGACAGAGGAGAAAGGATACGACCCCGGCGTCTGTTACCAGTTTGCTCCAATCTGTCAATTGTGAAAATGCCGGTGAAGTAGCATTGGTATTGTAGCACATCAGAAAATATTTTATTAAAAATAATAATGGAACTAAATTACTATTTGTAACATTAGTAATAATAAACGTAATATTATTTGCAAATATCTACTTTCCATTAAATAAATAAAAAATAATTGTCACTTAATAGTCGTTGATAAACCTGGGATTACATCTCCTAAGCCACTGGAAAAACTGCTCAAAAATTTAAACAAGAAAACTGACTACAAGTTACCGGATTAGAAAAATTAATCCTAAAATAGCGTTATTGAATTCACTGCGGTAACTGGTTTATACTGGTGAATAACTGGTTTTAAAGTTATTTGAGATAATTTAATTGTTGCTGAAAAACGCCGTTATCTGTTTACCTGTGAAACGTAACTCCAGGCTCCTTTCTATAGCCGTTGCTTAGAAGTAGTTGCACATCCCACCATTGTAAAGAAGATATATAGCTAGTAAAGAAGAATAAAGAACATAATTATTTATAATATTAAAGTCTTGCAAAATTCAATTTATTGCAAAAAACACATAGCTAACGAAACGTTTGGTTTTCGTCTTAAACATGCCGTCTTATCATTTTTGGTAACAGCTGTCAATATAGCGGAGAATTGCTCGCGCGGATTCCATTGTCTACCTATTCAAAGGAAAAACCCTAATAGATATTGACATACATTCTTCCCTGGCAGGCTGACCTGCCAGCTGCTAGTTTTGCAGCCTCAACGTGTCAACGAGCTTTTAGTTTTACCACAAACTGTAACTGTGGGAAAGTTTTGAAGGGGCGGGGGGGAGAGTTTACTAGGGTACTTCATGGTTAAAAAAAAATTCGAAAATGACTTTTATTTTCAGCTTATTGAATGTTGGAAATGACCGCCATTTATATCCATGCAATAAAATAAACTCCAATCTGTATGATGTCGACGATGTTCCAAATCATCCCATGATTCAGAGTTAGCAGCAAGAACTTTAGACTTTAAATCACTCTACATTAAAAATTGTAGCAGAGTCAAATCAAATGACCCTGGTGGCCACTCAATAGGACACCTTCCAATCCATTAATTTTTTTTTTTAATTGGCATTTAAAACAGTTCAAAAAATCCCTTTCTCCTTATCAGGAAAATATTAAGTACAATTCAATTCTGAATATTTCTCTGTGGAGACATCAGGCTTTTTGATTTTATTTCTAATTTTAAGAGCTTTCACCAACCTCCTGAATTGCTGAAGAACATTCTGTCAGCAGAATATTTATTACTTTTTGAAAAATGCATTAATGAAATTCTTCTAAGTAAGAACGACGCGGTTAGGCAAGATTTTCTTGGTTTGCCTACCTATTCCTGTCTGTGTCTAGTTTATCTTGATGCTTTCCCATGCCAACTTCCTCAGAGTATGGGACGAACCTATAGCTTACTTAATGGTTCTCCTCCATTAATCCGCGTTTAGAAGCCAAGCTATCCGATTTACCGATGCTGTTCCTTGGATGCTCTTGTGGCTGGTAACAAATTCCAAAGTTACCCCTTTCGCTTGTTTCTTCCCGCATGTCTAGAGCATCCCCGGATTCCACAACGGGCTTGGAAGTCATCCTGTTTGCGTTTGGAAGCCAAGCTTCTCCGATTTACCGATGCTGTTCCCTGGATGCTCTTATGGCTGGTAACAAATTCCAAAGTTACCCCTTTCGTTTATTTCTTCCCGCATATCTAGAGCATCCTCGGATTCCAAAACGAGCCTGGAACTCATCCTGTTGCATATGGCTCACAGAGTAGCCTGTCAGAGTAGAAATAGATTTTCTGTTTTGCCCTTCAACCCCTCAGCGTGGAAGCCGGTCGTGCGATAGATAGGTGCTGACGCTTTGTTTCATATCTTCTTCAGGGGACTTTTTC
The DNA here is from genome assembly GCA_951812265.1 of Taphrorychus bicolor. Taxonomy (NCBI): domain Eukaryota; kingdom Metazoa; phylum Arthropoda; class Insecta; order Coleoptera; family Curculionidae; genus Taphrorychus; species Taphrorychus bicolor. The sequence continues at coordinate 46,872,436 of OX638297.1, read as the reverse complement.
AGATCAGCCCGCTGATCAAGGTACTTAGGAGTATCTCAGGCTTTAGTAGCAGAAGTCTTCCGTACAGTGTGGGTGACCTGAGTTCTATAGCCTTCCTCCTTTTGATGTTAAGCGCAAGCTGTGGTCATTTGCATCCGATCATGCTATTGGCCCAACAACAAATGCTGCTGAGACAACAGCACTTTGTCATTTATGAACTCTCCCCCCCCCCCCCTTCTTCTTCTTTAGGTGCCATGTCTTCTTCGGACGTTGGCAATCATCAGCACTATCTAAGTTTTTTAGCCACGATATCCTTCTTCTACCCGGGCCTCTTCGTCCTTCGATCTTGCCTTCTATAATAACCTTTAAAAGTCTATATTTGTCATTCCTTAAGATGTGACCGAAATAATCCAGTTTGCGCTTTCTTAGTGTGAACAGAACTTCCAGTTGCTTGTCGAGGCGTTGAAGTACCTCGGTGTTACGCACTCTTTCTTCACAGGAGATTCTCAATAGCCTTCTGTACGTCCACATTTCAAAGGCCTCCAATTTTTTGCACATCGCATCTGTCAAGGTCCAAGCTTCCATTCCATAAAACAGTATGTTTTATGGAATAGTTTTATGGAACACGTAACATCGCAGTATTCGGATGCGCAGAGCCCTGCAAAGTACATTACGCATCCTCAGGAACGAAGGACGGGCCTGTTCTATTCTGGCACGGATCTCCTGCATGGCGTTCCATTTTTCATTTAGGTGACATCCGAGATATTCAAAAGTTTCCACTCGTTCGATTCGTTGGCCGTTCAAGCTGCCATACTTATGTTAAATTCCATGTAAAGAAGTAGCACTTTGAGGTACCTGAATCATTTCTCTTTTCACCGAAATGTATATATCCTGTTTAAATCCAATATCTTAGTGTCTTTGTAATATCTTTGTAATACTTCTTTTAATATCCACTAACTACAAGTTTAGTATGTTGTCACTCTTTGGAGGTGTTCCTAAAAGCCTTTATCGATATGCTTCACTTCAACATTTTGGCACGTTTCTCTTAGGTCTGTATTTGTTGTAGGCCTCAGTGTCATAATATACTCTCGACTATTTAGACTAGCCACAAATGTTTTATATATTTAAAAATTGCAACTTATGATACTACATTTATTTTTTACATTGTTAGAGATGGCAATAGTGGTAGATTCCCCTTATATGAATATATCTGGCAAAGTCGCAGGATTAGGACAAGCAAAAACTCCCTTGTAGTTTGAAGACGTCCAATCGACGTGTCTTACCCAGTGCTATTTTCTATCAACAAGAAATGATGTCAACAGGATGGTTATCACCGTGATACAGCTAGAAATCACTGTAGAACTTCAACATCCACAACAAACACTCAGATCCACGCAAAACCTAACTTAAAGGCATACGTTGCTGGCAGTGGTACGGGCTAGCAACAAAAAAAATAAATAACGAAAAAATAATAAAAATAATTTATTTGTTGCTAGCCCGTACCACTGCCAGCAACGTATGCCTTTATGGCAGGTTTGGGAAGATCTGAGTGACTGTTGTGGATGATGAAGTTGTGCAGTGATTTCTACCAGCATTCACGGTGATAACCATCCTTTTGATCATCTCTGGTTGATAGAGAATACCCCTGAAGAAGACGTCGATTGAACGTCTAAACGTTGGCCTTTTTTCAAACAACAAGGGAGTTTTTGTTTGTCCTAATCCTGCGACTTGCCAGATCTATTGTTAGAAATGTCATGTGCACATGCTTTTTTTACTATTTTCTTCAAAAACCCTGAGTTTAAAATCTTAGAATCTAAATAGAGGAAAATCCTGACCTGGTGGAGGGTGTTCTTCCATATCACTAGCTTGGAGCAAACGGTCTCTTTGTTGTCATGAAGATAGTTTGGTTTATTGAGATCTCTAGGTTTATTAATTTGTTATTCACAAAATGAACCAATCCCTGTATGATTTATTTCCAAGTATTTCAATATTCTCCATATATTCCATTCATGTTTAGGGATGATAATACATTCCAAAACTGCGTAATTTTACAATTGAAATATTTTTTTCTGGATATTTAACAAGTCTTTCCATATTTCTGTACTGAACTCCAAAAAATAGTATTATTTCTAAATTTGTAAAGATGACGGATACATTCCTGTCTCCAAAATGTTTCCAGGTGTGACTTTCTAAGTATTGAAGACTTTTTAAAGATTTTAGACCCTAAAAAGCTTTCATGAAAATAAAAATATTTGAGGAAATATAACTGAAAAATTCAAAACTAATTGTCAGGTTACCATTTTCAAAATTTGCAAACATATTCTTTACTGTTCAATCAAAAACTATCTTTGCTCGCCATATTTTGAAAAGAGGACGTCGCTATATAAGCTATTATTCAAATAACTAATAGAGCCTTTAGAGGCTTAGACAAGTACATTTTTACAAAGTAGCATTTCACAAGTTATGCTTAGAAGCTCTGTCTACCTTTAATCTGCTCGTAGCTGAAAATCTGACAGTTTTAGCAATTTGAATTGAACCACTCAATTTATTAAAAGAAAAAAAAACAATTTTATAAGATTCTTTTGTTTAATTCTTGAATGCATGTTGTAAAATTTCCAAACATTCCAAAATTTACAAATTGCGCACTGAGTCCGTGGACCAATAGATGTCACTTCCTGATGTTTCGTCCACATTTGCGGTGAACTTTTAAATGAAGCGGAGGAATGGAATTTAATTCAACGTTTTATACACGACCACGGCTAAAACCAAACAATTAGGACTGGGAGAGCAGGTGAAATTTCCTGGTTTTGAAAAATGTCAAGTTTGGCTAAATTACTTTTACCACAACGATATTGAGCTGAAAAGTAAAAAGTCTGGATATCGTTTCTATAATAATTTAATACACTAGTGTGTTAGAAGGCCTTTCCGCGCCAAGCAGACTTACTAAACCTTCATAATATAGTGCTCGTGGATAATAGTATATTATACAACAAGCATTTAATGAGAGTCGTTATTCTCGAGAGTAACGTTTGAGCCCACGAGCGAAGCGAGTGGCACAAGTTGCCCAAGAGAATAACGCTCATTAACTGCGAGTTGAATACAATACTTTATCCAAGAGCAAGATTCTGATTTTACTCAAGTATGATAGGTTATAGGGGCCACAAAGATAATAGTGCTTATATAAGTTGTTAATGCTTATATAAGGGGATTAACAAGCCTTTAAACCGCGTTTAAACCGATGCACAGCCGAGAGTTACAATTTTTGCGAGAGGATTTAAGGCCGTTAATCCCCGAATTTAATTCAACGTTTTATCCACGACCACGGCTAAAACCAAACAATTAGGAGTGAGCGAGCAGGTGAAATCCACGCCAAGCAGACTTATTAAACCTTCATAATATAGTGCTCGTGGATAATAGTATATTAATACAACAAGCATTTAGCGAGAGTCGTTATTCTCGAGTTTGAGTTCACGAGCGAAGCGAGTGGCACAAGTTGCCCGATAGAATAACGCTCATTAACTGCGATTTGAATACAATACTTTATCCAAGACCAAGATTCCGGTTTTCCTCAAATATGATAGGTTATAGTGGCCACAAGGATAATTCGAAATTTTAAAACCACGGCTGGTTTCGCTAATCGACGGCGCGACGTTTGATGCGTCAGGTAGATGACGGTGCATGTTCATTTCAATGCTACGAGGGTGGACGGTAAATTACTTCATTGTATACCCTATTTTAAGTACTTATCAGTGAAAAAGAGACACTATAACCTATATTTGTCTCAATACATCCTAATAGAAGGATAATTATTTGAATGAACCAATTACCGATTTCATGTTTAGGGCAGTTTACTTTCTGAGTTGCCAGTTGCCGACGGCATGTTTCGTTTCCATGACAACTCATTATTCACTTGTGAGTATAGGTCAATATTCACAAGTGAATAAAAATTAGCATCAATCTTGAGAATGTACTAGAATAATGTGATTATTATAGTATGGTCGTGGATAAAATCATTAATTACATTGCACTCTCTCCTGAGATTTTATAAATACAGTTTCACGTAAAAACCATTATTTTACGTTTAAACTTTTCGTATGTAAACCCTTGTTATCTATTACGAAAATAATTTCTGCAGTCGTAAATCAGGAATAATCAAATATTTATTCTATTCGATATATTTTAGAGCAGGAAACGTTTCTCTCGTCGCCGTACGTAAGAGAATATCCTGCGCTCGGTGGCGCGTATCGATCTTCTTTTATGTTTTGTTGTTTCTTCCGTTCTTTATTACAAGAGCGGAAGTATTCTGCGGGAATTTTATCAATTCATTTTAGTCGCAAAGATAAAATCTCATCTGCATCACAGCTGCGAAAATTTAGTGCAGCCCCCAGTAAGTAAGATTTATTTATCGTCGATGTTAAAGTGCTTAGCACAGAACAAACGAGGTGGAAATTTATATTATACGCAGGATGAAAACAATTCCTGTTTGGTGCGCTCCATTCAACAGATGTCGCTGAAGTATTCTTGCAATCCTTATCGATGGATTTGGTAAAAAATATCTCTACTATCCGAGAGGTATATATTTTCCTGTCTTCTTACGAGACAATTCGTAATCAATTCGCGTTTTACGCAGTATTCCAGACTAAACCAATTTGTTTAGTTGAATGGAAAGGAAAATAGGGACATTCAAATGAAAATATGTCTTCATTGCGATGTAAATCGTTTGCTAACTCCGGTATTGATCAAACAATGCAAAGAATAAAGTTGGGGCTTATTGTGGGATATTATGCAAATAGCCTGCATACATGAAGGGTTCGGAAAGGAAAAGCAGAAGAAGTTTCTATGGTTTAGCCGAGAAAAAACACACCATTTTGTTTGTGTGTTTCTTCTTTGTTTGTAAAAATAAAGTTTTTAGACCAGATCCTCTATGTGTTCATAAACCACGTGACAAAACGTGTACCTATGTATTATTGTAGTAAACCGAACCTATATTTGCTAACTTGTGTCTGTCATATGTCCGTAGATATTAGTCCGTTTATTTTTATTTACTTATCGTTTGTGTGTCCGTCATATTGTCCTGTCATAATTCGGTTGGTTGAACGAACAAGCGAGAATGTGGCGCCAAAATGAAATGGAACAAAAGGTCATTTTAACTGTCAAAACAATGTTTTTTGCTTTGGTCACTTAGCTAAGTCAAAGACAATTAAAGTGATTATGTAATACATATATGCGACATGAAAGCTTTGATTATTTAGACAAAAAAAAATATTACCAAAATTGAAGAAAAAAAGCATTCATGTCACGCGTATAGAGTATTACGGGAGTGATTAGTAACTGTCCTGTCTCTTGTGTTCTCTGTGTCGCTGCTGCAACCCGTAGCGAGTTCTGGAACTCCTTTACACCGCGGTAAGTCGCAGCATACTCCCATATTCGCTCTCTGTCTGTTTGTCTGTTCTATGTACTGCCTGTTACATACCTCCATATACAAACTCACTTCACAGGACAGTCTAGCTTAAATGTTATACTCGTCCTCTTAACGGTCAAATTTTCCGGAACAGTCACGTTTCAGTCCTGTATAAACATGCGTTTATACAAAATTGAAACACGTGATTCATATAATACCACGACTCGACCTCTCTCTGTTTGTTCGTCTAATATTTTATGTATTGTTCTTTGTGTGTTAATTGTTAATCATGCTTTTTATGGTATGTCTATGATTTGTTTCTTGCGGGCAACTAAACTGAAACACAATATGTCTATGTTACTATGTCTTCTAAACCTAGATAAAAACGAGTATGCAAAAGCATTATTCAAGGTCCAATCTGGAGAGATTTTGCAGTTTTTTTTTTTTAATATAAAATGTACCAAAAGCCAATCGTCGTGAATTTGCATTCATTTTATGCTAAAAAACTATGTCTTAGAAATTCTATGGGCTATAATTTCTAGAAACAAATAAAGAAAACTTCTTTTCGCCAGAGATTTTCTTTTGCCACCCTGTTTTAAAATTATTGCTTCTACAACTTAAACGAATCAATCTGCTCTAAAACCTGATAATAAGCTATCAGACAGAAATATAAACAGTAAATTCTGAAATACTTATCTGTAAAAAGTTACCCAATCATTCGCCATTCAGGGTGTCCCAGGTCGTTTATGACTAAACCATAGAGGAAAAAAAAATGTTTCATGTTTATGTGGTTTCTATAGGAACACAAATTACAATTGTGTAGGGACATTCAATACCAAGTGTCTCAAAAAATAACAAAATACCATAAATGTGTTTTTTTCATAATGAAGCACACATATATTTTTTTGATTTTTGAGTTTTACCTTCATTTTTAACTAAATTTGTCGTATGGATAATGAACGTGCAACAAACTGTGTTTTTAAGAAAATGGCGGCTGAAAACTTGAATTATCAACATTTAAAGCCCCTTTAAACTTAAACCGTTGAACTATTTGGTCTTAATTTAGTTTTTCATAAAAAAAAACAAAACATTTTGACGTAAGACATTTTTCTTCAATTGAAATCAATATTGGCATTGTTAAATAGCTTACGAAAACCTAGGATAAGGATATGTAATCCATTTTTGTTAAAGTTCAACACTTGAAGTTTTTTGAAGTGTTAAATGTTAGAAATTACAATTTGCAACAGCCATTTTCTCAAAAACGGTTTGTTGCACGCATTCGTACAATAAAACTTACTTAAGATGGAAGGCAAAATTCAAAAATCAAAAAATATACTTGATGGTGTTCCATAAAAAAAAACAAAACTGTAGTACATTTTTATTACTTGAGACATTTGGACGAGGGTTCTAAGTTATTTTAAGCTCTATAGAAAAGATATTTATTTAATGCTTTAGCCAAATACGACCGATGCGAATAACGTGGGACACCCTGTATACAGCATTCGGTTCATCAACGTATGTTTGTAAGTAAACTTGTTTTTGAGCATTTTTTTACCCTATATACTTATACTTCATTATACAATATACAAGGTGCCCTGGAAAGGTTGGAAATACTTGCCAGTAAGTGGCCAAAATAGGTCGATTGAACCACATATAACTTAGTCCTAAAGTTAGTGTTATGAAAGTTAAAAGAAAGTTATTTTCTGCGAAATATGTTAGTGAACGAAACTTTTAGCTTTTTCGCAGGAAACTCTAGTTTAAAATATGCAAAAAAGCAATATTTACTAATTGGAAATTGAAAACTTATCTGCTTTCAATATTTCCAAAAATATTGCAGCGTATAAGAAGGAAACAAACAGAAACAACTACTCCGAGGGCTAATACCCCTACCGGCATTGAATTACACTGTTTGTTTCAAAGCTCATTTTATAAAGCAAAAAAAAATATTAAAATGAATTAATAAAGTAATAAAAAATCAATGCTAAAAAGCCAAAAAATATTAAGCTTTTTGCAAAGAATATAGAACCAGAGTTTAATTAAGATATGCGAAAATGCACATGTATAATTACAATTTGGAAATTTGAAAACTTGTCT